>CM032887.1:1030000-1630000 GCA_019176425.1 Megalops atlanticus | reverse complement strand
TCCTCTAATCACACATTCAAGAGGAAGATTGTCCAGAAAATCGTTTAAAAGGAAGAAACAGAACTATGATCTTTTCCACATTCATTCAGGCATGCATCAACTTGGAAAAAGACTTCTGATTAAGGCACTGGTTTAATTCCTTAGAAAGCTGAACTTGTGTTCACCCAGTCAGAGCCTGGGTGTCCCCCTTTGAGCTACAGATAGATTATGACAGATTCATTGGCTGGTACAAGGCATAAAGTGACCTTTTAGTGTTTTCAAAAAGTTAAGCTGTATAAAAAAAGTTACACATTTCATAACATTAAACATTTTTTTTTCAAGCCTGGATATATGTCAGCCACTCCATCTCAAGTCTCAGGACCTGTGCGAAGTGGTGATTGGTGTGGCTGTCCAGCCATCTGTCTGCCATAGCGCTGCTGTTGGCATGGTGGTTGGCTCCTGTTCTGAAGCAGAGCAGTGTGTGTGTGTGTGTGTGTGTGTGCATACGCACATGTATGTATATGTGCACGCGTGTGTGTGTGTGTGTGTGTGTGTGTGTGTGTGTGTGTGTATGCGTGTGTATATCACTTGAGGTGCTCGATGATGGCGATCTCTCCACAGTCGGTGCAGTCTGGGCTGAGGCCGTTCAGGTAGAGGCTGCCGTTTTTGGTGAGGGGGGGGAAGGCGTCCCGCTCCCTCTCCCGCTCCCGCTCTCGCTCGTCGGTGAAGTTGACGGACAGGGTCCTCTTGCCGGGGGTCATCTCCGGGTTGGAGCTGAGGCCCAGCTCGGACGACAGCTTGCGCTTGATGGAGGCCGCCCGCTGGAACTTGTCGTAAATCTCCACGCTCAGCCGCCTGCGCGTCTCCTTGAACTCGGCCGAGACGTTGGCCGTCCACTCGGCCGCGTGCGCCCGGAACTCCCCCACCTTCCAGAGGGGGTGGAGGGGGGGCGAGAGGGAGGGAGGGAGAGGGGGAGGAGGGGAGACAGAGGGAGGGAGAGGGAGGGGGAGGAGGGGAGACAGAGGGAGGGAGAGAGGGAATGAGAGTTAGAGAACCGATTGTGTGGGCACTACCCTGGTGCTGCTTGGTCAGTGGCTCAGTAAGACCTGCCCTCAGTGTCACACTCAGCTTACAGATAAGACTCTGTGTCTGCTCTGCAGGAATGGTGTCTCAGTGATGAAAAGGGAATTCATTTGAATATGGCAGGCACAAACACAATAACATTTTTCATGATGGTCAGCCCAACAAAACCTCAGCATTTCAGAATTGATTATGTGGTCACTGGAACTTGTGATTTTCCATGTAACCCTAGAATATTATAACTGTATGTAGAAAGCCCAGGCTCTTCCTCTGACCCTGCCTTGGGCTGGCTCTGGACTGTATGTGAAACAAACACAGAAGAACAAAAGTAATCTGCTATTGACTGCAATACCACAGAGCAACACTTGCAGACTTTAATAACGTTTTTGAATCCTTATCTAAATTCTTTGGGAAAAGAGTGTCCTGTTCTACTGAACACAGAGCAGGCTGAAGATGTGAAACCTGAGAATGATGGCATTCATTTCCCTGTAAAGCTGTAGATTTTTCCCTCTTGCTGGCATCACTAGTCCCCTCAACAAAGGCATCAATCTGTCAAAGTTCATGAATACAGTGTTGTTTGCCTTTGAATTTAACCTGATTCTACATTTTTTGAGCTGAGTCAATGACTGCTGTTGAAAGTTCTTTCTAACTGTAGTTAAAAAATGCATCCTCTCAGGTTAGGAAGCACTTGTGTGCTTCCCTTGCAACATTTAGCACACCCAAAGGACATATGCATTATAGATGACCACTAGGAATATCAGTCAGTCACACTATTTGCAGTGTAAGGAGTGAGAACATCAAATGTTATTCACTGTCAAGGACAAACCGCATTCAAGCTGAAATGAATTCAGAAAACAGGGAGGTGTTAATTGGAAAGGAACACTGTTTTAGCCACATGGCTGAGAGATGGCATGCCAGATGTACTATGCAAGAACTAAATAAAAGATTAAATTAAACTGAACTCCATTGCATTATGTCCTTAATGTTTCTTTTTTTAAAATGACATGTTTTGATCATTTCAAAGACCACAAAACTAGTAAAAATTGAACTTCTTTACTCAAAGGACTAAGGTTAGACCCGGGGCTTTATTATACAACAGTACAAAATGCAAAATGTCAATTAGTTGCCAATGTGTCTGACTAAAATTTGTTTCTCCATCCTTACTTACATTTTCTGAGTAGAAACCACTATGCAGTGGATTATTTGGGGGCTTATATTTACTTAACTGCTCTAGCATGGATTGTATGCCAGAAAAGTGAGGAAGCATATTATTGACATAATCTTGAGTAACCACATAGGCAGCACTGTGGGCTCGTAACCCAAAGGTTACTGCTGCTGTACCCTTGGGCAAAATAATTAACCCAGAGCTGCCTCAGTAAATATCCAGCTGTATAAATGCATACCATATAAGAACTGTCAGCTATGTAAGTTGCTCTAGATAAGGGTGTCTTCTAAGCAACTAAATGTAAATATGTGTATATATACTTCATCTTCCTAGAGTGTACATTAGTTTTTTATTGCCTTAAAGATGGCTGTAAGCATGTCTGAGCTCTGTAAGCCATATGCTCTTCTGTGTGAGTTCCATGTGTTGTTCACAGTCCTAAAAGTCTGTGTAGGACAAACTGTTTTCACTCCTGCGCATGGGAGGGATGCCATCTGAGTTTTCTGCAGTATAATATCATTCTGGTCATGGCAATAGGATCTGCATCATTACCTGTAACCGTCATTAGGAAATGAGACCACAAACAGGCTGTCAGCAGAAGGCACATTAGCGCACAGACAGTCATGTCTAGCCGCTCAGCGCCGTGCTTAATTGTGCTCTGCTTTAGGTGCTGCGTGTCTGTGAGCGCACAGGTGGCTGCCGTAAATAAAGTGTGAAAGACCTCTGCTTTTTCTCCAGAGGGAATATCCTCAGTTTCCCTGTTCTAAGCATCACTACCCACAGACATCTGCTTTTATACCATCACCTTCCTTTTACTGTGATGTATCGGACAAACCCACCCCACATCTGAGATGGTCAGTGTCAGTATCACATTCAGAGGGGGTCACACAGCCATGTCCCTCTGACTCTCCACAGTTCCATTACTGCCTTACTTTCATGGCCATTGTTGGCAAAAAATGAAAAGTCCCCACCCAGACCTGAGGTAATACATCCTGATTATATAAGAGGTGCAGAGGCTCCATGGGTCAGGAAGGGCTGTTCATCTGTGAAATGGACTCTCACTAAACCCGTTCCCATGTTATTAGACCATGGTTTGCTCCAACACCCTGATTATGACTCTGACCACCATTATTTGGAAGTGGGTAACACACACACACACACACACACACACACACACACACACAAACACACTCACCACCTACAAATCATTTTGCATGTGGAATCAACGGCTGAATTCACAGGAGAAATGAGATGGTAAGAATCTGAGGGCTCAGGAGAGCATCAGTTGTTCTAGATGTCGAGTAGCGAGCATGGTAGCACATGATCACATGCGAGCCGCTTGCTGGCAATGGAAACCACACTAAAATCTACCGATTCAATAGCCATTGTATGAAGACTCATTAAATGTATATTGTTGGTAATGAAAATCTTCTAACATGTTGAAAAACTACTCAGTGGCAGGGAAACAGTCTGATTGGTTGAGCTGTTTTGTTGCTTTGCATGAAACTTTTTGAATGGCCTTGTTTTCCTTTTGACGTGATAATATCAGAAACATGCAACTATGTCCAGTACCAGGCTAAAGAGTATGTCCTGTGAGAAGCCAGTCTTCATTGGCCCAAGCATGCTGATGTAGTGAGATTTGCCTGAGGAAACGTAAGGTGAGGTGGAACTGGCGGAATGAGAGGGAGTGCAGTGGGGTACACGCCCTCGCGCCCCACTCCCGCCGGGGCCGCCGAAGCGTGCGGAAATTTAACACGGGGGTGCCCTTTAACCCCCCAGCAATGATGCGCTCTGCATGGCTTCCACCGAGTGCTTTTACCCCGAGCACATACCGCTCCGAGCCGAGCCTCCGCACGCACGCACACACTCACGCACACACACGCGCGCACACACACACGCGCAAGCGCGCACACACACACACACACACACACACACACACACACGCTGCTGAGGGAAGCTGCTCACACTCAGTCTCCCCTCCATGCACCATCACCGCCACTGGTCCGTGTATCTGCTGGACCGGGAAGTTCCTGTGCTGTGGTCTCGGCACAACAGCCCCTCACCTGTGTCTGCACCATCCTTTATGATGGTAACGAGCAAAGAGGAACTGATGAGTTACTTAAATGATTCTCGCAGAGCGCTTTGAGACCAAAACCCCTCCCTTCGAAGAGACTCCCACCAGCCCTGCTGTTCCTAGTGTATCATGCGTGTCACGTATCGCTTTCGAAATCTCTGTGAATCCGTGAGTTTAATTACGGAGGCGCTTGAAACTGCCATTTCTGTAAAAGCACCGTGTGTTAAAATAACTCTGATTATGTTAAATGGCAGATGAGTTAACCTGCTCTGAATGGAGCAATCTATTTCTCAGGGCTGCCAGCAATCGATGCAGGGAGCAGTAAAGGAGATAAGCAATAGCACAGCAACCGCCGGCATTGACAGCTTTATTGATACAGGAGGAGAATGGGACAGCAAACACACAGTGCTCTCTCAGCCAGGACACGGGCATGGAAACGTCACACTTCATTCGCATCTGATAAGATAAGGCCACAGTAAATAAATAAGGATGGCCACATACAATAAAATCCCCGGATTTAATTTAAGGCTGTGGGAGTTTTATGGCTTCCCTCTGCAGAGAGCACAGCAAACACCTATTGAACAATTTCTGCATTCCACAGTGTGTGTTCTGTAGTGCACAACACGACTCGCATAAAAAACCCCACACCCAACACGGTTGAGCTCCAGCAGAGCCTCAGTGTTGCCCCGCAGAGCTGCAGGTTCAGCTGGTGCACGGCGTGTTGTATATGTGCTGTGTGAGGCCTGGGTAAATATGGATGTACCTCCTCTTTAGTTTTCTTGGATAGGACCCTCAGCCAGTCTCCTATCATGCTGAGCACTGCAGCGAAGTAGGCCAGTCCGACCAGGATCCAGAACCACACCACGGGCTTGTAATAGTCCTGGTACTCGATCTCCGACCCACCTGTGGAACAGAGGCAAAGGTTTGTGCCGATCAGTCCACCTTAGAGCCAGAGTTATAACATGGAAACACCCTGTCATCACACGATAACGGGCAAGGAACCACATTCAATCTAACTGCAATGCGCTTTGTCCTTAAACTGGAGTTACATCTTTAGACAAGGGCTAGATTTGTGTCTTACCTTTTTTCATTTCAACAGCCACCATCAGGGTTGTTGTATCTGCTGAATTATTTTACAACAGCATCGGGCTGCAGTTTGATTGGACAGAAGCTGGCCAGTTATTCTACGGCAGCCGTGTGGCCCACTATCATGGGGAAAGGGCAGAACAGCAATCTGAGCTAAAATGACCGTTGAGGGTCACTCGTCCCATAAAGGATGTCACAAACGCGCTGTGTGCCGGGATTTATGCTCTGGCACAGTCTGCTGACCGGCTCGCATGTGCGGCACGGCACACATTTGGGTGCAGGTGACGGCCACGGCAGCGTGAAATGAGGGGGTCCCTGCGGAGCCAATCAGAAGCCCTCCTTCAGGGCCTGTGTGCTCTGGTTGCTGCGAGGTCGATTTGTGACGGCCAGGCCAGCTACACAGGCCACTCTGTACAGCACAGCGGCTGTGTTTATAACACTGATACTGTGCACAGGATGCCGAATCAGTGCTGCCTTTCCAGCACCTGGGACACACACAGTAGCTGCAGTACCTGACAGGGTAAAAGTATTTAAATGATGCAGAGGGACGTTACCCTCTAAAATTGTCATCAACACTGGTCCAAATACCAGCACAGATTAAAAATTAATTAATTAATATAATGATGATGATGATGATCATCACCCGCCATTATTGTTAATGGGTATTGATTCTTAATGTTTTCACCATGCAGGAAACATTTTCAGTCTACACCATTATCCCAACCTGACCGTGAAAGATTCATACACTTGAACTAGATTGCCATCCTCAGGATAATGTTCCTTCAAGAGCAAAATAAACCAGTGTCAGGACTCAAATCTTCAAATCTTTAGCAACAGTGACAAAAAAACAGTAATTCTTACCTGCGACAAAGTCACCAAATCCGATTGTTGTTAAAGTGATTACAACAAAGTAGATGGAGTCCAAAGCACTCCAGCCCTCTATGTGTTTGAAGATGACCGCAGGGATGGCCACAAACAGCAGACACCCGAAGAGGATGAACAGCACAGTGGACGTCACTCGGATTTTGGTTTGGCTTATATTCCATTTCTGGGGAAAAAAAGAGAATAAGCACCATGTTAGAGCAAGTCCTGCAATCACTTCATCATTGGGGCCATAAGGATTCCTCTGAGGATTCCTCCAAAGATTCACTGTAGTAAGATGATATTGGCCTTTAAATACTTTACACTGAAATTTCTGTCCCAGCCACTGGTGAACATGAATGCCTGAACCAGAATACCTGAACTTATCAGTGAACAACATGAAAAGAGATCATAACCTTTAGGTGAGTGTTGTTTTTTTTTTTTTTTTTTTGCTTTGTTTTTGTAAAGAAACAGGTCGTATGACATCAAATGTCATGTTTTGCCTCCTTTGTCCAAAGTCATCTAGTTGTCAATATTATTTATGCTAGGATGGTTTTAATTGCACATAGCAGTTGCACGCCCTCACAGTCCTCCAGAGTTGACTTCATCAACGCCTGGTACATCCAGCTGAACTCTCTCCCTGTGCTGTATTCTCTCACAAACCCAGCATAACCGTGCTTTACGTTACATTACATTCATTTAGCAGACGCTCTTATCCAGAGTGACTCCCAGTACAAGAGATCACAAGTGTTTCCATTCAAGCTGAATGAGCTGCAGTGTCAGACCACGCTAACAACACTCCCAGACCAGTGAGTGTGAGCATAACACTGTTCAAGCCTGACCACAAGTTAACTTGCGCAACCTGACTAGACAGCCTAGAAACTAAGGGAAGCCAAGTACACACACTACCATACAGCAGTCACTAGATCACAGAATACAAAACAGATTGCAATACTACACGTAAAATAAGCAGTAAGCAATAACAGTAATATGAGTAGCAGGTATTAGGGGGTGAGGATTAAGGTAGAACAGAGATGCAGTCTGAATTGGTGGGTCTTCCAAGAAAGATGGTGGGAAGATGGCCAGCTCATTCCACCCCTGTCAGGGCCAGTACAGACATTGAGCATTGAACATTTTAGCACTGAAATAAAATGTCAGTACTGATTTCATCTCAAAAGTCAAATTTGTAAACATTATAGCAGTACTATAGTCAATCTGCTGTCCTTGAACACAACAAACTAAAATGACGTTCCCCCTTATTTTTGGGCACCAGCTGCTGAAATTGAATAATTTAAGGAGGACACATTAATGTCATTACTCACAGTGCACTTACATTTGGCCATCCAGCAAGGAAATGGGAAATGCTTCCTTTACTGGCTGTCATTGTATCTGCAGACGATGCTGTTGGCCAGCAAACACACTGAAGCCAGAGTGGAAGCAGCATGCCATACTTCACATCAATCAAGCATGTGCAACACGTCTCCGAGTCAACAGCCCGTGTGACAAGCAGAATGCATAGTTATTACAACTGCATATGATTTATGATTCAGGAAAAAATGGAAACCAGGAGTTTAATTATACTCGCATTCAAAAGATATTTCCATGGCAATCACATTTTTTCTGCTTTCCTGTGTATTAGAAAAAGGGTTGCATTAGACAGAGTGTGTACAAAGAGCCCTCCTGAAATCACTATGTGCAATCATCTCACCTGGGCCACTCTATTAGAATAATAACAGACCATAAATTAACTGCTCTGGAATTACCTCATTGCAATTTATGAGTACATTTATTACTTGAGATAGAGATGCAATTACCTCTAACAACAGTTTGCCTCTCAATTACTTTAATCTAAGTAACAAGGGTTCCTTCATGCATGTAGCCGCTATTGAGGCGTTATATTCTTATATTCTTTATATTCTCTCCAAGTAGCAAAGTAACTGCAGTGAAATTTAGATTGAGTACTCCAAGTGACTCCATTCATACTGCTGTGCTGTTCTGAACTGGTAGAACTGCTATTGTGATCAGGCTTATAATCTAACAAGGAAACTCTCACGTACAACGAAACAACTAATGAGCAGAAATCGGTGGCAGCCAGTAAACCTGTGCTGGACTGTTCTGCATGATTCACAAATTTACGCAAGGATCACACACAAAGCAGGAACCTCCTGCCTACAGGCATCTGCACATGAAATGGTTTTAAAAATAATGACAAAAAATTGGTTTTAATTTAAATTCCAATGTGTGATCTCTTTGATATGACTAAAATTATTTTACACAAAGCACACAAATTAAAGCTAGAGGGTGATTCATCCTAAGATTGACGCATTTGCAAATCATGAAAGATAGATTCAGGAGCATTATGAATGTAAAGTTCAGTGCCCACTGGCTGTTGAGCAAACGCAAATGCAGTAGTGTTTGGCTCGTTACTTACTGAATTAAGAAACAAAACGGCCTCATTCAGTGCCGGTACTGAATGCACTTTACTGTTGAGCGCAGGGCAGTGGTTGCTGTGGTAAAATTGGTCAAATCATTTTCAAGGGAAAGGAGATGAGGGGTGAACAGACTTGCTCAGTGTCTGGGAGATCACAGCGCAGTTGTGTATTAAAGAAACATAGCCTGCACTGGAGACCCCTGTCAGCTGAAAGAGCTCACTGGCACGCAAGAGATCTACCATGTGTCTAGCACATTGTATGAAATGCAGACCATGTCTTATGATTGCAAATCCTGCTCTTCCACATGCAGGGAGGCATCTGGGAGCTTTCAGATGAAGCTCAGCTCAGACATTCAGATGCAGCCTCTGGAGATCTCTTGGCGGGACAGCAGACAGTTATGTACTGCTACATTATTCATGTGCTTTGAAAATGGACAGTCTCTAAAGTTTGTGTGTTATTCATTTGTCCAGGTGCAGCTGTCCTGACACGCCTAAGGAAAAGTCCACTGCTCTATGGTCCAACAGGAGTGCTCGTGTTGGACTTATCCCTGTGATGTCCAGGTTGAGCACTCTGAACACTGCACCACACTGGCTTCTGATGAGGAGTACGTCATATTTCGGCTGCGCTCTTCCTGCCATTGTACCCCTTTCTTATGATGTCACTTGACAGACAGTGGTGCACGCTCATACTCACCACAAACATCTTCTCTACTTTGGCGATCCCCTTCCCAAAAATGGTCCCCAGCTGGTCCCCGACTCCGGCCAGCAGGAACCCGAAGAGGGGGATCCCCAGCAAGGCGTAGATGATGCAGAACGTTCGGCCTCCCTCTGTGTGCGGGGAGATGTTCCCGAAACCTGGGATGAGAGGAGAGCGTTTCAGCTGTGAGACACGTTTGATCGACAGACCCTCCATCACCACCAGCGTTCACCTGCAGGAGAGAGGGGGCTGCCCCCACACACACAGCTGAGCTTACAGATGCACCACTGGGGAGAGGTGGGGGCTGCGGGGGAACATCTCTACCGGAGCACCTGCCTTCCTCTGGCATCTGCACCCTGAGGCTGAGTAGCACTGAGCAACGCTGCACTCCACTTCCTCTCTAAACACTGAGAGGGCAGCGCGTCGCCCTAATGGCTGAAAATGGCTGGACGGGAAATCCGTAAGTCTGTTAAGGAAGTAAAATAATGATGACAGACAGCCTGCTAAAAGCCTTCTGAAGACACTGTTGGTCAGAGCCGTTCAGCCCCGGGATTCAGCCCCGGGATTCAGCCCCGGGATTCAGCCCCGGGATTCAGCCCCGGGATTCAGCTCCGGGATTCAGCCCCGGGATTCAGCCCCGGGATTCAGCTCCGGAGCGCTTCAGGGCTGGGGGAGTAGAGCTGCACCCTGGTGTGAGACTGAGCAAAAGGCCCAGCATGCAAAGAGAGCAGTCTCCTTCAAAGGAAAGGCTACTCTGTGACACACTGCAAGGTGTGGTTACAGCACACTGGCTAAGAAAACAAGCATGGCTCAGGACAGCTTGGCAAATGTAGAGGAAGCATTAAAACTTTTTAAAAAGTAATGCATTAATTATGACTGCTAAATAATGCATGTCTGGATAAAGTCTGCTGTCAGCATTGTGGCAGCTGGAATAACCCTCAGTCTAGTCCACCTCAAAGATGAGCCCAGGTTCAAACTAAGATGAAAGCTGTCATCCAAATCAGGTGAAAGTCATGTCCCTTGAGGCTTGTCACAAGGTGCATTGTACCATGCAGATTGTGTACTGCCCTTTGACAGAACATAGTCACACATGTCTGAAAGGTGCCAAACTACATGTGCTTTCAGTAATAACTACAGTAACTGCATTTTGAGAGCTGTCCACAGTGGATATCTCTTATATCCCAGAGAGCTGGATGGAGAAATTTCTGATAACTGCAATGTGTGTACTAGTGAGTGTATCATAGTCCAGAGCTTATTAATATTATCAGAACACAGCCTAATTAAAATAGTCACAATCAACTCAGGTAATGCAACATAAGAGGACTTCATCTGTACTCTTAAAACCTCTCCTGTAATACTGTCTGTGCTCCTCAAATAATATCCAATTGGAGACATAATGAAAATATATTTCATGCGTTAGCCTTCTCAGCAATTCCCATCATCTTCCATGAGCACCATATCCTATGTGCTTGTTGGCCTCTGGGTCAAAATGGGTCACCAAAGTTCCTCCAGCAGTGATGCAGTCATTCATATTTATGCATGAAAAGGTTATGCATTTAAACAAATCAAATTTAAACAAAGCCTTGGCCAAGAAGCCATTTCTGTACTGTAGCTGATTATCTGCCGCTATTGTGTTTTAAAGCAGCTAGCAAACAGCTGAGGCACTGGAAAATAACACGCAAAATGTGCTTCCATTCAATAAACCCCCGACTTTACACTGTCTGTACAAGCGCAATTAAGCAGTGCTTTCTATATACACTAACATCGCATTGAATCCCTGAAAGAGGAGCATGGAAAAGTCATAAAATTCGAAATTAGCTATTGTGCTGCAAAAGGAAAGCACTTTTATTATATTAAAAGGCAAATACCTAACAGGAACATTCCTATTTCCCTTTATATCCTGTGAATAACATCCTGTAACATTTGCACAAGCGCGGCCTAGCACTCAGATCCGTGCTGTATGTAATGGTTATTTCTGAACAAAGACAGCCGGTGCTTACTCCTGCGGAAACAATGTTTGCTCTCAGTATGAATGTTCCTTCCATACAAACCGCCACACGCTCATAATATTGTATGAATTATTCTGAAAAACAGGCTGCTACTTCAAATCTTTTTTTTTTTTTTTTTTTTTATTGACAAGAAAAAGATTATTGTAGCTGTATTAAGTATCTTTGTGTCACTTTTGTGTCAACAAATAACACATTCTTTTTTTTGATGGATCCCCCCTGTAATCATATTTTTTATGATACAGACTGCCTGCAAAAGAACACTCAGTACACATCTGAATTAGACCCAGGGGAGATACGAGTTTATAACCCACGGGACACAGCATCAATACAGGGGCTGTTCCTTAGAAAATCATTCATATTACATAACGCAGTGTTCTGGTTCACTGTTGTTTCCTGTGTGAATCACACCGTCGTCCCTAAGTGGCATCGCTCTTCATTGCACAGCCAGAGCCTGACGACCAGTGATATCCTAACCTTGTTACTCCGTCCTGCCGGGGCGGGAGGGGTGGAGCAGAGAGATCACTGTGCTCTCCACATCTCTGCCTGCCACGCCGGACCAGGGCTGCTGTGCACTGCTTTTCATTTGCCCATTACTCAGGTGTGTGAATCCACTGAGATTCATTACTCAGGTGTGTGAATCCACTGAGATTCATTACTCAGGTGTGTGAATTCACTGAGATTCATTACTCAGGTGTGTGAATTCACTGAGATTCATTACTCAGGTGTGTGAATCCACTGAGATTCATTACTCAGGTGTGTGAATTCACTGAGATTCATTACTCAGGTGTGTGAATTCACTGAGATTCATTACTCAGCAGTGTGAATGCACCGAGATTCATTATTCAGCACTGTGAATGCACCGAGATTCATAACTCAGCAGTGTGGATTCACCGAGATTCATAACTCAGCAGTGTGGATTCACCGAGATTCATTACTCAGCAGTGTGAATGCACCAAGATTCATTACTCAGCAGTGTGAATGCACCAAGATTCATTACTCAGCAGTGTGAATGCACCAAGATTCATTGCTGGTCAGTGTGGGGTTTGGCCTGTTGCATTTAGCCACTCTGATGTGTGAATCAGTACACATGTGAACACAACGTGGAGAGATAGTGACCTGTTGTTACTCTGCTGAAGAGTGTCGTAAACACTGTGCATGACCAATGAAGATGATGAATGGGATTCAGAGAGAACGTGCACAGAGCCTGACACCTGAGAGTAAACACATCAACGCAGGGCGATGACTCAGTTAAGCATGATGCTGCTAAAAATATTAGCAGAGCCATATAACAGAGCCTCTTCACGTAAACGGGCAGATTGTGTATGTTATTCAGTATGATCACCGATGACTTACTGCTGATGAGTCACCCGCCTATGACTGCTATGCTGCTACTCTGTGTGCATCTGCATGGGGAAACCCACAGTGCGTTTACACCCACAGTGCGTTTACACCCACAGCACACAGCGTGTTTACTGAGCTGATTCAGTTGCACAGAGGACTGACCCCACGCTGCCGACACCACAGGCAGGGCATGGTCACAGCTCAAAGACCCGAGTCCGACAGCAAGTTTGAGTGCTTAGGTAACATGTACATTTCTTTCACATGGATAACAACAGGCCATGCTGATGTACCACTGGTCACATGGGTGGCCTGGTCACAGCTGTACTGTTTATCCCTCGCCGTGGGTACTGCCCGGTAGCACTTCAGCTCAGGATGTGGACAAGACTAAAGCAACACAGCAATTCGCCCCAATGAGAAAGCAAGACAGATTAATGCTAGTTAGAATTAGCGTTATCTAGTGGGGTCATCAACTATACATCAGCTTCATGACCATGTGTAATGATACTAATATAATAGTGATGTCTTTCACCCACACAATCCCATAATGCAACACCCTACTTGTTTACAATTGTGAGGTCACAAAGGCCATTAAGTTTCACAGAAATCCCTGGTCCCCCAGAGATGTGTACAGCTCTCTGAAGTGTCTCGGTAACATTACTGCAGAGCCAGAGCTGTTCTTTCAGTTCTGCTGAGGTGCAGTGCAGGGGGTCACTGAGTGAGACCACAGGTTTGTAGGCAGTCAAATCACTGCTCCAGCCTGGGGACACGTCGCTCCCCAACACCGAGCTCAGGTGCAGAAGCCTCGGCCGCAGCTCAGAGTGCCAGTCAGTGCCCTCCCAGCAGCCAGAGGAACACAGGGTGGTGTACAGCCATCTCCCCCTTTCTGCAGCAGCAGCAGCAGCTCCACTGAGCTGGCACCTGATTTAACAGGTAGTGAGTGATAAATGGTGTAGAGCTATTAAACAAAGGGTCACGGATCTGACCTTTGGAACGCAGCTGCAGTATGAGGAACGGCACCAAACAGCGCTGCTGGGAGCCTAATAAGCGGTGTCACACGGACATGCACAATAAATCTCATAACAATGCCAGACTAATGGCTGTGGTTTGTGCATATGGAATGACAAATTCTCTGTGCTTTTTAGATGGCTGTGAATAGAGTTGAATAGAGTTTCTGATCGGCCTCATATGCAAAGGGTCTATACTTTAAATGCCAGATGTTACTAAGCAGTATCTCGAAACTGTAAAATGTTATAGAAAACTAAATTACCAGGTTGTGCAGAAGGACATGTTACAATCAAATGTTCATTATCTTTGATATGTCTATTTGGCTGCTTCTTTTGTTGTGTGTCAGTGTGTAGCTGCTCTGAATCACTACCTGTGTTACCTGTAACTGCTTGGGAAAGGGTTTCTAGACTGAAGCGTTGTGCAGATCAGGCCCCGTGCCTCCTGGCCAGGAGACAATTCTGGAAAAGTACCACACCAGCTACAGATGATGCCCTGGGAGCTGGTCCCAAAGTTTCTGAACGTTGGGTTCACAACAGGTACAGTGGTTGCTATGGAAACCGTCACTTTCGGGACGATGTGTGACGCAGTATGGGTTTCTGAGCTGCATGGAATAATATCGACCATGATTGGCTGAAGGGTCCTACGACAAGTTCTGGAGCTTCTCAGAATAGTGTAAGCAAGGAGCCAGAAGTCCTGTTTGGAGACTTTTAGTCGCTGTGGGGACTTGACAAATCAAATGCCTGGTCCAGTCTTGACACTATTGATCTGACTCAGCTTATCTGACATCCTGTGACAAATGTTGGTGACAAATATAACTTCTATAAGGGGACAGATATGGCCGACTGCTGTCATGGCCTAGTTTTGCTAGTCTTACTGGGCAAGTGAGTCATCTAGGCCTATCTGAGCTCTCCTATCTGAAAGGAGACATTAAACATGTAAAAGACCTCTTTCTGGTGAAGACAGGGCTCTGAAAGCATCAGCAGAAGTAATGCTCCAGCAATGCCTGATATCGTGAGAATGCTGTAAGTAGTTCTAATGTTAGCAATATATTGTGGACTATAAAGCCTTATCTATATTGCTGATCTGAGTAATGTTGGGGATTCTTAAAAACAGCTCAAGAATTCTTCCAACCCATGTTCAAATTTTGTCTATTGAAACATTGAAACATGCCATGGCATAGCTGTGTGTTTTTTTGTCAACAATATGTAGCCCTGCCATCTGATGTAGGAATGGTTGTTTAGCACTAAAAATAGCCATGTAATTACGAAATCACTCTGCAGCAATACTTATTTCCATGTTGTGAAGCTTTAAATGATGTTGGCTCTGTGTTTTAGCAAATTAAATCTCTGTGCCACATGTTTCCTACCTTGGTAATTTATGTTAAGTTAGTAGTTTAGACATTGTAAACTTTTGTAAAAAAAAAAAAATCATTTGAAGTGAAACAAACCACATCATATTATCCTTGCCATAAGTATTTATTTACATACAATTGGGGAAGCTGTTATAGTGCTGTTGCATCTTTTTTTTATTCCATTTTATTGTAAAGAGAAAACGGATATAACAACACTTTTTCTCATGGTAAGAAACTGCGAAATGAAACGATAACCTCCTTTCAGGATTATTTCATACTGGAAAAATGACCACATTACAAAACTCTGCACCTCCAATATCCCATGGCATCTTTCCCCTGCCTGTCAGCTCAGACTGAAGTAAGGCTTTGGAGAATGTCTGGCTGAAAGTTCCGTTTCAGTGGAGTTTTCATGGCGTCACCTATACCCACTCTTTTCGTTTTTCTGAAGAGAAGTTGTGGACGTGCCCCATCCCCACACAAACATGAGCGTAACCCACTTTCTCCCAAGCAATCCGAGCAGCTGGAGGCGACGAACCCAACGTGTGGAAAATCAAACTGGCGCACAATCCGAGGCGATCTGATTGGCCGGATTCCAGGGGAGGGCTTGCCTTTGATCTGCAGAACGGGAGCGCCGGCCGTGCCCGGGAGCGATGCCAACGCGGCGTTCATTACTGCCGCACGGTACCCAGCGCAGCTGGGTGGACCGACAGCCCTAACGCCCGAGTGGGCCGGCCCCCACTCTCAGGGTCCTGGGGTCAGGCAGGCCACTGAGGCCGCCTGGCTATCGGCAGCTGATTAAAGAATGGACACACACAGGCGACGTGGCCGTCTGGTGCACCCCGTCCCATCCTCTGAGGACTCGCTTTCATGTCAGTCTAGACTGCCAGGCTGAGGCACAGAGCTCACACTGGCAGTAAGGTGACGGGCACAGTGGCCAGTGTTCAGCACTTAGTGTGTTTCTACAACGTCTCTCTGAAAAGTGACTGATTTTTCTGTCCCCTGAGTTACATTGTAATTTTTGAGTTTTAAACCGGTTCATAATTTAGCTTGTTTTAGGATTTGTGCTTGTGAAATTCAAATTGTTTTACTTCACACATTAAAACAGCAGTGGTTCTATAGAGCAATAATTCAGAAAAGAATGAAGCTGCACATGATAGAATGGACCCAGGGTTTGAATGTAATAGCTGAGCTCCCAACTGACTGTTTAGATTTGTAGCACGTTAGAGCGAGTATAACATAACATCAGCGGTGGATTACTCAAATCAAATAGGCAATAAGCCCAAAGAGCCCATTACTGTCCTGCATTATTCATAACTTCAACTTTTTATGTTTCAAAAGAAAGTAAAATTTAGTTTTGTCATAGAAATTTTATAGAGACATAAAAAACCAAGAATGCCATTCTGCATCGCTCACTCTGTTCCATTATCACCTATACTCTGAAACAGGGGTCACAGGTTTGATTCCTTTAACTTTGTGACACAGCATCCAGACAAGAAACACAGTTAGCCCACTGCACGTAAAGCCAGGGTCCCTCACCAGGAGCTCACATACACACTGAGCTCTGCTTTGTCTGATTCCCATTCAGACACCTTCCTCTGCACACAGGGAGGAGGCCAGAGGGAGAGGGAGAGCCTCTTTTACCTACAGCACGGGGAGGAGGTTGGGGGGGGTGTTGGGAGCATCTCTTACCTATAGTGGTGATGACTGTTCCAGCGAAGAAGAAGGAGCTGCTCAGGTCCCACAGGCTGGTTTGGTTGAAGTTTCCGGAAGGATTGACCCCCGCCTTTACCGCTGACACCACCTGCTGTAGGTTTGAGCACAGGGAGCTGGTTATTCAGTGCACACCCAAAGCTACCAAAATACTACCAACCACACAGCTGACTTTTTTTTGTTTTACAGGATTTGGAGTGCAGAAAAAATGTTTGACCCAGCATTATGTGCAGAAACCACACTGGGATTTTGCTAAAGCAAGCATTACTGCAGCAGTGAGCTCTCGGTGACAAGCATGAGGCCATGGTGACAGCTGACCCTCAGAGGCCCGATGAACATGTGTAGTGCTTCTGTTGTGTCCTCCTGTTAAGACTCTCACTTCCACAGTGAAACGCAACTGTGAGTTTTAACTACAGTGAGAACGGCACTGCATGGTCACTTCTGTAGCTCCTGTCTTCCATCAGAGGTCACACGGTTATCTACTGGGAGACAAGGTCAATTCTCTGCTTATATTAAATGGTATCTGCTTTGCCAGTTCATCCCCTGCTGGACTCATCTGCTGCCTGCATTCTGATCCTCCCTAATGTCTAAAAACGTAACACAGAGTTGAAGTGATAAGTTCCATTGACCATAACAAACTTTCACTTGGGCAACAATATTTAAGGTAATAATGACTCAGGAATTAAGAGGAAAAATCAACACGGATGATGACTGGAGGGAGGCGTTTGTAACAGAGAATGAAGTCTCTTTGAATTAAGAGGATATTCATCCCTGTTACCTCCAAGTCCCTCTGCACAGGGGTTACAATGAGGTTAGACAGAGGAGGAACAGGTGCTGGAGGTTAAAATTTTATGATGGAGTGTTCAGTCAACCTTGGATAATAGTATAAAAGTTAATTTCACATTATTTTCAATTGCTTTACAGATGTAATGTTCAGATGTTACAATTACAACTAAATGGCATAAACAAACCAATTAACAAACCTGTCCCATCCACAAGTATAAGAATTAGCACTCATCGCACTCATCATTTCCTCTTCCTGTCAGCTGCTCATGGCATCCCTCCTCCCACCCCATCTCCTCACTCTCCTGTATCTATTTCTGAATGATGTCCAAATAGGGGGTCAACAACCTCAGCCTGTGTACCCAGGTTCAAAACATTCATCAGACTCCAAGCCAAAGACCAGTACCCCTAAACCCTCACCAGCTGCAAAACTTCAGCTTCTTATTTTATTGACATTCATGTGTACTGCACTGGTATTTAAAAGAATGACAAAATGGCCATGTGTGTGAATGTGTGCACACAAACTGCTTGAGACTTTAATTTGGCCTCCTTCTTTTGTTTCTGTTTGAATGGCTGGGGCATAGGGCCTCTTGCTATGAAGATGTCAGTCACCAGGAGAACATTAGAGATTCACTGGAGTGTTTCCATCAGATGAACTTCAGTGAGTAGAGCTAACCAGGGCTCAGGAGGCTAAGGTGGACTCACTTGGGAGGCAGGGGACATCTGACACACAGCGCTTAAAGTGCGCAGGTAAAGCCTAATCTAACTGAAGGCCATGTGCTGCTATTTGCTCTTACTGAAGTCTTTTCATTTCCAGATGGACACAAAGAGCAGATTGTGCACATAGACAATTACAGGCCATCGCATGCTTCCCCCCTGCCATCACATTATACGAGTGAGTATGTGGCATTTATGCCATAAGGGAACAGCTCTGACCGCTCTAATGAAAATGGCCTTCAGCTTCTCCCCAGACAGAGAGCCGGAGGACATTATAACCGCCCCAGCACAGGGACTGCAGAATGTGAGATGAATGAAAATGATGGTATTGTAGCTGGAGTAAAGAGGAGAAACGCGGCAGAAGGCAGATGGAAACAGGGCCATTTCTTTTGGAGTTTGACGGTCCATTAGGAGGCCTGCATGGGCCAGCGGGTGAATGTGCTGGAAGTGAGCCTCTAGCTGTGCTGTGTGTCCGCTCTGACACACTCTGTGAACGCCGAGTCCCCGCAGATGCCCCTGTCGCCATGGCAGCCAGTCGAAACACACACCCACCGAGATGTACCTCTGGCTGGCATGGTGTCAGAGACCATGTCAGCTTCTGTGTCTTACAGGAACACAGGGGCCAGCTTAATTGGGTTTGAGCAACTGCAAACCCCGTCATGTAGAGAGCTACTGTACTGCGCAGTGCAGCAGTGCTACCCTGAATCTGTCAGTCCCGTGACCCTGGTCACCACCGTACCCTCCTCTGAATCCGTTACCAATGTCCTTCAGAATGTGCAATAATTACGCAGCGGTTCACTGGGCTGTGGAAATGGAGAGCATTCATCACCCTGTATCTCATCCAGCTCCACGTGTGAGGCCATGACACATACAATATCCCCCATACTAAAGACCAGAGGGATGCCAGCCGTGACAAAACCTCCTGAATACCTTGCATGTTACAGCCATGATTAATAGATATGTTGCACTTGGTGTGTGGGGACTGAAAAAAAATTGAAGTCTGTCCACTGTGTTCAGCTGAAGGCAGATCTGTTTTCAGATCACCTGCTTCTCAGGTGAAACTGTATCTCAGGTTTTCACCTCACTATTGAAAAATAAACAGGACCACCCGAGATGTAGCAGAGCAGTAATTAGCAAGAAGAGATCACTGATTGATGGGACATGACTACTCCATCAGAGCTCATCAAATATAAACATTCATCATTATATTAAACCAGACATTTTAAGCCATGTAATATATCCATTAAATGTTTGCCTAACACCAGTGTCAGCACTCACAACGTTGCATCCACTGTGTAATGGACTGCAATTACTACCTCAAGTCAATTCATCTGTAGTGATATGGAGGAAGTCTGAGCTTTTCATGTCTCCTTAAAAGCAAACCAAGGCTCAGCAGCATAATAAAACTGTACTCTCTGAACTCGAGAGAGGCTGCCAATGGTACACTGCAGTTCAACAACCCCCCATGGTGGTGTTCACTTTATGGTGTTCTGTTAAAGCTCTTAAAATTAAAAAAGAGACAAAAAAAACACTATATACATGAGAGAATCAGTCCGATGTGGGAAGCATTCTCGGTAATGCAATATGTCTGGGAGCTCTCCGTGGTGCTTAATGCAAACTCTGCCTTACCTTAAGGGCCCGGGGTTTAAAACTCCAGAATGGCTCCAGTCCAGGGGAATTCCTTCCACACAAACACTTAAGCTCTCCTTTCAACTCATTACAGCCTTGATTGTGCCAAACACTACTGCAAGTTCTGACGTCACTAATCACTTAAAGAGAGCTTTAAAACCTGCTGGACTCTAACATCTCCAGGCCAGACCTGGGTACTCCTGTTTAAAGGGGCACTCCACCAAGTGACTGAATTGCACTCATTTTTCTGACCTTCACAACAGTCTGAAGAGGATTCGTGATGTTGTCTATTCCACAACAGTTGCCAAAATCTGAGGTACGCAAATGATTCCGCTGCCATCTTGCCGCCATGAGCTCACTGCAGTTTGATGGAATCAAAAACAGTCGAACTGGTTGCAGGCAAATAGAATCAAATTTGCCAGAAGGGATTCATTTGATTACAAGTAAAGTGACCTGTTGGTATAGACCTTTGAATAGATCCATCACTCTTGTGATGTACTAATTGTCCATGACCATTTACGCATATAATTTAACACTGCAGAGATAAATGACTAAATCTGTTATAGTTTCCTCTCTGTCACTAACCACAAGCATATGTTTCCCTGTATATGCCCCTATCAGGGGTCATTATTGCTTTGAAGTGACACAGTTTGACTAACATGTTTGACCACAATTGCCTGGAAATCACCTCAATTGCTTGATTCCTTCCACTAGACTACACTGAGCGAGTAATGGAATTCAGTACATTCTGCTGATTTTGGCACTTCAACAACAGCCAACACTTGGAGACCTTTTCTGGACAATTTAAAAGGTAGTAAAAAGAGTTTGGGGTGCCATACTGCTGTAAAATTCTTTCACTTCAACATTCTGTCAAAATGGTGTTTAAATCTCATACTTTTGAAACTTTCATGGGTGTGAAACTCCAGATTAACAGTAACTCACAGGCTGTAATTCAAGCCCAGAAAACAAAACATTCAAAGCACATTACTTATATATAACCTTTAACAAAACAATTCTTACAGTAAAACATATCTATTCACTGTTCCATGCATTTCAAAGACTATGATTGGTTTGAACCTGTGATTCTGTTTACCACAATCTAAAAGGCACAAACACAACAATTATGAGATACAGGAAATAACAAGAACTGTAACAGTACAGGGGTGTACCGGTGAGAGGGCAGCTTCAGTGAGCATTCTTTACTATGCTACATAGATTACTGTCTGAGCAGAAACCTATATCCAAGACAATGAGCAAAGCTTACATATTTACACATTGCACTCATTTTCACACCCAGCTGGACTTTCCTGAAGCAGTTCAGGTAAATTATCCTGCTTAAGGGTACAACTGCAGTTCGCTCACTATGACGACCTGCTGTTTCCATGCAATGGTTAAATCTCCTGTTTCTAAAGACATTATCAGCAATGCACAGCAAGCCCATATCTGCATTGTGGTTTTTCCTCAGGGCTCGCTCAGGCTCTCCTCCCATAAAGAGCTGGAGGCAGGGCTGGATAATCATCCCAAGTCAAGGAGGATCCCATTTATGGAGCTCAGCTAATGGCCTTTGACATGGTAATTTCACTCCTGGCCTAAAGGTGGCACCACCATGTGTGTGGATAACCATAGCATAGTCCCCACTGTAATTTGGATTGCTAATGTGTGTCTGAATATAAAGAAATTACACACCATTGTTTATCCAGTGTGTCATTTAATGACCCAACTGTGGATATGCAAAAAGATTCTTCAGATAGTGTATGTTAAAATATCTAAGAGTCTCATTACATATCCACTCTTTATGGCAGACCAGTGTGTGGTGCAGCCAACATGATACCAGTTTCATGTAATTGTTGTTTTCTTTGTTTCAGTACAACAGATCTGTGTATCTGTTTATGACTCTGGTATTGACTATGAATTGATTCTGCAGGACAGAGCAGTAGTAAGGAACACTGCCTGCTCTATCAGCTGAATACCAGCCTTTCATGAGTTACTGCAATAAGTGAGGCCTCAATGTGTTTGCAAGACATAAACCCTAGTCTGCTTTATAGAGATTACTGTGCCCTCATTTGGTATTCACTGCGACTGGCGTTTAAATGAAAAATGGAATTATACACAAATCCACAAAACACGCTGATTCTGTGTGTGTATTAAGGGTTTTTTGGCAACTGGAAGTGCTGGCTGAGTTTTCTACATTTAGAGGTGATTTTAATTACAATCCCAGTGGGAAAATGGGCTTTGGTTTTGCAGGCAGGAGAGAAGGAAGCTTCATCACAAGGGTCCTTTAGGTGCATGGAGCAGAGCTCTACCTAAATAAATGCAACATCGCGTGTACCCATAATCGCTCTGTCTGTTTACACGACCCTACAGGTACCATCTGTGCGACGACCCCGCCAGGTGAGAGCCGAGAATTTCAACTCATTTACCGTGCTGAACTGCATATATTCAGAACAACTAAGACCTTGTGCATCTATCCAGATTATGCATATAATTGAAGTGTAGGAGGAAATTAAAACAAAGGGATTAAAATGGGACCAGCTGCATTCTATGCAATTAAGCAGAGTATGCAGCTCTAAGAGATGTAAGTTTAGGAAGCAGAATGTGCTCTTAAATTACACGACAAACTGGTTCTTCTCAATGCTTCTCAGCAAAGACTTCTCCTTCCCGCTGTTACTTCTATACTGGTCATATCCATTTGTAGTGATGTAATTGGTTTACTATCCTCTCTGTCATGCTTGAGGATAAAGTGCAGAGGAAACCATGCCTATGACTACCTTTGGTTCCACACTGACACTGTTCAGAGCCAGGAACGGTTACTTGAGGTAATTAGTTTTCCATTATTTTAACCTCATTACTCATAATTAGTCTCTGCCACTCAAGTCTTGTAGGCAGACATTGGCTGGGCAGTGAGTGCCCATGCAAGAGGTCATGCATTTCAGTGATGACGTATTCATTCGCTCGTTACCTTGACGAGGTCCTCCAGCTCGGAGGCGTTGACACAGGAGTGGCGGGACAGGAATTCCAGCTTCTCTACCAGGATGGTGTGCTTCTGGGAGCTCTCCTGGGGCTGCTCCAGGGCCTTGAACACCGTGGCCCCGATTATCAGGTAGAGCACCACCAGCAGGAAGATGGCCAACACCGTCTTCCACTTCATCACCGTGGCAATGGCATCACAGTCGTCCCCCGAGTTTAAGACGATTGGCTTGGTGGAGAAGGAGAGGCGGGGCTTGGAGTTCTGTGTGGCTGATTTGGGATCCAGGAGATCAGGAGCAGCCACTGGGGGGGAAAAGAGAGCATGACCACCTCCAGCGCGGAGGGGGAACCCCGGCCAGACAAACAGAACTGAACCTGCATCCTTAGCTAACTGTATCTCTGAAGCATTTTTCCTGCCAGTCCAGCCATCTCAGATCCCAGACCCTACAAAGTGGTTGATTTTAATTCTAAGGGCTTGTATGTCCATGTAAACATCCCCTGCTTGCCTTTTAATACATTGGTACCAACAGCTGCAATTAAGCTCTTGAAAAGTAAATGAATTAAAAAGCACATTGCATTAAGAGAGAGTCCATGACCAAGGGCCATGTGCTGGGCCATGATTTTATTTGGAAAAATAGGAACTGACATTATATCTGAACCAGTTACACTGTTCTACCTCTCTCAGTATGTACCTTTTCACTGAAGGAGGAATTTATGATTAATTTCATAAATGTATTTATAGGTACTGTACTGTCGGAAATCATGAACCACTGCAGTGATTTTAAGAGTGTTTTAAATGCAAACAATACACCAAAACAGGTAGTTGCACTTGCACTCAGAGCTGTGATTGTGGTCAGAGCTGTGCCATGCTGACTGGTTGCTTGAGATTTTCAGAAACCAGTAAACAAGGTCATTGAACATGATGTGACAGTAGTTTCATATATTTGCATTAATATGAAACATAGTCTGTTGGAAGTATAAGGTTTCCATTATTCCATTGGATTTGCCAAATCAATTTCAGAGAGATATTACTTCTGATTTGATGGAACAACTGTACCTACTGTGGATATTCAATCACTGTTTGGGGCCACATCAAAGACATGCAAAGTGGCAAACACCCAAAGCTTTTATTTAAGACATACTTTCCATTTCAAACTGGCACACCGTTACAGAGACCCTGGCTGTTTTCATGCCAAAACAGCACATTATTGTAAAATTGGGTGAATTTCAGCACAAATTCTGATGCCATAAAATGGAATACAAAGAACAGGGGAGACAGTGGTTGGCTGTTTATAACGCTGAAACTCTACCAGCCAAATGCTCCTTTCTAACATCCACTAAGTTATTTTTGTTTAAATGGCCACCTTGTCATAACTCTTTGCAGTTCTGGAGTTTGTTTTACAGCAGCTGTTATATTGATCAGTGGCAAATGACTGCTGCTGTAAAAATGAAACCAGTGACCTATGATTGAGAGAATGGAATAGATTTAAAACTCTGGTCAGAGCAGGTTGAACATTCAATGTACAGAAACTGTTTCTACCAATGGCCTTTACTGGTGTATACACACACTCACAACATACTGAACAAGTATACTATTTACATATACATATATGAAAATTAGAAATCTGCATTATATTTAGAGCCCAACAAAGTTTAACACATGACAACCATCCCCTCTCTTGAATTCCATACTATGTCTGACATAATTGTAACGACAATATGAAATCTTTGGGGCATGTGTAAACTATGTTTCGGCCATTAAGTTAATAAGAGGTGCAAAGCATTCGTGCTGTATCCACTGCTCCAGAAAGCGGCGCCTCTCTGACCGGAGGAGATTAAATCAAGCCCTAGAGTCAGTGCAGACCTGTCCTGCAATGCGTCTCCTGCATATGAGTATCTACTGTAGCTCTGGGGTTGTAACTTATACAATATGGGGCACGTCTCTTTTGAATATTAATTGTTTTGACATACTGTTCACGCACTCTGTAATCATCCCGCTGAATAGTCATACCCTTGAACTGTGTTTAAATAATCTATTTATTCTCCTCATACTTAGTTTGAGAATTGACTGCCGGTTTGCACGGGCGATCCCGATAACTTAGAAATATATTATTTAGATGCATTGACATAAATCTACTAAATCCATCGATTTACTTAGATACTGCATCTCACTCTACTTCGTTACAGCTCAGAAATATATTCCGTTAAAAAGCAACCATAAACATTCAACATTTCAAGGGAGGAAAACAGAAGCTAAATAGCTTTTTATAAGACGCACACACACGCTCAAGCGCGTGCGAATCGCACTGTTTAATTTATTGACAGAAATCCGTACATTTATTTATCTTAAATTGCTTAACACCAGATTTGGAGTACACCTGAAGCATCCCACTGCTAGAGTTTTAATGTTACACGTGCACAGTAGTTCAAGAAAAAATAACGAAAATGGGAATATTTGTTAACTGACTATACATTTAAGTATTACACGGCACACTCATGCAAAGGTTTCATTCAACGTAAATAAATGTTCAGGTTGTAAACTGTCATTTAAAATGTTTAGTTTTTAATGCCATTATCAGTCTCTTACTCGTAATAAAAAGCACACATACTTCTATAGCGTTAACATTTGTCTCCGGTATATGCAACTACATACGAAGTTATTACGCACCATTGTCATCTGTAATGATGCTGTATATAAGCTTCCTTCCTGTATTTATTTCACAAGGAAGGTTTTAAAAACCTATATCAAATAACCAACTACTAATTTACACGCACGAGCAACTCGCACAACACGACAACTGTAATGACTGTAGCCTACCTGGAAAACATCTTCTATACAAACGCGGTTACTGTCGCTTGCTGATTTGTATCTAATCTGGATCAGTGGAACTTTCACCGAAAGCAGCAGAAGGGAAATAATGGGCAATAACAAGTCGTACCGCGTAATAATTGTTTGTTTGCCTGTTTTTCGAATAATTCATAGCACACTTACTTCTTCTCTACCAAATGCCTTTTCCTTGCTGTTCTTCATCAGCAGTTATTTCCAAAATTATCTTAATGTTTTGTGGATTTTCACTTTCTTGATCCCGTAGCCTACTGATGCGCTCTGACCGACGTTTCCTCAGAGTACAGAGTCTGCCACGGTCTGTCCAGCTTCTGATCACATCTAACTCCCCAGCTCAGCTCTTAGTCTCCCATTGAAATATTCCTCAGAACACAGCGTACGAATCCGAGACTGAGAAAACACAACCGGGGGGTGGGGGACAGGGAGGGTCCAGGGGGGCAAATTGCTTCCAGTAGAATCGGGAAATTCTTGCGAGACATAATAGCAACTGGCCAAGCATCGATGCGCTCGATGGGTTGCTTCAGAACGTCGGCTGGCAAATAGGCGCATGGTTTACGCGCTGTCATAGCTGTTTACTGGCAGCGGTTGACTGACTGTCGGGAGCTGCGGCATGTGGCTGTCCTATAGTTTTCTGTATTGTAGACCGTCTGTTAATTCGTATTAATCAGGTGTATCTAGTCTCCATTGCAGAACTCTTGACCCCAAGCCTTAATAAAAGAATATTCCACTATACAACAACTTTTATTATCCTGGCCCTTGTTGTCTTGGGGGTTCAGGAACTTTTCCCATTTGTAGATAAGCAGGGTCTGGTTGTTTGATTGCAAATTCAGACCAGGGAGATTGTCTTCAAGATCTCATCCTCTGCCTCCATTCAAACAGCATTGTGTATTCTCTGATGGTGTAGATGGAAACGTTAGCATTTTGGTTTAATGAACAGTGGTGCTTCACAAGTGTGGTGTTCAGGAGTATTAATAAAAGCTGATCTTTACTGCTGATGCTTAACTATAGGTTTGCATGTGGGACATTCTAGAAAGTGATACTGAAAGAAACTTCACCTTTATGGGGCTGTGTAACGGATTTGTCTGACGGCATTTAAAAATAACTGACTCTGATGGTCAGAGTGGTGGTGAGGGTAACCTTTAACTGTACTGCATATCTACAAAACAGTCCAGTACATTTCATCAGGTTGAATATGGCACTATGAATCAATGGAATTATTTCTTTCGGCATCCTCAGAAAATTGGGAAAACTGGTCTCTGCTTCAGAAAGTCCCAGGATCCCTAGTTTTTCTTGTGCATAAATTCTCTTGTACATAAATGATGTGTCACAAGGAATCATAATTGTTTATGATGCTGCTGTCTTTGAACACAGAGTGGCCAGCTCCGCAGGTAGCTGTCTCTGCACAGACAGGACACACTGACAGAGCCATGCCCCTTTATTTTCAGCTAAACCAGACCTGAAATGATACTGCTGGCACCTGGCATAAGCTACACTGTAAAGTGGGTTAATCACCTGTTTTAAGTTACAGGGGCAGAATTTGCAAATTCACACAAACTAAATAGCATTTACATATTGTATAAATAAAAATGTCAGACTGAGTAATCAAATAAGATTTAAATGCAGGACTCAAAGGATTTTATTCAGTTAGTGATAATATTGGGCAGAAAATGTGGCTCACTTTACAACTTTTATTTTACTGACTGCCCAGATGCATGTACACACTACAGCAGGTGCTGTACAATTGGGTGCTGAAAGTTAAAGTACAGTGCAAGATGGATTGTGAGCATGGGTAAAAAAAAATTGGCTGCTGACGCATTCAGATTAATTACACACTGCACTATACAATGTGTTTTATGTGAAAGAAACACCAGAAAAAATATCTATCCTGACAACAAGGACAGGAATTGGCTCTTTGATGTTTAAGAGTAAATAAAAGATTAATCAAACACGGAGAATAACTCTTTTATACTACTATATTTTATATTGTTAAACTTCAGTGAGTGTGCCAGGTTTGACTGGGCTATCCATTATCACAGTTGTGCCTGTCTGTACCCAACTATTGGCAACTCATTCATTTAAACCGTAGGAAATAGTTTGGCAGAGCAAATGTCAGAGAAGGCTTTTTGTAGTCTGAAAATCAGTAGCGGAAACCATCATGGATTTTATTTTGCAATGAACTGAACCATATGTTGGCATTTAAAGTCAATTTGGATGAAAAATGTAATGAATGAAATCCACAGTAAGTCATATTGCATTTTTTGTTTTGCCCATGATTTAATTGTCAGTTTTCAGCCATCCAGCTCTTTCTCTCAGCCTGTTCCATGGGCACCATTAAAGAAAACATCTGCAAAGTGTTTCATCACCTGCAAAGGTCACAGACATGATGTTTTTTAGAGATGCATCAGTATAGACATGTGGTCCTCTCAAAGCATTGCAAAGATGCGTACATCCAAGGTCAACCCCTGAATTGGATGCAGCTCTCAAAGGTATTCTCATCTGTTTTAAAGGACCCATGTGGAGTTTTTTTGTTTAGATCTAAGTGCACTAAAAGCTACAATAATGTGACCCATGAATTTTTGATCTTCTTTGTGAATTGAACAATGAGAAGGAGCTTTGAAATACTGCATGTAATGTTAGCTATAACCTGCCTGAATGGAGGAGGCATGGCTGGATATGCTTCCATTTGACTTTGCTGGCCCTGAATCGTCAGTGTGTTTGAGCAACCCCACACCAAACACCTCAGCCAGCCTTTAGTGATGGCTGATCCGGTCAGGAAGTTACCCCAGCAGGGTGTAGGGGTCAGCCGATGTGGAACAGGTTTGCAGGTTTTCCCCTGATGAATTCTGACAAAGATGACAGCTGCTCGGGTTTTGAGGAGAAGGAATTAATGTTGCCTTCAACCCCATCAAGTAATGAAGTACCAACAGTACAGAGGGATGTAGCTGTGACTGTATGTTTGGCAAGGGGACCTGACCTGAAACTATACAATCTGACCTGACCCCACTGGACTCCAGTTAAGGCACCTTAATTTGTAATTTATTTTTAAAACCTGCTCAACAGCACTGGAAATGGATTGTTGAGGCACCTGCTAATTAAGCACCAAAACAATGTTCTGCTCTTTAACTGCAGTGAATGTTTTGTTTTTCTAAGCATTCACATTTGAGTTTGAGCTGAAGTGCAGTGATGTGCCCTGGGTCTGCTGATAACTAAAATAAAGTCAAAAATGGTGTTTTTGAAAACCCAGCGTATTGGCTCCTGTCCTATTTTGGTCTTGTGAGGAACACCTTGACACAGTTAATAACATGCTGTGTGTGTTACAGCAGTAGAGAGGTGATAAATGAAGATAACAATGAAATGCAGGGTGAGGATAGCTCACTTTCCTCATCCCATCCAATAACGCAGGCTATTTCTTTTCAACAATTTCTTTTTCTTCCTGTTATTTCCTTTTTTAGGAGTGGTTCATTACATCCCCTTTGACTGCATTCTGTGATGGGGAGGCTACATATCACCTTGCCTGGCAGATTCAGGTGTACAAAGTCAAAATCCAATAAAGTAGAATTAACACATGTAGTTTTACTGCTATTTTTGCCTGATCAGGTCACCATAGTGGCTGCCCCTGTGGGGTGAATATTTTGGGGAAAGGGTATTAACAGAGCATCTCAGCACTCAGTAGCATTTGGGACATGATATGGTTGGATAAGACAGACACACAGACCGCAATTTAGCGGTCACTCTGAATTGTCAGTGCATTTTGTCATTGAGGTTTTCTCTTATCTTGTTTGACCAGGATAAGAACCTCTCTAACTCCAGTGGAAAGTCTGTATTCTGTGTGCAAAGGCTATTCTTCTCACAGAAAAAAAACAATGATGAAGCCTCATTTATTTAATTAGATTTTCTTTCCACAACTTCTATATTTTGAAAACGAGCATCTTTTTAGGGTCTCTGTCGAGTTTGGAGTGGATATGTATTGAACTTAAAAAACATCTATAGATTTTTCCCGCCTATATTAAGCCTGTACCCAGAAATGGGAATGTTTCCTTCAATCAGAGCAATTACACTCTCCTAACTCACTGAAATCAAAGCTACCTATTATTTCCCATTTGGGGAAAATGAATTTGAAATATTTTTTATCATAACTGTAATTGTTTCATAAGTCTATCTTTGTATGTACAAATCCTGGAATATCAATTATGTGACTATTTAAAGACTCAAGCAGCATGAGAAGTTTCTAATTACAGATCAAATTATTCTTTTATGACATTGCCAAACCTTGTTAAATGTTTCTCTTTCTAATTCTGGATTGCACAGGTTGCAAACCATTGTTGTGATTTTTCTGTTGCATGGTGGTCCTGTTACCCTAGACTAATTTTAACATATTAGCTGAAGATAATTGCTAGGAAATATTGTGTTGCCTCTAGCAACTACTCTTCTGAGTAGATCGAAGAACATGGAGATCTGAGGAAATAAGCTTTTCAGTTTATTGTGGTACAAGACTCATTAATCTGGCCAGACTCTTTTAAACATGGCTCAACCCAAAGGTCAACATCTGGAAACATGTCATTCTACCTAAAACTAGGAAAGCAGGATCTGATGCTGATACATGGAGGAACAATGGCTTCTTATCTTTCAATGGTGCATATTTTTAACAGTAATCTACTGCAATTAAAGCAGCTGGTATTTGATTCTAATGGTCTTTATTTAAAAAGAATCTATTAAAAATAATACGGATTGAATCTGGATATGAAAAAAGTGAATGATCTGTACATGTTTAAATGCTGTGGCTGCAAACACTTTTAAAGTACATTTCAGAAGTATGAGTTCAACAGTGGAAAATTGTTATGCATTGGAATTTTGTATCATTTTAACACATCTGTATAAGATGGTCAATGCCAGCAAAAACTAATTTAAAGTTAGATAATTAGCTAATATACTTCATAAATTTAGTTTTTAGTCTATTCCAGTAGTTCTGTGCCAGATAGGTCACCCTCCATACCAATGCAGGAGCCCTGAAGAGAGCTGAGCACAGTCCCTCAGCACACAGACCAACAGCTGTTCTTCACACTGCAAGTCCTACAGTGCAGCAAAGTGTAGCGCATGCCGATTGGAGGATACATCCCCACTGACATCACCGAGGTGCCTCACCAGCAGTTGCAGCTGGCCACAGCAGAGAGATGAAGGAGCCGTGTCTGCATACCTGCCCCTACCCCCGGGCAGCATGGTGCCAGTTTGTGCCACTGTTGTGGGCTCCTGGTCATTTCTGGTTGGTGTTGACTGAGTCACTCGAAAGCACCCTTTTAATGCTTTTTTTTATGATGTAACCAACAACGCGGTTGATGACATGATTTGTTCTGCACTGAGTCTGTTTTACAGCAAGCCATTAAAGATGGCCAGGCTGGGCTGCCTCAGTGTTACTCACAAACCCCTGAGAGGCGTCGGCACAGGGACCTGACCTCCAGCCACGACACAGGCTTCTGGGAAAGTCACCTTGCGTCTGGGTGGAGGGACACCGCTGCCGCCACAATCCCTTCAGACGGTTCACCCTCAGACTCTCCCTGAGAGCTTTCTGCAGGGCTTTAGTCCTGAAGAAGACTCACTCACACTCTCTCTCTCTCACACACATACGCAGGCACGCTTGCAAGCATGAGCGCACACACACACACAAACAAGCATGCAATAAAGTACACACGGCAATTCGCTCTTAAATTTCATTAGCCATTTAATGGGAGGGGTGGACAGAAGTAGACCTTGAGTAGGCATTGGCACTGGATGACCCAGTACGGCCTTGAGCCTGTCTCCCACTCCTGTTACAGAGGTAGTGGGCCACTGTGAATGCCTCAGTAGCCTCGAATAGGACTATAATAATCCCAGAGGGAGATCAGAAATTAGTTTCAGCCATCTCTGTGTGGGTGAGTGTATTACATCATATTGGTAATGGAATGATCAACAAACCACCATCCAAACAGACCACCCTCTGTCAGTCTCTGAACACCTCTTTAAAATGCACCTCAGTTCCCCTAACAGATTCATCTCATAAGTCATGGCTACTTCTCTACATTGTCCAGTGACTGGTTTGCAATGTATAACTTAGCCTCTTGCAGACTGCTGTGTTCACAGATCTGGTCAAATTGTTCTCCTGCAGTCTCTCTTGTCTGCTTTATTGGCAGTCTGTACCTTCAGCCAATCCCCTGCCTCTTCAGTCTTATGTTACTAATCTGCTGGCCCTTCTCTTCTCTTGTTCCCTCAAGGTAGAAAGAACGACACAGTCCTCTCTCACTTTTCTATGCCTCAGGAAAACACACAGTACAGCTGTACTTTTAATAGTTGAGTTTCCTGAATTTCATTTAGCGCATGATGCATTAATTAGCTTCCTGCACCTTCCAAACTGGACTCATGGTTTTGTCCAAGCTGTTTTAACTGCTCATAATTGCACTGTTTATCAGTGGCTGTGTTTTTAAAAGCTCCCACTGTTAAAATGAAGATGTTTTGTCTGTGTTTGTCCCATTGGCAGAAGCCTGTGGCTAGGTGTACCCTGAGGCCTTTGGAGATGTTGGTCATTGTGAGCATGCTAACATTAACGCTAATGTCTTCCTTTTCACTGGGACACTGACAGAGGCTGGGCTTTCAAAAGGCTTCTCTGATTAGGGTTTGAGGTGCTTTCCAGGGCACCCATGAGAGGCTTCTAACAACTATTGGACACTCCCTCACTAGGGTTTAAATCACTTGCTAATTAGTCTCTAATGAGCTCTTCTTTAGTGGCTTATATAATAACACTAGAGTGGTTCTTCCTAATTGAGTCATCATTTTCATTCACTCATGTTGAACTGTCAAAACAACGAAAATAGTATGCAACTATTTGACTGAACATTAACTCTACTGTGTTTTTAATATTTTCACCCCTCAACGTTACATCAGCTCAGGTTTTTAAGGCGGTAGACAGAAACTGGCAGTCAATCGCAAACAAGCCTCTGCCATTATCATAAACCCCAGTGAAACTGTAACTGAAAATATGTGTTCAAATAAATTGGCAGTTGCATAATTTTCCACTGCCACTACTGAAGCCAAATGTGTTTCTTTGCTATATACCACACTCCTCATTCAGTGGATGCTGTTGTGCTTGTGAGAGGGGAGGCTAAAGTCACAGCTCTAACATGCTAACTGTCCTTACTTTGTTTCTGATTGTATTGCATGTGGAACATGTGTGCCAGTTTAAACAAGGTCAGCCATCATCCACTGACTCCATCTGACTTCATCACATCAAATGTGATGCTGCTATCTTTGTAACCAGGTGCACCTCACATGTTTTTGTTATTAATGAAATATCAGTATGAGGTTAATGCCAATCTACAATTTCTGTACAGTCATCAGAATAATTTGATTCAGTCTCATTGTTATAACTGAATGACTGAATGCAAAGTTCACCAAGGTAATGTTAGCATATTAGATGCAACCAAGTAACCAGGGAATCAGCTGCAGACAGGTGATTCTTATTTAAATTGCCATGATTGTTAGTCACACAAAACAATCATGAAGAGGTTCTGTGAAGTTTTTGGCCTCTCTCATCACAAGCCCACGAGCCCCCTGCACCTGCATTTGCGTTTTCAGTGTCTTTGAACGCAGAAACACCCGGAGCATGGGCCACCACCCTGCCCACAGTATCACAGAGCTAAGCTGCACTGCTCTCACATCAGTCATGAGCATGGAAAACAGCATAATTCCAACACAGTTAAATATAAAGGAGCTAAAATTATTCAGGGTTATTATTGGTAAAGAAAATATTGGTACAGCTTTGCCTTTGTTCTCGTGCGTGCGGGACGGAACGCTCAGTGAGGAGCAGGTGCGAGGGGCCCCTGTTCGGAGCATTCCGGAATGTCTCCGCCACGCACGTGCCCAGCGGAGGCAGCGCAGAGAACCAGGTGAAAAACAACCGTGACCTTTGACCTCCGACGCTTCCTCAACTTTCCCATGGTCCTTATTATTGGGGCACGGGAGGGTCCCCTCCACATCCCGCCAGGAATTACCCCTGAGCCGCTGAACAGGTCACTTCATTAGGTGCCACCTGATTTTTAAAAAAAAAAAAAGGCTTCTGCTCTCTCGCTGCGTGAAGCGTCTTTAGCCAATTACCTCAACTGGAGAAAAATCTGCTCAGAATGCAAGTGAAAATAGCATCACAATGGGTACTAGTCTATACTGAAGCCATACACAGTAGTCTGTGTGTGATATATACTGTACGTACATTATGGGTTTGAATCCTCGTCATTTTGCAGTCATATTTGATTTATGCATGTATGGCCCCAAAAGCAGTGAGTAAAATGATCATTTCAAAGCATTACTTTAGCATGAGTGAACACCAGAACTCTAAATACAGCAGTTCACTGCGTGGTAATGGCTGGAGGACAGGAGCAGCATGAGATTGTAAATATTCCAGTAGGATAAACAGTAGTGGTCCGATGATTGACAATCAGCCTTATTACGGAACTGTACCCTTTTCAACACCAGGGAGGAAGCATCCCTGCATCCCTAGCATCCCTTTCTGAGATTTGCCTTTCAATGTTACTCTCTGCAGCCATTAGCTTTGATTACAAGTACCTCCTAATACATTTTTAGGTATCCCTTTGGGTACATATACGCTTCATTGAAAGTCCCTGTCTTCACTAAGCCATGTATTCAAACCCACTGATGTAATGTTGTTCATTATCTAATCATCATTAGGTGGAGCATTAACTCCATTTCTGAAGTGCTTGTAATTGGTATAGTCTCATGGATATCGATTTGAGAGGAAGTGCAAAACGGCTCCATTTGCAATGGCTCAAACCAAACACATGACCGATATGAGAACTCAGCCATTCACTTCTTCTCAGTCTGCTGTGATTGTCTCAGATCCTGCTCAGACTGATTCTAACACTTCATAGAGACTCTGCTACCAGTTTTCATCCCAGAATAACCCCCTGTCTCTAAGGAACTGTGTCGCAGGAGAGGGTGAGGGACAGAGCTCACCTTTACAGCAAGCCAGAGAGGCTGAGGCTCAGTGGAAACCCATTACTCCTGCAGGCTGCTGGTTACCCTCAGTCCTGCTGTTCACACCACTAACATTTGCTGTTACTCTGTGATCACTTACAGTGTACTCAGTGAAGTAAAGGATAGAACAATTAATGCATTTAGTCCATGTAAAAATAAGAGAGTGCAAGGACATGAGAGCTGAAGCAAAGGCTACATTTACACAGACACAAAATCAGTGTTGCATAAATACGTCTCCCATAGACTATGGACATAAGCTTGAAAGTCCATCTGATTTTGACTGGTGCATCACTGCTTAGTCATGTTAAAGAATGTGCAGGGTATTGGAATCAGGACATACTCTTCCAGGACGTGGTCTTTGTTGGTTTAGTGTTTGAATGTTTGTTTTATTTGGCACGGACAGACACCTAACCCAGCGATTACGCTGTCATGCCCTCATCCCATTACAGCCTAGTCTGGCGGAGTTAAATATGGAAACGGTTAGGTCAGCAGCCACCTCGCACGTTTGTCCACGCTGAGTGCGATGTGATAACGTGGACAGGCCGAGGATTTGGGTGCCATTGTTCAGTGGGACAGCCTCACGCATTCGTAAGGCAAACAGGGTCCCCTTCTTTTTTCGGATGGGATCTATATATAGATGGCAGAGTTTTCATATCGCAGTCAGGGACCCCTGTCCTAATCCGTGTTACATAACCCCGGGCCCGGCCCCCCCTCGCCCCCCCCGCTGCCCCCCCGCTGGCGGGACGGCCGTGCACGTGAATGCACCGCTGCTATGCACAGGGGAGCCCCATTGGCTCAGCCCACGCAACGCTGCAAAAACGCCAAACATGCATCTCTCTGCAAACGGCACTGCAGTGGAGCTGGGGACACACCACACACTGATGCAGGCTGGAGAAAAGGGTGATCCATCCTAGCGAGAGTGCAGCGCAAAGCATAAGTGCAACTTGACATTTGACAGAGTTGGGTTATAAATATGATAATGTGATTGTGTTAATGTTTATATATTTGCCACCATTTGACACCGTTCTCCACTGTGAAATTACAGAATGCAAGTGAGTACAAGAGTATACTCAGCTAAATACAAATTTCAGTGTACAGGGGGTACATGCAGTACCCTGCTAGATGTTATAATGTGGAGTTGCTAAAATAAAAGGCTTTTACCTGCTGCAGTCCTTTCCTCACTGGGATTCTTAGAGAGCCTACAGCAGTTCCAACACATCCAGAGCAGGGCTGCCAGGATACTGATGAGAGTAAAGATACGGCCCCTGTTCTGGCATCTCTTCCTTCACTGGCTTGCCATCAGCTTCAGAACTGAATTTAATATCCTTCTGCTTTCTCTCAGATGTATTCACGGCAACACTCCTACATGAAAAGAGCTGCTACAATCCCAGACCCCCTCAGCAGATGGTAGAGGGTGATGAGGGACTCATCATTTGGCCCTTAAAAGGCCAATGATGAGAATAAATGGACCCTTGCCACCAGATCAATAATCTGCAGTACACATGCCCAACCAGCAGGTGGCAAGATGCCAGATGAGTAATTGGACATTGAGTGCTGTCAAAACCCTGACTTAAGTATCTTGTAATACTGAGATCACAGACTAACATAAATAACTTGAAATATTATTTTGTGATATTTTAAATGATCTACTGTAAGTATTTGAAGCCATGGAACATTTTGATTGTATTTGACCTTTTGAAAGGACTGTATTCCAATTCATTGAATTATATAATTCTGTTATCCCTTCATTCTACAGAAATCAGAATAACGCTGTTTATTTTAGAGTGGGAGGATTAATTAGGCTTCCTGTTATTGTAACTGGATGTTTGATTTGATCTGTTGAATGGGCCCTTGAAACAAAATGTTTCGTGGCAGTGGACCAAACAAACTCCATGAAAAGGGTAAGAGACTGTGAGCAAAAACCTGGTAAACTCACAACAAACGTGTCCCTTGTGTTAAGCAAACACACAGAGGGGAGTCCTGTCAGTGTCAGAACGACAGCGTGATGTTATTGTGCCTGAGAGAAGAGCAGACACCGGACTGTCCTGGTCTGTCCCGGTCTGTCCTGGTCCTGCCAAAATGGCTGCCATTAAGGCTGGCCTTCAGATCTCTGGTTCCCCCACAGGGTACAGATAACTTCTCTCTTTTAGTCTGTGAAGCATGTTGCATCACTCAGAATCGAAAACATGATCACTTTACGGTGAGAAACCTTTTGGAGGGTTCAATGAATCTGATGTTAAATGAATATAGAACCTGTGAATGTGAGCTGTCATTTAGTTGTGTGAGGGCTAGTAGCTGTGTGATGCAAAACCAGTAAAGTCTTAAGACCTGAGTATGACAAACACACAGGTGCACAAATCTCACTTCATCAAATAAAGAGTGATAGTGTTAGGCTGAACATGCACTGTTCAGTAATCATTTTGGCATATGTTAAAACAACACTTGGTATCTACCCATTAAAGCGATTATTGATCATCACTTAAAAAAAGGAATAAAAACATCTTACTGGTCTTAGTGATTGACTGTTTCAGTCATTTTAAAAGGAGCAATTAAGGATGAATGACTTCATGAGAGTATTTATATTCCATTAATAGTCCAAAAGCTCAGATTTATTCTGATACTAAATTTAACTTATTGTTCTATTTGTATATCGACCCTTAATTGGGCTATTTTTGAGCACCCTGTGGTTTCTTCTCCAGGTGCTGCACTGATGCGGACATGCTAATGATGTCATCTGAGTCCGTTTCTGGCCTGCTTAGAAATGCCTTCACTGCCCTGGGACAGTTTTCCAGGTGAAAACGCATGCGAGACCGCCAGGAGACTGGCATCAGGGCCAGCCCCACTGTCTGACACAAAGCAATAACCACCCTCCCATCTGAAAAACTGAAAAACAGCATTAAAACACACAGAAATCAAAACCTAATTAAAATAGAGTCTGGCTCCCCTATGCTCTTTGGAACAAACAAAGCTGCTCTTTGACGGTCTGAGGTAAAATGTGACTGAGCAGCAAAAACCATATGCCTTATAATAAAGCTTCGTACCTTGAAAAAGAAAATGAAAAAAAAAGAAAAGTGGTACAAAGGGCACAAAGCAGATAGAGAAGAAGACAGTTGGACCGTAATCGGGGATTCCTGTCTTAATGAATAGACTGATTATTGACCAGCTACTGAAGAGACCCAGACAGTCGTCAGAAATGTGCCGGTAACAGCATCTGCTAGCTCTGTTTCACGGTCCTGCACAGCAGGTGCAAATTTTTGACAGTTCGTCTTTGGCCAATTTCCAATCAAAACAGGTGGGAAAACCAACACATCGTCCTTCCGCACGCATGAATAAAGAGGGTTATCAGGTGTCAGAACAGTTCATTATCACATGCTCAAAAAAGGTTTGGCATTCTTGGCTTTGCAGAAATGAATTTTTAAGAATACAGTGCCAGTCAAAAGTTTGGACACACCTACTTAGTCAAGTAGGTGCTCCATTCATAAATAGGGATCAACTTCATATCTGCCTAAGAAACAAATTTCAAGCATTTAAGCCTAAGGCTTTAGATCAAAATGTCTTTGAATGCATGTTTCCCATTATCTCAAATCAGGTGTGTCCAGACTTTGACTGGTACTGTATCTAACTGAGTAAGCATTGTTATCCACATTTGCACCACTCAGATAAGAAAATAATGTATACTGTTTATATTACAGCCAATGACATCTCTGTTAACAGTAAACGTTGTATATGAATGAGTCCAGCACAACGTAGTGTGTCCTTTAGGGTTCTCAGTAAGTCTGTGCAGTACAGGCACTGCATTAGAAGCATGTAAAACTCAACAGACAGAGGAATTCTACATCCTGCTGCTTGCAAAAGAGCACTCTTCATTGGTTTTTAGCATGTGTATTATATTGGTTCCATGACCTTTGCATGACCTTTTGAGTGAACATTAACACTACACTTCAGCAAAACATATTGCTTAATTTCACTGTGCAAATTTCCACTCAGTGAACCTATAATATTATCACTAACTGGCCTCATTATTACCACTGGCCTCATCTGGTTCCATTCTACCACTGATTTAAGTTTTATCTGAGTTTCAGAGGGGCTGGAAAGTCTGCTGTCTCCTGGCCCTCCAGGACTTGGTAAAGTGTTCCACAGCCAGTGCTGTGTAAATTTGGAGGAGTCTAAAATACGTACTTGATGCTCATTGTATACTACTCTTCCCACGATAGTTTAAAGAAAGATGAAGTTTGTTTAGTGTATAAGCAGTGTGCTAGCTGCTTTAGCTGTAGCTAGCACAGGCATTGCACCAGAGGCATGCAAACACAGGCCTTGCTGTGGCTTAAGGTTGCTCTGAGGCAACAAAGAGAAATATTAGAGAAAAACTGAAAATAAAGCACAAGATACACTCAAAAATAAATACATAGCTTAAAAAGCTATTTTATATTTTATCTTATTAATTTATTTTTTTCATTCCATTTAACATAAAATACACTGGAAAAATATTCTGATGAGGAACATGGTTGGGTCAAAACATTGACATTTCTAACACATCCATGTGCCAATTACCCAACATAACATCCTGATAATGAGGTACAGGACAAAACCTGTAAAGAGGGTGCTATTAGAGCAGGCAGCTAAAGATGCCACCATACTCAACATCCGGTCTTTGCCATTTACCTTTCTGCTCTTTTAATGGTCACTTATGCTGCTTTCGTTATAATTTTACCAATAAGCGAGACTCAATGAGATGACCAGGGTTATCAAACATACAAAGCACACTCTTTCTTTCTCGGTCCAAACATTATTACTCTATATCCCATGTAACAATAAGTATTATTATAAAGGCTATTTTGATGAAGATTATTTATCTCTGTTGACATGGGCTATTAAAGCAATATTTAAAAGGACCTTTCATTGTGAATCTGTGGCTGAATCTGCTACCGCGGTAACCCATGTGGCATTAATGAGAGGATGTTGTGCCGGAAAGGTAAGGTAAGGTGAGGTAAAGTGTACAGTTGGATAAATGCGAAAGTTGGGTTCAGCGCAGAAATTCTGAGAGAGAGAGTCCCCCGGGGAAGAGCAGTCCATGTTGCCCAGTAACAGAAGAATATTTCCGATCCATGGGACCTGCGTTTCTCATTCCTTTTCGTTTTATAATAGAATGTCATTAAAAAGTATCCCAACTTTGATGGAATCTAGGGGTGATGCTCTTTGTGAATGCCCCCTTGTGTAATGACAGAGAGGTCTGAGAATAATGGACACAGGACACAGCCAAAGGAAAGTCATTGCTGAAAAATCATCAAAACAGACAAAACTACAGGGAGCTGAATCTGTGCGGTTTAGCACAGATTATTATAACTAATGCTTTAGTGTTTGTGAATAAGGCATATCAGATACATTTCATATGGCTGTAGACAGTGCTCTCACTGGGGTCCGTAACTAGACATCACCATAAGTTTTCCTTTTAAAATTGCTGGGATCTAATTTAAATTGTAGACACAGAAATCACTCGCTCACTCACTCGCTTACTAGGTCAAGGTTAATTAATCGACTGAATCTTGTAGTTTTCTGGCTCTTCATAGTTCTGAGAGCTTTTTAAGCTTGTAAGAAAAGAACACAGCTTGGTAAACAAAGATCCTTTGATGCCCTCTATGTTTCTGTCAATATTTTCACCTCGGGTTACAGCAGGCATTCTGTGCCTTTAAGTGCTGTATTTGAGGGCCTCACTCAGAATGTAACTCTGTCATCAAAGCAATATAACGGTTTCAGAAAATAGGCAGTGTTCTAATTAACAGTGCTGGCATTAATTAGAGAATGAATACACCAGACACAATCGGCCTCTTCACCTGTTCCACACCTGAGTTATGGGTTAAACTGCATAGCTATGGAAGGTGAGTGATTTCCTTTCCTGGTTAACAGAGTGAGGCCTAATGATTGTGATTTGATGCTGAGCGTTTTGATGGTTATTGACCTCTGCGGCTCTGCTGGGACACTCTGTCCTCTGCTGCTCTGTACTCTTCATTCCTGTTTGTTTGTATAGTCCCTGACCGCAAAGCAATCAAAACTGTCTCTCCTAGAGAGAGAATTTCTGACCACCCACATCAAAAAATAAAAAAATGGTTACAATGGCAGCATTATTGTCATAAGACCAAAAAAAAAGTCAAATTCTGTTTGATCATCACAGTTCTACAGGTGGTACGATCACAACAGTGACAATGGTTCTTAAAATAAGTCTTTTTCCTAGAAACATCAAACAAAATAAAAAGCCAGACACAGAAACCTCGGGTGCATCACATTGTGACTTCTGTCTCTGACAGAACCTTTAAACTCTGTCAGCGAGACACTCTGCATCTGTGCCTGAGTTTCTCCGTCACGCCGGAACCCTTAGCGGAGACGGACTGAGCCGAACATTCCATTCCATCTGTGCGGCACTGCAGCAGGACCCTCATGTTAACAATTACCGTAAGACACACTTTCCCCCGAATTAACCAAGAAAAACACGGCAATGTTTATCGCTCAATGATCTGTGAAATGGGAGGGTAATTGCGCTTCCTCGGTGTTCTAGTCACGAAGAGACGGGCTGGCTCCCGTCTGCGAGAGTTTCTCCTCTCTGAGCGAGACGGGCCACTGGCCGTGACAGGCGTGTCTGTGTTCTGCCTCAGAAGAATGCAGGGACACGCCGTGTGCTGGCTTTGTTTGGACATCATGCCACAGGTATCCATGGGTACGGTTACCACGAGAACCAGCTGCTTCCTGTCTCTTTGCCACATCAATCACATTGCCTCAGGTCACACCAGAGAGACTCGCATAACACAACTTCTCAGGTTATAAGATCCCACACCATGATCAAAAAGACCTCTCCTCCAAATGGTGGTTTCCCAGGTCCCATCACGGCAAGACTCTGTATCTCTCTCCATCCAGTCTGATCTCCATCGCATATTCTACCATTCCACTCTTCCATCTGACACTGAGTCGAAGAATATGAACAGGTATTACCTTAAAATAAAAAGGAACAAAAATAGATTCATGAAGCAGATTTGTCATGTTTTTTAAGGTTCATAAAATAACACCAAAATTACCCAGTACTAAATTACCCAAGATAATCAGGATAATCCCCTCACCTCTACAATTAAGGTAGATTAAGGTGATTTGTCATTTAATCATCATTCAGGATGAGTTGAAATTAGTTATCATCCCCTCTTAAGATCGCTAAGCCTACCCTGCCTCTTTTGAGAACAGCTTATACCTGTGCAGTATACTGGCTGTGAGACTGTAAAGACAAATGTGTGAAGAGAGGGTCATGCTGCTAAATGGCTGCTGTGTACCACCCTGCTGGAGCTCCACATGGGGCAGGAGTGTCTACTTTGTCAAACCTGCAGTGACTGTTAAGCATTTTGTCTAGTGCTGGCAGCTTTGGGGAGTTCATTCTGTGGACGGTGCCCTCATAACCTCTCCCTCCAGCTCCTGGTGTCTGACAGGGTAGCAGCTCACTTTAGGAAATAACCCAGCCACTGTCAGCTTCTCCCCGTCAGACAGACACTCTGACAAGGTAGTGTAGGCTACACTGTGCTTGTAGTTACACTGTCAGGGACTGATGAGGGTGGCACAGTTGGCCATGCACACCCCTACACTACAGTCTGCTCATGCTGTAGAACAGGAGGGAAACAGCCTCAGCAATCAGAACAGCCGTGTCTTCACTGTGAAATATGAAAATCACTATGATCTGCCAATGAGTTTCCATTCTCTCTGTATCATACGCCCAGTAATGCCAGCACATGCTGAGCTGCGCTGGTCTCTGAGGAACTCGCGTCTGTTACTCTAGTTTTTCTGCACCTTTCCGTGCTGAGGAAAACCTCTGCCTCTCTGGCACATCCCCCAGTCTGCAGCAAGTGTTGGCAAAGCACAGAAGGTTATTTGAATATTTTTTGTTCATATTTGTTCCTGTCTTGGTGGAGGCTTCTATTTATGGAGAATATTGATGGCCTGGCTCAGCATCAGCTTCTGGGAGTGATCTTGCTGACAGAGGATGGAGGTGAGGGTGGGGGTGGGGTGGGGGTGGGGGGCTGGGAACGAAGTCTCAATAAGGAAACATTAAAAGAAAAGGCACCAAGTCTGGGAGGAGAAAGGGAATGAGGGCTTCTCTCATGTTGTCGTTTGCCGTCTGCGGGCAGGGTGCTGACAGCTCTCTCAGAGGTGCTGAGTCCTACACTTTCTCAGATCAGCTCGCTGAGGAAGTCATAAACGCAGAGTCCCCCCCCATTCCTTCCACATCCCCAGCTAACACGCATTACTGATTCCTCCTGACAAAACAACAACACTGTTTAAAACGCCTCATTTCTGTAAAATAACAGAGCCAGAAACTGCAGATTTGAACATAAGCATCTGCAGTGTTTCAGTTTTCTCCCAAGCAGATGTTGAAGTAAATCATACATGACGATCGTTAAGTTTTTTTCAAGCTGTTGAGGGATACGTTCCAGTAAAGTCCTGTGTACAGGAGAGTGTGGGAGCCCTGAGGAGGACCTGAAAGAGGAAAGGGGGCCCTTCAGTGATCTGTCCAGTATCTCAGACCTCCTGGAAACCCGTGTTCTATCTCTCACCCGCTGGGCGGAGCAGCCCGACCCGTGGAAAGTCCATAGAGGACCGACACATTCTAGCGCCACTGGAGCATGCTGGGCAGCAGCTGTGAGTCCCAGCATACTGAGAGTGAGGTTCAGAACCACGGTCAGCTCCAGCCAGCCGGCCCTACACGTGTGCTGTGAAAACAGGACTCCCTCAGAGGGAGGTGACCCGCTCACCCTCAGAGATGACAGAACTGTGACCAGTCTAAGGGTCGGGGCAATCGTTGGGAGGAATGGTGTGTTGTGAGTCACCCTGTCCATTGCTGTCATTGTGAGTGAAGGGATATCCACCCCTAAAGCTGTTTCCTGTCAGACATCAATTTAATGCAATGCTCAACTAGCCAGGCATAACTCAAACAGCAGAGAGCTTATCCTTATTCGACCCTGTCAGTCAAAAATGTGTGAATTCACATAGTTTCTGATGACAGAAGGTATTCCTGTTTCACGGGGATTATTCCAATGGTCCATACCAACATGCCTGGCCCCTGTGGTGACTGCTCAGACCACCACGGAATGTGATGTCATAATGATGATGTCATAATGTTTCTGAGACAGTGGATAAGAGTTTGTTCACAAATGACTGCAGCACAGCTGTTCATAACATTAGATCCCTGTCCTCCTCATCTCCTTTGAAAGCCCCCTGCCCTCTGGATATGTTTATGCCTCTAAACTAGTCTTCACACTTCATACACTGTCCATTCCATCCTGCAGTTGGAAGCAGTCCCGTTTTCTTTTAGTTACAGTTTACCGTTCAGGACATTTTCCCGCTCTCATGCTGTCCTTGCATCACCTGCTGCAATACAACAGCTGGTTGTACAACAGCCTGCCGTGACAGTTGTATAACAGCTCTTTGCGCACTAGGAAAATTTTGCTTATGATTAAAAAAGCAGGAATGATGGTTGTATAACAAACTCCTCCGTTACTATTTAAATCTTTGTACATCTGTCCTGTTTCTAAATTTTTGCCTAAATACAACAAAATGTAAATGAACTGAACACAAACTTCTACATTTCAGGTGAATTCAGAAGTCACGCACATGCGGGAAGCTCATTGAAGCTGCTGTGAATTGCTTGGTTTGGCTGCCACGCTGTGTAGGTTAATTAGCCTTTTCACTTCTGAACCACCTTCCCCCCCCTCCTCTCTGCTCTGTTCTTTCAATTTACCAGTTTGGGGGTTTTGTATTCATGCATAGAACATAATGTTTCTTTGTGAACAGCAAATTAAACTTCAGTGTTAAACGATAAATAGTTAACGACTATGTCTATTGTTGAGGTGTTTGTGCACACAAAGGACTTCAGTTCTACAGGGCAGATATTGTTGAAAATGGGCATAGATTTGAAGTGTCTTTTGGTGAAACCACATTTATAGATGTCATAGTTTTTCATCATAGTTAGATAATTATGACGCTATGAGGTCCGTGCAGCTTCACTATCTACCTGCAAATTTTCTACAGGTGAACTCCACATCAATCCACCTCTTAATCAAAAGTGAACCGTCATGAAGTACTGCACCATAGCAAAGCATTGTGAAAGACTAACCTGGACTTATAACATATATAAGAGCAGCATAGTTCCTGAGGGGCCTATCCTTTTGGCTTTTGCTCACTCTGACCTTGAATGCAGTTTTTGAGGGGTAATATGTTGGTTGTGTACTCTAGAGACTGCAGGAATGTTCTGCTAATAGCATACAGTGGGAGTTATGAAGGTTTGGGGAACTGTGTTGGAGTCCTTTGTTAAATTAGGGTGGTTAATTATGTGAAATGAGTCAATGATATCCCCGTCGGTAGCTTTTCTTTTGACAGGATTTGTGGGAGTTGCAGCGTTTGTGGTGGAAGCAGAGTATGTGGCACTGTGATTACGGAGCCGCGTGGTGCTGGCACAGAGCCTCCCCCAGTCTGCACCAGCTTATTAATCAAACCCAGACTGGGGCTCGTAAAAGAGCGTACTGCTGCCGGTTAGACTGAGTTTAACAGCATCCTGAGGCACAACAGTCATTTTAGTGTGACAACTGACCAGTTCACACCTGCACGCCTCTCCAGCTTCCTGGGCCTTTCATCATATGCTGACATGTCGACGTCTTGACCTTGAACTGGGCCCACTGGCAAGCTCCCACCTCCACCCTGAACCTCTATTCAACCCTCCCCAAACCGGGCTGACCCCCGAGTACGCCCCTAAGTGCTAACGCAGGGGTGATGTAGTACAGCTCCCACTGAGGTCTGGTAAAGACAGCAGCATCACCCTCCAGACTGACTTTGACATCTTAATCACCTCGCTGTGAGCAGGACCAGGGTCATTTCTGCTGTGAGCCAATCATATTGCTTGCTGGGAGATTACACTTTGTGGCTACAAAGGTTAAGGTTACCAGTGGATATCTCTCTTTTGAAATGGGCGTTTCATGTGTGCCTCATATGAACATGCAGTCTCAGCTAAAGCTTGGCACTGCTATATAGAACATAATGGATACTGCCTCAGGTTTTCTGGTATATCTCCCACCTGTATTCACTCAGAGGCAATGTGGAATGGATCTGATAGTGCTGCTCACTGCTGGTCAGAAGGGATTTTCCTATTAGCACTATAGCACAATGCTCCCACAGCTTATGAATAACATGAAAGCTAATGTACGCTACACCCAGGCCCTGTTTCCCTGGCTGTAGCAATTTCAGCTCTCAGAGACCAGTGGAAAAACCTCTCAGAGAACTGTATAAAAAAAATTCTGTATTCTCAGCAAGCGAACATGTTTTGGTTTCAGCCTGAATCGGTTGCATTCTGCTTCAGGAAAAATGTTTTTTTAAAAGGTGATCATGCTGCCCATCCATCTCAAGCTGCATATTCCAGCTCCTGACTATGTTCTTTGTTATAACTGTATTTCTAATTCATTTATGCCAAAATTTCATATGGTAAGCTTTTATGCAATGATTTACAAATGGAACCTGAATGTGGTGTTGACAGGTTTAATGCTGATTTCTCTGTTAGCTGTTAGCCAGTGTTCCTTCATCCCCCTTAAACTTTGCATCAAAGTTTGATACCTAGGCTCTTTCTGCATGTGCAACTCTTCATCATTTTGCAAAATTAATCTGTCATCTTTCATCACTGTATGCCTCTGCAGTGTTCACAGCCTCCTGCCAAGCAAATATAATATACATTATTTTGTACAACATTCACTGAATAATGGGCTGAAATGCAACAGCTAAGAAACACAGGTGAGCTATAAAGAAAGACATCCATAAAATATTAGCACACCTGCTCTGGATGGGTTCTGTTTGATTTGTGTTTGTTTTTAATCATTTTTAATAGTTCAGTTTGTCATGTTCTTCTCCTTCCTGTTGTCAGGTTTTGTTATTTTATGATGGTAAACTACCTGTAAGTTCAGGATGGGAGCTGATATTTATTTAAAAAAAAAAAAAAACAAAGCTAACTGCCTTCACTGACATTCAGCTGAACATTACAAATGACATGACATATACTGACAACCAATGTATCAGAAGATTTTGCCATGCTTCTATTATGATGTCAGTTGCATTGTAATACTTAATAGAAGCATGGCAAAATCAACTTAAGTAGACATATGTTTGGTGAAATATGTTTTATTATTCTTATTTAATCTGTGGAATTACTCTGTTATATTTAATCAGATATATTGTTTTTGTTGTCAAAGTCATAGTTATGTAGGCCTTTATGCAATTACAAATGTAAATTATTTAATAGAGCTAATGCCAGCAGATGAAACTCAAGGTATCCTTGTTATTCTTATTTTCAATTTTCAGGCCTAGCAGCTGTTTCTCAAATCTTGCAGGAATGTGCACTGGAACACAGCACTGATACCCCTGACTAATCATTTTTTAGGAGAGAAAAAGTCAATAATAATTCAAAACAAATCACAGGGAATGTATTTAGTTCACTAAAAAGGCAAATGAATTAATAATACAAAAGGTGTCTTCAATAAAACATTTCAATGAATTTATTTTTTCCACAGAACTTGCACCACTGTATACCTAGGGCCAGGTTTAGGAACACTACGTACAGCACTGTTCTATTGAATATAAAATAGAAACCATATAAAAGGATCATCAACACAGAGAGAGTATCCAGGGATTCCCTCCTCTCTTGTACAGAGAAAATAAAGTTGCTTCTGCCCTCTCACCTCATTTACTCTAAGTTTAGTAGAAGCTTTGAGACAGGGCTCTTGCTTCTCTACACTGAGACTAATTAAGAACAAGCCAATAAGGGAGAGGTGTTTTCATACAGAAACGCTGTTCTGTGGGTTAGCCCTGTGTGTTTTGATTTATGGTCTCTAGTCTCCACTTTATTTCCACTTAAAGTGCTGACTCAGACTGAGAAGCTTACACTAACCACAGTGGGGAATAGTGCACTTCTTCATATAGAAAATGGTAATGAAAAGATAATTTGCCCTATGAGCTGGAAATTCATACAGATCTTACAATGAATCATTCTTATGGATATGGACTTGTTTAGGCTAGTTAAAGAAGCCCAGGGAAATCTCATGGGGTCTGGCATAACTATGTCATTATGGTCATTACTGCCATTTCAGGACAATAACAGGGTTTTGCCCCTTATAAAACATGGTCTTCAGAGGAACCGAAATACAGAGAGGGGCTCCTGACTGGCTCAGACAGTTCAGTTTAATCTGGTCTCAAAGAAAAATGTTTGCTGCAATTTGAGAATATTTCATATACTTAATTTTAGAATATTTCACAAAAATCAAGACATGTATAATCTTGAGTTTTGCAGACCTCCCTCTTCTGAATAAGGTATGCATCGCTGGGTTGTGGTGGCCAAGTCCACACACATGTGACCAAGGGATCGAGTGCCGGCTCATATTCAGGGTTCCACACACACTGATCAGTGTGGGGCAGGGAGAAAACAGTCTCCTATTAATGGGGACATGAGGCTTCATAGATCTGTACAATCTGAATCGGGAAAATTCCTGACATTCCTCCTCCTCACAGTCATTTGTTTTAGTAATATATATATTACTAATGTTTTTTTCTTTCCAAATTTTCTGATTTTTTGTTTTAATTTAACCTTGTAATTTCTGCAGATAAAGCTGTAAAGCTTTGTCCAATGTGTTTGGGCCTGCGCACTGCCAAAATTGTATTATCAATCCAGTATTATCATATTGCACTGAGGTTATGAATTTTACCATCACTCCCTCTGTACCATTAGACCACTTTCTCATCCTCTTTGAAACTAAACTGACACACACATTACGTGCAGAACCCTGTTTTTTATGACCCATTCTATCTATTCTATTTCTTTTTGTTACAGCTGTTGAATTAACTGACAACCTGCTTGCAACAAACAGTTATCCTGAAAACTGCAGCATTGATGACTTCCTAAACTTTTTTTTTTTTTTACTGAAAATCTAAAAATAAACAGAAGCCAGCACATAAAACAGCTTCTGCACTTCCTAACATATTAAAAAGTTTAGCAGGTGGTAGTCTTCTTCTGCAGAACTCCGCTCTGGTGGAATAATCTGCCCAAGCACGTAATATTTAATATTTAAATTAATTTAAATTAAATTGAGATGATATTTAAGTCTAGGCTAAAAACTCACATATTTAGTCTGTACTACTATTAATTATAGTCCAGATGCAGACTTGGAAAAGAACGTAGCCACAGAGCTGCATGCTGCCACAAACCTTTTTTACTGTCATTCCTCCCTGTTCAGCCACCATGAAGGCTGTCTGACTCTGATGGGATGGGCTGGTTTGAGTTCTCCTTCATGACTACACACATTGCATTCTTCTGCCTTGGTTGTTATGCTGCCAAAGCTTCTAACTGATAGAGATTCTTGTCCATGTTGCTGACTCTGCTGATGCTTTTTTTAAGTGTTATACTGCTCCTAAAACCCCGTGGTGGCTGTGCTCAAACTGCCTGTCTGCACTCATCCAGTCAACTCCCAGGGCACTGTGCCTGGAGAGGGCTGTCTGCTCTCAGATGTCTGCATGTCGCAAGACCTGAGGCCCGAGTCTGCTGGTAGCTGACGTCCAGGCTACCAGCAGTCATTAACCCACCACAACACTGAGATGAAAAGGCATCTGCAACCATGACAACCGCTGCAGAACGTTCCAACATCCACAAGCAATTGTGGGGTTTGGGACTCTTCTGAAAACTACCCCACCAATGAATGAGAGATGCCCCTGTAGCCCACTGCTGATTATCTACCAAATCACTAACCGAATGCAAAATTCATTTCTGATGATTTACACCTCTCTCACATCTTTCTTGCTAGGGGTCAGGAAATAATTTCCAGTTTTTCCAGATTGGCTCTTGGGTTTTTTTCTATTTATTGATTCCCTCTGGAGAACCTCTGTACAGCACTTTGTAACAACCTTGGTTGTAAAATGATTAAATAAACATTTATCATTTTATCATGCTTCATTGTGACTTTCATGCTATTCTCCCCAAGCATTACTTAACATTTAAATCTGGGAACTCTTAAATTGAATTTGCTTTTGCCCAGGTTTTTGTTTATTTGGTTTGAAGATGATAAAGTGTCCTTGTTTCACTGGACACCGAGTGAAATCTCTCGCCTGCTCTTCTGGAGAACACACAATGCAACTGTCAGCCAGTCTCCTCTGCTGTGCAGGAGTCTGGAGGGAAGTATTCCTCAATGGCTGATTGGTCACAGCCTTCACACAAGACAATTCAATTAAAAGGGAAAAGTGGGACTTTCACTCTGAACCGGTGGAGCTGCCCAATCCCCGTGTGATGTGTGCAGATCACTGTGTAATGTGAACCCAGCATGTGAGAGAATGGAAACTTGGGCACTGGCTCTGCGTTCACTCTCACTCTCTGAAGCGAAGGCTGGCCGATAACAGCTGCACTGCAAACCCTCACTCTGCAGACTTCAGTGTGCATAAATCCATATGCTGAGACTGAAGCAGACATGCTGCTGGAATTGATAAGTGCAGAGCTTCACTTGTTTCAGAAACATTCAAAAAGGAAGCAATTCATCACATGCAAATCAGCCAATAGCTTTTTTTTTTTATTCTTTCTGCTGCAAACAATCATTTTAGATCCAGGCGGCTGAGAGCACTGATATGCTTAAATTGCATTTCACCGTCTGCTGCCTTATTTATGCATTACAGTGGCAGACAGAGAGAGAGCGTGCGAGTGTCATTTCCCAGGAAGGATAAGTGCAAATGTGCAAGGAGAGCACTGCACGTATCACCTCAGTAAACAGCACAACTCATCCCAATGCAATTTATTTTGCAGCATTTCACTCTGTTGTCTTACACCCCCAAACACCAGCCTCTCTCCTCCTCCACCCCAACTCTGTATGGAACAGTCCGGCACCTTCAGAGAGATTTAAAAAGCCTTTTTCCTCAGTTCAGCATTTCTGTTGAAGCGTACATGCAGTTATTCAATCTGATATGCATCGAGTCTGCTGCCCTTTGTATGTGCTTAAAGTACAAAAAAAACAACATGGTGAAAATAAGGCAAACAGAGAACCCTAATGCACATTCTGTTATTATTGAATTGTTAGCCAATGACCTACAGCAGCAGTACATTCAGGTAATTGAGTTAATGAGATTTTAGGAGATCATAAGGGAAGTGTTTCCACATACAGCTGTTGTGGATATTTCACAGAGCACACTGCATGACAGGCTGCCAAAACAGGAAAGTGTCACTTCATATATCATGCAGCATGTTCACAGTATCTTACACAACATGCTCACGTACTGAACATGTACAGGACTGCTGCTCAGTCACACACATCAGATCAAGTAAAAAAACAAAATCCCTTACAGATCTGATTCATCAATGCTTTACACGGTACACCAAAAACCTTCTCTGGGTTTCCATTCACAGAAGGCACCGTTACCCCTGGCTGAATTTCATAGTCCTGACTAGGGCAGCATAACAAACAAACCTCTATTTGTCATGATGGAAGCTAAACAGAAGTTTGGGTACTGCAGGTGTTGGGAAATATCACAACAGAGAACAAAATGTTTACTTTGACTCTTGCCAGCTCTTTTGTGTCTGTTGACAGATCTTTGTGGATGAAAAAGCAGTTCAGGCACATTGGGTAATTTTCTTTAAATTGCATTTGTCATGTCAAACGTTTCCACAATTAAAAATTGTGTCAAGTGCAAACGGCCTGAAAAATTTTTGCTGTTTCTCATCCTCTGTCCAAGTCCCTACATCCGCACTTTCCCACGGTTGAAAGCTAAGCACTGGCAGAAGTGTGGGGTCAGTGTTGTAGGCGTGTTTCACTCTGAATCATCAGCTGGCTTTTTACCTATCACTGTGGAGACTCTCACCCGACCCCTGATTGGCTACTGTGTCATTTCCCAGGGATGAAATATAAATCCAAGAAGTACTTTCCAAGACCACCGAGGCAAGACAAACACAGCCCTCTGATACACTCACACACATCCATGGGCCTTTTTCACACTGCAAGCCACACCATGCACTACAGTGGAATGGGCACCAAACAGAGGACATCATCGGACAGCTTGCAGGAGCCTGACGACATATCCCCCTACCCCCGGCGGAACGAAGCCGATTTGTTTCGCTTCTGTGGCTCCCAGTGGTCCGATGACAAGGCTGTTACACTGGGATGGAACCCGGGCTCAGCTGGGCATCAAGGTGAGGACCTTCACCGCTGAGCTACCCATGAGCCTCCTGTTGCTTTTAATGCTGTTCTTCACCTATATGCCTGCTTAATGTAAATTTGCCTGCACTCATATTTTGCTGTTCTTGTTTAAACTGCAATGTGTTTTATCCTTGTAGGTTGCTCTAGTTAAACATCTACCACATAAATGAATACAACTTTATATGATTCTGAATGTTTACCAGTAAAGTATAAATTTATTTAGGTTAGATTTTTAAAAAAGTATAAGTATAAAAAGTGGTTTAAAATGAATTTCTCTGATTAATGGGAAACTGTCAAGACACTGTTTTAATCTTAGACTTTTAAAGAAAGCACATTTATTTTGTGCAAACAGCTGCTACTATGTAGAACTGTTCATTTTTTATGTGGACTTTTAAAAAAAGTCTACAGTTGCTGGGCTGACAGTCTTGCACACTACCATACATTACACCACTTTCTCTGGGCCCACAGATATGCAGTACATACCATAGACTTGCTCATCATTTTTCACTTTGTAATCCCGCAAGTGCAGATGAGAAACCTCACCCAGGAAGTGATGAATTCCCGGACCTGCAGGAAGTTAATTGGGCTCCTACATGCGGTGCACCAGGAGCATTCATCAGGAGAGCTGCTCCCTTACCAGCCCCACGGCGCTGGACTGGAGTTACAGTGAAATACATACAGAATAGATCTGAAGGCAGAGCACACAGGCAGCCAGGGAACTTCTTATACGCACCGTTACAGTCTGCTGAAGACTGGAAACTCACTGAATAATTAACAACGGACAATGTTACCTATAGAACTAATCACTTACACTAATCTGATATACAGGAACTGCACACACTCCCAGAATGCCATACAAAGGTTTGATGACAATGTATGGAATACCAATAGTTTATATGTTTACAACACCAATGAAGTTTGTGGAAAGTTTTAATTAGTTCAGCATGGAAATGCTTATTTTCATGCATTTTCATGCAGTTTCCACAAATACAGAAATGTGATGTTTATATCTGAAGTTGTATCTGAACTGCACCATCTCACTGTGTTGTGGAAAATAAGGCAAGCTAAAGATTCAAAACTGTCTCAGCAGAACATGGGAAAATTGGCTCATTAATATTCAACAGGCTGCGTGGAAAGCTGCATGTCTCAGATTCTGTTTACATTCGTTACAATCCCAGCTGCAGTGAGCATATGCTCTGAAGCCGTATAAATCCCATGAAAACCCTCAGTCTGCTGCACTTCAGGAACTACATTCTCCAAACCCACAATGGACTTACATGAATGATTCAAAACTAAAACAATCTACAGTACTTGTAGGAGTTTAACCTTAGGTGCTGATGAAGTGTTCTTTAACCCACATGTGACATATTGCCTCTGTTAATAACTACTCTTAGCATAGTGATGCACTTTAAGAGCACCTGCTAAATGACATAATGTAATGTAATGGCCTTGACTGTTTGCAAAGAATAGTGAGGGAAAAGATCTAAACATATAGGGGCTGGGGAAGCATTCAAAGAGCAAGACTATCCCATCTGTAAGCAAACTCAACAGCAGGCTGATTACAATCTCAGTTTCTCTCCTCACAGAGTCTACAGCAGCATGAAGAGATGATTTCTGCTCGAGCCAGCAATGGAACAATCTGACAAGTGAAAACAACAGAGTAAGGGAATCAGGAATAAATTGAGTGGCACAACAAAAACGAGAATGATCCGGGGTCATCGGCCTTCTATTTGCGTCCGCCTCTAGATTGTTTCAGTTTCATGAGTACCACCCCCGTCTGAAAACATCCTCTCTGCCAGGAGACATGGGCATGAGGAGCCAAAGTCTCCAGATAAAGAGATTAAAAAGATGAACCGTGTGATGCCAACTACGTGAGGAGCTGCACACCACAGCAGCATCTACAGTCTGGCAGCAATGCCTTTAAAGTAGTTAAAGATAAGGCCTGTGTCAGCTACAGTATGGCCAAAGCTATATATGGCATATACAGTATGGCACTTTGCCATCATGTTGTGCACTTTTAAAAGCCTCAGAGTGGTCTAAATTATTCATAGTTGCCTTCAACAGTCAAAAATCAACTCAAACAAGGCAAGGATTGTAAACAATAACCACTCAGTGCAAGGTATTACCCACCACAGGGGTATATGGTCACAAAAAACATTTTGTGTATTAAAGTCAGTTGCAAGCAGCATTTATTTTGGAAAACATTCTGGTTTCCAGGGAGGCATAACTACATGACATACACCTGTGCATCGCTCTCAGAGGCATCTGTTGCCCCGGTAACCGTAATTCTACCCAATGAGATTTTTCAGATGTCTTATTCATACAGCAATCTGAGGCCTGTGAACAACTTCCTTCTTCCTCCTTTATTTCCTCTAACACGATTAAGGGAATCGTGCTTGAAAAAAAAATAACAAGCAAGATAATCTCCTCTGACTGTCTGAATTAATTCTCACCCCTGCTTCCGTTATACCTGAAGACACCTGCATTTATATTGAAGTGGCCTGGGAACTGCACAGGGGAAACACAGCTGGTATGGCTTGGCATTAAATGAGTTTAGGACCTAAAATCTGTTTAGGACAAAAATGGCATATTTTTAAACACAATAAGGGTTAAAGGAATGAAGAACGAGAGTACAAGAGTATGCAAACTATTCCATAAGAAAAGTACTCAAATACACTAATATTTATGTCTTCAACATAACGGGTGACTCTGAAAACACTGTACACCATAAATGGCTTGTTTCCTCATAAATATGGAAACAAGGCAGTGCAGGGTACGAGTGGACCTGGATGGGCTGAAGAGATGAGGGACAGAGACACAGTGGTGTAATATATACCATCACTCATGCAGGGTTCAGCACAGCAAGACGAAACTCACCTCCACCACAGAGCAGACTGCTGTTTCCTGCTGATCACAGCTTTGATACATACTCACCATGCTGTCCGGCTCTCCTATCGGCATATCGCTCTAACTGGATAGTCACTGTACAGGTTTGCTGCCTAAATTCAATATTCTTAATAACACTCTGAGCACTATATACCTGTATTATTGGGTGTCCAGGAATAATTATGGTAGTAAATTAATTTCACATGCAGCAGTGACATGTCTGTTGTGCACACTGTTACAGAAGCTGGGGCCAATTTTTTTTGAGACAAATGCCTGACCAGGCACACTCATTCATTACATTTCTGTAATTGCCAGGGAGTAACAACTTACCTACAGCTAGTCTAGTATTACGAGATACTGAAAACCCCTACACTAGAGGTTTTGAGGGTACTCCTCAAAACCCTATACTGGTGGTGTAACCTCTATAACAGCTCTACACACAAAGCCAGGAACCCTGTTTGTCTGAGGTTTTTTTGTCCAACCTAACTCCTCTGAATTGATTAGTCCAATTATTTATTCAGCTCCACACATTCAGACCATGTAAATCTCCTCAAGCCAGTGCAGTAAAATATTGTTTGGGTCACAAGACTTACTGTATTGTAAAAATGTCATTACTTCAGTCATTGAAGTATGGCTGCCAAATGGGAAAGCTGCTCAGGAGGAGCAGACTGTTTCCTGCTGTATCACTCACCTAGTTATTGCATCAGGCTAAAAATTCACACAGGGGTGTGTATTCAATAAGCACAGCTGGAAATGTCCACTATCTGTCACAAAACAGGGTCCCATCTGGGGAGCCCATCTCTACACAGGGAGCATGCTGGGAAACGCTGATCAGGTTGCAAGAGGCAATTTTGGTGACAGTGTTATGGTGGCCAACTGTGGCAAGATGACATTGGGACAGGTGAGTTTAAGGGAAAGGACTTTAGGGTGAGCTCTGCATTGCTAGATGGCATATGGTAATTGAAGAAATTTGTGAAAGTACAGAATATTGGGAAGCTGTAAATTGGCAGGTTAAAGTATAAAAGCATTTTATGATAGAAGTAATTTCCTGTTCTCATGTTGAAATTGGATGAAGAAAAAAGACATTCAACTGAATAGTGTTTTAGAATTTTATCAGAAGTATGAGAGAAAATATTTACAAGCTAGATTGTTAAGAGTGCTTCCTTGTATTTATGTAAACAAGGTAGTGGAACACTGCTAAGTATTACATACAGTTTGAAATCTGTTACAAGAGCAATAAAAAAAGCTACTTGCTTTATGTGCAAGGTTTTTGCGCCATGACTAAAAGCCAATAATGAAATGTAAAAAAAAAAAAAAATACATCAGGTGGTATAAAAACAAATGTAAAAAAGACTTATATTTACAAGCTGCCATTCTGAGTCCTGCCAGGCAGAGGGGACTCGCGTTACTGGACCTGGCAGTTATCGTCCTGCTTGGCGGGGGTCACAGCGTGTCTGTGTCTGTCCTGCTGCTCGGGAGTCCGGCCGCCGAGGGACCTCCTGGCCTTCCTGCTCTCCGCTCGGGGCACGGGGCTGTTTCCCACCGAGGACAGGGGCCCAGAAATGCAGCCAGGTGTGGTCGGGAGGAATTCGGGCTCCTGGATCAGTGGAAAGAGAGAAGAAAAGGGGTGTTAAATGCCAGGCAGAGACGGCTGTTAGAGACGTGTGTGTGTGTGTGTGTGTGTGTGTGTGTGTGTTTGTGTGTGTGTGTGTGTGTGGTGTGTGTTTTTCTGTGAGCCGGAGCTGCCCTGAGCAGCCGCCGCGTGGCTGTGTGCACGTTGCAGCCTTCAGCATCTTCAGCGCCTGACGCCTCTAATCAGCTCTGACCTGCAGCAGCAGCAGCGCCGCCCGACTGACCGCACCTGACCCCTCGGCCCGTCTGGAGGATTAGCCCGACTCGGACCGACACCGCTCCCCTGGCCGAGGCAGGTTCCTGCGGCACCCAAGTTCATTAAAAAAAATTCCAGCCCCATCTAAGCACCCCTATTAGGCTGTGCTTTCCCAGAAAACTCCCAAATCCAAGGAGATTAAGCCATTGTCTGTGTCAACAAGTGTGTGAAAGGGGCACTCTAAGTGGTTTACTTTCCCCTTTCCAGCACAGTGCAGGATCACAATGGCGCTTTCTCCATGATCTCCACTCCTTTTAAACCAAGATGATGGAAAATAAGCAAATGAGTCCAGGTGACCATCAAGAGAAAATAGGAGAAACTGAGTACGTTCTACTGAGTACGTTGCTGAATTTGGCTTTGGACTGGCTTTATGGTCCTGCTGGTTTAAGGCTAGACAGGAGAACATTAGTGAGTGCAGGCTAGCCTGTGTTACAGGGTTTCTGATCACTGGGCAGAAATATTGTGGCCTTGCAGGCAAATTTGAAAAAATACAGAATTTTTTTTTGTTGAGTGGCTTCAATTTTATAGGTGACAGCAAAGAGTGGACCTTGACAGAAATGTGCTTAAATACTACAGATAATATAAGAGCTAAAAGTACCCAGAAACTTTGAGTGTTAAGCATCACTTGAATGAGCTGAAAGAAACCCATGTCCTCATCTGTGGGTGAAACGCTGACTGACACCGGGGCCTGGCATTACTGGACCTGACTGCTCTGTCCTGCTGTGCTGTGCTCATGTCCTGCCTGCATGTCTCTCTGCTCAGGAGTCCTCACGGTGCTGCCTGACCTCCTCTCTGACTGTGCTGCTCTGACAAGAGAAAGAGTTTGCAGCATTTATCCAATAGCTGGCCAGTCACTCTCATTTAAACATGATCGAGCATAATAGCTTCCTATGTGTGCCACTCGACTGTTCCACAGCATGTCAACTAACCACAACAAGAGCTGTGGTTTGTCAGTATGCATTTCAGAGAAAGCTGCCTTCACCTGAAACAGTCATTTCACCACTACATATACCTGCACTATCCCTAACAGTGGGCCTGGAAGAAAGCCTGGAATACAGAAATAGTTACAAATCTGAAAAAGTAAAGAACAGGTGGAGAAACTTCAAGTTTCATGGCAATTTGTGTTCATTTCTGCATAGAGGACGACTGGGCCCATTCTCATTTTCCTCCATTCAAAACAAATATACCCTACTGCAATTTATACAGTTATACAGACTACAATCTCTCATACTAATGAACAGCAGCACTGGGTGACACTGCAAGCAGTAAATGGCTGCCATTTTTGGCCCTTTGAAATTTGGGAAGATCATCTTTGTTGACAGCATCCAATTTCAGTGATGTCACAGACTAAAACAAGTGTTTACTCAACAACTCATTTTTGATTTTCTGTGAATTACTTCTCTTTTTCAAAAATATTCAATGATTGAATACTACCCATTCATGTCTGTGATTCTTGCTCAAGCTCAACCTTTCATTCTTACATGCTGGAGTAACCTATTGGATCCAGCTAAAGCTCATGACTGTTCTGTTCTTTTGACATTTATTTGGACCAAAAGCATCCCTTCCCTTCTTCTACTGTCTAACTAGCTGTACTCCATCCTTTTAAATGTAATTTTCCTTTTTACCTTCAAACCACTGCTTTGTTTCGTATAATAGGGTCATATTAAATGTTAAATGGCATGTTACCTCGATTTAATGCACTGCTATTTTAAAAAGTTAAAACCCAGAGTGCCAAGAAAAAAAGTTTGCATAACCCATTACTCCAAAGACAAATACCCACATTTACATTTGGATAATCAAGAAAAGGTTACTGTTATTTTTGCTTTAACTACTGTAAGCACTTATCATTGTTTCAGTTTTGACTATTCATTGAGCAACCAATTGCAAAGTAGTAAAGTCTACATCCATCATCACATCAAAAAACTAATGAGCATTTCCTGGCCTAAGCTGAATGAATAGACCCGCTGAAATCCTGTACAGTGAAAGAATAGCATTAGAGCTAACACATGCTGCTGAGAGCTATCCCATCAAAACCTCCCTTTGACCTATTACCAGCCTGCAACCTGAGCCTGTTACGAGTCTGTTTGAGTTAACACGTTCCTCAGAATGACCAAAAAAAAATTCAAGAGTTGCTTGTAAACACTTTCTAAAAGAAAACCAGTCACTGGCCCCTTAGGGCACTGTGACCCAGGTCAGGGTGACACAGGTAAGACAGCAATGGAAAGGCCGAGCTGACAGCAGGTTCCTGAGCCTCGTGCTGTAAAAGGACAGCAGCCCTTCAACATGTCAGACAGCTGGACCCCTGAGCGGTCAGAGGCCTGGACACAAGAATCAGCAAATCAGAGGCAATCCGCTCTCTCCCCCTAGTGGCCAAAGCAGCTAGTGAAGGCTTGGAACAGCAACAGCACACTAACATCCAATGCTTACCTTACAGAACACAAGCTTCTTAAAATAAGAAACAATCAATAAATTCCAGCACCTGTACGTAGTACAAACAAAAAAAATTCCAAATAATTGTCTATACACTCATTTCATTTTACCATTTGAACTTGTAAAAATCACAGTGATGAATATTATAAGCCTGTAACCATAGGACCCATGTTCTCAAAACAATGCAATTAAAAATTCATTTTATTATCTGCCTTGTGTTCTTTCAGTATGAAACAGAAAACCTGATCATTTTTTCAGGTAATATTAAAGTAAAATCCATTTTAATGGTAACGGAGTATTTCCAGCTGACTTTGAAAGATGAAAACCATGGGTATAAAGAAAGTGTGATTTCAGACACAGAAGGAAAGTTGATGTGCACGGAGTTAATGTAATGGAGTCTGGACAGTAGACTCACTTTTTGATGTTTGCTGCCCTCTGCTGGTTGTTTGGGGTTATGGACAGAGGCATCAGGTGTTTTGGGGTTATGAGCGGAGAGGGACCTCCGAGCAGCCAGACGAGGACTGCATCTCTGTATCGTCGTCCTGCGCACAATGTAGGGGCTTGCCTCTCCCATGGGAATGTCTGCAAAACCTGGGGGAGACAAATGAAGTGTGAGGGATTGAGGGCAGAAACCGTTTGGAAAACAGTCTGGAAATATCTCAAGACCAGGCTGATTAGTCACATTTAGGAAAGATTTCCAGAGGAACTCATTCATCCAAAGAGAGTGCCGTAGCGTCGGGGGAGGGGCTCACCTTTCTTCACCAGCTCTGGTAAGCCCTCAGGTCTGAACTCACTCTCCTCCTGGGTGGCCTGGGTTGTGACCCCTGCTTTAATCCTCTTGGAGAGGTTATAGAGGGCCTCCTGTGCCTTCATGGGCGTGTCTCCCACCTCAGACGTCCCTGCCCACTGCCTCTTCCCTGACACCTGGCTCTGTCCATCCTCCTTCTTCTCTTCCTCCTCAGGTGTGGTGTCCTCACACACTGCTGCATTCTGGGACGCCTTGTTCAGGGACTTCCTGCCTTTGGAGGTTGACGCCTGACTGGTGAGCTGGGTGATTCTGTTCTTCAGGGTTTCGTTGGTCTCCTCCAGCTTGTGCAGGTCGACCATGAGGCTGCAGTATTTGTCCATGCTCTCGTCCGCCTCCCTGGTCTTGTCTTCCAAGGCCTCCTTCAGCTCTATAATCTCCGCTTGCAGGTCCTCCACATTGTAGCTGTTGTCACCTGTTAAGAGTCCACAACAAGGACAGATAAAGAAGTGAGATCAATAACACCAAGAAAGAAATAAACCTGCAGACATAAATTAGGATGTTGCACATAGTTAGGTTACAAATATCAAAGAAGCACATTCAATGGACAAAGGATAAGAACACAACAAAACACTAGAGCCATGATTCAAACTAACTGTAATGCACTGACTTTTTTTGGAAACACGTGTTTTTATTTTATTTGGACTTTCTCAAAGTTACAGAAGAGAAGGTCAGTAACATCAGTCAATGCCTTTTATAAAAATGGGGCAAATACTGCAGTCCAGATGTGTTTTATCTCTCTTTACGTAATGTTGTAAAATGGATGTGGCGCATGTTAAGAGCACCTTGTTTCCGGCTGTTCCGCATGGTAGCGATGAGTGCCCCTTGCTGTTCGTTCTCCTCCACGAGGGCCTGCTTCTCCTTCTCCAGCTGCTTGCAGGACTTCATCCACAGGTTCATCTTGCTGAGAGCAGAGTCCCTTTCTTTGGAGAGCCGGGTGACCCTGGAGGACAGCTCAACTATCTAAAAACATTACACATAACGGAACAATCAGAACACCTGGGGATGCAGTACACTACTTTCAGTCAGACTATATGCATTTTTACAATATGCTATCAAATTATAATATCACAAATTAAGATTGTATATAATAATGTAACAATATTTATATCAATGATAGAAGTCAAACAAGATCTTAAGTACCCAAGTTATTAATCATTTACTACTTATTCTACATAAGTTACATTTACAGCTTTATGTAAAGATACTGACCTTAGTGTTGCCAGCTTGCTCCAGTTTTCTTTCCAGCTCTCGTAAGGCTGAATTTAACTCTTCTTTGCTGGACTTCAGAGTGCCGATTTCAGATGAGAGCTGGCTGGCCTCTCTCTCAGCTGCAGTCAGCTCTTTCTTGATGGCCTGAATCTCTGCCTCATGCTGGGGCACAGAGACCACATTATCTGACATCACTTAATTGTGCCAGAATGACCTTTCATTTAAAATAAATCTTTTTGGTGCTGAATATGAACCCAAAGCACCAGCACTTATTACACAAGTTCATTTAATCTACTCATTACAAAAGCTTTTGACCACTTCAGGGGCTTTTAAACTGTTTGCCATGTGCGCCAAATTACAGTCACAGGAAAACCACTTACCTGCTGCTGGGCTTCCTCAGCCCTTCTCTGCTCTTCCTCAATTTCACTTTGCAGCCTCATATTATGGTCCTGTAATGCTTTCATCTAGGGAGGAACAACATAAAATGTAAAAAAAATGTACTCATGCTAAAGCAAACAGTGAAACTTCTCACGAAAATGACATTCAAATTATAAAACCATGAAATAAAACAGGAAAGTAGTCAAATGTGTTTATATCTCTGAACAAATGCAAACACTATCTATGAAACTGAAATTTCTTCCTGCACTTGCCTCTTCAGCGAGCTCTGCCTTATTGTGTTTTTCAGCTGCCAGGTCATCTTCCAGCTGCTTCACCTGGCCCTGTACGGACCCGAGGGTGACCTGCATGGCCTCCGTCTGAGCAGCCTGCTCCTGTGCCTTCTGCTCCCACCCTGCGGAGGCCGACTGCAGCTGCATCCTCTCCCTCTGCAGCTCGTCTCTCTCCACCTCAGCGGAGGCCAGCTTCTCCTCCGCCTCCTGCCTTAGAGTCTGCAGCTCAGCCACCTTCTGCTGCAGTCTCTCGACCTCCTCCTGGCACTCTCTCAGCTCCTGTTGTTTGGCCTCGTAGCCCTCTTGCAGGGATTGGTTTGTGGACTGCAGATCACTCAGATGTTTCTCAGCTTCCTGGAGTTTGTGGGATAGTGTCTTGCTTTCAGTTTCAAGAGATGCTAACTGATTTGCAAGGTCCTGCTCTTTCAAGTGTGTGGATTCGAGTTCAGTTTGACAGACTTGCAGCTGGCCATCCAGGAAGCTCACTTGGGTTTGAAGCTCCTTAATGGTGTTGTCCTTACTTAGGTCTAACTCCTTCATTTCTTTTTCAGCTCTGTCTAGCTTTGCAGACACCATGAGTGTAGACTCTTGCAGCTGCTCCAACTGTTTACTTTTTTGAGCAAGTTCCTTTTTGAGTTTCTCCTTCTCCTCTTGGAGGTTGTTTTTGTCTGTGGCCACCTGTTCCATTCTTTTGGTGAGCTCCATCTTTTCAGTCTCCAGATCCTCCAGCTCAGCTTTGGCAGTCTCTGCCTGCAGGACGGCATCCTCCACACTCTGCTCCACCATCTCCCTCTCCCTCTCCAGCTTCTCCACACTGTCCTGCAGAGAGTCTGCCCGTCTCTGGGCAGCCTTCAGAAGCTCCCTCATGTGGCGCTTCTTTCTCTCGTCAGCTTCAATCCGAACCCGGAGTTTCTCGATGCCTGCTCTCATCTGGGCGACCTCCTCCTGGGTGGAGTTCAGCCTGGATGCTATTTCTCCCTTTTCTATGAGGGAGGATTCCAGTGACTGGGAAAGCCTTGATTTCTCCTCTGCCAGAATCTGGATTTTGCTCACCATAGTTTCAGAGTCCCTACAGGCTGTGCTTTGTTCCTCTTTAACCTTGTACAACTCCTTCATCAAGTCTTCCTTCTCCCCATTCAATGAAGCAACAGTGCTCCCCAAGGTCTGAAGCTTTTGTAAAACCTGCTCTTTCTCCTTTTGCATGTTCTCAAGGTTGCTGGAGGCTATTTCACTCTGTCGTTTTTGTTTTCTAATGTCTTCCTCAAGGATTTTAATAAGTTCTCTTGTTTCACTGCTGCTTTTTTCCAGCTGTGCAGCTTTCGCCTTCCACTCCTGCACGGACTGATCAGCATTGTCTCTCTCCTCTGTACACAAGAGCAACTCTTGTTTCAGCTGCTGTCCTTCACTTGTCGCCACATTTAAATTCTGTTCCAGGTTACTGTTGACTTTCCGACTTGCATCAATCTCCAGCTCCAGTTTGTGCTTCTGTTCCTGTATCTCCTCTATGTCTGCCTCCATTGACAGTATGTGTTTCTCTAGATTAGCCTTCTCAGATCTCACCCTTTTCAGCTCACTCTCCAGCTGCAGGAACTTCTCATCCCAGCCGCCCTTGGCAATCTCCAAGGTCTCCAGCATCTCCATTACATCCGACAGCTGACTCTTTGATGTCTGCAGTTGCAATTTCAAAGAACTGACTTCTTCCTCCAGTTCTTCAATGTGGACAGACAGCTGCTGTTTCTCCTGAATGGCAGAGTTTAATTTTTGAAGAGAATCCAATTTTTCCTCCTCCATTTTGTACACCTTATTCTCCATCTCAGTAACCAAGTCTTTCTTTAAAGTCAGCTCAGCTGTGCCGAGCTCTAACTGAGAGCGCAGAGTCTGAAGTTCCTCTTGCAATGCTTGGATAGTTGCTCTATTTTCTTCCAGGTCTTCTTGCAGTCGCTCCTGGTCAGCAGAGTTACACGTGGAAGAGACAGCAAGGTGTTCCACGGCAGCTTTGCCATCATTTAAGTCATTCCCGAGAAGAGAAGACTCCAGCCCTGCAACCCCTTCCAACTCCTCACTCTTCGGTTCTTCATCTGCTTTTTGGGAAGTGGCAGACTCTTTCACTTCAGCACAATGCTGCAAATCACAAACAGAAACAAAAGCCTTAGCAATGGAGGCATATTTAGCCATTCCATTTTTTCAGATTCAAATTCATATTCTCCTTTATTATAAACAACAAATTAATCAACACCACAAGAATGACTTACCTGCAACAGACATTCTTCATGGTCAGCATGGAGAGACTGCGAGCTAACGTGGAGACCCTGCAACTGCAGTCTTGCCGCCTCCAGCTCAGAGGATAACACCACAGAGTGCTGCATCTCCTCTGCCAGTTTGGCCTCCATCTCCAGGCGCTGGCTTTCCAGTTTTTGCTGCCAGCTGCTCACCTCAGAAGCATGCTGCTGCTGGAGCTGCTCCAGATTATTCTGGGCATTGTGTAACAAACTGTTCAGCTCTGCAATCTCTGTTTTAGAGACCTGTCTCTGAGTCTCCATCTGGTCCTCCAGGGTCCTGACTGCCTCCTCAAATGCGTGAGAAAGCTCTTCCAGCTCTGCAGAGTTCTGCTGAAGCTCCTCTTCCAAGAGGCCATCAACATGACCACCATTCAGGGAATCATTGTTGGAATCTACTTGTTCCTGCTTCATCTGCAGGGCTTCGTTGCCACGAGATGCCTGAACATCGCTGGTTTCATCCTGTGGAACAGACTCCTCCGCCACTAATGAAAACATTGAGTCAAAATCAGCACCTTTGCAAGGCCCAGCATGCGAGTCTGCACCCGAGTCCTCAGAAACACCACTGCTATGCAGCAAGTCCAAACTGACGTCAGCACATGTAAGTTTAAGCTCACCAGAATCCGGCTCACTGGTTAAACTGATGTTCACAAACGGACTTCGCCGACAGTCCTCCCCGGATTCTGCTCGTAGGGGTGTGCCTTTCTCCCCTTCCAAGCGCATCTGCTCAATGAGAGACTGCTGCTCTGAAACCTGAGACAGCAAGGCACTGTACTTCTCCCTGAAGGTGTCATGTTCACTCTGCAGAGAAACAAGTTTCTGATGAAGGTCTATTTGCTCTTTTTCAAACTCTTTGTTTTTCAAGTGAACTTTCTCATTCTGCTCTGTAGTCTTCTCAAATGTAGACTTGAGAGACTCATACTCTTCTCTTAGACTTTGTAATATCTGTTGAAGGCCATCATTCTCCTGCTTTAATGAATCTCTCTCCTCTTTTATATTTTGACTGCCTTTTTGCAAAGTCTCAAATTTGGTGTCTAGATCTGCTTTCTCTTCTCTCAGTTGATGGTACATTTTCTCCAGGTCAGTACATTTATGCACCTCCTCCTCCAAGGCCACCTGGAGCTTCCCCTTTGCCTCCTGGAGCAGCTCCATTTCAACAGCCAGTGAAGAAACGGTTTGTCCGAGATTCTGAGTTTCCTCCAGGTTTGCACGCATTTGGGAAATCTCACTGTCTTTCAGAGTAACTTCTTCCCTCACAGAACACAGTTCATCTTGTAAGTTGGAACACTGCAGCTCACTATTCTCCAGTTTCCTTTCCAGTGTGCTGATTGAGCCTTGAAGCTCATCCATCTGAGTCTGGTAAGAATTCATGGCAGCTTCGTTATCTTCCAGATCCATCTGAAGCATTTCCATCTGGACCTCAATTTTGTTCATTTTAAGGCCATTCTCTTTTAGTGCATCAGAGGCTCTGACCCGCTCCAATTCAGACTTTTGCAACTTCTCTTCCAGTGATTGGATCACACATTTATTTTCTTCCATGTGGCTCTCGGACGCTTTCAAGGCAGATTTTAAAGCCTCCATTTCTTTCTGATATGAAGCAGCAGTTTGCTTCCAATATTCCTTTTTGTGGCAGATTACTTTGTAGGAATCATTCACTTCAGTGAGCTTCTCATTACCAGTTGCAACATCCTTTCGTAACTGGGATATTTCAGCTTCTGCATTCTCCAGTTTCCCTTTTGTCTCTTCAACCTCATTGCTTTTGTTCTCCAACTGAACCCTCATCACTTCTAACTTTTCTTTCAAGATGTTTTGTTTCTCATCATAATCTTTCATTTCTGAAACACGCATTTCTGACTCAGTTCTAAGCTTCTCTGCAAGTTCCTCAATTTCCTTTCCTTGGGAAGACAGTTTACTTGCTTTGTCATTCAAACTATTCTCTAATTCACGGTTCAATTCCACAGCAGAAGCATACTTGCCCTGGAGATCCTCCAATGAGCTCCTAAGCTCGGCACATAACTGACTTGTGGCCTCATGCTCTTTTTTCAAGGTCAGAGACACCTGCACTGCGGCCTCTTTCTCTGCAACATCACTCAACAGCATGGAGTTCTCCTTTGTTAAGGCATCTTTCTCCTCACACAAGAGTTTATGGGCTTCCTGCAGACTTTGATTCTTTGTGTTCAGCTCCTCAGATTCCTTTTCCAGCTCCAGCAGTTTCTCCTTCAACTCTGCATTTTCCTTTTCCAGTTCAGAGGCCTTGGTCTCAAACTCCTTTATTTGACATTTGAGTTCCTGTGTATTTGTTTCTAGGATCTCTAGCTCATGGACTTTCTGGTTCAGGGCTTCTGTAGTGTTTTGTAAAGCACTTTTGTTCTCCTCTGCTGCTGTTGCTAAACTCCTACACTGCTCTTCGAGAGAAGTAACGTGTTTAGCTTGCTCAGCAAGGACATTCATTTCTTGAACTATTTTTTCATGACTTTTTTCTGCCTCCAGCATCTTATCCTGGAGATTATCTTTAACTTTGGAAAGGTCGTCATACTTGCATTGCCACTCTGCACTTAGGCTTTTTTGGACTTTCAGAGCAGATTCCAGAGCAGAGATCTGATCCTGCAAGATGGCCACATCCTGTTGGCTCTTCTCAAAGTTCAGCTTTGCCTGCTCAGCCTCTTCATTTAACTTTAAGAGACTTTCCTCATATTTCTTGATTAAGTTGTCCTTTTCCTCTGCAAATTCCTTTGTTTGCTGCTCCTGTTGAACCACAGTCTGATCCAAGCTGTCCTTCAAGTGTGAGATCTCATTCTCTTTCAGCTCCATCACTGAATCTTTGGACTTGAGGAGGTCACATGTGCTCTCATAACTTGCTAAGAGTTCATTGTGAGATTTCTCCATTATCTCCATCTCGACCATCTGCTGTTTCAGTTTACCCTCCAACTCAGTCACCTGCCCCTGGAGAAGACTGATCTGCACTGCTGTATTCTCCAGATCTTTATTGTGCTTCTGATCAGCCTCCATTGAATGTTTCTGAAGCTCTTCATACACTCTACCCTTTTCCTCCAGTTCCATGCATTTGTTGAGAATTTCACCTTTCAGGGAATCGATCTGGCCTGTCAAACATCCCCTCTCATTCTCCAGATTCTGCAGCTTTTGACCAAGATCACTGTGGATATGATTAAGTGAATCTATGCTCTTTTCCAGTTCATTAATTTTGCTCAGCATAGTTTCGCGTTCAGTGTCGATATTGTTAATGAGATTTTCCTTCTCATTTTTCCAGCTCAGGAGAGTCTCGTGCTCCTTCTTTAATTCATCACATTCATTCTGCTTCGAATTCAGAGTTAGCTGCAGATCATGGTGCTCTTTCTCCAGAGCAGTGTGCTTGTTTGCCATTTGCTCCATTTCTCTGCTCTGTTTCTGAATTTCCTTTTCATATGTTTCCTTCTTTGCTTCATGTTCAGCCAGAGTTTTCTTCAGGTTTTCCAAATCCTGAGCAAAAGACCTGTTGAGGCTTTCCATTTTGACCTGAAGTCCTTTCAGTTCTTCACTTTGAGCCTGACTTTTAGCTGTGTGAGAAAGATGCAGAAAGAGAACACACTTTAGCAGAAAATTTGAAATGCGTAAATAAAATCAGTACAACAAAAATAAATGATGATGAAAATAAACTTAGAGATCCTCAGGTACCCCATGGGGTACAAATGGGCCATTCAAACGAATGAGCCATTGGATAAATGGATGTATACCAAAACAAAAGAGTACATTCTGTAAGATTATAGTAACTTACAACCAGAGAACTGTTGAACCTGACAGCCTTATTACCATAGTTACAAAGGAAGCTCCACACCTCTGGTGCCATGCTACAGTTGGAGCCATGAGCGATTGATTAAGGCAGGCAACAGCAGGATACAACCGGGAGTGGGCAATTGGCAACCATCACCCAGACAAAGGAGCGTTCAGCATGAAAATATTTGGATTTGCACTGGAAGCATAGGGTGATGCTGCACCGGTGTAAATCTATTGTCTGTTGCCATTTGTTCTATGGTATAAAAGGCCGATCACAGGTAACACTTCTCTGAGTTAAAGCTTCGCAAGCAGAAATGCTGCCGGATTCCATCTGCACCAATAAAGCTTTTTCTCCAAGCGCGCTTCTGGTCCGGTTCGTTTACTTGTAAAGGAGAAGAAAATCCACCAATTCTAAACATTGCCCATTCTGCAATGCAAGACAAATTTAGACCATTCGTAACATGTGACTTGTAGACTGAATGAAAAGGTAAATTATATGTGTTCAGTTTAAAATTCCAGCCTAAACAGGAGCTCATGAATTTCTACTGCATGAGGAAAGTGATTCATATTTGTAAATAAACAGGCGTGCCATCACAGGGTTAGTACAAGACCAGGGGCTACTGTATTTTGTGAGAGAGCACAGCATTTTCAAAAAAAAAATTATATTTAGGGTTTAGATTAACCTTTCACAATAACCAAAATGTACACACTTTTAACACACATTCATAGCAGACTTAGGCTACATTACACACACTAACAACATCCATGGCAAAGTGGACATAAAAATTCATATTTATAAGAAAAAATTTTGACATCTAAAACCAGTTCTGACTCAGCAGTCAATGCACAACAAATGATAACACACACTATTTTGAAATGCTACTGTGGGCATCGGCAACCTCTTATTCATGAGAGAATTAAAGAAAAATGTTAGAGATTAAGTTTGGCAACAAAGATTCAGATAAGTAAAACTCTATGATCACTTTGTCCGCATCATACCCATTGATCTGAACAGATCATGCCGCCAATGATCTACACTTTCGAAATGGATCTACATAATTAACTTTGCACATGTATAATCTTTACATTATATATACATTTTTTAGACCCATGTTTTTTACTCATTTAGTTTCCCCTTGTCCCAACATCACTGTAGAATTCCTGTCCAGTAACCAATGAAACAAAAACTACATGCCATTCAAAAGGCTTCCCCTGCTGCTCAGAATCACATACCCTTGAGATCCTCCACCACACTATGACTCTGCTTCAGGTTTTGCTTGGTGGTTTTCAGCTCTTCCTCCACTTGAGATGTTCTCTTTGAGCCTTGCTCCACCTGACAGCTGAGACCATTCTTCTCTCTTTGCACCTCCTACAAGAGATCAAACGTACAGCAGTACAACGTTATACTATCTGCAATTACATATGTCTTACATGAGCTTCAAACTCTATAAAACATGTTGTCGATCACAACGTAAATCAAAATAACATGAACGACGGGTGAAACAGCGTTGTAAATTTAAACACTAGTAAAACAAGAACTGGAAATGCCAGCCTCTGAGGCAACTTATTAGTCAGTGAGGCCGTCTCCTCAAACTAGAGGAAGAGAAACTGCTAGGAAAGGATTAGGAATTAAAAGATTGGATTTCCTCAGGAGAAACAAATTAATCAAAGGCACACCTACCTCAAATTTCTTCTTCAGATCCATCTCTTTGGACTGGCTGGCCTGCAGGGCCTGCTCTGACCTGTACAGCTTCTGTTTCAGCTCTTCTAAATCTTTTTCCAGACGACCCTTCTGTGCCATCACCTGCAGAATAAAATCTATGCGATTAAACCCCTTTTCTGGTTTGCAGTGCATGTGAACAGAAATGAAACAGAAAACACAAAACACCCTGAGGCCAGGACAGCATACTGAAACTCCCTTTCCAACAAAAAAGCCATTTTGTTGTCACCCTCATTACAGACTCTCACACTCATTACACGATTACCTTTTCCATGTCAGACTGCAGGACATTTTGGTCCTTTTTAGCCTGCTGGAGCTCCTGGCTCATCTTTGTTTTCGTCTGGTTAAACTGCTGGTCCAGAGCACGGTGGGCATTCTGCAGATGTGCAAGCTCCTAAAAAAAGAGAATGCAGATTAATTCAATATTCAGTAAATAATTCTAAATACAGAAATAGCCTCAAAACAATTACCATAGTTCTCATTCCACATTTACAATGTACATTAAAATAATCATGCCATCAGTAGACAGCACCTTTTGGCTCTCCCTCTCCTGATCCTTGATCTTCTGCTCCAGTGCCCGGCGGGAACTCTCTGCATTGTGCCTCTGGCAGTTCATCTCCTCTGTCACCTGCTTCAGTTTCTGCTCAACTGACGAACACTGAGAAACAAAGTTAAAGACAGCATCATATAGGGTCCCTGAGATTGCCATATCCAATCAATACAATTAAAGACTGAATAAAATCTTAAGTGCTCAGACCTTGAATCTGAAACAAATGTAACTGTTACTTATTTAATGACTTGCCTATTTAACATTGAGACCTATCTGAAAAGTGGAAAGATTAGATTCCTTTCTACTGCCAGGTTTTGTGGTAGAAGTCAATTAACTGTAGCACACTACAGTAGCGTCACCCAAAACAATAATCAATTCACTGAAAGTACTCAGTGAGTGTGAAAATAATGTGCATCAGTGGGGTTTCCATTTTACCCCCATTACCTTGCTAACTGCTTGCTCATACTGTCCCGACACCTTGGTGAGCTCGTCTCTGGACTTGCTCAGGGCTTTATCTTTCTCGCCAAGGTCTTTTTTGGCTTTATCCAGCTGGTTCTGAAGTTCTTGAAATTTGTTCATTTGGTTCTTCACCTCCTTCTCCTGGGCCTGGAGTCTAAGATCCAGCTCAGACAGCTTGGCTTTCAGATCTGTAACAAACAGAAATTGTAGGAGGAACCTGTCTGGGCACACTGCCATTGGCCCTTACAGAACAATACACACATCCAGAGCTATGAGATCTTTGACCTTCACACTGTGTTGCAGTTGGCACATAGAACTGGCATCACATTAGCCTCCATGTTAAAGCATTTTAGTCTGGGTTGACAGGCTAACAAGTAAAGTCAGTCTCATGGAGATGAAATCCCATCTGTAGGCAACAAACCTTGATTGGCTGTCCTCAGCTGCTCAATAGTCTGAGCACTAGCTGAGTCACTCTGCGAGGCCACTGTCTCTCTGGGGGTCTGTTTGATAGGCGTTTCTGCTGGCTCCCACAGGTAGCTGGAATTCCCCGTCCTTCTCTTCAGCGGAGTCTCCATGAAGTTGTGCGACTGGCGGCTCGGTGTCTGGTCCTGTTGCCATGGGAATATGGAGGACTGTGCTTGCTGCCTTGCGATGTTCTTGTGGCTCACTGATGATTGGTTTAAAACCTGGAGAGGAAAAACGGGACAGTTAAAGATCTTAAAACAGTCTCTGTTGCCTACATTTAAGAGAACTAAACATTAAAATGGACTATACATTTAAATAAATTTAATGCTGTTAAACTCACTTTGACTTGCAGAAGTTTCAGCTCTGCTTCCACCTTTTTCCTCTCTTCTACTTCTTTGTTGTACTTTTCTTGAAGGTCCTCAAATTTTGAATCTGGGAAAAAAAATCATGTTTCAGTTTTTTGTCTGTAAAAAAGGAATGTTATATTGATTTTTCATAAAGTGGGGAAGGTGGAGTGCTTCAGTACCATGCTGCCTGTAGTTTGGAGTGATGGGTGTTGCAAAAGTCTTCTGTGGAGTGCTGTAGGGCTGTGAGTCTAACGCATGCGAGCTCTGGGTCCTATCCAGCTCATTCTTGTACCTGTAGATAAAGAGCATGCATTTCAACTAAAACTCAACTTGCTGACCAGTTCATTTACTTTTACCTTCTGATGATTTTTGATAACATGTTGTCCCAGTCCTAGTTAGAAGAGCTCACCTCTTGATCTCTTGTTCCAGCCTCTCAATCTGCTTCTTGCTGGAGTTAAGCTGTCCCTCCAGGTAGTTCACCTGCTGCTCCTTCACCTGCAGCTCATGGGTCACCTTCTGCCTGGTCTTCTCCAGGCTGTCGCAGGACTCCACTAGGGACTGGTTCTCCCTCTTCAGAGCCTCTGCATCCTTCTTCTCCTGGTCCACCTGATTGGAAGGAAGACATATAAATCTTTCTAGAACAAATCAAAACCATGAACCATTACAGAGAAAAAAATATGAGCAACATTGCGTATCACCAAATTTGGCCTGGTATTCAATACAAGAAAAAAACACTTTGTCCTTAACCTCAGCAATTATTTTGAGGAGGTGTTACATTCTCCCAACTAACTTGTGGGAGAACTTTAAAGTAGCACTTGCTTTAAGGGGTAACTCAAAGTTTCCTATAAAACCCATGTAAGTTTTATGAAGTCAGGCCAAGTCAAGCCCTACGGCTTCTCATTGCAGGATGTCTGAAACGGAGCCAGCTACCTTCTGCTTCTGTTTCTGGAGAGCAGCTTCCAGGGAGTCCAGCTGGAACTGTTTCTGCTGCCTCTCCTTCTTCAGCTTATCCAGCTGGCTCTCGATCTCCTGGATCTTCTGGAGGGCTTTTCCAGGAAGCCCGTCCTTCCACTCCTCTAAGGCCCAGCTCATGTTGGATCTCTTCTGTAGTCCTCACCTCACATGTATGTCAGCCTATCCTGAAATCAGGCACACAAGCCACTAGAGGACATCCAACAAGATGAATTTACCACAAAAAATGTTCCAGTTGTCATCAGTATGGTAGTTTCAAAACAAAACTGCAAGCTGCAGTAAGACAGAAATTCTGTAAATTGTGCATAACCCACTGACAGATCACTAAGAGTAATACAATTCCTGTATAATTGAACTACTGCACCACTTTGTCAGTCGCGTATAGGTATAATACGCGCACTTGTGCACATAAATACAATGATCGGACAGTATCTGCCAACTCACTGAACATGGTACATACAACTGGCGGAGGCATTATGCACGTTGCAAAACGGGCAGAAATTAAACAGATTTATTAATGTATGAACTTGTGTACTCAGAGGATAACCCCGACACGAAGTTAACCAAAACAGACTCCTCCGTTTAACACTGCGTTTAAAACTGGTCGAGCTTAATGACAGAAGAACTGTGCAAGACAGCTCATTTGTACAAGTGTTAGCGAGTTAACTGGCCAACGTTAACCACCTAGCTAACACGCTACACACACGTTACAATAGGGGTTGTTAGCTAGCAATGGCGTCAGAAGCCAGGTTTATATCTAGCAGGAGAGCAGCGCCTGTTTGCCATCACTAAACTGGCACCTAGGTGTATACCTAAATTAACGTTTGCTAGAAACGTCAGACATTTTAATCGCAAAACACTAGGTACTCGGAGTTACCTCTAACGACTTTGGTATTCGATTTTTCATAAGGAAAAACAAAATATTGTGCCTTTGGCCAAAGGTTGTTGAATATGGCAAACTAACGTTAGTTACCTAAGAATCAGAATCAACAAACAATCACGCAGACTAACGTTAGCGAACATTAGCCATTGACAGCTAACATAGCTAGCGAAGGAGCAAGTTAACGTTTGCTAAACAAAACCGTACAATTGGCTAACTAGCTAAACTCCACTCCAGTTTCTACATAATCGCTGGCAATCGTCAGCTATGTTACCGACAACAACAATCGAAATAATCCAGCATTTTTACCTGACGGTGGTTTCACTGTTAATTCATGTAGTGCAATGTCGTTGTCTGAAAAGCTTCTCTTCTGCAGTTCAAACACAAAATCGGAATTCAAAAATCTCCAGTTTTTTGTAAATGGCTAAAAGCGGCATCGCCATTGGCCACAGATCCACAGCATCGGTTCAATTGGATGTTGTTACATGACGTTCCACAGTAGTTGGCTGTGATTGGATGTTGTGGAAATTGTATTTAAATAGGAAGCCCGCTCGGAGACGGTTCATTCATGCAGAGAGGAGGTGACAGCTGATTGGTTCAGATTGGTTTGAAGGCAAGCGCTCGAAGGAGGCGCTATGAAAAGTGAAACAGTGGTAAAGCGGTACTGCAACAAATATTCTGTATTATGAGGTATGGATAGGATGTTTGTATCACAACCGCCGAAATAGAAACAGTAATTATTGTAGCCATCTAAATTACGCCCACGTCTGTATGCCGATTATATGAGACGGAGTCAGTGCCCTAACACTTTTCCCGAAAAATAGTGTACTAATTTAAAACACTGCAGACTTGTCAGGTATGTGTCGAGATCTCCTGATGTCGGGTTAGTGTTAAATTGTACATGACTATATTCTCTCTTTTTTTAGGTTTGTCGCACGCGACTCAAAATTAATGCGTGATCTTGTATATGTGTATCGTCCCGAGCAGTTCTTGTGGAGACATTGGCGGTAATAGTTAAAAATGTATTTAGGACTATGCTACTGATCACAGCTGATTTCATTGCTTATTGCATATTGGTACTGCACCCCAGACCACACTCGCCCAATAATATAGTCTGCAGACATTTTTGAGTAAGCAACTGTTTTTTTCCGCATCCCCTTGATAATGTTAATGCTTTGTTCATGAATAAACAGTTTGCTCAAACCGAAACTCTGCAAACTCCCGAATATCTGTCCATATTTTCATAGCCATGTCAAAAGTTCTGGTTTTGGGTAACAACAGAAAAGATGTTTGTCATAGTAAAATGCACATAGCATTCTTTATGATGATAGATGACTTTGCTAATTGTTGAATGCAGTGGCTTGGTTGTGACATTGCACTTTCTGAACTGGAATCTGAGTAGTTTCTGCATCAGACACAAGCCTCCCCTCATACATTTAACATTTTAATATTGTATTATATTTATTCCACTCACGCCACTGCAGATATGAAAGAGTTACGCAATCTCAGGGAGGACATGCCTGGAATAGCCTCCCCAGAGAGGAGAGTCTGGCTAATTACGGAGCACACACAGGTCCCAGCAGGAAACAAAAGGGCTTGTTGTTATGACACGTGCTTGGAAATGAGTCACTTCTTCTCAGTAGCTGAACAATAACATCTTGAGACAAATTTCAGCAGCTCCCTTCAGAAATGTTTCAGGACTTGCGTGAGAGAAAACATCAACAACATGTTGCATGAAGACCTATTCTACTACAGCATTGCATGAAAACAGTGCAACACAACAGCCTGGCAGCCAGTGCAGACTAGGGCACAGCTGCAGCACTCTTGATTAAAGTATTTAATGGATGCAGTAAATATCCAGCTGTCTAAATGGAATATTATGCAAATGTAATGTTGCATGACTACCATCCTATCATGAGCCATAATCATAATAATCATACCAGAGTCCTAGTGCTCTGGTGCACCACTGATACCTTTCAGCAGTGAACTGCTGCCGCAGGGTGGAGCCACTTTCAACTCCTATATTCCCTCAAGCACTAGAGCATGTGCTGTTTCCAGCGGCAACATCGGTAAGCTGCTGGAATCAAAATGAGTGATCTGAAATGCAGATTTCAGTCATTTGTAGGTGTGTTCAGCTTCCTTGTTGTCACAGTGGTGAAAATGAAATTATGTTTTCTTAGCTGAAATTATTTGAACAGATTCAGACAGACAGAAAGTTAAGTTAAACCTCCTTCAGATGGACTGATGTTAGGTTGCAGGGTGACTCAGGAGCAGGGATGTAGTGGTAAAAATTTGAGCTAACTCTGGATGCCGGTGAAGAAGAAGATCAGTGTGATTTATTAGAATCGCAGATAAAACAAAAATTGGCACCCAGAAGCTGCGTCTGTCACTTCTGAGCATGATGAGAGAGCGCCTGGGATTTTTAGCTGCCAAAAAATCTAATGATCAGCATTGATCAAAGGTTGGGAAGTGCCAAAAAGGTGCATAAATGCTATGGCACCATGAAAAAAGGTAAACAGCATTTACGTTTTTACACCCCAGTACATCCCTGCTCAGAGGAACCTGAACTGTAATGTGCAGGGCCCAACTGCTCACAGTAAAGAGCTGTTTGAGACACTGCCAGTCAGCTGGTCATGTTTTTGTGTTTGCTGTGAGTCTCTTTTAGCATTTCATTTTGCCGCCAACTCCATGACAGTGACAGATGGATTGCATTCTGTATGGGCGCTTTTCTGTCATTCAGCGCCAGATTTATCACTGCTGTTTTAACTGCATGAGCCAGTCTAACCTCATCTCCCAGTTTTTGAGAGTATTAGCTGTTCAGAAAAGGGCAGTAGGGCTCCAGAGATACTCGGTGGGCGTTTGTATTTAATGCAGGCCGAGCCCCACTGTTGTTCCCTGCCAACAGCGGCCAGGACCCCACAGAGGCAGAGCAAACTGGCTTTGTTCCTGCAGGGAAGGGGATCGGGGCAGGTAGGCCTGAGTCCCCTCTCCTCACCTCCCTCTTAGCACCCTGCTGTTTGTTGGGTGCCTGTGAGTTGCTTAGATGATGTCAGTGGAGGCACAGCTATCCTCAATTAAACCACCTTCACTGCAGGGTCAGAGGTGCTTGAAGCAGAACAACCGGTGATTAATAGCTGGGTGAAAAAGGGGAAAAATAAAAAAAGAGCAGAGCAGGACCAGATCTGACACTGCTCTAGAAATGACCTGTTTCAGACATTCCTACATGATGTTTCTGACCATTGAGCTGTCTTTCATCTCAAAAGACATTAACATGAGGGTTTATGTGCAGCATGGCAGAAACACTTTTCAAACACAAAGTTTGAAAATTTTCTGATACTTTAACAGGATGGTAAGATACAGTGAGTTGGGAACAAAGAGTTTTCTGTATTCGCTTTGTCAACAGGACAGCTACACCAATGAGAAAGAATTCGGTGAGTGAGTTTCTAAAGCATAGAAACAGTCAGATAAATATTAGGCTACCTTTGCATTTCAGTGTAAGTAATTTGTTCTGTGTAAGGTGCACAGCAATATTGACATTTTTCAGTAGCCAATATCTAAAACCATTAAAAACATCTATCTACAAGAGTGGTGCTGTTGTAAAGCTCCCTGCCTCGGGTGCACCTCTGTCTGCTTGTTTTAAACCAGACATCCACAGAGAACACAGCACTGAACTGATGTGGCTGTATTGGGAGAGGAGAGGAGATTCAGCTGAGCCATCTGAATGCAGGGCATCATTTTAGAGGCCGCATCATGTGGTCTTTCTGACTGCAGAACATTGCGTACAAGTCTCCCATCACCTTGGCAACAGTGAGCAAAGATGACATCATCGTGTTCATGCAGTGAATTTTGTGTGTGACCAGGCCAAGTTCCACAGACAGAGGCACGATGGACATCCAACTGGAAACGACACAAAAGCTAGAAAAATCAGCCGTGAAGCTTAATATGTGATTATCAAAGAAGGTGTGGGGAGTATAAAGCTCTAATCAAGCAGATAAGAATTCAGATTTATGCAGCTTTGGCCCACTCTGCCTGTGTCTGCAGATTTGTCTTTTTTTGTAACAGTATCAGAGAATTTTTCATCTGCCATATGGATTTCTCAAAAGCAGAAAAATATACATACACATAGTTATATCTCACAAAGAGGAATGAAAACATGAGGAAGAGATTTCATTGCCTTGCAGGATGAAGTTGAAAAGAATAATTGAAGACTATTTACAGCAGTTAGACTTAAAATATTCAGACAGAACAAACGTTGCACAGACTTTGTCAAAGCTGTTGTATTGCTATAGAGGGCATTAGATGTAACAGTACCAGCTTTGCTTTGTAGTATTAACTCCTTAATCCCACACTTCACTCTTGACCTATCTGTCAGCCACGCTGCCCCTGGTGGCCGTGGGTATGATGGCGGTCATTACCTGTTTCATCACTGCTTCTCAATCTGCTCTTACACAACAGCACACAGACAGGTCAGCTTCTTGGTCTCTCCCCGCAGAGGTTAGGGCAGCGGAATCACTAGCCATCTTCCAACGCAGACTGCATCTCAATTCCACCTCAATCCCCACCCCTAACACCCGCTACCTCTGGCATTTGATACTTATTTTATATGTAGTATTGTGACGTATTTTGATTGTGTTCTAGGGACTATTGTATCATAGTATACTTGGGTTCTGTCAGATTGCACAGGTTAACTTGTGGTAGGGCTCCAATGGTGTTACGCTCACACGCACTGGTCTGACACTGCTGCTCGTTAAACTGAATGGATACACTTATGTTCTATTGTGCTGGAAGTTGCTCTGGATAAGAGCGTCTGCTAAATGCATGTAATGTAATGTAATGTAATGTGTGCACTGCGGCCTGCCAGGCAGGCAGCAGCAGGGAGGGGAGGAGTGTTGCTACATTGTAACCCGGGGCCTGCTCCCGTGCACGTGCCAGGACTTCTGACAGATGGTGAGGGAGCAGGGAATGAGTTCCATCGCCATGGATACAGCAGATGAGGTGCATGAGCTGGTTATTTTTTTTACACAGATCCCGCTTCTGTAAGAGGGCAGAACAGCACAGCAGAGAAAGCCACGGAGAGGTTCTGTGTTCTGGCCGTGTACCGGAACAAAGCCGAACACACGGCACACTCATTCACATTAACGATGCAGACTTCTTGATTAGAGAGATTTATATCTGAAATAAACCTTCACAATTACGATCAAAATAATGTCGCAAGACTGCATTCCTGTACCTTCTATGCCCATGTATTATACAATACAATCAATACCATATATGAAAATTAACGGGAATATCAATCATACAGCCAGACAGGAAATATTCCATATATGGCAATCCCTGATTGTTGGGTGGGTACAATCAGTATGAAAAGTACGGAACAGCAACTAGGACAGTTAAAAAAAAAAAAAAAAAAAAACTAAAAAATATCCAATTACTGTAACACAGAGAAACTGACATTGAAAGAGAGGTTGTATGTTTGCTAGCCCTAAGGTGATGGAATGAGTGGTATGGTAATCTGTTGTGGAGATGAGAGTTTAGCGTGCATACTGGACAGGAACGGCTGGCTGAAGATTTGCAAAAGTAGTAAGCTTTCAATTGGAAAAATGATTTAGAGCTTCTGTGACCTTCATGTTTGACCCTTTAATCTGAGGAAGTGCAGGGTTCAGGGGAACAGGGAGGATAACATTCATGATGTTTCAATACAGTTCATGCACTGCTGGGGGAGAGAGAGACCAGAAACAGAGAACGGATTCTGGCCTCCTGGTCTGAAAATCGGTACGGTTCTGGGGACCAGTGGGAACAATATTTATTTTGAGTAAAATCCATGCATACCTGCCCATGTTACAGACCCCAAACCAGTTTTGAGACAGAAGGACAAACTGCAAAAAAATGCCCCAGGTCACTTGGAAAAGAATGGTGACACCTTGCTGACCGTTCTCCTTAACAGCAGGTGAAAAGTGGGACCAGGGCAACACCATGCACACACATAATACAGCTGATCTCAGCTGCTGCGGGTCTCAGTACCCTGCTTAATGGAGAAGCAGCATATGAGAGAGTGTTTTCCCCATATTGCTGCTGTAATCCAAAACCAGCCAGTGCACCAGACAGCACTCTGACACTGTGAAAACGAAAACGTAAACAGCAAAGAAACACTTCCATTAGTCTGAAGCTCAGTTAAAAATAATTTAAGGTCTGTTCAGTATGGGGTGAGGTGAATAATCCATGCAGCAATCCTGTGCTTCATCATCATATTTCATTACATATGGAAATATATTTTCATATAATATAATAGGGCTGCTGTCTTGGAAAAATAAAGACAAATAGGCATGCTGAGACTCTAAATCAGAGATGAATGAAAAAAAAAACAAAACAATCTTAAAAAAATCACATTCATTTTTGTTTTACAACTGATTTAAGACAAATCCAGCCTATCAACAAAGTACCTTTAGGCTGTAGTCTCTTCATAAGCTTTGTAACATTCATTATGCCTAATAGAAAACCTGTGGCACTTGCCAGTCCCTGTTTCTGTAAAGTCACCGCCTGATGATGCAACTGCATCGTTTAAGATTCACTGACATTAAAGGGAATCTTTATGTCAATGCTTTGAAAAAATGCTATCAGTAACTTCACTATTCACCATGTGCATCTAATCTGAGTCTGAAATACACACTATGCTGTCTGTAAACCAAAAACAAAAACAAAAAAAAAAAAAAAAAAGTATGAACCCCAGGGAAAGTATGCAGTTGGACACGCCACGCACACACCAAGTCAACATGGCTGACACTTTAACACTGGGCATGTCCAGCCAACACTCTCCCAGGGTTTTATTTATTTTTCCGTAAAACGGCCACGGGGCCCTCTGAGAGCAGCCGGTGGCCTCGGCCGCAGCTGTAGGAGGGACTCTGATGACGTGTGCTGCGCGGTTTGTGCTCTCGTCCCTGAGGCCTCAGGGCTGCTCCTCCATCTCCCTCCTGATCTCAGCCAGGTAAGGATGGTCCTTCCCATGGGCCACCTCCATGATGGCCAAGGCCTGGGTGGAATATGGGGGAGAGAGTCAAAAGTCAGCCAATCAGAAAGGCAGCTGTTTCTCATTGGACGACTGATTTGGAGGCTGCGCTTCTGAGAGCAATTCAGCTTTTTTTCTGAGAAAGTAAAGTTTCAGCATCCTGAAGAGCTTGTGCGATTAATCTCGGATCAGCCTTGTAGTGTAACTGACCTTCTTCAAGGCCTTGACCCCGGGGGACCTCTTCTCCAGCCCCAGGTAGAGTCTGCCCAGCTTCAGGTACATGGATGCCACGTTGAGAGAGTAGGCGGGGTAGTGCACGCTGTGAGGAAAGGCAGGTAGAGACACCCAGTCAACCGTCACAATTAACATTTTAATGCCATTCAAACAACATGCTCTGTCCTCTCAGTGTGTATGACAAAAAAAATCCAAAGCAACTGTAAACACACATACTGCACAATCTGAGCCATGCTGAAAGATCTAGATCAGTGTTATGAGTCTGATGTGGAGTTACTGATGATGTAACATGTATATACAGTATATATACATGTGCTGATTCTCTCATATTGGACTCGTCTAAATACACAGTTCAGCCTTTGCCTTCTTACTGTATTAAAGTGAAAGAGGTATGTGTGAAAGTCTTATGCAAACTTCCACAATTATAGTGCTCATCACCTGAAAAAGTTCCTCATAGTTTCCATAGCAACAATGGATTGTCTCATTAACCCATGATGTATCGATGAGATATGCATATCATTTGTTTGGGCGTGTAAAATAACAAGGCTGTTTACAAGACACTGTCATCCAGGTAAGAATGTGACAGTTCTGATATGATTTTTGGACTATGTTACCATTTGGTCCTGAGAATGCTCCTGCATCAACAGTAGGCGACTCCAATCCAGCAGCAATAAGAGCTAACCCTGACTTACACCTGAAACACCAGGAGTGGTTAGTTCCTTCCAATATAATGACTTCAGTTTAACTGTTTCCAGTGTTGCACAGGAAGTCCCTGCAGGGGTTGCCCCGCCTCTTCTTGAAAGGGAGTAAAGGTGTGCGTTTCACCTATAGGGTTTGACGATCTTCTCTCCGTAGCTCATGGCCCTGTCCCAGTCCTGCATGTACAGGCACACGCCCATGGCCTGGTACATCATATGCAGCATGTACACGTTGGTCTCGTCGAACACAGAGCCCATTTTCTCCAGGCTCAGCTCGCAGATCTCCAGCAGCTCACTAGGGGGTGCTGTGGAGTCAAGGTCCGAAACAGGCCTGTGGCTTGCACAGAGATCCAATGTGTAAAGCCTCACACTAATGTTTAATGCACACTGGCCTATATCAGTTCTTTAGCTTACCCAGTCAGCTTATTACTCACACCGTTTACCATTGTGTATAAATATGTACAGATCAGTTGTGGCTTGGGAGCTTGAAAGAAAAGGCAGAAATGTTGTCTTTAAACTGATCACTACTCAAAACCTTTCTGATTAGCAAGACTACCAGTCACCTATATAATGCACACCCACTGGCAGGTAATTCCCTTTCTCTTTATTGTGTCTCATGTCCTTTTGACTCATTGCTATGTGGTCCACAGCAGTGAGAGGATCACTCAGGCAGACCCAACAGGGAAGGATATTCTTGTAGTGTTTGGCTCTGCGGAACTCCTCGATGATATTCTTGGCGTACCTCACCATGGATTGGATTTCTTCCGGCTCCGGGGGTGCGCCCGATGACCGGACTTCCATCTTGGCCTTATCCTGGGGCAAGGAACGCCACAGCAGGTCCAGTGACATTTCTCACCAGGGTTCACACCCCCCCATCAGTTCCTGCAAAGGAGCCACGCAGTCCAGGAGATGTGTACGTGCATGTGTAAGTGTGTGTGTGTGTGTGTGTGTGTGTGTGTATGTGCACGTGTGTGTCTGTGTGCATGTAAGATTTAAACACTCTGCTCTATGATGGCTGCAGTGTCTGCAGTCTCTCCACAGAGGCACTTGGCAGAGCTAACCATCTGTTTAAAGATACAACTGCTGAATCAGTGCAGCTGCCCTCTCTGTTCCCGAGAGTGTCTGTGCTTTACAGACAGCAGCATAACCGGCTACACATTCCGGACCAGACGATCCCCGATGTCACTCTAACCCGACATCTTAACATATGTGTAGGGGAGGAATTCTACCATCTCAAAGGTGCTTACTCTGAGAGCCAATCAGAGCGCAGTCTCAGAGGCACTCTTCCCTAGTTCAGGGGCAGCCTCTTACCTTTGATCTGGTGCTGCATTCTTTGCAATCACAGGTGAAGAAGTAGGAGTCTATCAGCCTTTCATTCCTGTCCTCAGTGGGATACAGGAGGTCAATGTAGCTGGAAAAAATCTGGCGGAGACAGAGATGAGATGCAGTCAGAGCACACATGCCAATCTGGACATTGTTCTGCAAAAATAAAAAACCATAATGATTTCCAGCTTGTTGTATGTTCAGAGAATCCAACCAATTTATCAAACATGGATGTCTCCTGCCCTAATTTTCCAAGTAGTTATTTTTTTAGTAACTTTTTGCTTGTGTGTTTCAGTGTTACCTTACATATGATAAATTTCATATGACAAATCTTTTTTTGTTGGAAAACACCTCTAGGAACAGTTACTGTGAAGAATTCCACACAAATAAGAGCACAGCTGTCATGTGCACACAGCTAGACTGGCGTTCTACAGCCTGTTGAACTGATCATCTCTCAAGTCTGCTACTGCCCATCAATCAATCAGCCCCTCCCCTGAACTCTGACCTCTGACCCTCACCTCCTCTCCGGGGTGGATGTCCTGGACAGCCCTCACCTCGGCGACCGTCCCCTTGTAGGTGACGATGACGTTAGGACTGCAGCTGTGGTTCATCAAGGCAACGCTGTACCAGAGAGGGGGAGAGAGAGAGGAGAGAGACAGAGAGAGGGAGAGGAAGAGAGAGGGAGGGAGAGAGAGGGTCCCCATCACACACTGCCTGTTACACACTCCCCCTGTTACACACTGCCCGGTACACACTCCCCCTGTCACACGCCACCTTTATTGTTATATATGTTTGCCTATGATTTCTAAACTGTAAATCCGGTGGAGGAGAAGCAAAGGTGGGGTTGTAAAGAGTCTTACTCCGGGAACACTGCAGAGCCCAGGTGAGACAGCTCCTCATCCTCAATGGTGAAGCCGTTGCAGTTAACCTGGCAGGAGGCAGGAGGGAACAGAAGTTAGCACCAAAACACCAAACATCTCAAAGCAGGAAACAGCGGTTAGCACCAAAACACCAAACACCTCAACACAGCAGGAAACAGCAGTTAGCACCAAAACACCAAACAGTTGTGTGTCTTTTGTTTTTGGAGGGGAAGTCTTGAACACATTATTATTGTGAGCACAATATTATTATTATTTTATAAAAGTATTCCAATGCCAAGGCAAAAATGAACAATAAAATGTCATTTTGCCCTGGCTATGCTGATGATCAATAGCAGGAGTATCACGCAGAGACCTGCTTCCCAATGGGTAAGCCAGCAGGGAACAGCTGTGTGCTGTAACACTGCAGGGGGTCTCTGTATGAGGGGAGATCAGCCGCCGGCAGGAGCAGCTGGTGGTCAGCCCAGTGGCAGTGTGAGCAGCTGCGGGCCACCACAGGGAGTGGGAGTGCTGTCACTCTCTATCCCTCTCTCTGTACCCCCCGTCTGTATTCCTATCCCTCTCTCTGTACCCCCCGTCTGTATTCCTATCCCTCTCTCTGTACCCCCCCGTCTGTATTCCTATCCCTCTCTCTATACCCCCCCATCTGTATTCCTATCCCTCTCTCTATATATCCTCTCTTTATTCCTCTCTCTGTATTCCTTTCTGTCCCTATTCCTCTCTCTCTCTGACCTTTCTGTTTTTCCCCTCTTTCTCTCTGTTGCTCTCTCTCTCTCACGCACACACACACACACACACACACACACACACACACACACAGAACCTTGCAGTTTAACATTGCACAACACAAATAATTGATCACTGTTGACCCGCAAGAGTAGTTTACAGGGCAAGGTATGCATAATCAACTTTACAATGTTACTGCCATTAAATATATATGCCTTGGCTAAATGGCTGATTAGCAATATCAATACAAGCCTGGCATGAGGAGTATTGTTCACTTTGAGTTCTCCTGAAGAAAGACCTCCCTGCTGTAGACCTGGGCTGGGAGCGGTACCGTGGTCCACACTGAGCGTTGCTGTGGTTTAAAACAGGAAAGGACCGCATCTCCGAGAGGGGTGTCAGTGCATGTCCCTCACCTGGGCGAAGAGCTCGGTGAGGTAGTCATCATCAGGGAAATCCAGGTGTCTGGAGTAGAAGTGATGCAGAGCGATTATATCTGTCCGGTTCATCTCTCTCTTCTCATTATCCAGCTTGTCCAGATCTGCAGATGTAGAAGAGGCATCACATCACAGAGCTGCACTGAGGTGATCAGTACTGCAGTGCAGAACCTGCCACTGTGACCTGAAGCCAAAACAGAGCTGGCATCTGCAGACACGTGTCATCTGATAGTCTCCGAGCCGAGCTATGGAGGAAAAGGAGTGGCCGTTCATTCAGAGGGGGAAAGATGGTGAGAGGGTGCAGACAGCAGGACTCATCGTGAGGCTGGTGGTAGAAGAGGAGGCAGCTGTCATTCAGCAGGTAATGGAAGGAGAAGATGGAGTGAGCAGCTGTCATTTCATAGTTAGTAGAAGCAGAGGGTGGAGGTGACAGGTGTGATTTAGCAGTTGGTGAAAGGCTTGCAGCAGCAGCAGCAGCAGATAGGTTCCCTGTAGCCCTGAGGGAAGCCTCTCCTGAGTCACCAGCACAGGTGGGATCCTTTGCCATGATGCATTTGAACTGAGAACCCTTCAGAGACATCCTACAGTGCACTCAACCACCTGCGGTTCTCTGACACACACACACACACACGCACACACACACACACACTCTGACACACACACACACACACACACACACACACACACACACACACACACACACACACACACACACACACACACACACACACACACGCACACACACGCGCACACACGCGCACGCGCACGCGCACACACACACACACACACACACACACACACACACACACACACACACACACACACACACACACGCGCACACACGCGCACACACACGCGCACACACACACACACACACACACACACACAAACACACACGCACACACACACAGTCAGCAGGGAGACCATGGTGACTCTGGGGTGCTGCTCCACCTCCTTATTGAAAGGACACACAACAGTCATAAGAGGATATTAAAACCTACACAGGGACTATCCATCCATCCTGCAGAAAAACAAAACCCAATCTGACTTCAGACAAATTACAAAGGTCAAACAAATCATTTTAGGACTTCCCTTTTGGGCCAGTTGACCATTTTCTTAACATTGTCAACATGTAAAGACTGAGTCAAAGTACCACCCTAAAATATGCGACTTCTCCATATGATTCCATACATCAGCATCTACAGCTGCTGCTGCCATCACGAGCGGGGGACAGGAAGCTCAGCTATGCTGGGCGGAGCTCAGCGTACCGGCCGACCCATTTGGCAAAACCCTCCTTTGATTTACAGCATGTGAGACCCATTCACACAGCTCTGGCCAGCAAAATTCCGAATATGTCCTGGCCCATCCAACCAAGGGCAGCCAAGGGCACTACACGACAGGCACTGCAAATTTATAAATAGGCACCAGGGACATAAGCCAACTGGGCATTAAGTGCAATTTCCCTGACCCACTTTACTACACACAGTTATGTGTGGTATTGGGGTTTACACTGACCTGTGAAAGGGGTGTCACAGGAATGAACCAGAGGCTCCACCTCACCTGAGCCTCATTGCGAAAGCGGTCTGCAGGTGTGATGTTAATGACAGGTGGAGGTAAAACACATGAGTAAAACAAGCTCTGCTTCCTGCTGTCAGACACCCGCAGAGTGGGGAGTGAACAGATGCCATCAGTTATATGACACTGGCCATCTGTGTCATGACCTATTATAACCCATTCATTCACCTAGGAATATTTACATTAACTCTTGATTACCCATGATCACTGATTAATGATGAAAACAGCAGCAATTGCTTGTCAATGTTTTCCTTTATCAGCTGCTGGACACACAGCCAGGACACACAATCAGTGGCCCAGATTAAAAAAAAAATCCCACCCCTGATTCTCCATGGTATAGAATAAATCTATTTTTCATCGTATCAACTCGTCTTTAACTGTTGCATCTGAACTCAACCAGGAAAAATTTAAAAACCTTGCATAACTCTCTCCATCTTCACTGATGACATCTGTTCAACCATCCGTTGAACCCCATACCCCTGCTAGTCCCTGCAAACAACTGCTCTTCCGCACTCCTGACTGCCACATGGAGCTCTATTACTGACCAAACCTACATTATGCTGAACTTACATCTACACAAGGGAAACTTCACTCAGCCTGGTTACAAAAAACAACAGTTTTCAGACCGACATGTTCTGAAGGCCAAAACCTGTTTGCTAAATGATAGAGCGCTCAGATGTGTTGATCCCAGTGTGAGCTTAAGTCACAGTGAGCAGTGTCCACTTGCCTCTGGTTACCATACAGTAGGGTGTTAAGGTCATACTCACGTGCTTCAAACTCCCTCAGGGCGAGTACCCTCTCAGAGGCAGTCCTCTCCGTCACGGTCTTCTGCAAAACACACAGAAAGACCAATTTATCAATGTGAAATATTGCCAGAAGAAGTGGTATTTCCTGTCAGGATTTCAGCTTGAATCAGTCACAGCCTGGTCTGAAGGTACACATCCTCAGACCCATCTAAGGGCGACCATTCATTTACTGTTTGACCAAAAGATGGTTAAAAGGTGAAAGAGGTGGTGAAAGGATGAGAAATGGTGAGCAGATGAAAGAGGTGGTGAGCAGATAAACCCTTAAATGAACATTAAAGTATAAAAATCAGTCAGTCTGCTGTACAGTGGTACAGATGACCCTTTCAGGTGGATCAGTGAGAATGAAGAAAAGTTGTAACAGCAGAAGTGGTGTGTGTTTTCCCCATGAAATGCTGTGCAATGCATGAACGGGTATAGCAGAAGTTTCTCTGTATGCTTTGGCAGCTGCTGTCAAAGATGGCAGAACCAAACAAAACTGCTCTGCTCCTGATCTGAATGAGGAAAAACAGCTGGACGTGAAGTGAGCAATGGTCCTACTGACTTCTATTCTGAAGATACAGATAGCACTGCCGCTGTATCGAAACAGAGTGACACCTCAAAGAGAATACTGCCCCGATTTAGCTGAATGCAACTGTATGAGCCTGTTTATCTTATGAAGACGTCACCGAAACACAATCACATCCGAGCCTGGACGGCTCGAACGGCTGGAGCTTTTCCCAGTTCCCAGTGTGAGGCAATCTGAAGAACATGCACGTTCCATAAATAGACACAAATCCATCACGCAGCATTCACCCAAATCCTCTGATGCTGTGAAGCAATGGGAGGCTTTCTGAAAGCCTTCCACACGACCTGACGGGAGACAGAACCCACCCACAGCGGTCTGCTGTCGAGGCGGACAGCCTAACCTCACAGCCTCTACAACAATTCAACAAGCAGGACCAAGGGAAATCAAGAAACCACTGTCAAACACAGGCTTTTCTTTTGTGTATGATTTCATACAATTTTCATAAGATGCATCAGGGAACAATTTTTAATATGTGTATGTTCTATTACAGCGTTTCTCAAACCTCTCCTGGAGTACCACTTGTCCTGCATGTTTTAGATCTCTCCCTGCTCCAACACAGCTGATTCAAATGATCAATTTGTTGTTAAGCAGCTTCAGGAGTTCATAACGAGTTGATCATTTGAATCAGCTGTGTTGGAGCAGGGAGAGATCTAAAACATGCAGGACAAGTGGTACTCCAGGAGAGGTTTGAGAAACGCTGTTCTATTACAAGTATTAATCTTGCTTACGAAGAAAACAATGTACTGACAGTGATATTGTGCTCTTGTACCTGAGTGTTCTATCCTGCCTTTGATACAAGTGCCTATTAAATACTGAAGATACATTTTTATTTTAATGCTTGTCTTGTGGGAGGGTCTGCCACTGTGCTGGTGAACCTGCCTATTATTATCAATCAAACTGAAACCACCCAGGAAAGATGTAACTGAGCACAGTTTGCTACACCAACACACAGAGTCAAAAGACATGACATATGGCGACAATGCCGATGCCAACAATGAACTGACTATTCTTCAGACTCAAGATTCAAGACTGTTCAACAGTGGCTTGTAACATGTTTGCAATGACTTATTCATTGAGAACAATGTTGCCAATAGCCTGCCAATCATGGTAACAGCCAGCCATGTTATATTTGAACAAAACTATTCAAAAAGTGAGCAAAGCTCTATGCCAGAAACTATGTTATCTATACTTAAAACCAACCAGCTGTGTTATGCAATCTTTTGACTTTCTACTGTAGAAGGAAAGAATGTCATGAAGGGGCAAATTAACAAAATCCAAAAATGATTTCTGAATCATTAAGAATGGTGGGGCTTTAGACTCTGTTGAGATTGATGCTGAACTCATAAGTGACTATGACATAATTCAGAATAAGCTGCTACACACTGTGGCAGAATCAGTGTTTTAGACAGACACTTTACTGTCCCCAAATGCCCATCACTTTACTGCACCCAGATGCTCCACCAAATTATTTAAATGCTCTTTCCTGCTTGCACTTAGACTTAATTGACTACTTCAAGATACATATTTAATGAGTGACCACAATGCTGCGGGCTGAGCTGGAATGAAGAGGCAATGTAACATTCCATTTTGGTAGACATGTTTTTTTCAACCAAGCTTAAATGGTAGCTCTTTGCAGCTCTGCAGCTGTCGAAAGTCAAATTTCCCTTGTGGGAATAAAACATTTTATTTTATCATGATGCACAAAATGGGGCACACTCTTTTTTGTTTCCTCATCCTCTGCTGATAGGTAGGGTCAGAGGGCGGTCTGTTCCCCACCCCCACCCCATCAGCCCCGCCCACTGGCCCCTCACCTGCTTGGTAATGATCCGTGCCACCAGCCTGACGGTCTCTGAGGGGCTCCAGTTCTCTCCATAGGTGCACATGGCAGAGCACTCCAGCTTATGCATGGGCCAGTCTCCTCTCTGCGGGAAAACACACTTCCTTACACATCCACACCGTAAAGCAATCAACAGGCAGTTGAATCCAAATTCCAGAATGGAATACTGTGAAGTATGTTGAATAATACAGACATATAATTATATATAGCATGACCCTGGCTAAGTATGAAAATTACATATAGTATGAACATTTTTTTGCAGTATACACTGTATATTTTGAGATGTAAGAACATGCATATTGTTTTTTTTTGTTTTTATCTAGTATTTGTAGGACCCTCTGCATCAGCAGGAAGCCTTGGGATGCCTCTGCATGATCTTTCCTTTTCAACTCTTCCTGAATGTACAGTCAGTGGATTTATGGCTGTGTTTGATACTCTTCCACAGAGATCAATCACAGAACATTAGCATGCATTTGAGTGTAGACACAGGACCTCTGGCCTCTACACTAATAACTGCAGAGGGGAGTGCAGACAGCAGGAGCTTTCAGGCTCACAGTAACCTGACACAGGGGAGCCTGGCTGTGATTGGCCAGGAAGGCCGCTGTATCTATGGAGGCCTCAGCTGGAGGCTGCTACTGTCATCTCTGACTCTCCTTTAACCCTCTCACGTCAGTGTGCTGCCGGTCCTGCACTGTGTGTTCAGTTTTACATCTCTTCTGTATGAATGTGTTATCCTGCCAGATGCCTTCAGCCAGGTGCATCTGTATGGAGCTGCATCTTACACACACACACACACACACACACACACACACACACACACACACACACACACACACACACACACACACACGAGTCTCACAGGAGCACCTCCTCAGACTTCAGTCTCCCACCTGCTGCTCAGCGGCAGGTAAAAACTGAGCCGCTCCTGATAACGTTTCATTAGGATTACACGGCGTACAGCTACCCCCTGCCACGCAACCCTCCTGCTCCGACTCTCTTACCTGGCAGTCCACATTGCAGTAGAAGGCTTGTTTGCACTTCCCACACTTGGAGAGGCCTTCCCTCCTGCGGAGCGAGAGAGAGGACATGCTGAGAGAGCAGGTGTGAACTCGCTCACTCCCCACACTGTACCAGAGAAATGCCTGCAGCACACCACGCTGTGCTTACCTTTCGTTTACATCCAGTCATGCTGTGCTTACCTTTATGGTGCAACTTTAAGTTTGCCTTTTTTAAATAAAATATTCACAAAACTTAATGGGTTTGGTGATTACTACAAGGACTGAAAATGTGGCTGCACCACAGATTAACCTGGTTAGACTGACTGTGATGTTTTTGCTCTCCAGTTACACATTAATTTCCTCTGAAAGCGACACCGTGTACACACAGGAAGTGCCTCAACAGGTCAAGCTCCCAACACCTTGCTGAAGCTGAATGAGGAGGAGACAGAACCTGTAAGCAGAGTCTCACAGAGCAGCTTTCTCAGGTGTCTGACTACTGACTACAGAGAGAGACAAATGCAACAGATGAATACTTTGTGCTCAAGTTTGAGTCACACTTTTCTTACTTCTTACACAACACTATGAGTTTGACAACAACTCAGGTTGAAAAAAAATGTTAACAGAACAAAAAATAAATATCTCAGCCTGTTTCCTTCAGCTTGAGCCTCACATCAATGCTCTTTCAGAACATTAGTTACAAGAATTGAAAAAAATGAAAGAGCATTTTTAAAGAACTGAAGCAAAATAGCATCTGCTACATTCTGTCTCAGAAATGTGTTTCATTTTACACAGCACAAAGAAGCTCATTGCCAACTGCAGCTTCCATCTGGTGTTTGGGAAAAGGTTTGATCCAATGCCAGTCCTAGTTAACAATCACAAATCTAAATTAATTGTACTGCCAATTATGTGATATCTAAGCGTATAATTCTACTCATTTAAGAACTTTTGTTCACCAGCATCAGCTGTTATTTGGTTAAATGCATGAAGAAATCTGGGGGTCTTTGTCCTACATCACTGGACACATTATTGCCCACAGTTCTGACATACTGCAGCACAAGCTAAAACAGATGAACTGCACCCTGAGAAACTACTGGGAAATGCTATGATTAGACCTGGTATTATTGTGATAAATACTTATAGCTTAGCACATATTTCTACAGTGGCACTGTGGACAATGTGCCTTGCTGAGTCTTGGTAAGGTATGGTTACACATTTGTGCCAAAATCAAAGTGGTTTGCTTCAGTTACAACACAAAAAACAGACAGAAAGTTACAGCAGCTAACAGACTGAATCCTGAAGCATCTATAAACTATGATGGATCAGAGCTTACAGAGGCCACTCTGAGCTCCAGGTGTCAGACAGAAACCAGAGAGCGATTTCCCATTAAAATCACTGTGAAATCAAACCGATTACAGTAATCACCGATAACATAAAAAATGGTGTTAGTGACACATCTACATTGAAGGAGGAGAGGCTGCAATCTAAAAAACACTACTCTAACTGCACTGTGGAGTTCGGCACAGCAGACTCAATCATCCCCATTTTCAGAATGCGTCACTTGTGTAACTGGAGACATTCATGGGAAATATCCTTTTGTTAGCAAAGATGCCAATCATAAGGTGTCACAGAGAAAGTGCCAGCTATTCTATAGACATATGCCAGATGTCTCAAAGCAGTTCTCTTCTGGAAAGCAGAATAATTTACAAGGCACTTTGAGATGTTCCCAGGGAAAGTGGTTGGTCATGTGCACATGTCCTGACGTGTGTTTGATACAACCAGCTAATCACTTATCCTGGTGTTCATTTTCAAACAGACCTGCTTTTTGCCTTGTATCATACAAATCACATGTTTCAAACTCCAGCCAGATTCTCATGCTGAACTGTAACTGTAAAGCAGACTTTTAAGGGCAGCATAGGAATCATTTAATACAAATAATAACAAAATGTTCAAACAGTCCTCTCCCCTGGAGGTCGTGATTCCACATTACTGCACCTCTCTTCAGTCCTGTGTTTGTTTTTTTCAGTTGTGGAGCTTAACAAATGTTAACACATTTCCTCCTCTGGAAAACTACGTATCAACAAGAGCCTTGTCTTCCGTAACTTCACCTGACTTTCCGTTTATGTATATTCTATCCCTGGAATCTCTACTCGTTATCACCTGTATTAATATCTTAAGTATGCAGCTAAGTAAGTGCGTATATCAAAAGATAACCACAGTCATGAGCGATTTTAATTGCCTTGGATGACATTACCCTATTACATGAGCAACTAAATGACTAATGATAATAATGATGAATGTTTCCTGGATTAATCTCAAGTGTTTGTGAATGTTTTCATCAGTGCGCCATACTAAGATCAGGTCGCACGTTTGAATGTCCTTTACTCTGATGGTCTCTGAATTCCAGCGCTGAGGAGGTGTTCTGGCGGAGGGTGCGTCTGTGATCAGGGCAGCCAGAGGGGCCATACGGCCAAGGCATGCACACGCCACCCTTCAGGAAGCTCTGACGCGCGTCACCGTGTCACGGCAAGCTGTGCCCATCCTCGCTTCCCAGCCACTGTCACTGATCTCCTGCCAAGAGCTCAACTTCGCCTGGGCCCACAGCCCCGGCAAACACACCAATAAAAATGCAGTGAACCACTCCCACTTCAGTCCTGAGGAGGGGGTTGGTTCTCACAGCAACCAACAAATATTTCCTCATAAATCAGGAATAATAAATTCCTAACCAGGGCTGGAGATCAGTCAACTTAGATGATTACTGGGGGCATTATATCTTTTGCTCAAGGGTGATTTGGTTAATCTCTAAATTTCATTTTGCTGTAATTGGCCCTGTTCTCCATTGTTTTTACATACTTTTGCGAAAAAGCCAGACACATTCTGTAAACTGTCATTCCTGAATGATTCGCAGTTCGCAGCTGTCCTGAAATTAAATCACATAAACTAATTTTTACTGCGCATACTCAGTTCTGCAGTTTGGTGTATGTGTCACTGACCATATGCATATGAGAATAAACAAAACTTACACCTTTATGACAGAAATCCTATCTGTCAAACTGCTTGCTCACAGTTAAGCCTTGTTTCTCTGATATATTAAATAATCTCTGCTGCAGAAAGGTCAGAGGTGGGCAAAGACCTTGGGAATGCAAAACGCTCTCTACTCAGCGAACACAGGGCAAGGATTCTCAGACTTACAGGAGCACCAAGTGCTTTCCACGTTTTCTTACTTACGTTTGGCTAGCCTCTCTGTTTTGTTTAGACTACAGCCAGGTTTTTGAATACCCATTTAAAACTAGCCTTTTATGGTCTGGTAGAAAACATGTGCCTTGCTGTTCAGGTCGCGGCAAACGTTTGGCCGCCTTGACAGCTGCTCTGATAGGTGAAACAGGCCGTGTCCAAACGAACACCAGACAGCACCGTACTGCAGGAAACAGCGAAAATCCGATCTGCCCAACTCTACGGTTGTTTTGTTTAAGTATAGAACATGTTATAACGACATTCTACCGTCACTACATCAGATAGCCTATTTCAAAACGATACTGGTGCCAGATCTGCAGTTTGAGCCAGGCCAACCATGTGTCAGTCGCTACAGAATGTCGCTAAAATGACATAACTGCCACTTGAAATAAGCGTCATAAATATTATCAAAACACACATGCTAACTGACTATCTGACCATGAGCAGCAGAGCGTTTCTCAACCCGACTCCTGGCGGCACCCTGTCCTGCATACCTTCTGTGTATCCTTGCTGCTTGATTAAATCAGGTGTGCTCAGCTAATAAAACGTGCCATTGATGAGTTCAGTCAGGTAGGTAGAGCAAGGATAGATAGAAGATATGCAGGACAGGGTGCCGCCAGGAGTAGGGTTGAGAAACAGATTATACGAATAACGTGGTTTCCGTTCAGTTGATAAATTGTACTATAACGGCGGCTAACTACCTACTGAGAACCTTTGATCACGCATCAACGAAACGCGCAATATGTACAGCTCTGTGTGCGTATTTTTCATTTATAGCCAGCGAGGTAATACCAGCCGATGCCTCCATTGTCCGCATTCGTGTTCTGCTAAGACAGGCAGAAGTAGCCCCGTCCATTCAGCAGACAGGAAGCCTTTCTCTCACATGAGTAGCGACTTCCTTCCCCCCGGTCGCTGACTCTCCCGCAAACGGCAGCATGGAAAGCACGTTGCAAGTTCTGCTGGCGCACACGTACCTCGTAAAGCAGAATTCGCAATGACTGCCTCTTTCGCTGACAGTCAACACGTACGCATACGCCGGGCATACAAACACGAGGTCTCCAACTTTAAAATGCTTCAGAGCCCTTAATCCTCTGCCTTTGCCGGGACTCAGAAACCTTTCTGTCCCCTCTATGCCCTCTGTTTTCATCTTCTTGAACTGGTCTTTTTTCTTTCCCCTGTTGCCTTGACTTTCAGGAAAGCGCTCCTAACACGCTTGATTGTCCGCTTTCTTCCCGGACCGGGGCAGCTGCGTCTCCTTCACCCAAAACTACATAAATGGTATGAGACAGGCTGCGCCGACAGCGCTGCGGGATTCCGGGCGGTCTTAAGGCCCGTCCGAAACGCTCCATCTGCTGACGTATTACAGTACAGTACGTGATTTCTGCTCAGCGCCGAAGCTACATGGCAGTGTCCCTGCCTCCATAATATCCCGGATTGTATGCGTGTGTGCACGCACGCAAAATATTTGAATATTACACACAAAAGCATGCTTAAAAATAATTTTCTGTTTCTCAAACATATGATTCACACACTTCTCTCCACTACAGAACCTACACTGTTATCTCCCAGTTAAAGTGCAATAACCTACCCATATAATGAGACATTTTAAAGAATAAATAGCACAATGTGATGTAGTGATCAAAAAGCATATTTTGTCACCAAAAAAGTTGGTGATTCTGTTGCCTGATGGGACACTGTCCTGGTATCCTTGAAGAAGGTACTTAATCTGAATTTCTTATCCAGCTGCATTAGATGAAATGTCAGCTATGTACAAATGGGCATCTGTTAAGCAAAAAAACAAACAAAAAAAAAAAAAAAAAAAACACAATCAATGTAACATAATTTGTGAAGCTGAGAAGAAAGGGCATATGAAATCCCATATGAAATCAAACCATAAACAATACTCCAGGCAGACTGGGAGAACGTCTTGAAACCAGACCTGATGAATCACACCTCACACATGGTTGTCTGCTTTTAGTGAATCACTGCACTGAAAATAAGCAGGATTAGTCTCTGAGTGAATGGACAGAGTGCTCTGACTCAGGCTTCTTTTGTGCCTCAATGTGTTTTCAGATACATCCCTCAAATAAAAATAGCCTACTTTTTATTTCAGAATTTTTTTCTGTATACTTTAAAATTTTGAATTTAATCTCAAATACAGTAACACTTTCTAAATGTATTTTTGAATACATTCCTGAATTCAAACACCCAAATATGACAATAAATTTATGAAAAAGTAATTGAAAACCCTTTAGACACAGATCTGATACGCATGTGTCCAAAAACAGCCATACAACCAGGCCTCTTGCCTGCTTTTCAAAGAGTCCTGAAAGAGCATTGTTATAGGGTGTGGGTCTAATTCAAAATAGTTATCTGAATTATTGCAAACAGTCATTAAACTGAGGAACATAGTAAAATGTCTACTTTAAAGCTACATTACTGTAAAATAACTACACTGAAATTCAGAGCTTGTATTTTCGCAAGATCCAGGATGTAGTAATGGAGTTACTCTAACTTCAGCCTCTGACAACCACTTCTCAGTGCAAAGATCTAAGTCTGCAGTACAAATCATTCCTTGCCTTAATCATTTTAATGATTTGAAATCTTGTATCCTAAATCACACACTATCCCTTTAAGTTGTGTGTTTTGGGTCCTGTCTCTGTCTCTCCCTGATTTACATTGCATCCCATATCAGACACGTGGGACACAGCCTCTTTCAGCTGTGTGGGTGTTGAATGGAGGTGAGTGTTGGCCTGAACACCTGAGTGTTAGATATCCCCAGGTGAACATTTCTCCCAGGGATGATGAATGTCAGAATAATCTCATGTGACAGTAAGTTCACATGCACAAGGGAACCCTTTTGATGTATCTACTTGTATCAGTTGAAACTAATCCTCACTCCCTGAGAAAGCTTGCCAGAAAATGCAATTCCTTTTTTGCAAAAGAGACCATGACCTTGTTGCGTCTTCATGACTTTGACTGTCAAATTATGAATTTGGAAAAAAGAAGAAGATTAAATCACTGGACATATCAATCTCATTTCATTTCAGTGTATTTATGATAAAAATTCTACATTGTTGTTGTTTGGAACTATAATCATAGTAGTGTAGTTGGGCAGACCTACATGGTTCTTTGAGTGTTTTATATTTTTATTTAAGTTCAAAATGTGTTGTTTTGTACTCAAACAAAATTGAAAAAGGTACCAACACACACCACTCTCAGTACTATCCAATGCACCCTATTTACTTACTATTTATTGTCTTGCATTGCCACCTAGTGGTGAAGACAATAAGGTGAGCCCAAAATGAGAATATAATTCACACACATACAGAGGGTGTGGCTGTCAGAGCCTCTCTCCAGGTGATTTCCAGGCAGCTCTGACCCACATGACTGAAAGCTCACACCCACATCAAACAGTGCTGGAGACTCACTGTATGTCCTGGCTGTAGCTGAGCTGGCCGGTCATTAGGCCTGACTGAGCTGAATATTGATCTGGATCAGACATGATGTACCCTGTAACATGCATCAGTTCTTACTACTCTGTTACAGATGTGGGTTGTTGAAAATGTTTACTCTAACAGAAAGACACATGTAAAGGTGCTTCTATGAGTTACTTATAGTCATGTAAGGCCCCCACACAACTTAGCAACATTTACAGTTTTATATATATATTTATTAATTAATTGTTAATGGGCCCTAGGATAAGTAATTTAAGTACTTATTAAGCTTAACTGAAAAACCCGCTAATCTAATCTTCAAGGGGCAGATATCAAAAATATGCTGAATAAATAAGCTTATCTTTATGATGATGCAAAATATACATTCAACATCACATTTCTGTCACAAATAATGTTTTTGCAACAAGATGACGTCAAACAAAGATTATTATTCAGCTAACAGCTCTATCAAACCCAACTGCTTCAGACCTCAGTTGGAGCAAAAAGCCAGCAGTCACGGAGCATTCCCAGGTTCAGAAAACACTGATATATATACTGACCTCTGGTGGTGAAATATCATTACTGCATCATGTGATGCTGCCTTTTTGTGCTCTCAGAAGTATGAACTGTGGGGACCACAGATTAGCCAGCATGTGTGCACACATATATAATCTGTACTATATATAATTTATTTATTCCTGAAATATATTTTACTGAAGGTTTGTTTCCATATCGGATGGAAGGAGGGGGGTGAGGGACAGACAGACGGACAGACCAGGTCTTGCGCAGGGGGTGTGTGGCAGTCCAGCGAACGGCCTGACAGCCTGAGAGGTCTGCAGCTGCAGCTGCGCACACTGGTGCTGTCCAAGTGCTGAACCTCCTGCAGCTGTCTGCAATCAGCTCTCCAGGCTGCTGAGGAACTTTAAAACACAGTTTACAGGGACTTACCTCCCAGCAAACTGGTGGAACAGAGAGAATAAGTCAAATGCCAACCTCATGGCATGCTCAGTAACCTCCTCTTTTGTGTTCATTAATTTTTTGGTCTCATTTGAGTCTGAATATGATTCCCCTTGGCACCCTTTCCCTGTGACTTGCCCTGGCCTGCTAGGAAAGGCCAGCTTCCCGTTCAGCTTGTTCCCGATTGAATCATTGTCGACTCATAAGCGCCACCTAGTGGTCGTTTTTTACTATTGTAAAAGGGCAATAAAAACAGATTTTGACCTTGTTACACCAGAGCCCAGTCACATTGTCATACATAACATACTTTAGTGACAGTGTATACACACACACACACACACACACACACACAATGATTTCTTGGACTAAATCCCAATGGTGCCTACAAAGTAACGCAGAAAAATAATGATTTTGTCCCACAGATGTTAATCATTATACTATAGCGGATGTTGAAAGTATATAGCACAGGCATACAAGTAAATACACATGTGAAAATTATAAACCTCATACCTCAATGCACAGTACAAGATAAAAATTCCCCCAGAAAACTTGTATGATTTTACCAGAATTCAACTGGACTGCCTTCCATCAATCGACAAATGAAAACTTGTGCTGTCTACAGCTTAAAGAAAGAAAGAAAGTACCTGAAATATACCAGACAAGAGACTGACCTTTATTTCTTTTCTACTTGTGCCCTCAGTAATACTACATTTCATGACATTCTCCCCATGTAAATAGATCAGACTCTGAGAGGGTTCCTGGATGTGCTATTTAATATATTTTTTTCCAGTCTTTCAAATCTAAAGATTGGATATAGCAGCCATTTTTTATACTGTCATCTCAAAGAAAGGATGAGGATTTCCATTTATTATGAATATTGCTATTATATTACTATTACTTCTTGTGAGTAGTGAAGTGGTGTTCCTTTGAAAGAGCCTCTGTTCAGAGGATTCCCCTTACAAACCATTCCCAAATACCAAGGCAATATTTTATTATTTGCATTTGAAATATATATTTTTTAAAACTGCCATTTTGACCTAAAGCAGAAGGAATAAGAATATATTAAGTATATTATGTTGAAAGTACATTTAGTTGTCAAGGAGACAGTTATAAAAAGCATAATAAAATATGCTGTCTGTGTCAATGATGGAGTACTTGAGTGTATTCTCAGTTGTCTAAATCTCCTTAGGACAAATACAATGCGTTTCTTAGCCCTGAGCTCTTTCAATATTAACACTGATGTGGCGCTCGGCATTTTCATTTAGGGTAGTTAAAAAAAAAAAAAAACCTTCGCAGCCAATAGCTCAAAATACTTAAGTTCTTCAAGGTATGTTGAAGTAGGGAAAAGCATGCTGGTAATTCTCCATTAGCTGGTGTTTCCTGTCACTCAACATGTGGCTGCATTTAACGGTGGCAGAACTGCAGGTCAATCATGTCAAATCAGTCAAATCATGCTGCCTAACCAGGCAAGATGCCTAATGAGACGAGATGCCTAACTGGGCTTCTCTCTGTCTGCCTGCCTGTCTGCCTACCTGCCTGCCTCTCCCCCCACCCCTCAATCCCCCCCCCCCTCTCCTCCGGCAGGTAACAATTCCATGGGTGGTTCTGAGCACCCCGACATTGCCTCAACTCAAAGTGCACCCACTCCCCCCCCCTTGCCTAAATAAAATTTGGATTCTGTTAGAATCCCACAGGCCTCCTCTCTATGTCTCTCTCTCTCCTAGTTTGCCACACTGTCCCTGGCATGTTGACAGTAACTATATTGCAATATGCCAAGGTAAGTATTTATTCTCTATAAGGCAGTAACACCTGCAAAATAGGTGCGCCATTAAAATTACTTATATCAGAATGACACTCAAACACTCCATGCAACATTACCTCACACAAAGTGGAGAAACATTGAACCAAAGCAAAAAAAATTCTTTGGTCCAACTTTGTATATCAGGAGAGGGATGCAGTACATTTTTACATGCAATCATCAAGCTTACTACCAGAGAATATTTTTGTTGTTGGTCAACACACATGTCAATCAATTCTTTTCAAGTGTCTCATCCACAACCTCTGTTTTTGAGATGGTACTGATTGCTTAGAAAAATTTTATCATTAGCATGGTGTATAAAAATGTTCTGAAAGCAAACATGTTAACAGCTATTGTTGGCGTTCAAGGTTGTTTTTTTACGGTTACTGAACGTGAATGATTTGCATGGCTTGTATTAGCATTATTGTAGTTATTGTTATCATTAACATGTGCGGTGTGCCCGGGTCTTTACAACCAAGCAGCTGCAGGTCTGAATTCTACGGTTTACCCTTGAACAAAGTACTTAACCTTAATTACCCCTGTCAATACAAGTGAAAAGCATGCAAAAAATGTCAGTTATGTGACAGACATCCTGGAAAAAGTGTCTGCAAAGCAAATGAATAAGGTAAAGTAGTCCTTTTATGGCAGAGATATAGCATTTCCAAGAGGCTGTGTTCCCAGGTATTTTGTGGCCATGGTAACCGTAGAGGAAGAGACTCTCCGCTGTTTCAGACTGTCGTGGCTGAGCAGCCTTGAAGTGAAAAGCCGTGTGCTTCTTTGTTTGTGCATGTCGCGGGCGAGGCCCGGGGAGAGCGGCGAGGCTGAGACCTGCGTCTCTGCGCTGATCTCCGCTCTCATTACGGGCCTTACAGTCCCACCTCCAGCCTGCTCAGGACCAGGCGGCTGCGGAGTCCCACAGCCAGGCTGACAGCTGCTGAGTGATTGCATTGCTGTATCCAGTACCAGCACCAGGATACTGATGCCTACCTAACAGCCTTCCATTCAGTCAGTAACTTGGGTTGTGCTTAGGTTTAAGTAACAAATTTTGCCCTCTCTTGCAGCATTCACAAATTTGAACTGATAGTAAAGTCTTTATTTCTAAAACCTCACAAACTTTTGATTGTTTACTTTTCCATAACTTTGCTTTCTTTGAATTCTTATGAAATTAAGTGCAGGTATGTTGTGTTCAATGAGTGACACTGATTTTTATACAGCTTGACAGATATGCTAACAACAGAAAAAAATCCCATAATACACTTCAGAGGAAGTTTCAAATCCCAAGCTCAGCAATAACAAAAGGTAGTACATTGTTAATTGGTTGTTAATTATTGTTAATTAGTGCCTAATGTTGTTTTCTGTTACTAATTAATTGAAATATTGTCTTGTTTAAGGTGTACAACATATCCCTACAAATTTATGTACATCATGCAATATAGGAATGAAATTGAGTACGCTCTCTACTGGAATTATCAGACTGAAATAGCAAAAGCTGAGGTCACCTACAATCAGTAATTTTATGTGTTTATATGTTACCGCGATTATACATGCTACAAAATGTAGCTGGTAAAAGATTAATAAGTGCCTTTAAATGTATCAATGCACAGTTCTGTCCATTACACTGTAAAAGATTTAAATGAAATGCAAACACTAATTAAACACAACCTGTTAGTGAGAAATCAAGAATATCCTTTGATAGAATCTTGTCACATTCATATGTACTTGTAGCATAGGTTGATGTGGTTTTCTGTAGTTGACTGCACTGTTATGGACAATTGTGAAAGGACACAAAGGGAAAGAAATAAAATTCCACTTGGCTACACAATTTTAACTCAAAATGAGTTAAAACAGAGGAGATTGACTTTTCAACCATTTTAAAGCTTTCTTTAATTTATCAGAAAACATTGCAAAGTAACACTTGCTTAAATTTGTTAATCAAAGTTGACTAAAAGGCTAAAGGTCATACCATCCAGTCACTGTCTAATTAATGACCTCATGGCCACTGACACTCCAACCTTGCATATTTCTGGGATTTGTTTCATAAGATGTATATGGGTCTATAGAACACTTTTATGCAAAGCCAATTTCCAATGCATGTGTCTGTTAGTCATGTCCATACCTAAGCTTACCAAAATAGCCTCTTTACATTGTTCCTAACATAAGGGGATGCCATTACAAGGAGTCTGGCCTGCCAAAAACAAGTGTAAAATCTGCTTTTTGCCTGCGTACAAACATCATGTGAAAGTAAGGAAGGGAAGGGGAGACCCTCAAAAGAGTATGAGGGTAGCAAGTGTCTGATTTGTAACTGTAGAGGTATGAAACTTCAAACTTAATGTTGATATGACAGACATTTAAATTACTGTACTGTACTTAATTTACATTTACATTTATTTATTTAGCAGATGCTTTTATCCAAAGCGACGTACAAAAGTGCATATAGTGGGCAAATAACAGGCACAAGGGCAAGTTGTGTACAGGTCATACAATGCAGATAGTGCTGAAGCTGAGCACAAGGTCAGTGTAACAAGACAGAACTGATCTGATCTGAGGTTACATGTATAAAATACAGTCACTGGGACAATAAAGTGCTGCTGTGCTACCTAGGCAAAAACGTGCTGCAAATACAACGTAAGAGATAGTGCCAAGTACAAGCCAATTTAAATAAGAAACATCAATCTCTAAATATAGTAATGAATTAATTCTGTCATGTTCATACTGCATACTCCCTCATCTGAGCTGATGACTTGGTGTTAAATGAGTCCAGTCAGCAACTGGTTAAAAAAATAAATAAACAAGCTGTTTAGGTCTTGTGTCAGTGACAAAGAACAGAAAGAATGTCGGTCTACAGTTCACTACAGTGCCCCTCTTTGAGTGACTTTGGAATTGCTGCATCTGACTTCATATGCCATAAATTAAAGCCAGCACTTATGAAATAAAACCATTCTTACAAAACCCATTCTTATAAATATTACAAAACAGTGAAGGACGCCCTGCTTTATCCACATTTTATAGACACGTGCCTCCTTTTTAATATATTTTTACAGGTGTGCTGTGCTTTGTAGACACCCTTCTCTACACACACTTCTCTGTTTTTGTTTCTGTCTTAGACGCACACCTCTCTCTGTTCTGTTCACTGCTGCTCTAAATGATACACACTCACGGCACTTGACCCTTCAGGACCACCATTCATTTCTGTTACCCATCACTCCATTCACAAGCACAAAAGCCCATGCGTATTCAGCTAAATCAGTTAATGTGCTGCAGTACTTCATCTGAATTACCCTTGTATGTCATGGGATGTAAAGCCTCCCACGTTTTTACACAGCATCTTGGAAACAACACAAGTTTGCACGTTGCCTTCATCATTTTCACTTTCTGTTTGGTGAGCAGCTGGACTGTACCATAGGATAATATACTGGGTTACCGTGGGACCCATGGTTTTTAAATTTCTTTTTTTTACAAATATGATGTGGAGCAAAATGTATGTTTCCTGTGTATCTGACTCAATTTACATACAGGGTGAAATCATTAAAAACTGATAATGTGAGAGATTTCTATTGGTAACCTTAGTGCCTTCACTATCTAGCCTTCTAACGAAAGGTAGAACACAAACTGCAGGATATAGGCACTTACAGTACCAGAACAACACCCCCTGCCCCCAAACCACACCTACCCCCACAACTCCAAACCAACCCCTCCTAAACACAGCACATACTGGGGAGGGGTTATGCAGAGCTCAGAAGTATTGCACAGGCATGGCTGTAGAAATTAAGGTCTTGTTTACTTGCTAAGAAGAAGCCACAAGGTAGCATATTAGCACAGCATTTCCATTCATTTACTGAGAGTGCATCTGTGAAAGACAAGGCAGGAATTATTCCTCTACTTATCCTCACATGAGCGTAAGCTTAGTCTGGCCAGTACATACCGAAGCTACCGTTACACTTCTCTCCTGCACATCCACTGCAACAGATCACACTGTCTTAAGCTTAAAAATACATTCCATTTAATTCCACTCTCATAATTATTGTATTAACATGGATAAAGAGTGACATCTGGACATCTATAAAGTAGCTATTATGTACCCTCAGCAGATGGGATTTTACTGAGCTGTACAGATGCTGCTCCACTCTGATGCATGTGGGTGACAGCGTTTCTTATTTTAAACAGGACAAAATTACAAACAAATATCTTTGAAGACTTTGATGTTCATTCTTGTTCGTGGTATATTCAATATCTGATGATGGGGTAAAGATGATGGGATCTTTGACTTATTTTGCCTTTTATAAATCAGTTTTTGTGTAAAGCATTAGGGTTACTGATAAAAGTGGTTGAAAATCCTTCCATGTTCTGTCCATCCGTCCATATTTCACTAATGCTGTTTTATAGAGAATTCTTCATTCCCTGGTTTGCTTTGAAAGGTAATCTCCTTGATTTGACTTCAGCTTTTAAATCATTTGCAGGTTGTCTTGTTTGACTCAACAGGGGGGACTATTTAAGCTGTTGTCCCCTGGAGTTCCTCAGGCCCATTTTGTGACATTTATTACTGTATTTCATAAGACTGTACCTGTACACATCTTGCTCTTGTGCCTGTTTGCCCACTATATGCACTTTTGTACGTTGCTTTGGATAAAGGCGTCTGCTAAATGAATAAATGTAAATGTAAATGACTGCTGAAAGACTTTTGACAGCAATTCTAGCTAGAAATTCCAGGCAGAAATTTCTTTTGTGCCATATTCAGCCCTACAAATCTACATTTTTTTATAGTAGTCAGGTTTTCCAACTAATTTCTCAGGTTTTTATTTGAGACATTGCGAGTAGCTTACCCCATTATTATTATTTTAGCAATTAAATATCATAAGGAGCTGTTAAAAATGATATCCAGAAAAAAAACATCCAGTCAAAAATTCCCTTTGGGTGTATGGTTTTTAGAAAAGAATCATTTCATCAGCTTTGGCAGACTTTTCTTCACATCACTCTTTGTATTAAAAAAGACTCATTGACCTACATACAGTATCTGCCATTTGTAATATGAATTCCAAGCAAAATTATTTCCCAGAAAAAAAAATGCTTTACAATACAGCTTCCGCCTTTTAAGAAGCTCGGGCACTAAAGAGGCTTTTATAATAAACTGTGGAGCATATTGCAGGGGGAGACAGAAGCCTGCTTGATTAATGCTTGTGATAATCGCCCATGCAAATCACTTTCATTTATTAAGTCTTAATATCCTAATGAAGCTTTCCTGAGCAGATTCGATGATTCTGAGGAAAGTGACTGAACAAACAGCCTCTCAGCACATCCTGATGCTGTGCTGCCAACACAGTGATCTGATTGGCTGATATTCCCTCCATGCACACCCCTGCCCTGCTCTGCTCTCCCTACAATCACAACAGCATTTAACCCCTTCATTACCGAAGAGCACTGTGAGTTACCTCCACATTGGGACACTCCTCCTCAAGCAATGCTGTAATGGACACCATTGCTGGTCCAACCTCTGCTCTGCCTTGGTAACAGTTGCACTGGCAAACTGTGGTAGAGGATGCATGTGGAAAAAACTGCCTTGAATGAATACCATGCGTCCTCACGAGTACCCATAGTGCAGTGTTTCTCAACCCTACTCCTGGAGGCCTGCTGTCCTGCATATCTTCTATCCTTGCTCCAAACACACCTGATTAGTGTAATTAACATGCTCTTGATTAAATCAGGTGTGCTCAACTAATCAAAAGCGCCACTGATGAGTTCAGTCAGGTAGGTAGAGCAGGGAAAGATGGAAAACATGCACGACAGTGGGCATCCAGGAGTAAGATTGAGAAACACTGCCAAAGTGCATGGGGGCCAGTTTGTTAACCTTCACCGTTTTACCCACAATAAAATCAATAGGGCATCTCAAATGGATTGTATGTAAATCTGTTAAAAACCTGAGTGTTGTATAAATTGTGTCAGAATGTACTACCACCTTGTGAACACTTTGGACATCTCTTTGACTGAGTACATCTTTGTCCACATCTTAAGCTCTAATGCTGAATAACATGCTCAAGTATGTTCTCCATGCAGGCCATCTCTGGACTCAACAGCTGGTCATGTGATACTTCCTGGTTGCTTTCAAGAGAACCAAATGCCATGGTCTCATTCAGTGTGTGCGTGTGCGTGCGCAAAATGCGTACATACCTGCTGGACTATCTTCTCTTATTAGCATGAAGGAAAACATCTCTGGCTAATTAATGCCTCTATTGCCGTACCAAATTGGACTCTCTAGCCCAGGCTTACACACTGCGGTGAGGGCAGCAACTGCTGATGGGTGGCTGAAGGACAGGTCTCTTGCTCCACGCCTGTCCCTGATTTTTTATTGTTAGTTAGCAGCTGTTGGGTACCTGGCATAATTTGCATTCTTAAAGTGTCTTGTGTCATACCATTCATTCTCCAATCTCCAAGGCTTACTCTGATCAAAGGATTCCAGTGTCACAGGCATTAACCTGTCACAAGGCCCGTGTTTTCTTTGGCTTTCCTTATCATCCATGCCATCTTTTCACACGACTTAAGAGTAAAAAGACCATGACCACACTGTCACTCTTCACAAGACATCTGAAGACCCACAGATGAAGGAAATGACAGAACCAGCAGGAGAGAGGGGTGAAGGTGACAGCACATGCCACCCTCCCTGCCTGAGTCACTGGAATGGTATCCCTCTAATGCTCCCCCATATTGTATTGGGGGAAAAGGCTGGGTATTTATAGCAAAGTATTAAGGAGGCACGTTCTGTGACCGGTGTCCATTTCATGATAAATGAAATTCCTTGGCTCAAGCGGCAACAATGGGCTAGCAGTGTGTGCAGCTTAAGGGAGAGGTTAGCTAGCCACACCTGTCAGGCTTGTCATCTCTTGTCTTGCGGCTCCTGCATTAGCTCACCCCACAACTGACAGACAGTTGCAGCGCAAAGGCAGTTTAGATTGCTTCAGGTCAGACGCCAGTGTGCTAAAGATGATTTCTGCAAAACTGAAGCGTAACGACTCGACTTTGTGTGTGTGGCTGCCTGAGGCCACTGCTTTTCCATTATTAAACAAAGAGCTAAATCCATTTTTCAAAACAGCAAATCAATTAAAAACACCCTTTTCATTGATTTTTAGTATCATTTTGTTTATTACCATTTTTAATCCCCTTTTTCAACAACATAAATCATGATACAACAACTGTATGAAACTACCCAGTACTGCTCTTCTGGTATTAAGTGCAAAGGGAAACAAGTACATGGACTCGGACTGGAATTAATGAGTTTATAATCTCCCTCTCCCTGCCTAAAACTCTGGGTGGTTTTTTTGGGAGACTGAGGTACCATTTCTCCTCATTTCACAGCCGCTTTTCACCCCAGGGTCATCTATTCACTAAATGAAACTAAGGTGCATTCACACACGGACTGTAGTTGAGTTAACGGTGCTAAACCACTCAGATCTACACGCAGCTTCTACTCCTACAGTCAAAACTTACAAATACAACTCAAAATGATGGGATTTGAATTTCTCAGCAATATCAGCAATTCTGCAATGCAGAAGGTAGGAAAGACAAACCGTGATTTTTTTTTTTTTTTTTTTTTATTTTCCATGTCAGGCATTATGGCTATTAGAGTGAATTTTGTCAAACACCTGTTCATTTCAGCAATTATATTAGAATTACCAGAGATTATGGACAGCTTTAGCTTTAAGCCTGAGCCTGGAGCTTTAGTGCCAAATGGGTCAGGAGTAGCTCGTCATTTCTGAGATGGGGGGCGGTGTCATTTTCAAATGAAGTCAATAATTCTACAGACATGGAGTGTGACCCATTCCACCTCTTGTTGCACTGGAAAGATAAAATACATTCTCTTTGACATTTAGTGCAGCAAACGAGTTACACTGCTTGAAAAACCTTTAGAACCCAACATTCCAGGTCAGATTTAACCTCCAATATGACTAAGCTCTGGTGTTACCATGTTCTAAATGCCCCACCACCCAAAAAAGTGCAATGGTAGTCATTTAGCTAAACCCCCAGTATGTCCTATGCTGTAACTATCAAGTCAACAGTGGAAAAAGTAGATGTTTATCATGGAGGCCATTTTTCATTTTACAAGGCCAGTGACTTCAATGTTTTGTCACAGAGACTTAATATCAAAATCCGAACAGTTACAATTCATAGATCTGTCTAGTAATGGCAGCAAAACCTGTCCATGATACAGGGCTGATGGTGTTTTCTGAGAGCATGTGTACTGTTAATAATGACAGCAGTTTGATGTGTATTGCATTCCATCCTGCTTCTGGCAGTGCGAGTTCTTGCACGAATGTAAAATGATACTGGCATCTATTCTGCATCAAAACAATGAGCTTTGTTTTCAACTTTTCCAAACAAATTAAGGCACTCGTTAACTTTTGCTTTGAAATGTAGCATTTGCAAGGATCTGAGGAAGTCTGCATTGAGCCACTGTCTCCTCTTAGTCAATTTCATCTTCCCTACAGTGGCACTGCATCGGCAATGAGGCCAGACACCCCACCGAATAACGCCCTGTTCTCACCCCCCCCTCCTGGTACATAAGTACAGGCTATTGATCCAGACACTGAAAATAACAGCGCTCTCAACATGCTACACATACATCAGAGAATTTAACCACTGCATCTGCTAAAGATATGATGCTGTGGAATGTGATGTGTGAATTTAGTGCTTGGCTTTTTGCAGTGCATCAGAAATATAACTACAAACATTCCATCAGAATGAAGGCCAGTGATATTCTATTCGGGACAATGCATGGAATACAACATGATGGTATTTTTCATCCTGCTATTATACATGATATTGCCTCAGCTGGATCTGACTGAGCAAATAACAGTAAAACAAAGAGTTCTCTGTCTGGTTTGTATAAATGGCAACATGCAACAGTCCCCTTACCTGCTGGCTTCAGGCATTTGACCTCCGTCATCCTGGACTGTCCTGGTAAAATCATAAACGATACTTTAAACTCTGCTATAGATGCAAAACAGCAAAATGGTGTTGAAAAGCATGGCTTCATGGTGATGATTACTTGTGTGGTCAAACAATTTGAACAAGCCAGCAAAAACACTGTTCCTGTTGTGATTGCTATGGATTGTAAACTAGATAAATTAAGCTGGCCATGTAGAATACCTGCTCCAGCAGCAAAATGTATGCGTGTAGAGGCAATCATGAGTTTCAATAACGACCAGAGTATAATTTTTTTTTTTTTTTTTAACAGATTTTAATGATTCTGAGTTGATGTTTATTTATGACACACCTTTTTGGGCAGTTTTGGGTACACAAATTTTAAGGCGTCGGATGGAAATATAAAAAGCATTTACCTCATACTTACATTGACCTACCGACAAGTTTCTCATTCTTGATTCATGTCAATCCACCTGTGGGCTAATTTCACGCCACAAACCAACGCCATCTTATTCTGAAGGACAACAAGCGAAGAAACACAAAACTAGCACACGCTTTCATATATTACACTCCTGAAAACGACAAAACTATGTTTTCTGATATTTTACAGAACACGTTAAGCAGAGCGGTATACTGAATAAAAACAGAAAGAACATTCTTTTCGTGGTGCATGTGTTGCCGACTTGCCGTCATAAAGAAAAAGCTTCTGAAAGACAAACTGGGAGAGGAAAAAAACAAATGAAAACATTGCCTCCGTGTTCCCAGGACATGTTTGCATGATTTTCATATACTCACATCACGATACGTCGCCTCGGAGAACAACTCCAGGGCGAGATATGAAATATGAGAGCACGTGGCGCGTAAAGAGCCCCGCTGCGCCACTCGGAAAATGCAAATTTAAAAGGACTTGGAAGCGCAACAGAAGCCGGCTGAAAGGGAAGTGCTCGTGGCTATTTTCCCTCACTTTTTTAAAGGTCTGGGAGGATGTTGGCAAGCTGAAAACCCTTACACAACTGAAAGCCTCTATTGACTTTTTTAATGGTCTTACTGGGCTGTTAATTAAAGACAGGCTTGTGGTCTAACCGCCCCCCAATGTGGTCGAAATGAGGATTAGCTGCGCATCCAAAGTATTTTCTCGCTGCTGCCACTAGGTGTCAGTAACTCATTTATTACTTTGTGATAAACCGTCAAGAATCCCCTATATCCAACCCGAGACTGAAAAATCAGATCCTTTCGTTGAAAGCTGGCTTGGAGTCGTTCCTATAAATAATCATTTAATCTTTTCCTATTAATCGTGAGCGACACAGCTATAGAAATCCCATCAGCAAAATGCGTGAATCATTTTATTCCGTGCTCTTATATAAAATATGCATGCTTTACTCAAAACTTATGAAATGAACTGGAAAGTTCTAAGAAAAGTAGAACTGACAAGGAAAGTGGAATTTAGAATCCCGTCTCTGCAGACCTTTGTGCCGACGCCAAACGGCCTCGTGGACGCTGAGTAAACATTGGGAAAGCGAAGTGGTCTCAGAGACTTTGCCCTAGAACGCGAGGAAGAGGTTTCATCAGTGCAGACAGATTTCACCTCTTCACTTCAGCTGGACAAATGTACTTTCTGAGAAAATCGTGTTATCTAAGGAAATAATGTTATAACGTAATGTAAATCAGGATTTGGGATTTGCATCTTGTAATGAAACAAGATGCTGTCCAGCACCATACAGTCCAAATCACCCCTGTGATGAATTCCCAAAGGTCTGTCTAGTTGCTGGCAGAGTGGGAAACAATGACACATGAAATTCAGATCACTTAAACAGCACTCCTTTCTCTTTAAAGAATGGAAAATGTGAATCTATGAAAGTGTGTCAGTGTGAGCAGGCAGAAATAAATGCACAAAACAATATTGACAGTAGTCCTTTTACTGTGTAAATAAATACCTTCCACGGCTGGAATTGAAACTGCTCAATTCATTACAGAAAGGGAGAGCTATTTATACAGTTAAATAACTTGTGTTACCCTGTATTTCAGGGTGAAATAAATGTGATAAAATAAATAAGAGTGAGGTGTTCCAGCAGTAAGAGATGGCTTCATCTGAGAAGCCTGAGATACAAACACAGACCTCAGTCACACATAGGCCTAATACAGTTTGGACTTTTACAGTTTCAGAAACTCTTAGGCCTTTGAGATTGCACAAGATGTCACACAAACATTATGGCAGTCCTTCTGGAGAGACATTGACAGGGTATAGCACTAAATCAAACTTTGTTGGACTGTGTAGATGAAGGCATCAGCACTCTGTTCTTTACCACTGTCTCATTAAGCTTCTTCATAATGTAAGGATTATATGTTTAGCATGTGTAGTTATTAAAGCATCCGTTTGGTGTATCCATCATGTTATCAGATGGCTGCCTACTATTAGACTATTATATATCAGACTATTAGAATATTAGACTATTATTAGGGTAATAGAAAATGTTGCTATTAATGTATTGCTAAAGAGCCCTTATCTTTTGCTTGCTACATTCAACCAATGGAGCTAGAAAGCCAACATTACCTCTTGTTCGCTGGTTTCATTTAGAAACGTCTGTAGAATATTGCATGTTTCTACAGGGAAATGTATGTTTTCTCCCCTGCATTTCCCAGGAGCTGGGATCCACTGTGACCTGTCCTCACACTGTGTCTCTACAGAGGGGAGCAAAAGGAAGCCATGCCTGCAGTGAGAGGGAGATGTGTGCAAAGGGCACAGAATCCAATCAGGCTGGCGTTCTGAGACTGCGGCCGTAAACACCTCCCGCAGCAAGCTTCTGCCACCTTCGAAATGAGAGTTCCACTTTGTTGCTGACGCCAACACAAGCAGCTCAGGAGCTTTGCTGCGTTAGAACGCATAACGTGTGTAAACCAGAGCATTTTATCAAACACCGAGCAGAGACGCTCTCCAAATAATCATAATAAAAAAACGTTCTACAACATTAGAGCCCCCGGCACTGGAGTCCCGCGGCCGTGTGTTTGCGCTGGTCTTGGCTGTAACGCCCTGCTGCAGGTGTCTGTGTGAGCGCGGCCGCTAACATCTGCCGCCGGAGCGGTCCAAGGCCTCGCCGAGGCGCGGCGCGATGCTTCGCGGGCATGTGTGAGACGCCATCAGCCCGGCCCTCCGAGGGGCCCTTCGCTCCGCCATTTGCTCAGACACTCTTCGGCATATCGGCCGGGCCGTTGATTCTCCCCTCGGTTCCAATTCGATCTGTAGTGTCATTTAGAGTAATAGGGCTTCGGAGCGCGATCAGCGTCCGGTCTCCTGATTGGCAGAGAGGAAGCCGGCTCTGGCAGGGGCAGCGGCGTTCGCCCGGACCCTCTCCCTCTCCCCTCGCCCGAGCAGCGGCTGCTCCTTCGCACTTGGCTACTCATGGCCGCATAATTAATGCTGGAGGACGGCAGTATCAGGCCGACAGCAGCCCCCTAACGGCCCCCAGCCGGAGGCGGGGGGAGGGGCGGGACCCATAAAAGTAGCAATAAAGACGTATTAAAGGTAGTAAACACACATCGAGCCGGTGAGCTGTGAAAGGTGTGAATTGGTTTTTAAAGCTTTGTTAAGACCAGAAAGCACAGATGTTAAAAACAGGTTCAGATGTAGCGACAGATGGTATTTGATTATGAAGCAGACTGTTGGTCTAATACAAAGATGCTGTTTCAGCCCTACGCAAGAAGCGGCTGCTGAATGCTCAACACGCTGGAGGAGCCAGGTGGCTACAGAGGTGCTGCCTCATTTCTACAGAGAGAGAGGGAGGGAGAGAGAGAGAGACAGAGAGAGAGAGAGAGAGAGACAGAGAGAGAGAGGAGGGAGAGAGAGAGAGAGAGGGAGAGAGAGAGAGGGAGAGGGAGAGGGAGAGAGAGAGAGAGAGAGAGAGAGAGAGGGAGGAGGGAGAGAGAGAGACAGAGAGAGGGAGAGACAGAGAGACAGAGAGACAGAGAGAGGGAGGAGAGGATGGAGTGTAGGATGGATACTCTGATTCAGTGCCTCTGTGTGAGACAGCTTTACTGCGGGCTCCTGGCTGCCCGTGTGGAGTCAGGAACACCGTGGCCTGGTGGTGCAGTCCTGCTCCGCGGTGCTGATCACTGTATTTAAACAGATGTAGCAGCATCTGCAGCTGTGGCTAATGCCAGTAGGAACGGCAAGGTCACCCTCTTCCTTCACAGAGACAAGGTCAAACATGACAGGACTACTTTCCCTCTCAGTGCAATTACCGAAAGCCCTGCGATCAGCTGGGAACGGCACAGCTTGGGCTCAGATACGCGCAGCTCTTTAGCACTTGCGGTGTACAGACACATTTCCACACTGCAGCATCACAACACTCTCAGGTCATTTACATCCAGCGCGCTTACAGAAGGGCCACTTCACCGTCTGCTCCTCTGCACACAGTGATTTTACAGGATGGTAAAAGTTTTAACTTCGGTCATTTGGCTAAAATCTCTTACAATATGTTCAGAGAATAGTGATTGCTTGTCTCACATTATCTGAACAATGCTCCTACACAAACACACAGACATACACACACACATATATACACAGATGCATGTGAACACACATAAAAACAGGCACACACACATGCACACAGACACAGACATACATACACACGCGCACACAGACACAGGAACGCAGACACAAACACAGGAACACACACAAATATGCACAGTACTCTAACAAATACTGCTACTACTGAAAATAATAATACTAATTTGTTATGCAGAAAAAAGTGGTAGTGTCACAGTGGCTGTGTTACACGTGTGTTATCTCTTTAGGGAGGGAGAGGGTGGGAGTGGGAGGGAGAATATGGTAAAATCTAAACAATGAACTGGCCAACACAAACACAGCTGTTTTATTGTTGTGCTGTTATGGAGTGTTTTTTTTTCCTTTTTTTCAAAGGCGCAGGATGAAACCAAACAGACGGGGAACGGCGTGCGGGCGCAGGCCTGGTGTGCAGGCCTGGCCGTCGTCACGGGGACGGAGACCCCGCCTCCTGCTCGGCTCGGCGGCGGCAGTGCCGGCCTGGCTAAAGTGCCTCTTTGTATCAGGTTATAAATTACACCGCTGGCCGCCCATTCCCACGGCAACCACAGCCACAATGCCACGCGCTGCTCTTTTCTTCCCTGGCTCACAGCTTTTTATGCTCCCTTTATTTCAGGAAATTCGACCAAATTATCACAACCAATCCAACCATCCAGTCAGATCTGTGTAACCCTTTAATCCATCACTGCACTCATTCCTGCTTGTATTGCAGGACGCTTGTGATACAATGTGACAAATGGAATCACAAATGGATCACTTTCAATTTTTTGCTGGTGTGGAATTGTTTTCTGTATTACTGCATATTTTGATTAAAAAATGGTAGCTCATCAGCTTCCAGTTCCTGAACATCCATGTTTGGTTTCTTTTTAATATGAAAATTGAATTTATTTCAGTTTCTATAGTAGTTTAATGTAATTTCAATAATGCAATTGATTATTAATGAAATATGTGGTCTGCAGAGTAAAGACTCAAATTAATCTGACTTGAAAACCAAACATCTGTCCATGCAGTAAGGTGCTAGCTTGCAGAGTGTTCTCATCTACTCAGTGGAAAACCCTAACCTTCAGGAACAGTGGTGTGAGGAACAACCAGCCAGAAACCAAATGGAATATGACAACTGTTTTAAATACAGTCGTCAGCACACCACTTTGGCTGGACTCAAGATGAAGCCTTCACTGCTCACCAGCAATCAAATGGCACACAGTAAGCCTTATTCCCAGCTTCATAAAGTTCTCTCTGCCTCTCAAGTGCTAAATTAATTCGCTTTGGTGCCTGTGTTCAGAATTATGATGCGTGCAACTAAACGAAAACAGAAGGGATAGATGGAGAGGGAGTTATGTAACAAGCCCCAAACACAGCAGAGCGCAGGAGACCAGCAGTTTGGAATTAGTTTTTATTCTGCACAAGCTTGCATATATACCGCACATACATTCAGTTCAGAGAAGATGGAAGGCACACAAGGCAATTGAACTACTGTCTGTGTAGGTGGTACAAAGCAAAGGTAAAACTCTGATAGAATACAAAAAAGCTTAACACACACAAAATCATCTTCCAAACAAAATGTTTTGTTGTACATTTTTCTGTTTCATAAATTTAGTAGCTGCCCAGCTCAATTTTGAAATGAGAATTTCTGAAATTCCATTGGCTTCTTGCACTTTTTTTTCCTCTGAGTAAATTGACAAGGGCTTCATATCGTTGGATTCTACCAAATAATATTACAGTACATCTGCAGTAATAATTATAAAAAATGTACACCTTCATCAAATAAATTAGGATAAATTAAACCAATAAATTATGCAAAACCTGCATGACAAACTGACAACAAAAATCCACAATCCAAATTCTTAGCTATGTATGGATATATGTATACATGAAAAAAATCATACATATATTAAAGAAATCATGAAAATGTCAGTTGGAATTACTGCACTAGAATCAAAGAATTCTTTAATACAAAAAAGCGTAACAATACTATTTACAACATATTGCTAAATAATATAAAGGCAGTATTTTCTTAATATTTACATACACGTCAGGACCAGTGAAACTTGTCTTTAAAACCATAAAAGGAGCACTAACCCCCCCAACAAACATACCATAAAATGCGTAATTTACAAAGAGCAGAAAAATTTGCAAATGCAGTCCATTTGATACTGGTATTTTTGTCCCTTCACAGAAATATAATTTACACTTTTTTTTGTAAAATACTACCTAAGGTTCTGCAAAATAGTTTTTTGACCTTTTTGCCACTGGTTGAGAGATTTCAGCAGAGAGCTGCACAGTTGAGACTCTAGTGTTCCACCCCTCTCACTGAATAACAGAAACATACAGTATCTCAGCTCATCAGTAGCTTTTAGACTAATGCGGTTCCCTGCGAGGAACTCTAAGTGCGAAAGGCAGTAGGTTCAGACAGCTACGCCCTTACTGAAAACGACAGTCTCACGCGAGATCATTCAGACAGCTGATCCCGCAGTCAGTGCCAGTCACATGCATGAGCCAGTCCTGGAGACGGCGAGAGGGAGACACGTTCAGATTACACGCCTGTGGCAGGGTTTGTTGTTGTAATTTTCTGTCAGTGTCATTTTAAGCGTGTGACCGAGTACAGCCACGCACTGAAGAGCGGCTAACACAGATGGCTGAGGCGTGTCTGTATACAGCAGGTAGGGCGGGGCCGACAGCGACCTCGCTTCGTGTGCCGGTTCAGCCCTGCAGTACAGGTAGACCGGCCTGACAGCAGCAGGCAAACAGGTGTGCACCTGCACTGGCTTAAACAGCTCCCTCTCTCTCTCTCACTTTAACCCCTCTTGTCCTGAGCCCACCTCCACCATCTCAGACTTCAATAACACTGAGGCACGCACCATAGCAGTAACACCAGAGAGAAACGCTTCCCTTCAGACTCCTCAGCATTCCACACCGGCAACATTCCCCCTCCAGAAAAAACTCAAACGGACTGCTCTTTATACCAGATCCATACAATACAATGTATAATGCAAATGAAATCACGTCTCCACAAAGATAAGTCCAAGAGGTCAAAAATAGAAGGGGTGGGGGCGTAACTCCACACACACACACACACACACACACACACACAATATTAACTCCACTACTCTTAAACAGCCTAAAAAGAAACTATTTTTGCACTGTGGTTACAAAACAATTGGCTCCTACAAGAATCTTTGCAACTCCAATGCTGCATGAACCATTAAGGTTTAGTTTTTTAAAAATATTTTGCTCTATCAAATTATATCTAAAAATGTCTCACTCTTCAAAATTTTTTACTTCACCATTGCTTTTTATTAATACAGATGTCCTCTTTAGGTTATTTAAAAATACACAGTGAATGCATAGCTGTCACCATTATGTTGAAAAACAAAAATGAACTGAAACCGTCTATGTGCTGTTTATTGCAGTAGTAGTAATAGTCATGTAAATAATGTAAAACAGAATGAATCCCTCTGCCGCATAAGTCTTGTGCACAATCGGACTCGAAATGCAGGGAAGGGAGAGAATCTGTAATAAAATACTTCTTCATAATTTTCACATTATCTTGTGTATAAAACCCTCCGCTGGTGTTTTACAAGTCTAGGCACAGGCAACCATAAGATTAAACAGAATACTTGTTCACAGGAAAGTATAAAATCCCAATATGAGTTTTTCTAAATTCTTAATTTCTTAAAGCAACCGGTTAAGGGATGGTGCGTTCTGTGGGTCAGCAGTGTGCTATTGTCTGATGGGAAATTTACAGGCTCAGTTGCAGTAATCTCAAATGACATACAGTGCAGCAAAGGCAGCATGTTTCAGACAGAAGCAATGCTTCTGGGTCCACAAAGGTATGGGCAACACTATTGGCCACTTCCCTGAACATGCCCCGCCCCCTTTCTCTGTCCCGCCCATTTGGCCCAAACCCAACACAGGTGCATCTGCATATTGCACAACTGAGCTTCAGTACGGAGAGGCTTTACTGATAGGGTTTTGAATGTCACAAAGCGTTACATAAAATGGAACCGCAATATGTTTATTTCACATGCTAGCATGACTGAAGAAACAGCATTTTGGTGACCTGTATAAATCTTGATTGCCCCCCTACCCAAAAAACTTAAAATTAAAAAAAAAAAAACATAAATCAATTCATGTCAAACTACTTAGGTGGTTTTCTTCTGTAGATTTTATTTCTGTGGCTTATGCTATTAGCATAACTTTGTTTTTGATTTTTGATCGAATAGAGGCGCATTTTGCTTCCTTTGCTGTGTGGTCAGACAAAAGAATCAGGTAAAACCAGATGAATCGTGATGCAGGAGGGGGAAGATCGAGAGGATTGTGTTTGTTTTTGTGTCTTTTTTCGGGTGCATAGTGAAAACATTGGCACTTCACTGCCGTTTCTGTGTGGATTGTCCTGCAGCAGATCCTGCCAGTGCTCAGAGCATAACGACGAGACCTCACCGCTTTTGTGCTTGTTAATTTAGAAGTCAGCAGGTTTTTTTCAAAAGCATTGTGCTGACAATAATTGTGGTCATGCATTTCAATTAATCAGCTGGATTTCCAAACGCCAACTGTAGAGCTTACGGAGATCACATGGTCGGCTCTTTCCCTCCAAAATCAACTACGGTTTAGGAACCAAAAAAGAAAGAAAAAAAAACAGGCCAGGTAGCAGACAGTTTTAAATCTACCTTTTAAGGCTACATTTCCTATGAGATAAAAATACAAAAACAGCTGGAAAAAAATCAAAAAAGCAGACAGCACATTTAGGTAACATAGCACCTTTGAGATGGACCAGTTTTACTGAATGTAATATCTGAATGTAATCCTCTGTTCTTTCAGAGCTGACTGCACATGCCAGGGAACAAGAACTGTTGCCCCGTTTGTTCCTCTCATGATGAACATAAACATTATTATTTACAACATTTATTTCAGCTCTAATATGTGTAATATCTATAATTTTTAATGAATTAGGTCCAATGACATAGTAAAGCTTAATCATCTCTGAACAATAATATACTCAGCCATCTTATTCATATAATTATGAATGTTAATTCAAATGTAGCCAGTAGTGTACGCACACTCAGATAAAGTACTTTTGAGAAACTGAATCCCACAGGGAGCCACCTTGTTTAAATGCACACATTGAATTGACGTTCTCGTGGATGCCTTAGTTAAGAGGACACTGTCTGCTCTGAAATTGCACTGCCCTGACCTTCAAATTTAAGGGACGTTTTTAAAATTATGGCACGTAGCCATTAATACACAGCACTATCTACTTTAGCCTTGGACATTGAACTCACAAGTGTGATCAATTACATGTGCAATACTGTGATGTAGGAGGAACTGCAGTTTAAGCAGGTGGAAAACACTTCCCCTGTCCAGCTAAGGGTGGGTTATTTGTTGTGGGTGTAATTGCTTGTTTGTAAGTGTGTGTAAAGAGAGTGGCGTGTAGGGATGTGTGTGTTTATGCATGTGCGTGTGTGTGTGTGTTTTTATCAGTCAGAATGGTCCCTCTGTGGGAAAGCATCCATCTTTTTGTGCAAAACTGGCTTGCCTCAGTATGAAATGGTCATGTTGCTTAGTTACAGGAACGACTGCTCTGTCAAGGAAAACGTGTCGGGGTAGGCCACTCTCCCTGGTGCCTGCGCTATCAGAGTGCACAGAAAACACAAGACGACTTGGACCTGCGCCAACAGAGGAGAAAGGGCTAAACTGAGAAAACAGTTGTCACAATCCCCAAACAGAAGGGCCTAAACCAAATATATTTAGTAGGGAATTTCTATCCTCTCTATTTTTTCTTTTTTTTTTTCTTTTTTTTAAAGATCATTGTCATGAGACAAACAAAATTATCACAAATCAATTCATAGCAAGCAATAATAACATTAATCATAATCATTTTAATAATCATAAATAATAGTTACATCTATACAATCTATAAATGTAATGTCTTATTCCACAAAGAAAACCTTCACACATGTAAAACGGAGCCCTCTCGGTGACCGGATGAGGAGAGTTTCAGGTTAACAGTACAATTAGCCGTCAGGCTGTGGAAAAGCGGCCATTCCCCAGTGCAGGGGCAGGGAGAGGGGGGATTCACACAGTCAAAACACCCAATGGCTTCAACGACTTTCCAGAAAAAGAAGAAGAGGGAAAAAAAAGAAAAGATAGATTAACCTAGAATAGCCGGGGCTTTCAAAACGGGAATGCTATTTCATACTTCATACATTCAGAGGGGAGCTGGAGGAGGGGAGGGGGACAGTGAGAGTCTATTCATGTAGGAGCTCTTGCAGACAATTGGGAGATTTAAAAATCTCCGGGACCTCACTGTCCAGCTTGCAGATGACCTTGTATATGGCCTTCTTCCAGGAAGGATCAACATCTTTGCCTGCAACAATGGCATTGAAAAACTCCCGTAATGTGATCTGTGCCACTTCCAGGAACCGCTCCGGAACCTGCTGATACACAAGGAGACAATGACATTAATGAAAGTTTTACGTTTCAATCCCAAGTCTCTGCCGAGCTGAAGGAGGTGTGTGTGCACTACCAGCCCCTGTGAGCTCTCAGGCCTGACGGGGCTAAATATGGCTAAGAGAGGTCAGATCCTCCAACCCCTCCCACTGAGGAAGATAGGAGAGAGGCCTCAGCCCACACACACACACACACACACACACACACACACACACACACACACACACACACACACACACACACTCTCTCTTACACTATCTCCTGATTTACACATATTCTCTCTCTCTACACAAATGCACACACGCACATACACACACAGTCTCTGTCTCTGAAACACAAACATGCCTCAATTTTCCTACAATATAACATTATCCTCCAGTATAAATACTATTTTAATGATTAACATTAACATCAATACTACTAATACTACTAATAATAACAATAACAGCAATTACAGTTGATTGTTCAAAAAGTTTTCTTTAGTCTTACATCACAGGATTAGCATAGAGGGATCACAGTGTAGGCCTATCTGATATGTGTAACACAGTGTGTATTTTACTCTCACAGACAGCACAGTCTGATGTGTGTAACACACGGTATTTCACTCACACAGACAGCGCAGTCTGACTTGCACATGACCCCCCCGCAGTGGCTGCTGCAGACTCCAGACCTCGGTGACCTCTGACCCCGACCCCCCCGCACCTCTGCTACCGCTACGGCTCTGATCCAGCGCTCTGCACCGCACGCGACTGAGCTCTCGCCCTCTCCACCCCGACACTGCGCCCCTGTCCCCTCCACCCCGACACCCCTCCATCCCGCCCCTGTCCCCTCCACCCCGACACCGCGCCCCTGTCCCCTCCACCCTGGGTCAGACGTACCCCCTCCCCCGTGTCTCCTCCTTGCCCTCTCAGACTCTCGTGTGATGCTTCAGTGAGTCAGAGTTCTTTCAGAGTGCCAGTCCACACACTCGCAGGGAATCAACTCTTTAGCCCCCGCCAGAGCAGTGGTTTACAGCACAGTGCACATGACACAGCCCAGTAACAACTGTGAAAGCTACCCACAGTTACACACACACACACACACACACACACACACACACACACTCACACTCACGCACACACACACACACACACACACACACACACACTCACACTCATGCACACACACACACGCACGCACGCACACACACACTCACTCTCACACACACACATGCACACACACGTGCTGCATCTGTGCCCAGAGAGTACACAGTATTCTACATATTACAATCTATATTGTTTTTTTAACAACTGGTAATGCATAGTTTCAATAAACTGTGTCATTTCTCAAAATCCCCTGATGCAAAAATCAAAAACACTCACTCCGCAGAAAAATCACCTAATATACTGGGACACATCTTGCATCCTCTGAGAACACAGTACCACAATTATTTGAAGTTTTATATATAAAACTGCAGGTATGAAAGAAAATAATAAGAATACTTTTTTGATATATGCTAAATATTTTGACATTTATTTAAACAAAATGCATTTGTATTTGTATTCTGTATTTCATGCCTGCATATAGTGACTTTTCCCCTCACAAATCTTAGATTTCATAAGACTTTCTTGGAACAAAATCGTTATTCTCTGAAATATTATTGTCTGCACTGCCCTGCTGAATTATTGCTGCTTTGAAAGTTTGTACTTCCCCCCATACTTCCATTATAAAATGCATAAACTCTAGACATTGTTTTCTTTATAATATGGCTCATAACTAAATTACAAACAAAATGAATTGACTAAGGGCTTTGCTAAAAGGACATTAACTTCTGGAAGCAGGAGATAAGTGTAACATTAAATATATATATATTTTAAAAAGGATTATGTGAAGCTTTAATTTTAAACTGTATATATTTTGGTATTTTGTATTTGAAATGTGTATAATTTTGTACAGGTAAATATTTTCAAATACACAATTTACAATTTACATGCTGTGTATTACATAAAAATACACAGTAATGTATTCCATTGCCAAAGTAAAAAATACAACAATTTAAAAAATAAAATACAAGACACCCTCAGTATCATCTCTGTGTGCATTTCAAAATAAAAGCCCCTATTCCACAGTATCATCTCTGTGTGCATTTCAAAATAAAAGCACCCATTTACCCACTGATGATTCACAATTTTTAGCCAGTCAAATGCATATTACACTACCACAGTATATGCACTTAATTTTGCCATTTTATTTAACTAATTATAATATGAATCTGAATTATATATTTATTATATATTCTGTATCTGAATATCCTTCACACTAAAAGGAAATAAGCTGGAACCTGCACTGGGAATGAAGGAAATTCATTCATACAGCTGTACCACAGAACATCATTTTGCAACTCCATACATCTGTAAACATCCTAAGATATATCTATTCCACACTACCTGAACTCCTGCACTCTCCCCCTGCACTTACATTACGCGTGCTGGCATACCACAGGACTGACACACCACACAGGTCTGTAGAGTATGGCTATGATTACTGATTTCTGATGTTTTTCAGAGGCTGTAAAGGCACAGAGCACTATGGGATACGAAGCACCCCCTTTTCCATCATTTCTCTCTGCAGCTGGATCAAATCAACACTGTCCAACACTCAGTTCCTCACGCAGCTAGAGACTTTATCATCTTCAGATTCTGTCCGAACTGTTTTTGTCTTGTTCCTGGCGTCTTGTTGCCATTGTTTCCACGGCTCCAACAGCTGCTCCTACATTACATTTTTGACTGAACACTTTTCATTGGCTGTTGGCTGACTGATAAGCAAAGCTTGTGAAACCTGATACTAAATGAAACTCAAGCAAATGTTTTCTGGCTTTCCAAAAATTGCTCGAAAGAGCAATTATTGCAGCCTGTACAGTGAGCACCTCACACATTTCAGCAGTTACACCATTAAGAAATTGTCCTTTATCATTTCAGAGTTCCAACAACAACCATAGCAAACTCATGACTATTATCAGGGATAAAATTGTTCTGTGCTCAAAGCCTTAGAAGCACACTGTGTAACATGCATGTTGTGAGCAAACACTTCCACAGTAGCATGCATGTGCTGTTTGACCACAGGAGCGATAGCACTGTCAGTGGGTGCAAAGGTGACCCTACCCCTGCTGTATAGCTCACTGTGGGACACATTGCATACAGAACATTTTTATCATTCAATATCATTCAGAAAACAATTTCTGTTTATTTAATATACTGTACTGGAAATGCAAAACTAAACCAGTTTCTAACTCTGCAGTTTATTTTCTTACTGTGACCAAGGTAACAGGAATGTCTGCAAGGTGTTTAAAAGAGCGCTGGATGCCGGAGTCAGGCCTCCCCTGGCAGAATGCATTTGGTTTGTTGGTTTTTCCTGGTCAGACAGGATGAGGGCTGTGAAGGGCACTGGAAACTGTCCCTGAAAATAACAGGGGAACATCTACCACTTAAAATAACACAAAAACACCTCAACTACTGAAGCTGACTTTTATTTTGATATTTGCTCACTTCTCCCAGGGGTAAGATCACACAGACCCCCCCCCCGCCCTGCGTCGCCTTCTCGCTGTCTCCCCCCGAGTGCAGCGGGCTGCGGGGGTCGTTTGTTTGATTATGCTGACCGTCCCCGGCCTCGGCAGAGCACAATAAAAGCCTGACATAGCAGGCTGCTTGCCTTCTGTGTCCTGCAGATTCTCATCATGGCTGTCAGGACACACCAAGGTTAGTGGTCACTGGAACAGTGCTCCTGGGCCAGGGCTTGCCAAGCTCACTTGGCTGATGAATGAATGTCACAGGGAAGGAAAGGGGGAGGGGATTAGAAAGGTTATAGATATCCCACCTCCCCCTGCCACCGTCCGTCCCGCCCCCCCCACCCGCTTTCTAAAACAACAGAAATGATTTTGACAGGGCTGAGAGAGAGAGGTGCCCTTCTTAAACCCTCCTTGTCTCCAGAGAGATATGGTCTCGCCGGTATGCGGCTCTCTCCGGAGTGAGTGGCTGCACTTCTTCCTCCCACAGAAAAAAAAGAAAAAGAAAAAAAAAAACGGTTTCACTGTCATCTCTGCTAATTTCTCATTTCCCTTAAAACAACCCGGGAACTGAGTGCATAAACCTGACGCATCACACAGCCAATAAAATGACAGGGTTTGGTGGCGCAAGGCAGCTGCGTTGGTAGGAATATTCCTGAAAGGAATTTCTCCTGCTGTTTTTACTATAAAAGGACAGTAAAATGCTGACTGCACGGAGAAGACAATGTCAAGGAGAAAAGGGTATTGGTATTTTGGATCCTCTTGACTGCTCGCCTTGGAGAGAGCAAGCGAGAGAGAGGGAGAGAGAGAGACAGAGGGAGAGGGAGAGAGTGAGAGAGAGGGAGAGAGAGTTATTCTTGTCACAAACCCTTTTGTCTGTATCTGCTGACTGCTAGCCCATAGCCAGCAGCGTGCTTTAACTGTTTTGTCACCTCCTTGCATCACATGGGTCAGCTGTTGTGCTTTTGTGGTGGCCATTGTGCAGCCTAATCCACTGCGGCTGCTCCGCTGTGCGGTAAATACAGCTGACTCCCATCTCAGGCTGTTCCTCATGCATATTTCAGCTGCGCTTTTTTACAAACCCCTCAACTGAAAAACCAAAAAAGACATAATGCCGGGTTTTAAACAATTCATGCAGTTAACTGCATTTCATGTAGTTAACTGTGATTATTGGTACAGACATTGGTAAATGTACTGACATTGAATATAAAACTATAAACTAAATACACATATATATATATATATATATATAATGTGCGCATGTACTGTATTTGTTAAATTCCACTACCAGCATGCCTGATTCAACTTATTGAGGTATTGATTAGCTGAATCAGGAGTGCTGTTAATACATGGAATGGCTCGGGTGCCTCAAGGAGAGGTTTGGAAACGGCCAACGCAATCTGACAGACATAAAATCACAGTTTTGCATCCAAGTGGATTTTCAAGATGTGGTGCTCACGCAGTCATAAAGAAATGAGGAAACTGGGCAACCTGAAGACAGAAAATAGAGTGGAAGACCCAAAAAGCCATCTGTGTCTAATGACGCAGTACTTAAAGGTCACTTCCTTGAGGGACAGAAGGAACTCCAGTGAAGTGCTTGCTCAGCATCTTACCCTAAAGTACACACTTCCACCGTGAAAAGAAGTCGTCTTACAAGAAATGGTCTAGTGAGGCGTGTTGCAGCTAAGAAATCATTCTTGCAGAAAAGCAACAAGCAGAGGAGATTGCAGGACGTGAGAGACTATAGAGCACAGAGCGACAACCAGTGATTAAGTTGTACGGAGCGATGAATCCAAATTTGAAATTTGAAATCCCTGGTTGATAAAATGCCAGTATGTCAGAGAGCTGGCGAGAGGTACACTGATGCCTGTCTGCGGCCTTCTGTGAAGCATGGTGGCGGCTCTGTCACGGGCTGGGGTGCATTTCAGCCAACGGTGTGGGGGATCTGGTCAAAATCAATGGAACTATGAATGCTGAGAAATATAAACAGATTTTGCTTCATCATACTATACCTTCAGCAAAATGACAAATTGGCAATAACTGTCTCTCAGCGTGATAACTACCTGCAAACATGATTAAGACCTGCTTAAAGCAGAAGTCTGCAGAAGGAACACTCACAGTCCCCTCAGAGCCCTGACCTCAACATAACTGAAACTGTGTGGGATCACTTGGACAGGGAAAAGACAAAAAAGCAGCCAAAGTGAAAAGAAGAGCTATGGAAAATTCTTCAAGAAAGTTGGAAGAATTTACCACAGGACTACTTGAAAAAACTACATGACAGTCCAACCAAAGTGAATTGCTTCCAGTTTTGCATCCTAAGAAAGGCCACACAAAATGTGGCCCCTGGTTCTCCTGCTCTTCCTGTACTCTCCCTGGGCGTTGCAGGGCTGTTGTTCTGCGGTTGTGGTGATCACCGGTGAAGAGGGATAAAGCCTGGCTTTGCCTCGGTGAAACGCGAGGCAAGAAGCAGAGAGGAGCAGAAACACAGCGGCAAACCGACACAAACAGCTCAGGTTCATCACCCTGCATTCATTCACCCCACTGTGTGTGCCAGTCCCTCTGAACAAATGCCCCCTTCCCCACTGTTTGTCAGGTAAATATTGATCAAGGAGAGACCCAGCTCCCGATAGCTGCCACACAATCTCAGGGGAGGGGCCACCACAACAAGCAGCCAAGTAAAGACACGAGCTGTTAAACTGCTCTCCTGCAAAAGGCCACCACTGGCAACCTGCTCCAGCCAATTCTATCCCCAGAACTCTCTCCTTTACAACGGTTTACTGTACCATATGCAGAGGCGGGTTTGACTTTCTCATTAAAATACTGACTACAGAGTTTATTTCTGGATTTTCACTGACTATCCTTATAAACCTTGACTCCTTATGGTTTTGTGCTTGTGTTGTACTCTGCCTCACTTGTAAGTTGCTTTGGATAAAAGCGTCTGCCAAATTAATAAATATAAATGTAAATGTAAACCTGGTGTGTGACTCTCTGGATAAAAAGGGGAGATGCTGAACCACTCATTAGCTCAGAGCTGGCCCAGCTGGAGTGATTAGTACACCACTAGCCCTGAAAAGCACACAGTTCCACATGCTCCGAGTTACCGAGTTTAATTCCAGCTGCAGACCTGTGAATTTCTGCTGGCCTCAGAGGCTTCCCGTATGAAAGGAGCACGATGGCAGATGAAATTTAATAAGGCCTTCTCCCGGCCTGGCCATCATTTCGGCTCTCTGCTGGTTTGGCCACGCTGGTCAGGTCTCCATAACGAATGGAGATGGACCAAAGGCAAACCAGCAGCAGTGAGGCCTAGTGCTGACGGTACCTCTTCTCTCTATAGCTGCACATACTGCTCTCCTCATGCTTACTCGATAAGAAATAATTGTGAATTATTATAAAAAAAATGTACTGTCTGTGGTACACCTACAGTGTGGTGTTCTTTAACTGGAATTGTCTCTGTGGACCCAGCTGATACATTTAATATTTTTTGGACTGTGGTCACAGTTATTAATCATTATTATGATTACTAGTAGTTGTATTGGTGGTAGTACCATTGTTATTTTTTATTACACTGAGATGACAACCAGGGGAAAAAGCTCCACAGGCAGGTGAAAATACAGGCCTCAGAGCGGCCGGATTGAATTTTCACACAGATAATAGACTGACAGTCAGCAAATATGGCTCAAGGTCGGGGCTGGAGTGATTAAGCATTTTTTGTGTGTCACGGAGGAGAGGAATAAGTCACAGGCTGTCGGGGTCTGGACTGCGGTTCTGAGCTCAGCTTCAAAAGAACAATGTCCTGTTGAACGAAGAGAAATACTCGCCCCGCACACATTCATCTCCTGTAATCAATAGCGCATGTGAGCCGAAACCTCTTCGCCTGATAAACTCTTGGCTGGAGCGTCACTTAGCCAAACAGATAGCGAATTTCCCCCCCTCTGATAAAGATGCTTTCAAAAGCCACGGCTGTGATGCAACCAAGGTTCACAAGCTATGCAGCCTTGAGTGGGTCTGGCAGGTTTCTGCCGGCACACTGAGCAAACATGCTTCACTGCTTCCTCCACAGGCCTCCTGCAGACTGCATTCCCACCACCCAACACCACGGGGCCGGTGCTCAAGCCCTGCGCCATGTTATCAAGGACAGGCCTGAAGACGGACACAATGGCCAATTGTTTCTTTGTCCCCGTGTGGAGATCTCTGTTTGGATCTGAGATTTTCCTGCTCCAGTGAACAAAAGTTAATGATGATGGCCAAATGTGAGATCTCTGAACTGTCCATGTGCGGTATCTCTTGTACTGCTTTGAATTTAAATAAGAAGGTTAATTGTTACATGGGACTTACTACATGGGATACACCTTTTGAAATAAGTATAGAAAGACAAAGAGGTAACCCCTCAAAGATGAGGGCAAGACTGAAAATCCCATGACTTGAGTAAAGAGCAATTTCTAACCTTTGGGGTAAGGTTCAATAAGAAAACAGAAACATTTGCACAACGGCTCCAAAAGAAATACAGTGTACACTCTGCCCTGTATAAAGGCCAATTATATAACTGTGGCCCAAGCCAATGCAATACACAGCCAACTAATTGAGCTGTTTCAGCCCCCCCCCAAGATACTCTGCAGATCCATTTCAATGAGTCCACCAGGCCTGGGAGGGGTAGGACTGAGTAAAGCAGGGGCCAAGGGTTATGAAGTCATTTGTTTCTTGCTGCAGTCACAAACACCCCCAAAAAAAAAAAAAAAAAAACAGGGGTGTCCAGAAGGACATCTGGACTGTAAGGGGGGGCTGAAAGCAGAGAATGGTTTAAGGAACAGACAGAGCAGAAGGAGGGAGGCAGCTTGGAGTTGGGCCTTTCTTGTCTGGCGAGGGGGGGATTGGGGCTGGCAGCGAGACTAATGAAGCTGAGAGCAGACGGGAGAGATGCCAAGTGGGGGGCATAGGGGCTGCAGATGTGTCAAGGCCCCCCCAGAGCAAAGTAACGACATAATCACCGGCAGTGTCACAGAGCAGACTGCACACAAGGTGACATGGGACAGGATGAGTGAGTGCGGGGCCTCCGAGGCCGGGGGGGGTCCACCGATCGCTGCTGCCTTTGAGGTGCTGCTTCTCCCATGGTGGTACAGCAGGGTGGGGGGGCTGTACTGGAGGGGGGGGCACTGTTGCTTCACACAAAGGACTCTCTGTATGCTGCTAATTTCAAGTGTTGTTTTTTTTTTTTCTTCAAACATGAGAACATTTAAGTCAGAGATGCACCACACCTAGGACTGGGTTTCGGATTTGACTGAATATCTCCCCTTTCTGAAGGGGTCTGGACTGGGTTGGATAGGTCAGATTTCTGAGGCCTGACGCAGAGAATGTCTGACCCAGAGAGGGTTATTTTTATTGTCTGTAATGTTGAACACTGTCATTGTCTAATTAAATAATAAGTAAAATAAAATCCATTGAAGACAGCTGGAATTCTTTCTTTTATGCAGAAAAGCCTACAGGTGAGGGAATCTTCCCTACGCTTTTTGTCTGGTAAGTGCAGCTTTACTTTTACCCAGTCTTTCAAACTTTTCAACTGGCCACCAGTGACAGCTACCAGCCACCAGCCACCAGAGAAATAGCTGAGTGAGCTAAGTTTGTGAGGATGCAAGAACCTGCATATTCCATAGGGAAAGATTACTGAAGGCTACAGAATTAACTGGTTAGTTGTTTTCCCTGTTAGTGTGTCACTGCACAGCTTTTTATAATGAAAACTATTGCTAATAACTTCACATTTACCAGTTGGATCTAGGAGGTAATCAAGCTAAACATGGAATTTTGTTAACCTGAGAATATGAATAGCTAGCTAATGCAAATAAACTTTTTATGACGAAAAATATTGATGATAGAAGTTGTTTTATTTACTGGATTTACTGTTGAAATAAGACTGATGATTGATAAATGAATGATTGATGGTCTGGTTTAGAATGAAGTTGTCTGGCTTTTCCAGTGGATTCAGCTGACACCTAAAATATGGATGGAAGTGCATCTCTGATAAAAACATGACGCTATAATAATCCTCCTCAGAATAAATGCTGCTTCAGCATAGAGAGGAAAGCAGAGGGGGAAAACTCGACACGCCTCTCCTCCCATCTCTCCTGCTCCACTGCAACTGAGAGGTGTCCCAGCCTGCAGGCGGCAAAGCGTCCTGAGGCTACAGCCAGCAGCGGCTTCCCTTCTGGAGAGGGAAGCATCTCCCACTCTCACAGCACAAAGGCTCTGCGCTGAGAGGCGGTTACAGGAAGCGACGGCGTGGAGCATCAGGCTGTGGTTTAGGTGCGCTCTTCCAGACGCAACACCTCGCTAACGGACACCTCCTGCTTTTCCACAGTTAAAGCCAGAAAAATTCCAGAGAAATTTATTCAATATTGTGAGATGTCTACGTTAAATGTTACGTTTTTAAGGCGTGCTACCTAAGCGCACTTTAACTTCAATTTCATATCCCTAAATGCATAAAGCTTGTCTCACACACAGATCTTGGCAGTTCTGTGTGTAAGGAGAGGTTGAGCGGGACAGTACAGCTCATCTGAGTGTCAGTCAGCCTCTCCCCAGTTTGAGGACGTTGTGTTAGCAGTCAGGGCCAGCGCTCGGCTTTCAGGAGCCTGGCTGCGCCGTGTCCTCACTGGCTGAGGTTTGACGCAGACAGGAACTCTGCGCCTCCAGGTGAACCCTGCGCCTCCAGGTGAACCCTGAGGGAGAAGCTCTGGGGCTTCAGAGGCTCACATCGGTTTATCAGCTGAGCCGGTGGCTCCGCCCGTCTCGCGCAAAATGGCTCAGCGCGAATGCGTACCGTGCCAAATGACCGTGCGGCCAGCCTCGCCTCTCATCCGAGTGACCATGGCAACCTTTCGGAAGCAGGGGGATGGGGGGAGACCAGAGCCCCTCCCGAGCAGCATTCAAATCCAGGGAAGAGTGGCGGTGTCCGTTTGGGAAAAACATAAAGAACAGATCACAGGCGTATTGTCACATTCAGAAGGAGACGTTACATTATCCATATGCTGATCTTCCTTTATTTGCCTTTTCCGAGAGACTCTGTGGTTAGGCAGGGGCAGGGGTGCGGGGTTATTTTGTCTAGTTTTGAATAAAGGAGAAGCAGGTTAGATCGGCCTGTTACAGACAGCTAAACGAAAAAAAAATCCCCCCACCCACCACCCCCCGCTTGCAAATTAGTATCCATTAATAAGTAATTTTGCCTGGCAGAAATGGCAGACCCTGAAAGCTTTGTACAAGACGATCTAATCACTTGAGAGCTTGGCCTTCTTCAATGGGAGGTGGATGTTTGTGTGCCCACAGCTGTCTGGGCCTAAGTGACTTCTGTCAGCTGAAAGGGAGAGACGGCTTGAGGAGGCACGGGGACAATAGAGAGCGGAGCAACACAGACAGCCACATATAAAACAGTCTTTATATCACTTCATTAAACATACATGAGGAACAACTACACACTTTTATGAGATCAAAAGAGTGCACGTATATTTGGGTTTCGCAAACAGGATCTCCCACTTTGACGCTGAGTGCTGTAACTGTGTATTAATTGATTTTGGTGCACACTGGCCCATTCCCACGATTGATCAACAATTTTTAAAGCCATAACGGCAGTTGTGAAAATGCACTCCTTTCAGGAGTATAATTATGGTGAATGAGCTCTGATTTGAAGCCTGTCTGTGCTAAACCTGCAGTGATCGCTGCGCACCTGTTCACCTGACGGGCTCTCAGACAGCGCTGGCGCCATTGTCTGGGTTTTCAGCAGGGGAGTCCAGCACACGTCAGTCATTTTCACCAGTTTTACACACAAGCACAGAGGACACCACATACTCTACACTGAGAATGAACAAAACTGAATGAAATGCACTGGAGAGATAAAGTGTCTCACACACACACACACACACACACACACACACACACACACACACACACACACACACACACACACACACGCACACACACGCACACACAGAAACATAAACACAAACACACAAACACAGGCACGGACACACATGCACATGCACACACAACACAGGTCTCATGGCAGGCAGCATTAAGCATATTTGCATGGAGATTTCTATCTGTGCTTGAATATGCGTCACTTGGCACAATCACGATCCAAGGACTTTGCCCACAGCGCTGTCTCACATTACACAGAGATTGCAGGCTTTCTTCAGAGCAGGATACTATTTTGATCTAAATGTCACTTCTTAAAAGCCACCTAAGGTGGTTCTGTAAGAGTACAATCCAGAGATGCTGGACGCTCCCACTGCGGAAAAACTTGCTCTGTCAGCTGCTCTTGTGTTTCCCACGCTTAATATGTCCCACTAAACATTTTCCTAGAAATTAAATTTCAAAAACACATGGCATATTTTCATCAACCACGGTTAACTATGGAGGAACACAGACCACTCTAAAAAGCTGCAACTGGGTGGGGCTGAAAGAGGTTAGCTGCAGACACAGCTACCTAGTGCTCAGCGAGACCTGAGCCTGGTTAGCTGCAGATACAGCTGACTACATAGCGCTCAGTGTGGCTTGGTTACACTGCGTCTGCCTCGTGTGGGTGTATTCATGAAGCCAGTGAAGGAGGAAGTAACCTGTTGCAATGGGAAGTATACACTGTGATAGAAACTCAGTCAAATAGAAATCATTTTTCAAGTAAACACTATGCGTGCCCAGCCAGATGGAAATATTGATCACTGCTTGGAAGACGGGGAGCTCACTAGCTAGCTAGCGACAAGTAAATGAAAACAGAAAAACATGGAAAAAGAGACAGGTACTGTCAGGTAACAGCTGAACTGGTTACTAATTAGATGTTTAGACGCAGCATAAGAATGTATATAGCTTATAGTTATAAGGTTATAGTTAGGATGTTAAGAAAGTGTCTTAATTTGATTTCAAGGGCATTTTAATAGCATTGTTTAATTTTATTCATTAGAATTTATGAATTTTAATAGAAATGTTTAAAAGAAATAAAATATGCCCAAACATGTAAGATTGTAAGACTTGTAAGATGAAAAAAAACTGTGTAAACTCTATATTCTAACCCCTGCAGAAAAGGAAATTGTGGGTCAAACACTGGTATGTGAGACATATTATTGCCATGTCATTACCAAAGAAAAAGTGCAGGAAAACCCTTCCTATGATTTTGATAAAGTTTATCTAAACAATGTATTTCTCCACTTGAAGCAGCTAGCGTATGATTCTGTCTCTCCTGTGAGAGCACTGACTGCTAAAACTCAAACCCACCCTGTCCAGATCCTGCACCGCAGACAGAAGGTGCAGGGCAGTGAAACCCCGCAGTCAGTCAGCCATGCTGTGGACAGGACAGAGAGCAAGCCTGTAATGGTCTAATAGATAGTGTCCCAGTGCAGCAGGAGTGTGGTAATAAGCAGAATAATATGACAGGAGTTTGTTTTCACTGACCGCCGTTACACCCGGCCAGGGACGCTTGGCGGTGGCAATAACCCGCGGACTGTGACAATAACAGGAGGGAGAGCAGTGAAAGAGCAGGAAACACATTACGGTCTGTTATCTCTCAGCCGGCCCGCTTGGGGACCAGACTGACTCATCCGCACAGGCAGCCCGCTGAAGCCCGACCCCACCCCTCACACGCAGGGGCAGAACCCGAGTCCAAACACCGACCTGCTGTCAGCGGGACGGTTTAAAGCCAGCCACGCAGGGGTTTAACCCAAAACGCTAGCGTTTAACAACCTAACAGTTAAGACTTCTGTTTATCTGACACATAACTGGCTATACAAGATAATGTTGCAATTCCCTGGTTTTATATATATTACATAAATAAACTGTTTCATATTTATACAATAAGGCAGAGTTCCTGTTTTGAGGGAAAGATGTCAGATTTCCCAGCCTTCTCTCCATCCTGCTGAGATCAGAGCTGGACTGTAGTGTGAAGTCCTCACAGGGAGGTGCGTATTGTGACCCGTGTATTTTATTTTAAGACACGGGCGTCTCAGACAATAGCCCTGTGAGCGCCTGGGTCACGTGACAGGGCAGCGGGCCTCACAGACCGCACATTGTGAGAGGCCAGAGGATGAAGGCTGCGTGCATCAGGGCGTCTTCTGCGCCTGTGACTCAGATTACATCCAAGGAAGGACAAGAGAGCGCCTGTACGTTCTGCTCACGCTACTTTCTCTGCTGAACTCCGGCCGGTCAGGGACATTCGCACTGGCTGTCAGAAGACCTGACCGATGCGCTTTAATACACATCGCTGTTCCAGTCTGACCCTGAATCTCTGTGTACTCGGCCTGTGTTACAGTACATCACTCCACCTCAGACTGTGAGTCTCGCACGCACAGGATTGTGGGTTTTGGAATGGCATGCTTGTAAAAGCCAACAAGCTGCCATTCAGTGTTATTAGCTATAATTTGTAAAAATATACAGGGAGAATCATGACCAGCAAGCTCTATCAAGTAACATGAATAATGTAGGAGTAACACAGTCATACAACACGCTTCTCTGGTCTTTCCACACTGCACACTGGGCTGGCTGGATCAGAAACCGCATTATAAACTGCATCAAAACCAGCGTGCAGAGGTAGCAAAGAAATACAAGCTTCTCATGGTGTGATGCTCTGTAAAGCATCGCCTCCGGCTAAATAATTAAAACTGTCATAAAGTTATAATGAAGATTATAGAAAAATTACAGCTGCCATTTCACTCCCATGCATAAAACATCTGCGACTGCCTGACAGCAAGCAAATCAGCTAAACCGTAGCTGCCGGAACAATCTCAAGAGTTTCTCAGCGGAGCAGAGAAAGGCCGTGAAGCAGGACACACCTGGTGGAATACAGCCACAGAGAAGCTGACAACTCGCAGTTCACCTGAGCTGGAACAGGACATTACCGGTATAGGTGTATGAGGGCGCGTGGAAGCAAGGCATTGTGGGAAAGTGGTGACAGAGTTTAAAGAAAGCCCTCTGCAGGGGGCCTGTGTGTGTACCGCAAGGCCCGGACCCCCTGTGGCCATGGCGACAGCTTCTCCCCCCCACTCTTACTGATAACCCCGTTCTCCTGTGTGCGGATGAAAATAATACACAGCCAGACAGGGGGAAAGGGAGATGAATGTCAGACAACAGGCAGGAGCTGGGAGGGGAAGCATCCGCACGGCTTTTCAACTTTTCCACATCTCCCCAGACCAATCAATTACGCAGGCCTTTGGGGTAGGTCAGATCAGGGGAGGACAGCGGAGAGAGAGGGGTGGGTGGGAAAGAGGGGGGAGGGAGGGGCGCAGAGAGGGGGCGCTTTTTAGGTGACGCCCAGTGTGTTTATTGCGTGATTGTGTCCCTGGGGGGTGAGGCTGCATTGAGAGCAGGGTCTGTATGTGCTGCGTATTGTGCAGAACATCCTCAGAGCACTGAGACTGTGTGCTTATATCTCTCCTGATGCCATCTGTGAATTAAGTCGCAAACAATGTCTGTCCGGACGTCAATGCAGAGGAGTAACAGAGGAAGGGTGGTCCTTTTCATCAAACCAATTCAAGGAGGGAGTGGAGGGGAAAAAAAGACGACAGGCCGACACAAAGAACTGAGACTTTTCTTCAATATGAGCTGGGAAACTGATAAGGTCAGACACCTGATAGCCCAAAGACATGAGTATGTGAACTCTTGAAGTCAAAGGACTTCTCTGTGCTTACACTGCCACACTACAGCCACGGTTCCTTTTCAAAAGCCACAGAGATCAGAGGGAAGGCCACAATCTCCTTTAAACTCTCTATATCATGGCTGTAGGCAGGGGGTGGCTTGGGGAGTGGGGGGTGGAAGGAAGCTTGACAGAAGAGCCTTGAACTATTTTCTGAAGGAAAGATGAGACCCTCCCAGACCTGTCATAAAAATGTCTTTTCATCCTCACTCATGTCCTTCCCCTGCCCGCACCCCCTCGGCCTTCCCCTGCCCGCGCCCCCTCGGCTGGCCCTTGATGCCTGAAAGCCACCGGAGAGCTGAGGCAGCCATCGCTGCTGATCTTCCTGTCAGCGCTGAGCAGGACAGCCGTTGCAGGCAGTGCAACGTCCACCTACGCACCACGAGTCACAACAGAACGGGCATAACAACAGGGCATCAACAGGATACGCTGTGCTGCCAATGCAAACAAGCCCGGCGAGTTATTACTACCAGCATCCAGGCATATCAGACCGATCCTGCCGTTTCTGGTCCTGCTGTCTGGTTGCACAATTATACTGTGTGCAAGAAGGTTGCCAACATGTAATAAAATAATTTCAGGAAACGCTCAGTCAATCGCCATAGTGCTTTCACTGACAGAAACAGTGATACTGTTCAAACTCCTCAGCAAAGCGTGAGAGTAACAGCACGGCAGTGACTGTGTACACAAAGTGACAAATGACCGAACCCCTTCCCTCCTGCACTGACCAACCTGCACCAGCACACACACACACACACGCTCACGCACACACACACGCTCACGCACACACACACGCTCACGCACACACACACGCGCACACACACACACGCGCACATACACATGCGCGTGCACACACACACACACGCATGCGCACATGCGCACATGCGCACACACACACACGCACACACACACATGCACACACACGAGCACACCCCGATGCCATTGCATGCCTGCTATGACACAGGTCGGTCTGTGGGTGGCGCTGCTCAAATGAGGGAGATAAACTCACCCCGATGCCAAAAAAATATACTGTAAAGTGAAGTACTGAACAACCACCCAAGTCATTATGGAGATGTTCAGCACATTAGTTTCAGGGAAAAGAAGCTTTAATAGTTGACAAAATGTCGCTTCTCAATGAGTCAGAAGGCTGGTAATTATACTGCAGAGTGTCTTATTGGTGTGGGGGGGTGGGAAGGGGGTGCAGCAGCTGAGCTTGAAAGAAAACACTCAGCGAGGCCAGAAACACGAAGGCGGCAAAGGTAATTAATGAAGTTGCCTCAATTAAGGCCTGTGTTCACTCTGCCATGAGCAATGCCACAATTGTGTCATTAAAAGTTTGTAATGGGCGGGGGGGGGGGGAAACAAATTTGAAGAGGATGAAAGAAGCAAGGCAGCAGAAGGAAGTGGAAAAAAAACAACAACAAAGAAATCTCAAAGGAGAGGGAAGCACATTGCTGGTGCACATTGACAGACCAGATTAACATCAAAAGATCAGCAAAACAAGGGGCATATTCATTCTGGAGACACGACCAAGGTGGGACTTTGATGATGCTAAATTTGGCAGGAGCACAGCCTGCTGAATCGGTCGAGGATCCGGTTTCCGGCTTCGGTGTGGGCTGAGGTTGACAGGTGAAAAAGGAAAAAAAAAATCACAGAAAAATCTAAGTATGAGGAACTCCTCTGGGTGCCAGGGGACGAGTCAGACCTCTGCTTCAACCTCGACACTGCACAGAACCGACAGGCCCCGGCTGAAAGGCCCCATACCAGGAAAAAAAAGGGACAAGTTCACTTCAAGTTGGCTCATATGAACATTTGCATCCCTGAGCAAATTTTCCTTGTGCCAGTTTATAATCACCTCTTATATCTACCTGCTCAGACACCCGAAGCACCTACACAGCCCTTGATATGCAAAACGCTTCATCCTGCCTTGACTTCACAACCAACAAAAGTCTTATTCATGGCCACGGACCTTTCTGTCTTTGACTTTGCAAATTCTACATTGATGTATGTAAATGGGCTGGATGCCCTAAACAAGTTCCTCATTGCAAAGATGTACAACTGTCTCTGCACGCCACCAGCATCGCCTAACTTCTTTGTTCATTTGACAACTTTTGATGATGAAACTGTTTGTAGGATTCATGCTTTTTCTACAGAAAACCAGAGTTTGCTTTAATAAGAATCTAAAAACGGTGTGACCACAGGATCACATGGGAATTGATCAAGTGCCAATGATGACCTACTGATGAAGTGTTTCATTTCAGTACAAACACCGCACGCCATTTTAGAATGGGACATATGCCCTGAATTCAACCTTTTTCTGCTGAAGATATCGCTCGTGAACATTCACAATCACTGCTCCAGGCAGTTGGTGAAATTCGTGCTCAGTGGTGTAACACAGGGAGGCAGAGCAGCATATGCAGCAGGCCTGAGAGACTGCAGCACACAACTGCCCACACACACGCACAGCACACGTCCCTCACTTTTATCATCTGAAGTGACTTCCACTTCTGCTTCTTCCACATTATCCGTCTTTTCAGTGGCACAAATTCTTAGGACAATTCGGGTTATGTGCCCCCCACCCCCCACCCCCCACCCAAAAAATAAAGCAGGAGTCCCCCACTGGGAAAAATGGTTTCCCCTTGAAGTAAAGGGAGGCCAGTCTCAAAGGAAATGCCCTGACACAGGTATAACAGACAGAGGTCAACGGCCGCCTCAGCTAAAGACACGCGAGCTGGGGAGGTCATGTGCGAGTCCCAGCCCCTGACAGCACCCCAGCATGCCCCCGCGGCCTGGCCTGGGCACCGGGTGGGGTCGTACCTCGAAGTCGTTGGCCTTGTTGTAGTGCATGTTGAGGGCGCGGAAGAGCTCACAGTCGCGGGTGACGCTTAGCTCCTCGCTGCCCGTGACGCCGTCGTTGATGGCCTGTCTGGCAAACTTCTCCATCTGGATGTAGTAGAACTCACGGAAGTTGCTGAACCACTTGATCAGCTGCGACGTGATGCACCTGTTAAACTTTTTTTGGGGGAGGGGGAAAGGAGGGGGGAAAAATGAATAATCATCCCATTAATACCAGGTGGAGACGGGGTGGGGGTGGGGAGGGGTTAAAGCAAACAGCGCTGCAGGAGGCCTTTCAGAATCAAACACTTCATGGGTGAGACAGAGGGCCGAGCCGACCAACCTCGGCTCCCTGTAGCGTGTTTCCTTTCACCGTCACTGACTCACCATCAGTAGGGCTCTGTGGACTGACAGCAGCCTTCAGCCACAGACTGAGACCCGTCTGAGAACCACACTCAGCCCACCCACACCATGCTTCGTCCTTAACTCTGAATAAGGGTTTAAAGGACACGCTTTTTTCTGTTTCTTGCATGCTATTTCTCAGTAATTTGAAAAAGTAGAAAATTAAAAGGAAAAGCAGCTTACTGAAGCTATTTTACCGCTACATTTTGAGGGCTCAATTAAGCAAGAACTTTGAGGTTGAGATGGTGATTATAAAATAAATTACATGATATTTCAGATGTATTCATCATAATACATTTGAATTATGTTCAGGAAAGGCTATATAAATTATATAAAAATCTATACTCTGGAATTTGAATGCATTAGCGGGTAAACAGTTCCCCTCTCGCTCACACAGAGGAACGGCTGCCTCGTGCCAGCAGGCACAGGAAAGGGGCTGGCACTGGAGAGAACACACGCCCACAGCCCAGCGAGAGCCGAGAGGCAGAGACTGGCTTTGGGAGAGGCAGGCTCCAGTGCAGCCACGGTTACACGTGAAAAGAGACAACACAAAAGGCCTCGTGACCCATGAGGTGATGTGTGAGGTGCAGGCAGCGGTACCGGCAATCACATGCGCTCTGCTCTCTCCCTCTCTCAATGCCGTTCAAGTTCTGGGCCGGTCTACACGGCCAGTGCTGGTACTCTCTCCGTGCCCTTTGACCTCATCATGTGACCTGTGTGACAGCCGCATGTGCTGCGGGGGGCGGTTCCAGGACCAGGACACGTTCAGAGAAGAGCTGAGTTGCATTTAGCCGAGTTAAAACCGATAAATCCTAAAAGCTTTCTGCTGGCTGGTACGACACCCTGCCTCACTCCTTTTGTCACTATGGGGCATTCATCAATGCCCAATCCGCCTCCCAGCCCCCGCCCCCCAGCGCTAAAACACCCCCCACCACAGGAAAAAAAAAGAGGGGTGTGCAAAATCAACAGCAAGCACTTATCAGACTGCGCTCATGAGAACACACAGGCCTGGCAGAGACAGCTGAGAGGAGTCCGGGGGTGGGGATGGGGGGGTGTGAGGGTGGGGGAGGGGGTGGGTGTGCGCTGGGATGTAATTACTGTGTAGAAAGTTGTTTCTGTGCGAGCAAATTTAAGATAATGAAGTGAATGAAAATTCATGGCAGGGAATCGGAGTGGCAAAGGAAACAGACGCTGGGAGAGCCGGCGCCTTCCCCCAAAGGCCCGGCCCACGCGGTAACCGCTGAGCCGCCGCGCGCATTCTTACAGATAATTGACCAGAAAATGATTAAGTCATCATCAAACCGCTCCTGCCTGGAAGAGTTCAAACATGTACTTAACCTATCCAAGAATTATACATTCGCTCTGTGTGTTCTCAGCCTTGCGGGGAACCCGATAAAAAAAAGGAAAAAGGAAAAAAAAAAGGAGGAGAAAAAACACACAACTGAAGACTGAGGCTATCTGATCTCCTGGCCCTTTTCAATAGAACTTAAACCTATTAGGATCTGCTGAAGTCGGGAGTTCTTTCCGTTTTATCTCAGTGGTAAAGCACACTGCCCGCATTTCCAGACTCTGAGATAACGACCCCAGGCCCCCGTGACGGCTTACTTTTCCTTTTTAATTCTTTCAGAATAAGAAACAAAACATTACAAAATGATAGGAGGCGGTTCACTGGGGAGTGAAAATTGCTTTGACATGGAGATTAGACTCCAGCATTGTGACAAGACATTGTCTCATATGAACAAGCCTAGGAGAGAAGGGGGAGGGAGGGCTTTTTCTGGAATGACCCACGGATGACATAATGGAGACTGCAAAAAAGTAAGTCCACATGACATTGTTTTGCAGGGGGTATAAAGGGAGATTTAAAGGGTATTGTTGCAGAATAGAAATACCAGAGATGCAGTGGACAAAAGAGCAGCGTTGCTGGAACGTGACAACTCAGCAATTAAGGATCATGTCACCTGCTTGTCAAACAAACACATCCCACAACCCCCTCCCCACACGTGCGTGCACACACACACACACACACACACACACACACACACACACACACACACACACACACACACACACACACACACACACACACACACACACACACACACACCTGTCTACAAACACACACACACAAAATATCTCACACACACCGTATTCACTGAGTTAACAACCTACGATGACATACCCAAAACGAAACACACATGCCATTCATAAAAGGAAAAAAAATTCTGTTTCATCTCAAGAACAGCCTTTAGTTGATGTGGCCCAGCACATACATTTATTAAAAGCCTCTATTACTGGGAGGTATAGAAGAAAATTATTTTCATTATTCAGTTAAACACCTTATGGAGTCTGTAATCTGTCTGGCCTTTAAATTTTTAATTATTAATTTTAGGCCTTGTATCTTTTTCCCATAATTTCTGCTACATTTTAATCCATGTTGACATAATACAAAACAAATTATTTAAAAATCATAACCATCTTTATTTGTCTAACCATTTTGTAATTTGCCTCTTTTATTACTTTGTAAATTGTATAACACATAATCATGGCTTGGGAAAAATACTTATAATACAATAAAGAATGTTGCAAGTAACTTGCCCAGTAAGTGACTTATTAGCTAGAAGACAAAAGACAATGCTTCTGCTTGGATCTATGACAATCTCTGACTTTTCCATTAAATAAAAAAATAGTAGAAAACACTGACAAACAGGGGGCTCAATCAGTTTAGGCCCACATGTTCCATTGCCTGATATCAGTGTATACAGAGGAAGCAGACCTCAGCCAGCCCCTGGGATCTGCAGAGTGCTAATGCCTTTTCACTATAAAAACTAATTGCTCCCACAAAGGGGCCCGGCCACCTCAGTGCTAGGCCCCACGACTTTGATTGACGCTTCCCACGGGACATCTCCCTTCCTGATATCTGCTAAGGCAAAATTCCTGCCATATTCAATGAGCACGGTCAAAGGCTTCATAAAACAAATCGATCTGACACCTTAATCTGGCCTGGGCAGCAGTTGACTCTGCGGAAGACTGTTTCACACACTGCTGCACAGAATTCTGGGAAGTGCTGGTCCTCCAGCCCCTGGTCTGCCCAAACAATGCTCACACACTGTCAGTCCTGCTGCATGGCCCTCCAGGAAGAGGAGAAAAGACCAGCTACCAATGACACAGGTAGCAGGTGAGGATACGTTTCTAGTGTATCTCGACCTTTTAAGCTCTGATGTCACACAGGACTTTTAAAAAGGAGCAGGATTTTAAGATCTCACACTTGTTGAACATTCTTTCTTCAGAGGAAAGAACCTGTGAGTGAGGTCACTTTACTGATCCTTATTTATTCATTATCATGTGGGCCATCGATGCAGCTGGTAATATAGGACTGGCTGAAGGTGATTTATTTAAATATGAGTGAGATAACTGTAGATGTGCAAGTGGAGGAGGAATCTATAAATATTATCAATATGGAAAAGAGCCATATTATGTCTCGATATGATCATAAACTCTGCCCCTTTTGAATGAATCATTGGTACTACCAGAGCACAGCTGATGGGACAGGATAAAACTATATCAATCTCCGCATAAGCACACAATTAACACTGGATATGTCAATTTATATTAGACCATTTCAGAAGTTACACAGCACAGCCCACAAAAACGAGCCCCTCCCATCCCCACCCACGCCTGGACAAAATTCAGACAAACAAGAGAATCGAGAGATTACTTCACACCTCTGGCCCCTCTGAGCGGCAGCAGAAAAAAGGGACTGATCCATTCTACTCCCTCTCAGATGAGTGGACTGTTCCGGTTTCCTGCTGTAGCTCTGAAGGCAGGGGGGCTTGTGGGGGGTTTGGAGGGGACCGGGAGTTAATCTCCTCATTGCTACTGGCTGACTCCACACAATCGGCACTTGAAAACATCCCTTTGCCGCCGGAACTCAAAGTGAAACTCAGCTTTTTGGTCCCCGCTTCGGTGCGGTGTGCCATCAGCAGAAAAGTGTCTGACGGCACCGAGTATCGGAGTGCCGCACTCATCGGCGTTGGGACAGGCCTGAGGGGGCAGCTCCGCGCCCGCACCCCCGCCGGCCGCCATCACCGCCCCACATCCCGCCGGCTTCCTGACCCCCTCGCAAGGCCTACTTTACTCCCAACCACGGGGAGCCATGCTGGGGAAAACTCACTTTTTCCATCTCTTACCCAGCGAGATGAATCTGGCAGCTACAGACACTGAAGGAAAGCACACAAGCACAAGCCATGAAAACAAGTCGCATTTGCTGAAGGTGATCCTCATTTGCTGAAGGCAAAACAACACAACCACACTGTCTCAGCCACCCACCACAAACAGTGCCTCTGCCAGGGAATTCAGCCTCAAAAGACTATATACTGTTTATAGTTAGGATATTACACCAAACCGTTAAAAAAAAAACAATAATACCTTCAAGAGAAACTGGGACTTCTATTTCTTACTATTTCCTCAGAAAGCAGTCCTGATAATCAGCTATTTAGAGCAGCCTGTCATTTTAAATTAAACTTCATAAAAAAGTGGACCTAACTCCAAGACATCTACTCATAAACAAAGACTGCCATTAAAATCGATTGTATAATTAGACTTCAACAGCTCATTAAAAACTTATACTGTAGTCTATATCAACAGTTGACTGATATATGATCATCTGGTCAAAAAGGTAAAGGCTTTTACCATCTAATTAGTGAGCGTTTAACAGCTAGCATTTTAAACAGTTGCCAACTCAACCCAATTCCCACGCTAATTATTATTAGTTAGCAACCAGTCAGCAGCGCATTGCTCCATACATGTCTTAAAACAGTAATTCCCATGCCTTCTCATGAGTTATTCAACTCTAATTAGTTGGTAATTTATGCTTAATTCCCGCACACGCATCCTGGTTGATCCTGCTAACACATGCTCCTCTATTGTGTTTCTATGCAGGGGCAGTCAGAGGAGAAAAATAATCCCAGCAGTCTGACCTTGTTTCAGGATGTGACCATGTGAATTCAGCAGAATGCTTAAAAAGACAGGATGGTCGCAATAAACCCTGCGTTTTTTATTCAAGACTTTCTCAGGATGGTGCACACAATGCCTCCCAGCCGTTTTATTATGCATCGGAGTTCTGGGGAACACTGACAATAGTATAAACTCTGGCAACGGTCAGTTTCCCTCCTGCAGTGTGAGACGAGTGTCAGTTCATCTGGGTGTTGGGGAAATGCTGGGGAAACATTTCCTACATGTGATAAGTGTGTTTAAATGAGACCAAGGCCTCAATTTACCTGCCTTTCCAGTGTCAAATTTAAGCAGAAGAAAAGAAAAAGAAACTTTTTTCGATAATTTCAGGGAGCGCCAAACTGGTAGCCCTGTGCCAGCAGTGAGGAGGGGAGATTACCTGATCAGGTGTGCTACAGGCCTGGAGGGGCCGAGGAGGCAGCCGGTAACCGTGGAGGAGTCCGGCGTTTCCCGTGGCAGAGCAGGTACGCTTAACCACCCCAGTGCCAACTGGCGCCCTGGCATCCCGCCGCGGCCGGGGTTCGGGGGGGTGTGATGTCATGGCGGGCACGAGGGTTCCCCACAGGCTGGGAGGGGCAGCTTGGAGCGAGAACCCCATGCCCCTCATTTGAATAATGTGGCCTGAATCTGTCACATTAGCTGTCCTCCTTATGCTCACTGTACGTGGCAGCGGCCGCTAATGGAGACACAATCAGCCCCATTGTTTTGTTTGTGTTGTTGCAGTTTGTTTTGTTGCCCCCCTCCCTCTCCCCCCTACCCCTTCTACCCCAGGGTGGCAGTTTACAAGGAGCATTTCTCAACATTTTAGACTTTCGCTCGCTGCTAAGACAAAAAGGCGCTTAAATGTGCATATGCCATTCTAAGCAGTGTGGCATATGGTCCTGCAAAACAATAAAGTCAGGGAGTTTTTTTTCCCTCTCTCATCATTTAAGTGAAAGTGTGAGCCAACTTTCAGTTAGTCTACTCTTCAGTTAAGCCTCCCCATCTGAGCGTAGACCCAGGGCAGTCATCTTACTTGAAAAAGACAGGCCAGCTGCTCTGAGCTCACGCAAACTGAGGGGAGGTTTTCCCCCGCTCATTGTTTCAGTGAAAGTGCAAGCCAACTCCCCATTTGAGTGTAGACTCAGGACAGCCATCCTGCTCAGAACCGATGCAGACAGAGGTAACAGTCACACTCCCAAGGAATGAACATGGCAAGCAGTGACGTGCCTCACCTTGACGTCGGAGAAGAACATCTTCAGCATGTTGGAGCTGGGGTATCTGGTGTAGAAGAACATCAGCTTAGCCTTCTTTAAGTGATTGGGTGACAGTCCTTCCTGAATTTGGAAAAGTTTGGGTCAAGGAAACAAACAGACACCAAAAAAGCAATCCATATCTGTGAGAATGAATGCAAGAGAGATGAAACTTTCTTCAGATGCCAATCTCTGGCATGAAGTTTCACAGTAAGTCATTGAAATCAGGTTGGACATGAATAATGCCACCTGATTTTTGCTGTTATAAGTGTTAAAAAAGGTTGCTGCAACACACATTTGCGCAAGTCAAAATAAAGACCTAGCCTTCTTAAAGAAGCCATTTAAAGCAAGAGCTGCTCTCTAAACAATTATCAGTTTCATGAAAAATGATCATTTCACAGGTATATCTAATCAGGCCTTGAAATTAATTTAATTAATTTAATTCAAGTTTTCAACGAGGAGGACATGCAAATACAGGGAAAATGTTAAGCTTCAATGTGCACACAATGTTTTAAATTCTAAGGTGCTAATAATGTTTTAAATTCTAAGATTCTCATAAGGTTTTCATAGCACAATCTGGTGTATTTGTCATAGGCTAACAGGAATCTAACATGGCATGTTATGCTTCCCCCCAATATCACAGATTTTGTTCCAGTAATGAACAGGCCTTTGGGGAAGGAATTTGGGGCCAATCGATGCGCAGGGGGAATCGCTGATCAATAAATGGCCGGTTACTCTAATAAAAGCGCTGTTCATCAGGAAGTGGGGCTGCCCTCCAGTTCTGCAAACAGAAGCTGCTGAGGACTGTCCCAGGAGAAAGTCGGGCTAACCGGAGCGATCCAGCCACTCCAATTACCCCCCCCCCCAGCTGCCTGGCACGGCCCCACGCTGCCGGTTAGGCCGGCTTTGGCCACATCTGTGCCGCAGCTCAGCCCTGCCATTTCCTCGGCAAATTAACGACTTTATAATTTATCAGAAATGAAGATGCATGTGGGGGAAAATCGATGCAGCCCCAAGGTCAATTAAGGAGGATCGCTGCAGAAGGCCGGGCGCCCCGATCACGCACCTACGCGCTGGAGAGTACCACAGACGCGCATTCAGTGCGTATCTGCAGCTCTGCGTTTTTCTTCCTTTTGTCATAAGATAATTACCGCACTGCTTAATAAGGCTGGGAACACCAGCTGTTAAGAGGCACATGGATAAAAAATGCTCTGAGTGCTCACATTTGCCAAACAATGTTTTTTTTAATCATATTTATTACGTTTTGATCATTTTTTGTAAATTAACTGACCATATTTCATAATAAAATTTTAAACTGAAACAACTACATCTCATAATAAAATTTAAAACGGAAAAAAAATCATAATAATAAATCCATTCTGCGATTTCCTACTCCTGCTGCTCTGGGCGTACGTCAGCAGCGGAGAGGAGGGAAGGAGCCGTCTTTCTCTCTAACTGCACAGCGGCTCATGAATGCATTCTTTGTGACGACGAGGATGAGAACTCCTGATTGACATGTTCCCTGTGCCAGGAGAGGGGACATGAAAGAACCCTGGGTGACCTCCATTAGTGTGATGGGGAAGACTAAAAGAGCATTACTGTCCCCTCCCCACCATCTGTCATAACGCATTCATGGAATAACAGCACTGACAAAGGGGGAGGAGAGAGGGAGATTTTATACATACATACATACATACATACATACATACATACATACATACATACATACATATACTGTATATGTACACACACACACACACACAAAGTCGTGTGCGAAAGTCTCAGTCCACCCAAGAAAATTGTTATATAACTGTGCATTAAGTGCTTACTTGTTCAGAAAATCATTATAAAATATTAGAATTAATACAATAAAAAGTAACATTAATTTCTTGTGTTTTATAAAAAGTGATTGATATCTTTTTAAGATGGCTATAAGAACAGGTTTGGTTCCCAAACCTCTCCTGGAAGCATGCAAGCCATTCCTTGGACAGTTTCATTCCATATTCTGCCCAGACTTTCAAGACGTGCTGTTCAAGCTGTCAAAGAAATGTGAAGAAACTGGGCAAGTTAGAAAATGGGGTGGAAAACCCAAAAAGCCATCTGGGTCTGATGAGCAGTACTTAAAGGTCACTTCCTTGAGGGACAGAAGGAACTCCAGTGAAGTGCTTGCTCAGCATCTTACCCTAAAGTACACACTTCCACCGTGAAAAGAAGTCGTCTTACAAGAAATGGTCTAGTGAGGCGTGTTGCAGCTAAGAAACCATCCTTGAGGAAAAGCAAAAAGCAGAGGATATTACAGTGTGCAATATACCATAAGCACGGAGCAGCAACCAGTGGCAAAAGTGGCAGAAAAAAATATAATTTAAACATAATTTTTTACACATAATTTTCTCAGGTGGCCTAAAACTTTTGCTTACTTATATATTAGAGACAGAGAGTGAGGGAGAATGAGAGGAGAGAGCGAGAGAAAGAGAAACAAGCCATCATCCTCTGAAGAGTCTGTAATGTTGAAAGATTGATTTTCCCTCCTGCAATACTGTTAAATAAATAAAAAATAAATAAATAACATAATAGAGAGGACCATGTCAGGGGGCAGGTGATGGTGGTAAATGCCCCTGTCAGCTTCTAATAAAATTAACTACACAGATATGCTCTTTTCAAATTACAGTGCCTGAAAACCTTCCACATGAGTGCCTCAATTCAGTGCTAAATCTCTTTAAAGCTTTGCTACAGCCGTTGTGGTCATTTCACAGAATTCAAGGCACTTCTGTTTGGATGTCCTTCATTTTTTTCTGCCTTGTTAAAATCATTGATCTTTATTCTGACATCCCCTTCCTCCAAAAATGACAAATATTACAATCGCATTGTTTTTTCAGCCACTGGTTACCAAGCATAAAATCCACATCTATCCCAGAGTCCAGCTCGCTTCATGCAAAATGGCATACTATGCATCTGTATATGACCCTGGTGAAACAAACACAGCCATCTGACTGAGCTAAATAAATGCACTTTCACCGTAAGTGTCCTATTTTACTTGTGTTGTGTGAAATAAGACAAGACAGTTCATAGTTCATTTGCACTACAAGATTCGGTTAGAAGTTTACAATAAAATACTTTACTAAACTTGTCAGGGGTTTACAAGGAACTACTTAATTAGCAGTTAAGTATTTAGTAAACAGAAGAGATAATTTAGCGGTTAAAAGCAGGTACATTTTAATCATCATACCGCCTTTTGCTGTAAGGAGACCTCACTGCCAAGACAGCCTGACCTGGGATGCATATGCATACGCAAAAACACAACCCAGCTCCAGAAAATAGGCCACTACTGGGAAAACACCCTCACTCATATTCAAGGCCAGTAAATAATATCATAAAAAATACTAATATTCAGGAGTCCAGTGAAATGGAGAGGATGCTGGGTGCCGCTTGTGAGGGGGGTTGGGGGGTGTTGAAAACGCGTGACCCCCATCCATCGCCATGGCCAGATGAATTCAGCACGCGTCACGTAAGACAGACAATAACTCCTGAAACTTGAGCCCGCTGCCAGGTGTAAGGGAAAGGAGGGAAAAAAACAGAAGGATGATAAATCCATAAATTAATGTGTGGACATCTGCTCAGGAACATAAAAGATTAGAGGAAACCGTGCACTGCAGCTGAATCTTAAGCCCTGTTCAAAAGAGCTGGAAATCTGTGGCAATGTTTGATCACAGGGGCTAATTTTCCCAAAACCTACAAGTTACTCATATGAGACGTGGTACGCTGGGATGGTACGAACAAAGACAAACGTTTCTGTAGCAATTTGAGGCTAAAGGTAAGGCGTAAGCATAAGAATTAACAGAGGCAGCTCTTTCTACTCTGAAACAAAATAAGAAATATCTATGGAGGTTGGCTCTCAAACAACCTCAAACGACAGGTTTTTTCCAAAGTCCTTATCAAACAAAAGGTCCTTTAACACTGCCTATGGTCCATGCTCACCAGCAGAGGTGAGGGGACTTCTTTTGTCCATCTGTGAACAAGACCTTCCTTCTAATCTACTGGAAATGCAAAGTGCCCTCACCTGCTCCCAAGTCGCGGATGGATAGTGTGCAGGGTCTGTGGGCAGACTTTCTGTATGCAAATGTCCCGGGGGACTGAACAAGCCTATTTTTCTTGAGATGCAAAGAGGGCGAATGACGAGGAGAGATCACTCTGCCGGGGGGACAAACACAATCGGCCGTCTGTTTCTTCAGCCATTTGAATAAAACTTAATATTTGATTAAACGGCTTCATTTGCAAATGTGGAGACACTGATCTAGCTGAACTGCAGTGTAAGTTGCAGAGCAGTGGCTTCTTAATAATAAAAGAATGAGGTTAAGCCTTTCAGCATCAGCTGGGGTCAGAATGCTCTTTTTGCTTTCCATCTCATACTAAATTTTAATTTTTTAAATTTATTTCTATGACACTTCATAAAAGTACAACACAAAAAACCAGTAAAGATACTATATATCTAAAAAACACAATATTGCCATTGAAGGAAAGTTTGTGATCAATATCAAATATTTAGCACACCACTTTCGACTTTCAGAATATTATTATTATATTGAAGCATAAATATTTCTATCAAACAATCACAGAATTATCCCAGAGAGTAAAATTGTTTATATGAATTTAAAAACTGTGTAACTCAAACCATATGTTATCATAAATCTTGCTAAATTAATCTTGCATGTATTGATAATAAAAGGCATTTTGCAGCTGGAAGAAAGATCTGTTGTTTTTTCGCATAAATTCTCTACTTTTAAACTTCAAACAGAAGCTCAGCGCAGAGAAAGCAGATGCATCTGGAAAGGTGAAGATACAAGACAAGAGAACTGAATGAAAGACAAACAGCTACCTGCAAACACCTGTTAGCGCCAGCTTCAAAGAAAATTAAAAAAACATCAGCTGCCAGGCAACAGCGAGCAGTGTCGCATGCACTTCCGGCTGTCAATAAATCTTTATAAGAACACGGGAATACCGATTGCAGTTTTTCATTTTATAACACGAGATAAGAAAAAATGAAAGGTGAAAAGACGAGGGTTCTCTTTTATTGCGCCATAGAGCCTTCTGTAAACATACGCAGTGCGTAAGAAAAGCGATTTGTTTACTTCTTTTGAGGGCCTGAAATGAACCCTTTCTCAAGAAGCCATCCTGTCCTTTTACCCCGGCAGAGTACGGTAATACCCACAGCACTGTAGTACACTGACTGTGATTGAAAATTAAGGCTTATGGGCGGCTCTTCCACAGAGTGCTGCTTTGCACAATCCCTAATAGATCTTCACAATGATCAGCTTTTCATGTTCCTCCAAGATGAATCACTACGTACAAAAAAAAACCCATCCTCTTACAAAGAAAGATTTTTTTTTCTCCTCTGTTCAAATGCAAGTTTTTTAAGTCCTCTTAGCTGAGGAAGCCACTTGTTATTTTACCTCCTGGCTTTGAAATATGATTTGCTTTGAGCGCTTATGTACAAAGTATTAACGTGTGTAGTGATGAAAGGGGCTTCATTGTGCAGGCCTCTGTCGGTATCAGCGGGCTGCATGGGGCCTTTCAGTGTGCCTCCCTCCAGCCCCCACTTAAAAGCTTCAAACCTGGGGTCTCTTTTTAATCTTCACAGTACTGGGAGAACACACGGGTTAAAGACGCGCTAATTAATGGAGATTAATTGAAATTAAGCATCTCTTTGCTGCAAGACATCTAGCAGGCCCCTGTAATCCAGAAGTGTGCGACAAGGATCATAATTAACACCGCATCAGGTAATCGAGCAGTGAGATTCAACACCCCGAGGGGAACTGTGAAGTATTACGACGGTCACATGCGACCCTTTCCACCTCAGCGTTTATCACCAGCAAGCACACACATGCAGGGAGTGGATAAAACTACGTAATATCCTCAGAAAGGAAAGAGCACGGAGACACAGATCACTAAGCAACACACTATGCATAATCCACTGTGTTTTTTTAAAAAAGGATATTGTACTTCCTGAGTACGGTGAGATCTCGGACATGTCCTGAAGGTCACCACACTCGGACTTGATTAGGGACAAGGACAGGCCCTCGGTGCCGCCCGGATGGGAGGGGGAGCAGGACCGGTGGTGGTTCAGGTGATTAGAGGACATCTTGGTCCGAAGGCTGGTGGTCTCCCTGGACAGGTCCAGAGACTCCGGCGAGGACCTGTCTTTGCCGGGATAGGCACCCGAGGGGGTGCCCAGAGGGTTCTGGAAAGGGTAGCCCATGAGAGGGAGGGGGAAGGGGTGCCGGAAGGAGGGCGGGCTGAAGCCCATGGTGGCGGAGAGGGGGGAGGGGTGCAGGGACGGGTGGTGGTGGCTCCCGGGAGGGGGCAGGGAGGACGACTGGTCTGCAGAGTTCTTTCTGACCACCAGGGGCAGTGCCTCGGTTTGGTCGTTGGAGCCGGGCACCGGTATGCCCCCGAATGAGTCCAGGGGGTTGGGGATGATGACGTCACCGAAGCACTGCAGCCTCTGATTGGCCGTGTGGAAGTTGGGGTTCTCCCCGTTGACGGCGAAGCGGTCCTGCGGCATCGGGAGGGCGGGAACACCTGGGGGACCGGGCGCGGCGGCTTGGCGAACACCTTGACCACGGTGTCCACCACCTGCGACATGGCGGTGTTCAGCTCCTGCTTCAGCGTCTCGGCCAGCTGCTTCCCCTCCGCGTGCATGGAGGGAGGGGCCTGGCCCTTCCCCCGGGGGCCGTCCCGCTTGGGCTTGTCCCCCTCCGCCATCAGGGTCTGCTCCTGGATCAGCGCGCGCGCCCGGTCCAGGAAGTGGCTGGGGTCCAGGTCAGACATCTCGTTGTCGGAGCGCTCGGGTGCGGAGTCGTGGGCCCGCTGCTCGGGGTCGGAGCGCACGCTGCCCTCCGACAGGTTGCCCTCCTCGTCGTTCTCCGAGTCGGTGGAGTCGTAGATCTGGTAGAACTTCTCCTGCAGCTGCCGCAGCTGCTTCTGCATGTCCTCCAGCTGCAGCTTCAGCTGCCGCCGCTCCTCCTGCTTCTGCTCCTTGCGGGCCGACACCAGCTGCTGGAAGCTCTGCTGCTGCTGCTGTGGCAGCCGCTGCTTGCGCTTGTTCTCGCGGTAGCTGTCGCGGGGGCTGGAGGGCGGGGCGGGGCCCTCGCGCTCGGCCTCGCCCGCCCGCAGCGTCACGCTGGGCGAGTGGCTCATGCCACGGATGATGTTCTCCACGCGGGCGCGCTTGGCCCGCAGGTGCTCGTCGCTCAGGCGCTCCACGTCGAACTGGCTGAGGGCGGGGCGGCCGAAGGGCGAGGGGCACTCGCGTGGGCTCTCGCGGGACGAGTTGCTGCAGGCGTCCTCCTGGTGGAGCTCGGAGCCCGCGCCGGACAGCCCGCCACCGGGGAAGCCCGGCTCGGCGCCGCCGTTTTTGGTCATGTTGCTTTTCAGCAGCTGGGAGATGATGGTGGCTCCCGGGAAGGGCATCATGGCCTCCTCGTACGAGTTGGCCCTCTTCAGCAGCTTGCGGAGCACGTTGGACTTCTCCCCGTCCACATGCTGCACCAGCGAACAGTCCACATCCTGCTCGGAGCCGTGGGGATTCATGGCACACAACAGGTTTGCTTTCGCTCGGGCGAAGACCACCGACGCTGTCCCTACGGTCCTCTTCACTCCAATATCAACTCTTCTTCTCTTGGGTTGTCTGCTTAGGAGGGCTGCACTCTCATGGTCAGGCATCACTGGCCTGTTATTGTGCCATCTTCAAAGGCCAGCCAGTGGGGCACAGCTCCACAACCCTGCGACCCTGGCCAACAGAACAAAAGGATTGATGAATTTTCCCCTGAATTTCCTTAAAGTTTTCTGACCTCAATCTTGAGTAAAACATTACACTAACCAACTGCTGGAATTTAAGCCATATTGCAATTACTGAAATCTGTCATTAGCTCTGGCTGAAATAAAACAATGATAATTAATCCCACAATAGTTAATTGTGGATTCCAAAAAATCAAAATATTGCCTCACAAGAAAATGTAATTTCACGACAGACATGTGTAAACCATCCCTGTTTACCTTGAGGAACACAGACAATTCTTCCAAACGCCTTTTACAAGAATGTAACAAAATTTTACATTCTGGGGGAGTGTCGGAACAGAACGGGACAATGTCTTAATGAATCAAACTCTTAAAATAAGACATTCACTTCACACCACAGTAGAGGCTGTGAAGCAGACTGATTGTAAAGCCCTTATTGTTGTTCCCAGTCCCTGTTTCAACATGTAGCGCTGTGTAGCAGGTCAACGCAACGAAACAGTGCATACCATTATGGCATTAATTGAATCCTGTCCCCATTTCTGTGACTGAGGTCCTTTAATGAACCTCGGGGACAATGTAACGCCAGAATAAAAGGAAGATAAATTCCCATTAAAAACGGTTTAATAAAATAAAAGATTTCCCAACATTAAATACACATATTCAGTATCTGTCAGTTAAATATGTAAAAGAAAAAAAATCAACAACAATGGAGGTTCATTGTGAAAGTTAATTAAAATCCTACACAAGATGTCTTGCGTTAATTGGACAAAATACATGAAGAGTGTCTGTAAATGGTAAAGCTGACCTTTCAAAGGTAGCACAGAGTGGCCACAGCAATGTCAACAAGGCGAAAATATGCTTCCCATAGCCTTCAAGCTGTAGTTTCTCTGCCCAAATTAAGGGGCACAATTTCTGCATGTGAAGAAGCTTCACAAATTTGGGCCGCGGAAAATGTTACTGCAGAATAAAGGAAAAAATATCCACCAATGACCTTTGTCAAGATGTTGGACTTTGCATCCACCTCACAAACTCTTTCCCCATAATAAGGGGAGAGTCTGCCATGGACAGTCTGTTTCTGTACCCTCTACCACTTCGGGTTCACCTCTGGGGGAAAAGGGAAAAAAAAAAACGTTTTCTGAATGACATATTCACTATGACCTGTTTTACAGAGGAACTGGCCATGTATATGCTCCTAATTTCAGACTGTAATATTTTAAATACTTTTTCCTCATGGTTCCAAAATGTAGTGATATTTCAGACTAAAAACAGCAAGGGTCACACAAACTCAGTCTCCAAAAACCATTTTAATCATAAAGCCCAGCAGGGCCAGTGGCTCAAGATGAAGACACTTCAAACGTGTTTGAAACGTTTCCTGTGCACCCTGATATTGTTACGCTAAATGAGTCCTGCAGTGGTCATCAGCATTTATTGTGAGTCGCTTTGAATTTTACAGTTCTGTGACACAGAAAAACTGCGAATGAGCATGAACCAGTATATGGACTTTGAGGAAAAAAGCTAGAGCAAAGCTGTTATGTATACCATACATCAAATAGGGAAACTATCAGATTAGGACACATTGTAGAGACTGTATTACAATGCACTTTATTTCAAAACTAACTGCTGAAAAAATACCTACATCACACCCTATGTTGCTCACCTTCAGGTCAGAGGTAATTACCTGAATAGTTAAAATGAAACTGCATGTTTGTAGGAACTTTCCAAATACAGTACTGTCACAGATGTTCCATTTCCCAAAATACAATTGAGATATAATTTAATTATCTGGAAAAAAAACTGCGCACAGTTATGCAGCTATGTACCCTTCCAGTCTTTGAAGTGTGAGAGAGAGCAGAATGAGCGGATTACATCCTCAATTTAATTTAGCGTTGAAGGGCAATCCCAGTAAACTATAGACAGCGGGCAAATCCAAGAGATCTCGCCCTGATCTTATATCGGGTCTTTCTTCAACACCTCATATCACTGGCGTTCAAGCAGTGTAAAAACGAGGTGTGAGATACGGAAGAGTCGCACGGCACTTGAAAATTAAAACCGATAACATAATAGGTTGAACAAACTGTTTATATAATTAGCTAAACTAAATGTATTATTGTTATGAACAAATCTTATTAAACATGAAAAGCAGTGCTCGAGGATGATCCAAAATAACGAATGTCCAGATACGTGTCTTTATGAATTCCAATTATCCAAACTCAAAAGCTCCAACACAGCAGAAGTGCTCAGTATGAGGGACAGCACTTTAAAGTAACGTATGTGTGTGTGTACTGGCAGACAAACACACCTGTCTCCTATTGCTCTCGTGCACCATATTGAAAGAAATATCAGAATCTTTGAAGTCGTAAAGCCCAAGTTCTTTATTATGCGCATCAAAGATATAAACTAATGAAAAGTTGAAATAAAAATTAATTAAAGAGAACCCCCACCCATTACTGTATCTGTACACACTACAAAGAAAGGGAGATAGTAAAGTTGTGAAGAGGTGAAACATATCACCGGTAAATAGTCCTTAATACCACGCTATAAGCGAAAAACAGCATTACCATCCAGTGCTTGTGGATTCACACTTTCGAACGGCAAACGCGGTGGCCGAACGCGTATGGCGACTGTAGACTGTCGCACTTCGGCAACCCGTTTGAACACCTTGCGTTCCCAGCTTTAAAATAACTCCGATTTGTGTTCCGTACCCAACCAACCAACACACGTAAAAGTTTCAAGGGAAACCCTTAATTCGACAGATTTCATCACTACATTAAAGTAAACTTCGAAGCAGGCACACGGATTACATAAGCAACATTACTGTCTATAAGGCAGTACGGATAGTGACATTAAAGTACAAAATGAGAAGCAGGTTCGCGAAAGTCTAATGTACATAAAAAACCCACGGTGGTAAAACCAAGGGGAAGTAAACATGCAAATAGCAATCAAATCCGCACCCGATAAGATAAGAAAATAACTGATATAAGACAAAGAACGTGCTAATACAAAGGATATAATAAAGGTGCTGCCTACACAGATTTACTTTAACGCATTGGTTAACCATTTCCATGAAGTTCAATACAAACGGATTTACATAAGAGACAAACAACGTGCGTAAAGTTGGTGAAACTAGCGAAAAGATTAAAAAGGATATCACTCTACTTACTTAGTGGTAAAGCGCCGTATCCTTCTCGATAAAAAGAAAACCGTGCAAAAAAATCTTCAGAATAGGTCATGGAAATCCTAATGGTAAAATAAATAAATATTACGATGTGGCCTAATAAAGTCAATTAACTGGTGAAAAGAAATTTAGCAATTCGGGTATTTTCTAGACCGTTTTTTCTTCCCCACGACCGCAAGCGATTCGAAAGAGAGAAAATACACGGGAGCTATCTGAGGACAAGGTTACTTACTCCGCAGATGAGAGGAAATTGAGCTTCTTTGCTATAATGAAAGAGAGAACACAGAGAGGGCTTCTCGCCTGGTGATGAATATTGTAATTTCTCGGGGCAGGCGAGAGTGATGAGCGTGAGAGAAGAGCGCTCTTTTGCGCCGCTCCACTTTCTGGATTGAGATTGCGTTCGTGTGCGAGGCGCGCTCGGCAGTGCTGGAGCTCTCTCCCACCAACAAGATTCACTTTAAGACGCAGCTGAAGGAAACAGGAAGACGGCGCGTCATGCCCATCGTGATGTAACGTTTGCACCTACCAATAAGAGCTGTCCGCTGCATTTAGAGGAATACAAAACACCGAACTTCACCGACCAGAAAGAAAGGCTGCTAACAAACAAAAAAAGGGCTTTCAACACCTTCACAGAAATCAGCGAGTGAAACTGGGGGACGTGTAAGGAGACAGATTTACGAGTCTCGTTGATTCATTTTATTTATTTATTTATATATTTATTTATTGCGAAAGCTACTATCTGAAAACAAGGCATGCGAATATAGATATACAGTTTTGCGCAAAATTGTTATAAATGGATGTTTGGTATGGAAGCTTACGGCATCTCTTTTTTTTTAACAGATACACCACATTGATCTTCTGGTGATGTGTTTACAATCAAACTGCGTTATGCCAACAAAGAAAAAAACATAAGTGTTAGGATGTGGAGCACAGTGCACAGTTTAATTTCAGCGGCTGATATGTTACGCATTCAAAAAGTAAATGCATTATATCATCAGACCTGCACGCAATATCTTCACATTTCTCACAGTATTACATGAAAAAAGTCGGATTGTATGCTCTTGTGATGACAAGTATAACACAGCCTGCCGTCTTTTAAAGCGTATTTGTCCATATTTAATTAAGATTTTTTTTTCCTTTTCAGTTTCTTAATCAAATAAAATGAAAACGTTTACAAATTCAAAGTAACCGTAGGTTTAGTTATGGGGGGAGTTGTTTTAATTTTGAAAATATACAAAATACGCTTGGCCACATTTTGGCTCTGAAATGCTGTGTGTTCGGGCGTGAGACACCGACGCGATGTAATGATACTCCGGTGAGCGCAGGAACTTCAGCGCCAAGACGCGCGGAGGAAGAGGGCCGTAACTGCGGACGTCATCGCAAATTAGACTTCCTTCAGATATCGGATCTTAAGGTTTACCAACAGTGCATTTCAGCGAAAAAAATACGATATAAATCTGATCCAGAAAAAAAAAACTTCCATTAATTAGACGTGTTTCCATGTGCAGCATTATCGATAAAAGTGACCAAAGCGGAAAGTAGGATAAATTCTCAAAAGTCGCTTAACCAATTACTTTGCATTTGGTGCAGCTCTTCTGAAAACTACCTTGTACACTTGGTAACCTAAACAAAACTGCCTTCGGTTCTCCTGGTTTTCATTAAACTATTATCATTTAACAATAACTGCACTTCTCTCTTATATTCCATGAGAGAAATAACTTCAGTCTTGCAGGAATTAATAAATTTACTCATTGCTACAGGCTTTTGCAACGGTAATTGATTAACAGGGGCTAATAAGGCTGCAAATGAACATGACTCGCTCAAAAATGGTAATAATTACAGATACAGATAAACCAGGACCAGTGTTGTAATTTATTCAATGCATCTGGCTGTTAAAGATGCAAATTCCTTCTTGCTGCCTTTTATTTTTTATTATGAATTACATTTCGAGTTGTTTCTATTATAATCAGACGCTAAATTGGCGTCGAATCCCTGATCGTCATTGGAATGCCTCGAAACTATCCAACCACGATAAAGCCGTTTCAGACTATTCCAACGCAATCAACAGTTGCAATAATTAATTAAATAACTGAAAATTAACTGAAGGAGAATTTCAGTCTCTTAAACTTTGTTTTAATTCACGCTATCTAACTGCAGCTGCAGAATGCGCCCAGCTTTCCTTTTTATTCTACTTGTGGATATTTTCATCAATGTATTAACAAATTAATGCATTAGACAACCGATGGAGTAAATGTATACGTTTTATGGCCATTTCAAAAACAAAATCTGTTAAATGATATGAGAAAGAAAAAATGTTTACCAATATTGCGGAATCTGTTTAGATCATCAAATTCGTTATGCCAATAAACGAAGCTTCATTTTCTCTGTGTAAATGTAGGATATATAAGATAAGCATGTTTTTAAAAATAAAAAGTGTATTATATTTAGCACCAAAGTTATTTGGTAAAAATAATCAGCAAAAACGGTGTTTCAGTTTGCAACGTGAATACTCTCGAAACATACACGCAAGATATTTATTTTGTTCCTTCAATTCTTTGAACAGCAGCGCTAATTTAGATTATGAATTGCTATCATGTATCGTGTAATTGTAAGGATGCATATTCAAGCGTTTTATGTTGAATTAATCAAATGAAAAATCATATACCATTTGAACGCATTACCCAAAATATATCAATATATTTTTCAATATTAAGAAGAAACCGGTAGACATTAGATTAAACGTATTTTGGCAACACATGACACATACAGCAGCCGGAAAACTTTTGGTGATCGTTTCATCACTCTTTGATGTGAAAAAACTCCCATGTTTGAACAGCAGACTCTTATAGAAACAGTCTCTCATTCAACATCGGGAATAGGCGTCCAAAAAGTGTGAAATCGGATAATGGCGTGAGGTTCCATAACGAAATCTATTATGTCCTCAGATCTCTCTTTCTTTCTCTTCATCTTTATTTAAAATTTCTTGAATTTCTATTAAATTATGAAAAAATATTAGAAAGTCATATACACTTACAACTTAAATTAGTATACCTGTTGATGGTTATGTATGTTAATTTCTCCAGTACCCTGTATGATATAGATCAATCTGGACTCATTTTTAGTATATTGACCTAAGCAACGAAAAGCTTGACATGTGTAACTTACGATGACCTGATATTAGTTACATCATGAAACCTTGAGTACAAACCGGCAATTAACCGATTCCCCCTGTGGTCATAGCTCGAGGTAACGATATATGTGTATCAAAGTGAGCTCGTAACTAGAATAAAACAACCATGTTGATGATGATATGTCACAAAATGACAGAGTAGCATACCAACATTTATGATATCAAAATGTTTATTTCAACTAGACAATCCTGCCAGCAGGTTGTAACCACACGTCATCTCAGGATAACGAGATAATCGTAGTTTGCGTTTCGCTAAACCAATGTGACAAGTTGTCATGTGAATTCTTTCAACTTGTTAGCGGCTGATGGGGGGCTGTCTTCCTCTTCTTTTGTGTCCTTATCTTTCCTTTGATTTTTTTAGTTCCTCAGCCTTTCAAACTTCCTCTCATATGTTGGTGAAACTACACAGTTGCGTGTTTTTAGTGCGAGGTGTCCTTCAACCCTATTTCAAAGTCTCTCTCCTCTCAAAACGTTTAAAGCCAACTCTCGCCTTCTGCATCTCCAGAGAAATGCGACCCCGTGTTTATGAGATAACGGAATTTATTTGAGCGTTCTTAATGGCAGTCTTACTCTCCCCTTTTTCTCTCAGTTATAGGCAGTGCCAAAAAGGAAAGGCGAGTCACCCTGTCAGTTTCCATGTCGCAAGCAAGTGTTTTTGAGGACGAATAAATTGCTAGGAAGTCAGAAATTTCGGTGTCAGGAATTTCTTTTCCAAAACAGGTGTTCCAACTTACTTTGTAACGTGAGCGGTCAACTCAGCATCATCCCCCCGAGGCGCGATTGGCGCGTAGGCCAAGTGGAAAACACATTACAACATTAAAGGAATATTGTTTAGAAAAGGAAGACTCTGCTGAGGTGTAGAGGAAGCCTGTTTATTAACACTGGCACCTCTTATCTCCAGATGGATAACCCTTCAATATTTCATTTCATATAGACTTGTGTGGGCTGTCACCACCTTGATGCCAGTTACTGATAAGACAGCAAGGCCATTATGTGGCTCTCTGCTCCGCAAACTATCGCGGAGTCACTAAACTAAGAGATAATTTGTCTAATTTACGTCCCGTATCTAATTTTAAGGCATTTTAGGAACAGTGTGAGAAATAATGGTAAACACAAGTGGTTTTCTGTGGCATATTAATAACATGACAAATGGTGCCGCCTGAAAATGACCGTTTCTCGAACGCAACTCTGGCAAAATAAAACTGGCATTTTGGTTATGCTTGGCAATGCAGAGCAACACTGCTTAATACACTAGTCATTATTTTAAAGACTCCACATCTGGACACACATTGTGGTAAAATGAGGTCCAAAATTTCAGTGTAGTATGTGGAGTAATCTATATGACCGTTCAATTAATATATTCGGAAAAAGCACCTGGGATACAGATGATGATTATTACGTTACATTACATTATTGGCATTTTATGATTATTATGAACACAAAATGTATGGCGCAGGCAACTCAATATATCGTAAGATTCCGTCGAACAGACTTGAACAGAGACGTATATGAATTCCTAACTGACACCGTAAAATACGGCCTTAAATACGACTTACTCCTGTGGGGTTTTCACTTACGGCACAGCGTTTTATTTGGGTTGTTATGGGAATCGCAACCTGGAGTGCATATATGATAACACTAACCACTCAACCACTACATTCTTTTCAATCCCACAAGAGACAGAAAACCTACCTTGTTACCTACGCGGCACTGTTTAGGGCCGCTGTTGCTTCCTCACCGGTAAACATTCACAGTGATTTTCTTATCCGAGCCGTCAGATAACTGTGACGAAACATTCCAATGCGTTAGTGTCCTAGTTGCTGTTGGTGTGTAAAATGACTTTTCCACCTCCATGGAGTCATGTTCTGATTAACACTTTAAATTAATATTATAGAACCCGCTGCGGGTAGCTTTTTTCACATCTTAAGTTTTCTGCTAATAACAACGACAAATGTCGACAACTGGTATGAATTATTATTAATTGTAAAATCAGTGATTGATTTTTGTGGCTATTACAGAGATAAGCGTAGTATGATACAAATGCTTTTTAAATTCACATCACCACGCTGCTTATATTGAGTGTAAATATTCTACTGGATGCATCAAAAATAGACAGACGTGGCTATCGAGTTCAGTACATATCAAGTACATGTCTGAGAGGGTTGCTGTTTAGTTATGCAGGATATAAAACCAACGAATACATATCCACTGTAAAGTGCATTGTTGCAGTTTAATATAGAATCCATGAATTCATGCGTCGGTTCCAGGAGCCTTATTATCCGTGGGAGAACCCGACGGGCACAGAGCATTAAAATGAGCCGCCGATGTGACCCGGACCCCTCTGCCACAGTCCATCGCAGGGCACACACAACTGCACGCGCACACGGGGGCGAGGTGCAGAATCATCCCATATACAGTTAAATGACAACGTGAACGAAATGCGGTCAAACGAACAGAAACCACACAGGCTACAGATGTTTGCATCCGTAGCTGGATTGTTTCTGAGGGAGGCAGCAAAAACTAATTCGCAAGGAATCCAGAGAGCGCTGGGTGTATGCATTGCGTCATGTTGTTAAAACGAAACTGTCAGATCAATGCACAAGACTCTCTTGCCCGGACTTAGTCTGTCAGCGTGAAGTCGTCTCTCCCCGTTATTGCAAAGACAGGAAACATAACAGCATGAAATTAATCTTTACACCACCACAGGCTAACTGAACAAGACACGGTTTGTGGTCAAAATAAAATCGTTCATTGATTAGGTTATTCCACATACCATCGTATGTTAGTTTAGTGTGTTCGATTAGTGTTTTTTCAGTGTTTTGTGCGGCTTTTTTGGTATTGGGTAACACTTCTGCAAACGAACCGTACTGCTGCCCAATTCGAATACCAGACCCGTATTTCCGGTGCCATCAAAAGAAATTACAAAAGGTGGTTTTTCTCAGCTAATCGCTTTCCACATGTATGGTGTTTGTCCTTTTCCGGTGTACAGAGGAATGGAATCGTTAGAGTGGTTAGAGCTTGGATTGTGTCTGGCTGCTTGACCTCTACAACTAAATTCTTGGCGGTAGTAACATAAAGTATTATAGTATTATTCATAGGTAGTATTCATTAACATCCAGACAGGCAGACAGGTAGGTACACGCACCTGCCCCGTCACATCAGTAACTTCACATGGGTAGTCTGTATGTAACTGCATTCACTGAGTGTATTACATACATTAGTGCAAAATAATACATATTTTAAATGAAAAGAATGGAAAAGATAACACCCTCAGCTGATTTTCATCTAGGAAATAACAAGCAAAATAATATCCTAATTTTAGAGGCATGTACAACAACAAAAAGAACACTGTAACCTAATGCAGTGGGTAGCTGATCACATGGCCTGAGGGAGCCAGAAACACAGCTCCACAGAGCACTGTCTCTGGGGGCAAGAGAGCTATTTAATATCTCCACAATGTTGGAATGCAAAATTAAGAGTTAAAAAGGAAAAACTTTTACTCACTCATTCAAAGGCAGTAATGAAAAACTGTATTGTTGATTCTGAGCCTCATTCAAAACCAGAGGTCGGTATGTGTATCAAAAAGATTTGTAATGATTTGTAAAAGTCTTTCATTCCTCCAGTGCCCAGGCTATACGCTGCATGTTTGTGTGGCTATGACAGCATACAGTCTCCAATCTCCACCACCCACTGCACAACAATTAAGAGGGTCATGATAAAACTGAAGTACCTTTTTCCCCAGAATGGAAATTACCTGGTGAAATATGATGATGAATCGATGCATTCATTGTTCCAGAAAGCGACGATGGCATTGTTCTTTGGTTGTTATCTCTTGTTGCACTCTCTCAGGTTCTGTCTGTCCTGGCTTCTTCAGCTTGTGTTGTCCATCAAACAAGCAGAGTAGTTTCAGTTCACCTGTTTGAGGAGTGATTTATTCAGTCAAAGCTCACCTTGCCGTTAAAATGCGCATTTATTCAGAGGGCCGAAATCAGTGGCCTGAAAACATTAGCAATTTATATGCAAGATCAACAAACAATGGAAAAAAATCAACTCGCTTTAAATGTCATTTTTATGGATTAGAGGAGTATAATCTACAAGCTGGTGTTAAGAGGACATCACTGGCATGAATTTTACATGGCACACAGATAGCTAAAACAAAACAATGGGGTTTATTTGTCATGGCTCCTGTCTGAACAGGTGATATGATCAAAGAACCAACACACAACAGACTTCAGTTTAAGAAGAAGCATGTTAGAATATTGCTTTTGTTCACAATGGAACAATATGATTAAAATATGGGGCTGATGTTTTTTGTTTCTTATTGGTTGAATATGGATGTGTTTTGGAAATATCATTAGCATTAACATCCCTTATATTTGATTGTCCCATAAACAAGCCATGTGTTTTTGCTCATACACGTTCAAATGACTTAATACTAGGACATTATGTGGTTGTTAAGCTCCTTTATCAGAAAATTATGGAAAAAGGAAGAGAGAAGGAAAACCATAATGAAAAAGGAGAGAGAAAGAACAGTTTATACGCCATAGAAAGAGCGACAGCTTGAGGGGACATGAAGATTCAGTGGGCTGCTATTTGCCAGCACATTAGCAGAGGGAAGCTAAAAGCCCTTATGTTTTAGAAGGGTCTTGCAGGTCTTCAGGAAAAAGCGTCTCTCACAAAGAGGAGGCCGTGTTTGGGGGATTCTTGGCACTCAGGGAAATGTGAAGCTAACAGCATAACATAGAACTAAATTATGAGCACAAGGTACCACATCTAAGCATCAAATCTGAACATTTTGCCTGAACCCGAACTTTAGAAGCATGGCTGAGGCCATTTATATCACTGGCCTTTGGTGAATAGCTCACTGTGAATCACGGAACAGTTCACGCCTATGCTTTCAGTGCCAAATACACTTGTTACTGACCCAGAAATGTTTTGGCTATAATCATTCTGAGGCATATCTGTCATTAATATAATGTGGAGATTAAGAAGATCAGGATCTTGGAACAGGATGGAACCCCAACAAGCCTGCAGATCCTAAAAAAGTGAAAACAAAATAACGAATCAATCCATTGTATATGGCTAAAATAATCAGGAATAGATGCTTCCTGGTAGAAGATTACTGGGTCAAAGTGCACACACATCCAAAAGCAGAGGTTAAAAGTCAAATGCAGAAAATGGCCTTAGTGCAACATTGCTGTTTTCCATAACTCTCTGAGGAAGCTTTGCATTGTGTGAGAGTGGGAATGAACTCTCTGGGATGAGTGTTGTGTCTCTCAGTAAATTTTCCATGAGGTAGAATTGAAACATTAAACACATAGTTTGAAACATTAAAACACGATAGCTGAAGTCTTACAACATTTAACAGGAATGTTACAAACAAAGTGCATTGTGGGTAGACTGCATTCCAGCCCATGTCAGGTATATCACAGTAATCCTGTGTGATTCAAACAGCAAGTGCCGTAACAAGTTTTTACACACAAGCCACCAAAATGTTCTGTTTAGACACTTTGTCCACAAAATAACCAAGACACAAATTTTGTGAATGTATTTCGATCTGAGGCATCAGCACCAATATTGTATATCTGAAATTAAGTCACACACAAACATGGGCTAAAACGAGCCCTGATCTGGAGTTGCAGGAACTTCTGTTGCTTCCCTCAGTGGTGCTTTTGCATCATCTAGAGGTAAAATACAGTTACTGTTTACCTCATTTGCAAACAGCTACATTTGAGCTGATTACTTTTAGCCAGTCAGCCAGTGGGTGAGTAATGGAGGCATTGGTGTCCAGTGCTTCTTAATCACAGTCAAAAAATATGTCTGGATTTTCAATGACAGCAAGACACATAGCTGTTGAATAAGCTGTGTTTTCAGAGCTTCCAAATAATTTTTCAGTTTGAGTAATGAAGAAATAAATCTGTTATATGTGACCATTGATTGTCTGGATATAAAATATTTAACAAACTGGCTAAACTCAGATAGATATGCAGTGCCACCAGGGTCTAATTTCTGCTGCCTTTGCAGTCTAATGTTTTTGGAGTTCTCAAATTACAGACGGATGAAGGATTTTTCAAGATACTGCAACCCTTATTAGCCCGAGAAACAACTTGAGATTATCAGCAAAGCTAAAGCAGTGACGTTTTCAGCAGTGTAGTGCTACACACTCAGACCATGCTGGTGTGTGGTCTGGCACTGTTTTACAGGCCTTTCTCCCCCCCTTTCTGAAGCAGCAGCAGCGGGAGATGTTCGGCTGAGGCTGGTGAGCGGGACTCATGTCAGCCAGGGATACTGACGTGTGTTCAGTGACTTGCATGTGTAAGAGACAAAGAAGCTAATATGAGTTTAGTTGGTATAACAGCGTGAAAAACTTTGAGAAAAAGGCGTGTAGTGTGAAGTGTGGATAGTAATGGGCCAAGACCTGAGGTTTATCCAATCAGAGAAAGTGTGGGCAGTGAGTCCACCTCCAGGAACAATCTTAGGTGATATGATGGGTAGAATGAGAGCCAGCTGTTGCCAGTATTCTCTTGCTCAGCAAAGGCAGACAGGAATTCTGATGATCCATTGCTTCAGTAGCTGCACAGAGGTCCAGTCAGGTAACTGTTCATGTCCAGCAGAGTCCATCATACACTGACAGTGAGGCTGTTTCTGTGGGATATGTCTTTAAATTCCTCACGGGTCGGATCTCAGAAATGGACCCACAGGCTGAAATATTGCAGTTTGCTTTTAAATGTTTGCTTAATATTTTGTAGTGAACAGGGAGAAGGGTTACTGCGTGGTAATTCTGAAACCTGTCCCTTAGCGTTCAGTCTTTGAATGACTTGAACTGGTCCCAACAAACACTTGCGGTTGTAGCACAAATTTATGGTAATGCATGCAGGTGTAAGTAGTCAGAGAAGAAATCGGAGCGAGTCGAGGGACAGATAACTTAATAAATTAAACAATTTAATAATAAAAAACATGCAAGCAAACTGCTTCATTATGTTGGGGCATTGTGATTCCTATTAATCTGTAATCCTGAAATTTAGCCAGGGGGGATGGGACTGTATTGCTGTGGGCAGGTATAGGTACAGGTACAGGTACAGGTACAGGTACAGGTACAGGTACAGCATTGCTAGAGCAGAAGAGGATGCCTTGAATGCAGGGTCAGGAAGATCAGGGGAAGAAGGATGGAGAGAACAGTCACACACGGAGCTTCATGTGTGAGTATACTGTCTCTGCTAATGGCTAGAGGGGCAAGGAAAATAAAGCATTTTTCTTTTACTAACAAGCAACACCTCGTTCAGAATTAAAATGGCAGCCAATTCCAGGCCTTGAATAATAAAAAAGCTATCGCTGTATCTGCCCAAAATCCCTGCCGATCAACCAAGAGTCTCCAAAATGTTTTTTTTTTTTTTTTTGGATGTAGGAAGTCAGAAATGTTTCTATATCCAGAAACATCTTTCATCTGACCAAAAATATTTACGCCTCACCTGAGTGCTCACCTGAGCGCCCACTGACTTATCCCTTATATAAGGGTCTCAGGGGAGCACGTAGGCCTGCAGAGTCAGGTGTGTGTGAGAACGGAAAACGTGATACACTCAGTGCTGTTGCAGCTTTGCCTGATGTTTGCAGACGTTGAGCTTCATGAGGTGAAAAATTCACAAAATTAAGGCTCACGTATGTAAAACATGTAAGGATTTTTCTCTCTCTATATATATACATATATATTTGCCTAATCACAGTGTCCATATTTGCTTATCCTTAAATGTGTCTTTCTGCACAGAGGTCTTAATCTTAACACGTAATTGGCCATGGTTGTGGGTCTCCCTCATGATAAGTGTGTGAATGGCTGAGCAGGGGCAGAGACGGAGCTGAGCGGGCCGGGTCAGCGCTGCGGTACTCTGGCATGGCGAGTGGACCGGCCTGGCCCTGTGCCGCCCCCCCGGCCGCCCCCCCCAGCTGTCGCCTCCTGGCCCCTCCGGCCCGCTGCATGAATGAAGCCTTCAGATGCCGGGGCAGTGAAGTGGAGCCGCGTTCGGCAAACAATCCTATCAGCTGCTTCTTCTCCAGCTACTCCGCAGAAGCTTCAGCAGGCAGGGTTTTTCACACAGCTAGCCTGGGTTTATCTCCTCCACTCACATGCCCAAAAACCCAAAGAAACAACAAACCAACAACCCCCCTCACAAAAAACAAACAATACACAAACCAGAAACAAATGGCTTTATAAGGAAAGTGTGATTCTGTTGGCCTGTGCTTAGGTTAAACTGTCAGGGTTGTATGTCTGCAAAATAAAAATAATCATGTTGTTTATTCAGAATACTTCTTTTGTAGCTGAAAATATTCTCAAAATATTCTCAAAAATGAAAGGGGAAGGAGAAGGGTAAAAATGTGACAGAATCAAAGTGGCAGTTTCTCTTTTATCTGCTTGACAGTTTAACTGTTAGCTATTGACACTGCCATGATTACTGCAGATACCAGGGCATGACCCTGCAGGGAAGATTTTCTCAATTTTTTAAAGTTTTTTTTTTCATACAGTACAATTATACACTGTGGCAAAATTAGTAGAATGGACCAAAATATCTGCATGACAAATGATTATGTGGATTTAATTTCTTTCATTCATTTTGAGCTTTTAGTGTTATTTTTGCTTGTGAAGAAAGACTTGATATTATCTATTTAAGACAAATACTCACACTCGCACACATATGCACACGCGCGCACACACACACACACACACACACACACACACACACACACACACACACACACACACACACACACACTTTTTTTTTTTTTACCATATTTAAGCCTGCTGAATTCTGCCAGTTTTTTCTGTTTTCGCTGAAAATGTCATCTCGCCATGGTCCTGTCACCCCAAACTCTGGATGAGACTCTGGGGGCCGTTCAGGGGATATTAATGTCATCTGAAATTCGCCACCTGTGGGGTTTTTAAACTGAAAGGGAAACTAATCAAAATTGAAAAATGTCACATTGTTTTTCCCATATTTTAATTTAAATTGACCAATATGAACAATTTTTTGAGTATGTAAATTTGATATGCCAATAATACTCTGTTTTACTGGCAGAATTCTTAAAGATGAATGCAGAGATTATTATAAATAAAGGTAGAAAATATAGAGCGTGGTTAACCAAACAATTAGGATTGCACAGTTTTGTATTTGATTAAGTATCAAATATAGATTAGATCTCAACTCTTTGTAGCAAGTTGAATTATTTTATTATAAAACCATTGATGAGGAATTCAAACTGGTGCGCACGGTCTGTGCAGCAGTGTGGAACTGCATCAGACTCAGCACCCTTTAAACAATGGAAGCTTGAAAAGGCGCTCGCTCATGGAGACAGATTTCTGCAGGCCGAGCTGAGCCCCGGGAGTCTCCCTCTCCCTGCCGCTTATCGGGGTTCGTGTGTAATGTTCTCAGAGTCAGGGAGCCGCCGTCGCTGGATGGCTGCTCACCAGGGGTCCGCTGGGAGGACCCACATTGTTTGCGTGACCTGGGGCTTGTCAGCTTTCATTGGAAAGGAGAGCACTTCCATGCCTCACCACGTCCTCCCCCTGCCCGCCACCCCCCCGTCGGTGAAAGTGGGCTAAACGGAGGGACCGGGCCCTCGAAGTACTTGTGCTTTTTCGCACACTCTCCGAAACAATAACCCACTCTGAAGACTCGCTGCCTGATGGGGAGCAGTGTAGGCTGGCAGTCACTTCTTTGTTGCATCAATCAGGTCTGACGTATCATTAATCCGTTTTCAGGTGCTGTAAGGAGTGCTCAGATGCCGCAGAAGTGGGCACCGCGCGCTCTGCCGTAATTGCGGGTGATCTAATGATGTATGGGCAGCGGCCCCACTCCCACCCACTCTCACCCCGGTCCGTTATATTCAGATGTTTTTCACAGCATTACCATGGCTGTGTGGGTCCAGCCCAGCTGTGCTTTGGCAGAGAAAAAAATGGGAAATAAACATAATAAACAAAGAATGAGAGAACTGGGACTGTAATAATCATATTTGTATGAAAAGAAGGAGACAGAAACCCTGTTTGTTTTATTCCAGTTGTGGTCAATAGAGCACACTGAGGTGTCATACCGTAGCAAGTATCTGCGAATCTGATTTGGTTACACACATACCCACCGCAAGGCATTGTGGGAAATGCACAGAGACTCCAGGCCGGTGCTGCTTCAGCTGAAAGACCTTGCTAGACGTGGATCTGAGCATGTGTCCATATGCCTTTCAGCGGGGCTGCGGTTGCAGGGGGGAGTGTTTTAAAATACCTCATGCTGCTAGTTTTGGTCTTTCAGCACAATACAGCAATCTTCAAAGATGGCACCAAACAAGCTTAACAAAAAAATTCCACAGAACTATTTGCAAAATTTCATCCTGCTCCACATCAGGCGGGGAGTCTGATTTCTCAGACCTTCAGTGAACGCGTTTCCCGGTTCTCGCAGTGCGAGCGCAGCCTCCGTATTCACCTGCACATCACTGCTGGCTGTGACCGCACAAAAGAGCAGCTCCTCCACCTCATGCAGCGGCGTGGGTTTAAAATGTCATTGCAGGATGTGGAAATCAGGCATTCCTATCCCGGGTGTCCATCGCCAGCATTAAGCCTGCCACCTGCCTGTGATTGCACATAAGCACTTATCCTTGCTGAGCTGTACCTTACAATTAGTAAAATGGACCATGCTTGATTTGTGGCTGCTGAGCCGGTGAAGGGCTGCGTGAATGTGCGTCCCTGACTGCTCGACTTCTCTGGGTGAGTTTTATTTACTTCACAAGGTTGTTTGTTTGTTTCCGACATGAAAAACAAGAGGACACGATCCTTCGTAATTACTCCCCCATACAAATGTCCCGTAATTACACAGCGATTCCTCCATCTGGAAACACCAGTCTGGAGGTCTTAGTGTTTGAGAGAAATATGAGTCTGCATATGGGTGACCCCTCTTTAGTTCTGCGTTTATTGCTCCCTATGGTTTCGGTTCGTTTCTCATTTTCATAATTCAGTTTTGTTTATGTGCTTTTCGATGCTGCATTTTATAATGTTGGAGGCAGCTCCGATACATTAGGCCTCTCACTCTGTATGTACAATGATACCTGGACTCGATAGAGCGATAAAGCAGAAAACTGTTGTTTTCAGTGCAGTTTCACATTGTGAATACACAACCAAAATGTCTGGGAAAGAGAATCAGTATTGAAAAACACACATACTGAGTTTGAAAAAGATACTTATAATACACACAAACGTACTGTGCTAATGTGGTTTTCTGGATTACCTCTCTGCACTTTTTGTCCTTGCTAACATTATTTGGAACACACACACACACACACACACACACACACACACACACACACACACACACACACATATCAGTAGCAGCTTGGCATAATTTGATATCTCCTTGGAACAACGCAGGATTAGAAAATGAAACTCGGGGGAAGTATTTGGTTGGGAAAACCAAGCAACCTCCAAGCAGATTGGTATTAAAATATTAATATATGTTCAGTATATCCAACCAAATACTAGATTTGTTCTAATACTGGCTCACCTGTGCTGCTTTGCTGGTGACTTGTTATCCTGCTGGATGTGTGTCATGCAGGTCATAGCTTCAGTGAGGAATCCTCTCCAAGTCGAAACTCCTCGTTCTGTACCCCCTGAGGTCTTTCTGAGCCCCTAGAGGGGGGTTCCCTGCATCGGACAGCTGACAGCCTTTACTGACCTTTCACCCTCTGGTGAACTGGGGGTGTGGGGCTCCATTTAAAAGGGGCCACACAAAACCCATAATCCAGTTAACCCCGATCAAACCAATATAACCTCCCCCTTAACCAAAAATGTGATCTCATGATCATTTTCACAAACACCAGCCCCTGAAATGTTCCTAAAACTGTACATAGAGTTCATGCATAAAATTAATTTCCAATTCATTTGGGTTTTTTTTAATAACTCTATTTTGATGCCAATATAATGATAGCATCCAATATATCTACTATGTATCCACCTATATTATCCTCTAACACAGATGTCAGAACCTTGTGTAGTCCTGCCTGCCTCACTGAGTATGAGACAGCAGGTTGTGCATCACGCGTGGGTTGCAGTGTGTGTGTTGGTTCCATGTGTTGGGGCTGAGGTTCTGTGCCCATCATTAGCGCTGTCTGACAGCACACCTCCTTCCAGTGGAAGCTGATCCATTATTAATGCGCAACATGCTCTCCAAGGAATTGAACATCGTTCTCAACCTGCTCCTTCTGGAGAAAAGCAAATAACAGGTGTCCGCCTCCAGTGCTCTGCGCTGCGTCTCCAGTCTTCGATCTGTCTCAGAGGCCTTCGGGAGTGGGCGACTGCGCCACTTGGGAGAAGAAGCACTTGAGAAGATGTTAACGTGTGTGTTTACATTTAAGTTGTGTGACAGACGGCCGCAGCTTCTGAACAGCAAGGATGGCTAGTCTTACATATGTCCCCGCTTCGACAGTAGGATTTTCATTCTTAAATGATTACTGTTTTCAAAAGGCTATGATACATTTGGACATATATTCCATAACTAACCAATTTATTGCATACATTCCAAGATGGCACTGTTCTTGTTGCTCTTATTTTGGACATAACACCAATAGTAATACAAAGTCGCATGAACAAAAAATGTCTTCCAGGCATAAGAGAGAAAAAAATAATTTATGACTGGATTATCCATTTATGCATGAACTCTAAAGAGTTAAATATAGTGTTAGTGTGGGCAAAGTAATTAGAAATCTAAGGTGACAGAGATATGCAACCACATCTGAATTTCAATTAATTTTCTTTTCATCGGTATGTATTTTAATTCCTTTCTGAGACAAAGTGAGAAAGATGAATAAACTTTAATTTAGGTTAATAATACCTTCTTGATGCATTACTTCTTTTTTTTCTATTGACTCCATCAGACCTTCTAACGACTTTTAATGGCTTATTATAGTTAATTACATTAATTGGGATTTAATTGAGTCTCTAAACACTATGCAGAAAGCTTTCACAATTATGCATAAAAAATAACACTAAAAATGTTCATCTCCAAATGATATTTGGCTCTACTATTATTGTCTAATGAACAAGGTATCACTGTATGTATCTTTCATGTTCCAGATCTGATCTGTGAAAATTTCATTCACACTGTCCTGTTATGAGGACAGCGTCAGACTGTTCTGTTTTTGGTGCACAGCTATCTGTATCCTCATCGTATCGGCAGAGATTTCGGCGCTCTGCTTGCCCTCGTAAGCGAGAGCTTCGTCGTATTTGCTGTGCAGCAGGCCTGGGTGCTTTTGGGCTGCGTGGAGGAGAACCTTTGGACCAATCAGAAATGCGGATCCCTGGGTTTGTGAATTAAAGAATGCGTCCTTCGTTTTCCCTGCAGTCTGTCTGCAGAGCAGCTGCTAATTGGTGATTTTGAGTGATACCTTCACGGTTTATGGTACCCTTGTTTTCACCGATGCCCATAAATATCTTTGTGCTCTTCAGAGAAGACTTTTTTCCCCTCATGATTTATGCTGAAATGAATTCTGAAGATTTCTTACATCATTATCATGTCATCTGTTTGCTCAGAAGCGGTCATTCTTTTGGAAGACACACAAAGCTTAGCCTTTTGCATATTATCCATGTACTCAGTTAAGTATTTACTGAAGGGCTATGTGCAAGATTACAACGGCTGTGCCCCACCAGTGACTCAAACCAGCAACACTTTTGGACTGAATCACATTCCCCTTCCCTTATGCCCACTGCAGAACCTGCTGGGGTGCCTGGCTTTATTAAACAATGAACAAAAATGAATAAAATGCATGCAGTGTGTGATCTGTCTCCGTGCTGCACAGTGGAGCGGCTCTTTACCGCACTCATCGCCCCTGTGTCATCTCTCTCTGCCCCCTTTGTCTGCAGTGCCACATGTACCTGAACTCGTGCTGGAGATTAAAAGCAGACCCAGAGAGCGCAAAGCTGCATCCTTCACCGCGCGTTTCAAACGCTTCCCCAAGGAAAAGAAGAGTTAAGTATTCAGGCCATAAATCATGACGAGGCAGGAGAGGAGGGCAGCGCACACCTTGTCCTCACACCCACACTGAACGTTAAATAAACCATAACATCCTGTTCATCGTGCGGCCAGCGGGTCCCAGTGTGGCCCAGGAGAAAGGCTCCGTGGCACGAGGGGTCACTTCCCTCTGCTTTTTTCATCTGCATCTACAATGGAGTGTGTGTGTGTGTGTGTGTGTGTGTGTGTGTGTGTGTGTGTGTGTGTGTGTGTGTGTGTGCGCATGTGTGTGTGTGCATGTGTGAACACGCGTATGTGTGTGTGCTCTTGTGTGTGAAATGTGTGTGTATGCAAGCATGTGTGAAGCGCGTGTGTGTGAAATGCGCGTGTGTGAAGCATGTGTGAAGTGTGTGTGTGTGTGTGAGTGTGAGTGTGAGTGTGAGTGTGTGTGTGTGTGTGTGTGTGTGTGTGTGTGTGTGTGTGTTTCTTTGGAAAGATGCATGCCATCCAGTCCTCTACAGGCATGCTGCTGTAAGGAAGGCCGTTCTTCCATGCCAACTACTTCCTGCGCAGTGCGTCAGACGGGGGGAAGTGAGCGGTTAGCTGGAGGATGGGAGTACCCGTTGCCGGTCGTGTGCCTGGTCTGTCAGGTGTGTTATTGCTACCTGGAGGCTTCTGTTGGCTGGAGTGTTATTCCTGCAGGGGCACATCACATCCCTGAACCACGTCACTCAGAACAATAAGCATAAAGTCAAAAGCATCTGTAAAGGTTTCTGTAATGCTTCATTTATCCACAAACAAAATCCAAAATTCTACCCTCACTCCAAATATCCATTTGTTGATAGACTCTTCAAAGACTTACAAGTGATGTTAAGACTTACAGTGATGTTTGAAGCCTGGAGTAGCAGGTCTTCCTGACTGGAAAAAAGGCACATGCTACAATGATGAGTGTTTTAGAGTTTTACCTGGAAACAAAATGCTGTAATCCCACACACACGTGCAAATTTCCCATCAGCCACTTCCATTTTCATTGCATTTCATTCCTACAGTTACTGATGTGCTAACCAAGGTTTAAATCCTGTACCTCCACAGTGCTGACAGTCAGAGTGGTTGGTATAAAAGTAGCCCGGGGATCTCTTGGCGGGGCACACCTCAGTGAGCATCATGCTGGCAGCTCATCTGGTTTAGACGCATTCTGAACAGCGGCAGTTTTTACAAACACAGACCCCAACACCAAAAAAAAAAACAAAGAAACACAGCAGAAACGATGGTGGTGCCTGCCACATCATCAGAAAACGGCTCAATAAGATTACCACAAGGTCAGAGGTCACTCACCTGATTACCCTGGCTCAACAACAGAGCGAGAAGGGAACAGGTAGGCTGAGAGGAAGCTGATTTTACACGGGTCACGCACTGGGCAGTCACTCAGGGTGCGTTTTTAAAACCTGGGTGCTTAGCTGCCATTTAGGGCCGAAAGCAGCCATAGTGAAAGACCTTTGGAAATATACAGGAAGAGACTGCTGGTAGGGGGAGATGTTGTATATGCATGAGTGACTGCAGTGGGTTTGGGGGGTGAGGGGGGGCGCTGGCCCTGTATATGAGTCCCATTAGCTGTCTTCTAAAGACGCGTCTCTTTAAAAAACACTCAGACCACCTCAGTCCTTTCTCTGCCGTTCCTGCCTCATTCAGGACCATTTACTTTGCCCTTGCTGTTTTCTAATAATGCATATCATTTTTTTTTCCTTTACTAACCCATAATTTACCCTCCCCCTCCCACAGTGAACCGCTTGCATATCCATTATAACACCTGTAATATGTTTTTGACATTGTGTTCAAATGCAATGTTGTTTTTTTTCCCCAATCAAGGTTTTTCTGATATGGTGTTTGCTGCTGCTATTGTGTTGCAGGTAGAGTATGCTGGCCTGGACAAGGATGCCTGCTAAATGGCATACATTAATCCCACCACCACACTGACAATGGGGAGGAGGAGTGCCTGCAATCCTCTGTTCTCCATCATCTTGGCCTTCAGAATTTCCCTTGGCGATGTGCTTTCTGAAAACTATGACTTTTTTCTACTTAACAAACAACAGTTCTTACTGCTTACTGAAGTTCAGAGACTGGCATAGAAACCTGTGAAGCTGAGACCAAGGACTGATCCCCTAGTGAAGGTATCTCCCAAAAAAAAAAAAAGATTGTGTTGCATTCACCCATCTGCTACAATTATCCAACTCCACACGATTTGGCGTGGACTATCTCTTTATGGTAGCACTACAATACAAACCTGCACCTCAGTACCCTCCTCTGTGACCTGGATCATGGGCCCCTCTGAGGGCCTGTGTTTGGACAGCAGGACAGCCCTGCTATTCAGATTCAGTGGCAGCACAAGGAAGCACGGCATGTTTTTGTGTGTCTGCGTGTGTGAAATTTCACCCTTTAAAAACACACAGGGGAGAACTAAGACAACTCTCACAGCGAACAGGAGGGGAATGGCCAGTGAGCAGGAAAGTGTTTTCAAGAGATCAGCGGTGAATGGGAGCAGTGATCAGCCTCTCCTAAAGCAGCAACCGGCCCTTTGGCTTCAGCTGTTCATAAGTAATGAGGATGACACTCTGTTGGTTCGGCATAATGAGCTGGTTCCTAGTGGAGGACCCAGAAGAGGAGATTGCAGATTAAAAGTAAACCTCTAAATGAAGCTCTAACTGCCTTTTTCCTTCCACATCACATCAATCCTTTCCACCACGTTCGGCTGTGGGGATGGAGGAACAAAGGGACAGACTTTCTTCAAACTGTGCCTAGGAAACGATGATGTAAGGGGAAGGAAGGACTTAGATTTATCATGATTCATATTGCCTGTAATGTCCGTGTGTGTGTGTGTGTGTGTGTGTGTGTGTGTGTGTGTGTGTGTGTGTGTGTGTGTGCGTGCGTGTGTGTGTGCATGTGTGTGTGCACGAAATACAAGTCTCTTATTGTCTTACACTGACTTCTGCAAAGATCCTTTAGATTACAATCTAATAAGTAATCTGTAATCTATAATAATTTTAGCTATACTTGAAAACTGCATTTAAATATTTTCATTTAAACTAAATGGACACATGGAACCTCTCTTGAGGATGGAAAAAATAGGTCTGTAAAAGATACACAGACATTTATGTACTCTTGGCAATGTCACTGTGGTTCTCTCAAGGTGACTTTAAGGAAGATCTGTCTCTGAAACAACCTGTCAGCGAAATGCACAAAGACCTGCCTGATAAGATGCCTCAGAATGCAGGTATTTAGGCTCTGTTTCAAACGGCAGTAAATGATGACAGAGTTCTGTAATCCCACACAGGGCCATGGCTGATCTGGAAGTGATTTGTTCTATTTTTGTCTCTTACTTATGATGTCTTGAATTCATATCAGGACAGCTGGAGTTTAAATAGTCCTTGGGTTTGGCAGGGAAGGGGAGAAATGTTTTGTGTCACCAAAGAGTCGAGATTGATGGGGAAGTTTCTGGTCATTAGCTCTGCTGTGGTCTGTGAGCTCCGTTCAGGGTATGTGATGTGGATCTGGTTGGAGCATTTGACTGAGGAACCTGTTTAGTGTTAGAGCTTAACTGCATTGTTGGCTGTACGCTTTTATTGTTCAAATGTAGAGTATATGAAATAAGTGCATACATACAATCCCACATGCATCATGATAGACAAAAAACTCATATTCTCATAACTCATATTCCTGAATTGCTGAGGTGTGTTTTTATAAACAGGAAGTGTTATACCCTCCCCTTCTCAGTCTCAGAGCAATGCAGTGTCAGAGTCATAGGAGAAACTCAGAGGGTGCTCCATTTCTCAATCTCAACAAATTCAAGTCCAGTTTTGGCACTGGTTCTACACCGCATGCTACTGGCGATGACAACAGATGAGCTAAGGGTTATGGGAGATCGTTACAAAAAATACAGCCTGATAAAACAAATTCAATCAATATTTACGAAAGTCTGTTCAGATTCAGATAAAAGAGCAACACATTGTCGGGAGAGAAACTGGGCTGATGATAACGGGTAACATACAGTGTAAAGACATGTGGCTTGAAACCCTCCCCCTGTTTCTCTGGTTACCGTGGTGAAGCTGAACCTTTACAGCCGAGCTGCCTCAGCTCAGCTCTGCTCTGACTCATTTCTGTGAGAGAGTCTCAAGGATGCGCTGGACCTCTTGGACGAGCCACAGTGTTAGGTTTGAACAGAATAAATGGATTCTGTCCAAAAGTGTCCATTAGTTAGAAAAAGGCCCGTGAAGCTCCCACAATGGTGCCAGTAATGTGCGTGAACTACACTTACCAGCTGTCCTCTCTGATTCACGCACTCCTTTGTTTAGCTTCACATTAGGTTATTGGAGTGGCTTAAAGTAGCTTCTTCAACCATTAGTCACGTCAGACTCATTAAAATAACACTTAGCTGTGCGAAATTGTCCCCTTCTTTTTTAGGGTATCAGATATTTAGATGTTTCTGAACTCCTGGATTGGACTAAATTGTTTCGTCAGTAATAGACTGCAGAGCTATGGGGGCTAACACAGGGCAGTCAGTAGAGGTGCTTATCCAAAAGAACTAGCATGAGTGTGCGTATTAATTCATTTATTTACTTATATTTCAAAGCTGGCATCACTCATTAATGAATGCAAGCGCTAAATATGGAACTTGTAAAATGTCTGCCAAAGTGGAGCATATTTACCTGTGAGATATTTCACCTGCGGAACACTGTGGTCCTGCTGGAAATCCAGGACATGAGCACAGCGGGCGCAGGTGTGGAGCTGAAAGCCTTGGTTTTTGAAAAGCCTTCTGTCTGTCCCTGTTTTAATTTATTTACTTTCATAGTTATTATATTATTGTGCAACTGTATCAGTTACAGCCCTAATATTGTCCATCATCAGAAAGAATACACAACATGAGAGGAACGCAATGGTAAACAGTATTTAAAACGCTCTGGTTCCGTGTCTTTCACAGTGTGCATGTGCTCAGCAAATTCTGCACTGTTATGCCTCCTCTTTCCCTCTTCTGAGGGTAGTTTATAATCTTTCTGTAGGTCAGACAGGTAATGTGCCATTTTCATGTCAAATTTCCTTCCCTCTGGGGGCCAACAGGCAAGAGGGGCCCTGTCCTCCTATTGAAAAATAATTCCACTGTTCACATTTTCACAAAATAATAATAACAACAGCAACAACATCAACAGCAATAAATCTTAAAAATCATCATCATCACCAAATTCCTGATTTCTCAGTCCTCAGATCAAGCTGGGAGATTAAATGAATCATTCAAACCCAGCAGGTAAGAGAGTTGAAAATGACAGGGATAAAAAAATGTTAAAACCTTTTTCTTTTATAAAAGCTTCCCGGTACAGGGAGAGAAGCGGGGTACACTGATTCACACACACATGCAAACACACACACACACGCACGCACACACACACACACGCACAAATGAAAACACATCCACACTCACATACATATGCATGCAGACATGCATACACACTCTCGGTCTCTCTCTCACACACACACACACACACACAAACAAACTGAATAAAGTCTCAGATCTTGTGTTTGCAGGGATAGTAATCAATGATGCTGCCACGTAGAAGAAAACAGTGCTAAAACATCAAAAATAACATAAAATGCTAATACAGCAAACACAGGACAGACAGAAAAGAGGGAAAACAGAAACCAGAAATGGTGAGAGTACCTACAGCCCATTCCAGCAACGGATAGTGATTAAGTCGGATCTCATTTGGCTGTAATAATAAAATATTAATGCATGTAAATAAGTAAGTATGTAAATAAATAAATAAATAAATAAATAAATAAATAAATAAATAAGTCAGCTAAAAATGATCTCAGATTTGAACAAATTTTTTAGAAAAGACAGTCAAAGGCAAATTTTATGTATTATAATGTGAACATGCATCACAGTCTCCGGCTATGTCTACAAAAACATTTCAGTGCAAGACATTACATCATCAATGGAGAATTGCATGAAGGGCAGTGAATTAATTCATTGTAAACATACATATGTACGCCACGTATGGTAGCACTGCTATTGAGGTAAATGCAAGTAATACACATGTATTGTACATAAGCAAATATATTTACAAAAAGTAACATACGCATATGGTTCAAAATCTTTATTCATTATTATTTTTCCACATTTTTACTCTTGTGCATATAAAATTTAAACCATTAACCCTACTGGTAAGCACAGAGCTGAGCCAAGATTTTTTCACAGTGCATTCCTGAAATACAGAACAGAAAATAATGAATATGAAACAACATACTTTTCTTTCTGCAAAAAATGTCAGGACACTTGTAATCAAATTGGAGGTTAATTAATTTATGTGATTATGTTAATGAAATTCTCATGCACACTAAAATCACTGCCACACACACACATACACACACACTGTTTCAATGCTATTTAATTACACATAAATAGAAGAGTTGAGCAAGCAAGCACAATAAATAAATGTGTGAACTGAATTGAATCCAAAAAAGTTCTTTACATTTTACAAATGTCTTTTATACTGTAGTATAATGATCCCTGGGAAACTGCTAAGCAGGTCAAGGCTTTCAGAGTACTGTACCCTTTCAGCTTTTAATAAAAAGGGAGAAATCTCAATCTTGCAGCGGACATCTGTCACTCCACAGCACTTGTGTGCTTTTCCTGCTTCTCTGCGACCCAGTGATTTCTTGCATGACTGACCAAGAACTATAAGGCTAAAATGTAGCCTACATTCTGCAAGTCTCCTCCATATGGGGCTGGATAATCTCTCTGAAGAGGACTAATCACGTCTTGCCACATATTGCAGCTGAGTTAGTACAGAGCTCCAGAACCCATCCGATCTCCCCCAGCTTTGTTCAGTGTAAAGATCAGGATGAGAGTGAAAGTGGTTTCTCTGTCACCCCTCAATTACGGCGGAGGAAAGTGATTCAGAGATCAGTGACTTGAGACTCGCGGGTGTCATTTCCCTTTAGGTCAGGATGGTTAGAGGGAAATGACATACACTGGTCACAAGAGCCACCGCATAATCTTTGCTTTACAATGGACCCCAACGGAAATTAGTGAAGCCAACATACACACACATACACACAAACACACACACACACACACACACACACACACACACACACACACACACACACACACACATGCATGCACACACATTTTTTTTGTTTCATAATTTTGCTATGTTTACACTATGTTGAAACACACAATATGAACCTATGGACATGCTGTGAATTGCCTGTGAAACGTGTGTACTAACCCTGAGTAATCACACATCTCCTATCCAGGTTTAATCATTTTATGAATGTTTGAGTTGGAGAAGAAACACCCACGTTAGCCATGAATACTGTTCTCATGCCAACATCTTTAAAAGATAAAAGTTTAATTCGGAACTCAAATGAAAATTGCATCAAAGCACACTAGAGCAACAATCAGTGTCATTATTACACATGATCTACAAGTAGCACAGAGTGCTGCTTTTGCCTGAGTGGTGGTCGTGACAAATAATTCAAAAACAAGATGACCTCTTTACAGGCCGGTCTGGGAAAAAAATGATTTGGTAAAGATTAGAGGTGTGTTTGTGTCACGAATGTTCCCGTGTTCACCTGTCTCTGTTCCTCACTCTCGCTCTTTGGTGAAGGCTGTCGGTTCTGGGGCATTGTGCAGCCTTTGGTTCTTCTGTAGCTCTGTAAACGTTTTGAATAATTGAAGTGATTAAAAAAAAAGAACAATGGCTGAGGCTTTTGAAGCAGATTCTCCTCAGGATCAGTCCCACATTAAAACTTCCATTAATACGTGAAAATCTGTTCTTTTCCAGAGAGCGGCACTTGATGCGCCATTTGGGAACGTTCGTTTGACACATTAGCGCAGAGGCATTAAACGAGCGCTCACAAGCTCTGGCGTAGAGCGTCCCAACTGTCTTACACAACACTCCGTCCCAGCGGGAAACAGAGGAGCCGCGCTTTTCTGCCATTGGCTTGATTTTGTTCAGCAAAATACTGTGACCCCTGTGGTCCTTAAGTATGATTCATTATTTGTGAACCATATGACTTTTCCCTTTAAGAATAAAATATAACATTTTATACCTTTTTAAGCAATAGAGTTTTTTCTAGTATATCATATGGAGGACACTGTGTCCGTGTGTGTGTGTGTGTGTGTGTGTGTGTGTGTGTACATAACATAAGAATGTAAGAATTCATTCAAAACCAGTTAATTTTTTTAGGCTTTAAGACCAGACATAAGACTGAAATATAGAATACCTTAAATTCCATCAGTGATATTTTAATGTTTCTCATTTATGTGGTGTAAATGTATTGAATAATTTAAATCGCTCTTTTTTTATTATCATCGTTTTGTTGTTTTGCTCTAACTTTGGGATTATCGCTTTCTGTCATCTATGTGTATCATTCTGTCATTGACTCTCTTCCGTGTTTGTTGACCCAAAATGCATCTGGAGGCATTACTCAGTTAATTGTATTTGTTTGAAAAAAAGAGATGGTCTCATTTGAACAGTGTTAAGTAAACATGGCTGGAAAACCTCATCTGCTCACTGAGTCTCCATCTCTGCGCCATCTGCTCCACTCAGCCAGGAGAAACTGGCCTCTCACTCATTAGAAAGTAAAAGCTTTTCCTAAATCTTCTGCCTGGGCTTGCAGGAGGGTCAGGGATTTAATATCCCTGCGACGGGTTTGTCTTATCCTGGGACAGATGTCAAGATGCAATAAACGTCTGCTCCTTGGATGGGATGTGAGACATCCCTCCCGGGACTCTGAGATTACGACCTCCTCTGATGCTGAGTGAAAGGCCCTCGTCTGATGGCATCCCGGTTCCCTAAAGCCTGATGAGTAGTTTATCTCTCTGGAATGGAGGAGTGGAACCTGAACACTTTGCTCAGTTGAACCTCGACTTCATTACCTGTGAATGTATTTTTAAATCAATGAGCTAGCTAAGTGGTGACTGTGCTTTGATGTATCTTGACTAAATGAAAATAATATAGCTAGCTATGAAGCTATCATTATATTACATTGTTGGTATTTAGCAGATCCAGAGTGACTTACATAGGTAACAATTTTTTACATGTTGCCCATTTGTACAGCTGGATAGTTACTAGGGCAATTCTGGGTTAAGTACCTTGTCAAGGGGTATAACAGCAGTCCCACAGCAAGGAATCAAACCAGCAACCTTTTGGTTACAAGTCCTGCTCCTTACCACCTTGCTTACACTGTCGCACAGTATCACTAACCTCAATATAGCTCCACGCCATGATAACATATAGTATGCAGCTTTACCACTGTACCACTTTTGTTTAGGAAGGAATATGAAAGTATGACTCTGACAGATAACAATAGTCCACATGTTTCACATGCAAGTCACAAGTCCTCCAGAACTATTTGATTCATATGAGCAATTGAGTATCTTATTACACTGTATACGGGTGATTCATATATCCATATTTCATATAAGTGCACTTTATAACTAAAAGATGAATAAAATAAAAAGTGAAGACCAGTTTTTGCTCTTTTTTTCTTATAATAGCATTATTTAGTGTAAGCCAGTCTGTTTGTTGTAATTAAATGATTTAATGTGATTCAGCCTTAATGCTACAGCATTAGATGCAATCAAATAAAAAGAGAATCAGTTACAGATGAGCGATCCTTATTTAAATTGCCTTGCTAATCTCACAAAACAATCAAAAAACAGGATTAGCACAATTAACAGTTAAAAGTAGGTTTTTAGCCCATCCTGTTTCAAACACAAAAGCCTCCACTGAGCTAAACTCTGTATTATTCTCACCCATTAAATCTGGAAGGTGCAGAACGTGACAAGCTGTGCTGTTTCAGCTGGGGTGTGTCTCCTGTGCACAGTGTACAGTGCATAGAGGGCATTATTGTTCAACAAAACAAGCACATCTTACTCTGATAATATCTATTTCTTTCAGAAAGGCCTTGTTTATCACTTTGTTAGCTTTGTTACGATCCTTGGAATATAGATGGAAGAATTAAAAAAAAGAAATGCAGGATATTTTAAACAAGGGAACATAATTATCATTTATGAATTAAAAATAAAAAGTCCATTAGGTAAAAACTGCCCATTTTTATTGCATTTCAAAATCTTATGACAAAGACGAGAGGGAAAGCGGTCCTGCTTTTACTCTTAATTTAGATAACTCTTGCTAAGAGTCTTCTTGCAAAGTGAGTATTGCTGTCATTGTCCAAACTCTCATGGCCTAATGCATATAGATATGATTCACTCTGGAAAACAGCATCTAATTAGCATAAATGGTCTTACTCTGAGAAGGTCATTTGTTCCACAACAAGCACACACTTTTATCTCTGTAAAAAAAATGAAGGAATAATTATTATTGTAAATTAAAAGGAAAAAATGGAGGAACCTCAATCTAACCAAGCTCTTAGGGACTTCAAGGACTTGTGGACAGAAACACATTTAAAGCCTTAATATTCTCATTGGCTGGAACAGGATACAGTGCCTCCCGACCGCAGCCTCTTTCCTGCAGTTTCATCTGCCTTTAATGGACTGCAAGTTTTAGAGAAGAAGTACTTTGCACAATGTGTGACCTTCCTGTGAGGTGGAACACAGCTGAAATGAGAGGGGGAGAAAGAGAGGGAGAGAGAGTGTAAACCATCCGCAGAGTCTCCGGGCAGAGGAGACTCTCTGGGTTCACGGCCCTTTGCTCATCTCTCTCACTGGTGCTGCGTCCCCTGCACAATCGGGGGGGAATGATTGTGATGTGATGGTTTTGTTGTGAAGGACTCAGGTGCGGTGGCTTTGGGTGATCTCACCAGAGTCACACGTGAATGCACACAGCACACGCGCCCGCCGCTGGCAGGAGCTCAGCTCTCTTTGTTTCGGCGAGCGGTTTCGGGGTCGAGCCAATGGCGAGGCAGGGCCACCTCCCGAGACGTTCACACACTCTGCAAGGAGGACCGCTCTCGGCCTTCCCTTCCCAGAGTGCACTGCTCCCTCATCACTATTTCTGCACCCAGCTTTGCATTCCTGCTTTATGCTAGTCCTTATACAATCAGCTGGAGTTTCCCTAGTATCAAGGACTGATACTGGTATAATTAGTGTATTTTATTTGAATTAATAGCGGCTTATTTCATTATTTTCAAATATGTTTATACAGCTGTGTTGCTATGAGACCACATGTCCTAAATTGCAAAAAGTTTTCAAATGATAATTTTGAATGACATTGTTTGTGTGTGTGTGTATTATAATTATTGTTTTCATTGACATTCGCAAACATTGCTGTCTCACAGCTGATATGATCAGACTCAGATGGATTTGTTTTAGTTTCCTTGTTTATATACTTTCCTCCCATAATGCACTGGGGCTCTACAAAATAAATCTATAGGCAACTCAAGTCATGAGCTGTACGGAGGAAACTCAGAATTCACTTTGTTTTCATCAGATGACATCTTTATACTTCCCAGACTGTAAAAAAGCTGTAAAAAACTCAGGTAAGAAACAGCTTCTAGTTTTATTCTATCTAGGTCATTCAATGAGAGAATGTATACAATGAATTGTCCTGAATATTTAGGGAAACTTTTAGTTAAAAAAATAGAACTATATAAAATTCAGTTCACAATAAACTTAAGTGAAAAAGTATACAAATCATTAGAATTTGAAAGTAGTTTGTACCTATATGTATGTGCATAAAACTGTTTAGTTTATGTTACTTGAAGTATTTAAGATTATAATGATATGACCAGCTCTCCCCACATAGTTAATGATATTAGGAATAGTTGATACAGTGAGCAGGCAAATTTCACAGAATGCATTTTAACATCGCAGATGCATGAGTTTTTCAATGAAAAAATAGAGAATAACTGAACAGGATGAGTGGTTGAACCTAAACAATATGACATCAGTTTGGTCCCACCCCTTCAACTAGACTACTGTGCCCACCTTGCATGTTTCTGTATGGATAATGGACTGACCAAGCAGCCAATCACCAGTGTCCACTTCAGCCAGTTTGTTACAGTGGCCTCCCGGGTAGCCTCAGCCTGAATGCCCATGGATGAATATAACACAGCAAACAACTTGCCAGGAAAAACTGAAAACCAGGTCAACAACAACAGAAAAAAAAAAACGGTTACAAAAGCAACGCGGGCAGTAGAAAAACACACTTTTTGATACGTGGCGCATTCTTGTCAGTGTCTTTGATGTGTGTGACTGATGTGGCGAGAGCCGGTCCCTTTGTCTCGGGCCTCCATCTCGGTGCGCTTTGTGATCCCAGCATGCAGTGCGGCTCGCTCTCTGGGGTCTGCGTCGTCTGGGCCGGGCCGAGTGCGCCAGATCCTCCCTCCATTCCCCACGTGGGCTGCCTTCCAGATGGCCTCAAAGAGCTTCCCGAGAAGCACAGCCAACGCGCAGCCCAGAAAGAAGCAAATGGACTCTGAATATTTCATGGACGTGCTACATCCCATTGAAGAAGTGACAGAGACTGTATCACAGAGGGCAATAAAAGAGATTTGATAAAAGATTAATCATTACTTACTCAAAGGTTATATTTGCCATTTTAGTTTACCATTCAGGATCATTTTCTTGTGTTTGGAGGGGAGGGGGAGATTAAAGGAAGACTTTGTGTCTGTATCAAAAGCTTAATGTCAGAGATGTATTTCAGAACAGAGACATTAATTTCTGCATTTGTTTCAGCGGCTTGGCGTTCCTCGAGGAATCGTTAGCTCATTCGACATCGCAAGGCAGGGCTTGCTGTGTGGGAGAAACTGGATTTCCGGGACAGGGCGATGCAGTCTAGTGTGAGGATTACTGAAGGAGAGCAATTAACGAACAAGCCCTCGTTATGCCCGGGTGGCGGCAGGCGCTGGGCTGGGGACGCAGGCTGGGAAAGGTATTTCACTGTTTCCGCACCTTCGGAGTCCTGCGGAGGAGCAGGGGAAATTTCATTCATCTTTGAGTAATTGTGCTTTAGCGCTAAAACCCGCCAATACATCAACAACGCAATGGATGCTTGAAGTAATTGGTGCTTAATTTGTACACAAACTGCGGAGGCAGTTTCCATCACAGCCTGCGTCTTTTGAAATCATTAATCTCTAATTAGGGCCAGTTGGGACCAGCAGTTAGAAGGTTAAAGAGGTTCTGACAGCCCTAATCATTGCTCAGGAAGCTGAAAATATATGCAAAGTCTCAGCAGATGGGGTGAGATCAGCCTCTGCCAAGTGATAACTGTTATTCCTTTGCACCTCCAAAGCTGCCATCCTAATAGGCACATTTTGAATTTATTAATGCTCTAGTTACAATGTGTGCACAGTCTCTAATGGTATGTCATTCAAAAGTGTATAAACTGGACAATTACCGTGCATTACCTGGTAATGATCAAACTGGTTACCATGATTTTTTTTTTTTTGCATTTGCAAATTAATCCAAGAGCAAGTGTGACAAGGGAACCAATCTCACCCTTTTAAGCCACTTTTGTCTCTTGTGAAGGCCCTCGAATGCTTAACCTTGAAAACACCATGCCATGCTGATGTGTTCCTTATTAGCCTTATGTGTGACTGTCAGTGTTGAGAAACAGCAGGAAAAGAGCCTGTTTAAACAGAAAGAAGTGTGTGCTCTCCTCCACGCTTAGGAAGCGCACACACATCGACCGTCTGTTACAACAGCTGAAGCAGGGCCTGCTTGAAGTTTAGTTAATGTGCTCAAGAAGTTATTTCAGTCCCAACTGCAAAACAAATTCACCAAAGGCAGACAAGTTTAATCGAAAGCAACAAAGACCCCCCCCCTTCCCCCATCAAACAGGTGGTGGAGTTCAGTGAAAGAGTCCTGCTAATTGTACATTCTGAAACAAACCGCTGCCTCTCTATCCCAGTCCACTGAATTATACATGCATGGTGGTAACACTCCTCTGGAGAGTTTGCTGCAACTGTTCCAGGAAGGAGGCTGGTAATAAAGGCATGGTCAGATGCAGCCTCCTCAGCATCCGCCCTTCAGGAGCTGTTTATTTATTTATTTATTTATTTATTTATACATTTAATGAGCAAGACTGAGCTCCTTAATTGTTGCCTTGCATGTGTAAGGGTGCTCAGGAGAATTACCTCAGATGCACCTGTGTCATGTCTTGTAGCTTTTACCTGTGAAAGTGCCAATGATTCTTTTTAGAAGTACACAGAGGAGTGCTGATTTAAAAACAGTTGCACACGTTCTTTCTGGTTGTGAACAGCAAGTCAGAAATGTGAGTGAAGCTGGAGGCATGTCTACCTGCGTAGGTTTTCTGATTACTTTCTAACAGCAAATGGGCTTCTGCCATCTGGCACAGCAAGGGACTGTTATTTTTTCATTACTGACCATTGTTTCGTGAATTGCAATGTCAAGGACTGAGTTTATAATTTAATGCAGGTAAAGAAAAAATAACATTTGATTCCAATTCTGTACCTTGCTAGGCATCAAGAGCCTGTTCTGTATTACTGCTGTGTATCAAACTTCATTTGCGCTACGCATCACTTCAAAAGTCCCAGAATTCTTACTGCTCTGGACTGATCGCTTCCCCTGCAAAGCAGGAAGCTATCTCAGTCCCATCTTCAAAGAAGGAGATGGATTTGGCAACATTTATTTTCACCATTATTTTCAGAACTACTTAAATTAAATTTCAATAAATATATCAAATGTCTTTATTTTCACAGAATAATTATTATTATTTTATTTTTGACCAGTATATAGAATAATAGAAAGCTCTCCTTTAAGAAATTGTGAAAATGAGATTTTACCTTTTTGTCCAATTCCTACCAACATCTTTCTCTTTTTTCTGTCATGTAGGCTGGTATACAAGCAATTAGCTACAGGCACAATATTGCCAAAATGCTTTATATTATATATATATAAGTGTGATGGTAATTTTTGCAAAACATGAGATTCACATTGTGCTTATTTTTTGATAGAAATGAGTCTGATAGTCATATTATTTCACAGACATGCATTTTCTATTCTACTCTACCCATACCTGCCAATTTGACAACAGTGTACTGGAAGTATCCTGTGTCAGCATTGCATTTAAGAGTAGGATTAGATAATGCATGATTCAGTAGAGTGACTGAGATGCCTTCAGACTGACCCCTAAAAAGAGGAGGAAGAACAACTGTACAGGCATTATTCAAGGGGTGTGACTACTTAGATGAAAATTTTGCTATCTTCTGGTAAACTGAGGTACTCCCTGGAGGGAACAGCTTGCTGATTAATTCATTCATTCATTCATTCATTCATTCATTCACTCAGTCAGTCAGGAATGCCACCATCTATGGGGCTGCTTCCTCCAGACACAACCAAGAAAAAAAGCAGCTTGCATGAGAAGAAAAAATTCAATTACTGGTGAGAATAATTGGTGTGAGAGTGAGCAGAGTGCCTGAGGGCAGAGCGTGCACGTTCGCTGCGTCCTTACAGAGAGCCAACAGCAGAGAGGCTGGTCTCACTCTCATAGGCCTCCAAGCCCACATGTGCGCTAGACAAATGAGTTCCTGTTGTGTAGCTATCAAAGCGTTTAGCCCACATGAATCTGCATGTCACACTATGACCCTGTATACAGGGTCTGAGGGTGCAGAGCAAGACAGCGCAGAATTTAAAGGTTTTGTCATTGACAGCTAACAAAAAAATTAGCATATGCAATATGGCCTAACGCCATGTGAGCCAGTATATTTTCATTCATTTATCAAATATCAGATTTAGATGTTGCATTATGAACACATTTGAAAAAAGACATGAAATCTTGATATAATATTATGTAACAGTTAAATAACCTTATACATATGAATATCAGGAGCTATAATCTTTATATAAACGGGCAACCGTATGCCTTGCACTGCCATCAAAACCAATGTCTATCTGTAGCATGTCCCAAAAATGTATTTACCCCTACATTTTATCACTGGGTAATAAATACACCTGCAAATGTTCATTAAATGTCTTTGGCCTTAATACTCAGGAACATCAGCACCCAGCCATTGCTCTCTGGGCAGAGACTGACTCTGTACCAGCTCTGTTGGTTTATATTGCACAGTATGGCATTCTGGACTTTGCTAAAATAGTTTCTTCCATTCGAATGTTTTCATGTCTTACTTTGGAGTCTCACTCTTTATTGAATCCCCAAAGAACTCAGTTTGAGCTCACAACTTTCAGGCATTAATAGATTCATAGAGCACTTTAACAATTAGCTTGGAGGCACTTGTTTACCACAGTTTGCCATACATTTGAAGTTTACTTGTTAATTTAAATGGCAATATTTCATATTGTGTAATGAGAGCATCCAGCTAAGCTAGCAAGCGGCCCGTAATGGACCGGCTGTTGGTGGGGGATTGTGCAGAACACTGCTGTTTGAAAGCCATGCTGGTATTGACAGGAACCCCAGGCTGGGGTTCAGTAAAGCACATTGTGAATTACATTACATTACATTACATGTATTTAGCAGACACTCTTCTCCAGAGCGATCTCCATCACAATAGAGCAGAATCATGACTGGGCACCTGACCTTTGTGTAGCTACCAGTATGTATGCAAACTTAAAGGAAATTAATAGAATTGGTAAAGTAAAGGGGTATGCAAGTGGGGGAAAAAAAAAAAAAACATATTTAAAAAACTTAAACACATCAATGAAAGACTGCACTAAATTTTTAAACAAAGATGAGGCTGAAAATTCAAAGCTCTCGGCATACTGCTTTAATTTGTTTAACTGTAATTATATATAAATATGGAATATAGGTTAATATATTCTGTTTCCAGCAGAATCACTGTTTCACTGATGATGGCAGTATGCTGTAGTGTTTTAATCTGTAGCCTCACCTCATCAGTTCATTTCTGTTTTAACCTATATGCTAAAGAGACTTGTTTGTCAGTAGAAAATAATAATTGTATGAATATCTTTTTAAGAAATAGGTCATCTTTGTAAGAGAGACATTTAGTGAACTTGCAGGTAGAGTGCAGTCAAGTTATTGGCTGGAGCTTTCCTATTTAAATGGCTCATTTTTAAGTAGTTATGAAGGAGGTTGATGTTAACAATTTTCTATGCACACTTCTTTATTCGGTAGCATTCCAATGGGTTACTTCACCTCTGTTTAAGAACAACAAAAATATAGCTTTAAAGTTTACTTCTCATTCGCTCAAGCCAAATGGGTTCAACTCTCAGTTTCACAGAATGTTTTCTTGGGCTAGATATGGAAACTGCATATTGCATGTTCGAAAATTCTAACAAAAAGTAGGGGCATGTTTGTTTTCGGAGCACATATTTTATTTGAAATGTACAAGAAATCTTTTATTATTTCATATAGGAAATTAATCATCCATTTCTATACATAAGACAAAAAGACAAGTTAGTGTTACACAAAAGACTCATTTCCCACCTCCAGCAGCCCAGACAGGAGTATAAGATACACCGTGCTGTATACAGTGAGCGATTATCTGCCGGGGGAAGTGGAGTATCAGAGTGCAAACAGCTTAGCGAGTTTCAAAGGGGATGAGGCGTGATGGCAGGTCAGGGAGAGGTTTACAGCACTGTACACTGCCACCAAGTAATCTGTCTGAGGTCACGACCCCCAGAACTCCCCCCTCAGCCTGCAGAATAAAACGGCCCCGGGTTCGAATGAAAGAAGAAGTCTTCTAAGGAGTTCATGTTACGGGACATCATAATGGGAAGAAGCTACAGTTTCTCCCCTCGGTTTCTTCCCCATTGTCCTGTATTTAGACGTCCCCATTGAGAGGGAGGACAGGATGTGTTTCAGCACTTCAATGGGGCCTGCGCTGAAACAGAATATTATCTTTATTTGAAATCTTGTTTCATGTTACTGTATGATCCTTGGGCTCTCCAAAAGCCGTCCCCAGCGCTTGACAGTGCGGTGCCTCACTCACTTTCTCATCTTTTCCATGATGATTAAGAGAACAATATCTCACTTTATTGTGCGTTTCAGGTCTCTGTCAGTCACAGCTTTATCGCCTTTGATACTTCGGCGAGTGCACAAAGACACCAAAGCAGGCTGCCCCTGTCTTCCACTAAACTGGAATGGCTTTTGTTTGATAGGTGTTTTGTGTTGGTCTGTCAGCTGCTGCCTCGCCCTGAAGAAGCCCTCATTCAGCGCCCGCGTCTCTCTGAAAGACGGAATTCACACAGTGTGAAATATTTATAGCAGAAGGGACCTCAATCGGTTCGACCTTTCGACCCTTTTCACATGAAGTCCGTTCTGCACACCCAGTCCAAACCCCTCGCCAACCCCAGGAGATAGAGTTCCCCAACAACAAAAGGAAGGGGTTCAGTCTTTTCGCTGCCGCCATTTATGACAGAAGATGCGTTCAAGATATTAAACACTCAAAAAATGAATACTTACAAGGCGTGTTATTATTTCGCATTGTTCTACTATAGAAGAATAACTGCACTGCTAACAAATGTGCCAATGTCCCTTTTTGAGCATTCACTTGCTTTACCATGCTGTCTAGCAAGCATGTTGAAGGCCAGGTCAGTGTGTTACCATGACCTGTAATGGTAAAGACCAGAGTGGGTAATTTTAATAAACATTCATTGTCACGATAAGGGACTGGTCCTCTCTCTGTGACACTGAGATGTCATAGTCCCACTGCTGGCATGTCCCCCTATAAATTCCATTGGAAGAAAATAATATCCCAGAATACCATATATTCCTGGCCTAAGTGATTAATTTCTTGCCACCATAAATTCTTAATCAAAGAATGTTGTGCCACAGATTTTGTGAATGTATGCCAATGTATTACAAATGACAGAAATTTTAATGAACTGTTAAATTCATTTAGACCATGTTATTAAAATTTATTTTGTAAGATTTAAAACATCTTTGCCCTGAATCTGATATTGAAATCTGCATGTACTGAATCTTTCACATCTCACAGGGCTAAAATGAGCAGATTTCCAACAAATTAAATCCGTAATTGTCAGACCTTTTGTGTGCTTCTTTCTCAGGGTTCACCCACGCAGTGAGCCTCCTAATGGCCTGCATTGAATGAGCATTAAAGCAATGTTAATGTACATCTGCAGTAAGGTCACATCTAAAATGCCCATATGTTCTGTTTGCTCGGAGGATTTTTCAAGGGAAGTTTCTGAGTGTCTTTTTTCTTTCTCGTGAGAGGTCTTAACAGACCAGCTCAGGTTCGTATGCAGACAGCACGTGTGCTTGACCTTTACATAACAAGTGTCCCCCCAAAATCCATTTGTGACCAGAGCATGAGCCCGTGCAGAGAGGCCTGGAATAAAACCGTGCTGGAAGAATGGCGCTCCTCAAGGTTACAGGAAGGAGTGTCCTCTGCGAGGCAGGCACTCAAGGAAAATGAGAGGCTGGCACTTCCTCACAATAACACGCTCCACACTCTTTAAAAGCAGCCATGTCTTTGTTTTTTTTTTTTTTTTTCCCCTGCCACTGTACTTTCAAATTTTCCCTTATGAGAATGAGGCCTTCAAGGACAGCTCTGAGAGGGTATGGTGACGGTATGGTGACCTGCTTTAAGGAGACCCGCAGCAAAATTCATGAATTTACTGGGGTTACATTTTACCTCTATGTTGTTAGTTTTGCCAGACCTTAAAATGAGCATTCAGTGCAAGTTATGCATTGCATCTATTACATCTATTATCTATTACAGTTTTGTAGTTTTACTGGTTTTAATTCAATGCTTCCAGCAATCTCTTTACAAGTATTTCAAATCACCTGGGATCATCGAATGACTTGTTAGCTGTTAAGCCATATTTCTCAATATTTGGCAGTTGCCTCTGTCATGGCGGCTGTGATGTTTGTAAATACCTGATTAAAACACTCGTTAGCTCGCTGTGTCAGGCTGGGGGTTTGTGTGTTACACAGACGTGTTTTTGTGACTCCTCTGGAGCTGACAGGGAGGTCCGCTTCTCAGACGAGCGGCACAGAGATGTGCGCGCTTTCACCAGATCAGTTTTCTCCCCGGGAACCGCCGGCGTGACAGACCCACGAGTGAGAGAGCCCCACAGATGAGAATTCCAGAGAAGGCCTGCGAAGTTTGCTCTGTTTATTTATTTTTCCCAGAGCACCTGAAGGCAAAGGTACGGTAAGGTCAGCTGTTGCTCAAGGCGCCGCTGAGGGAGGCCTCTTCAGTGAGCCGGTGTGATTATTCCGCCGGACGTAGCTTGTAACGCTCGGCTCTCTTGATGTTATCTGCTTCCTCTGGGCAGCTGTGAAAGCCACCCTGCATCAGCTCAGTGTGCTGACGGCCTGCCCAGCCCAGCCTCTCCCCGTCCCTGCATCACTGATCACACACCTCCGTCTCAGCAAACATTTTAATCTCTCTGTCTGCTTGTGCGCTCATGTTGTCTTTATTTTTCCTGGCAGTAATCCTTTGCTGTGAGGGATTTTTTTAAACTGACTTTATCTAACATCAGATCACACAGTACTCACTTGAACTGCCAATAGCTGGGGCATCCCTGTATGTAGAATCTACTTTTTATGCCAAAAAAAAAACCTTAGTGTATATAAAAAGGTTTGCATATTGCAGAAGAAAGTGCACAGTTTTCTACCCCATAATACGCATAACCTTTAATGGAAATCAACTGAAAGAGATTCTTACTTTCCTCATTAATTGCCTCTTTCACTAGATATCGTGAAAACCCACATATCAAGCAAAAAGGTAATATCTAAATAATCACAAAAGCAGATGCTGACAGCTTAAATGCAAAGATTAAATGCTCAGTTTTCTCCAGTATTTCATTATCGACCTACAGAGATCAAAAGGGGTTAAGGCCGTTTTTTGTTATTTAGAGACACGCTGGGAGAGGTGCTCTGCAGGAGCAGCACATGAGCTCCGCGTGTGATGTAACGTTTACCCACACAGACTTTATTTAATCCCCCACCCTGCAATCATGGGCCATCGTCAGGTAACCGAGCCCCCCACTGTCCAGCCAGACCTCCACGGAGGCCCCCCCTCCCTGAATCACCCCCAGTACGGCATCATGCCTTTGGGTCTGTGTGGAGCTGCCTCCCCCTGAGTGCTGCAGCCTCTGCACAGGAGGGTAACAGCTCTGAGGAAGCAGCCCATTCCCCGGGCAAACCCCACACACGCTTCCTTCATCACAGAAATATGTACCTGTGGTGCTGTAATCACAGCAAACAGTTTCAGTTAAGCTAACAGTGAGCATGTGCTACATATGAACACTTTCCAGCATTACATTATGAACAGCATGCCTGCGTGCTAAATATTCAAAGATTGACACCAACAGTATGAGATGATGATGATGATGATGATGATGATGATGATGATGATGATGATGACAATGATGATGCATGATAAAGTGGCATGATTTCGAGCACCCTTGTTTGTTATAATCGCGATATTAAGGGTTTTCAAAAAATGAACACCACTTGTTACTTCAGCAAGCGTGATGATATTCATTTTAATTACAAATACAGTATAATATCAGTCTATTACTGATTGGCCTCTCCGCTCTTTACCAGTTCAGACTCCTGAAATTCCTAATTGGAAGAGGCTCATGAATATGAACACTTATCAAATGATGCATCCATTCTCACAGCACAAGCTAAACATCTTCCCACACTAATCTCTGATTAATGCCCCTCATTCTCACTCTAAATATTGCAATATTTTGTAATAGAAAGCTAGAATTGATACAATGTATTAATATACAGAAAATCAAATTTAAAACAATGAATGTGAATTTTTGTTTTCTTTTTTTTTTTTGGAAAATTTTGTGTCAGAAAGCAAGGAAGCTAATTTCTGTCTCATGCACAAATGCTTATAACAAGTGGAAAATTACTTCTGTCAGATATTTTATTTCTAAAGGTGAGGCCACAGACGTTAGAGGGACCGGTCTCACCCATGTGTAATTACAAAAAAAGCCCTATATTCATTCTGAGATAATGAATTCATCATTAGCCTTTCTTTTGTGGACACAGATCTGTGGCTGCAGTGTTCCTTTAACCTTGACGTTTGCGTGCGGCCAACTGTGATAATCTTTGCGACTGCCTTTATTATTATCACAGGGTTATAACACACACACACGCAAGCATGCACGCACACACACACACACATACACACACACACACACGCACACATGCACACACACAGTAAAGCATTTAAAAGCTGCATTTTAAGCAGTACTTTTGTCACAGTTCAATCAGATCTGCATCACCCGGACCTATCAGATAGAGAGCGTTTAGAAACAGAAGGGGATATTGACTTTTCTCTTTCTTTTTTTTTCTGAAAGCACTGGCGAGGCAAACAGAGCCTGCAGGAATGTCAGATCTCCAACCTGCATTTTGATGCTGGCGCCCCGGGTTACACTTCAGTTCGCATGCTCGGAGCCTTCTTGTTTGTGCGTTAGCGTCCATTAAGTGTCCTTGACTCAATGTTATGTGGGCCTTTACGGTCAGTTCAGTGCTCCATGGAAACAGCAGGTTTGGAAGGTGAAAGTAGAATTCAAAAAAATAAATAAAGACATTAAAATGTAATAAAGCAAACCTCGCTTTCCCTTGCCCACTCTCTCATTCAAGCAAAGCACCTGCTAGAGAGTTTGGGGGGAGGATGGAATTCAGTTTATTGGAAGTGAGACAGGAGAACGAAATGGACAGAGGGTTATGGTGTTTTTTAAAAAGGGGTGTGATGTGTCTGTCCATTCTCACTATGGGGGCCACGTGTCTGAAAATACCCTTAAAAGAAATCACAAAAATAATAACAATAATAGCAGCAATAACAATAAAATGTATAATGTATTTCCATTTTATTTAAGAAAAAATGATGACCCTTAATTTTAGTGTTAGTATTGCTGTAGGTGCTTTGGACATATTTCCCACCCATATAATGGTCAAAATTGCAGTCAAAATAAAACTGACTAAATACAGACTCAGACACAGACTTTATTACACGCATGCAGATATAATGTACTGAACATATAATTGTGCAAACACTGATAACACTTCAGTTCAGCATGAAATGATATCTGGTGCAAACAAATTAAGATGACTTAATTTATATATATAAGTATATATAAATATTCATGACTGGCAGCAACTACAGTGTGTCCACTGTGGAGCAAAACTGTCTCTTTTTCCCTCTGATATACATTCCAGTCCACTTCATTTTTGTTCTGAAGGCATAAAATAGATGCAGAAAATAAATGCAGCTGAAGCGGTTTAAAAACAGGAGGTAACAGTGTTTCGGTGGTGGAGTGTGCGCCTCGGCCTTCAGCATGGTTGCACACACGGGGGGCTCTGTGCAGCGGCGGGGGGGGGGGGGTGGAGAGGAGGCCGAACGCGGTCGCCTCCCGGGCCAGCTGGGACCCCTCTGTACGAGCGCGCAGAGACAGAGCTGCCAGCCGCGGCGCGAGCAAGCCCGGGAATCACACGTCATTTCACTGTCATCGCCTCTCCCTGCAGTCAGAGCGTTAACGTGCCTTTCCCGCGTCTCCCGATGATCGGCTCCCTGATTGTCCCAAACTTTTTCTGTTTTTTTTTTTTTACAGTGTCACAGCACATATTTGGGGAGGTTTTCATTTATATATTTGCTTGGAAAAAATTACTGCAAGCTGTCGTACGTCCTATTTGAATTTTAAGCATAATGCAAAGGACTGACAAATATATATATATATTATTATTTTCACCATGCAATTTTTACTATGGTAATTTTTTTTCTAAAATGACATGATAAAATGCCAGTAGTGTAGCTGATGCTGTTAACCTTCAGAAGACATGGATAATACCAGCACCAGCATGGAGTTAGTCTGTCTGTCATAATAATGAAACAAGATTTTGATTTTCTTGTTGCATTGAATTTACAGGATGGTGTGTATCCTCTATATTTGCTGCATCAGCCCTGTTTCATTTACCACCAAATGATTGTACAGTGAAGCACTCCCAAATGTTTAAATATCAAACACTAATTCAGATGTACTCATTCATCACAGAATTCAGCTATATTTCAAAAAGAATAATTTATAAACAATTACAGACCAAAAGAACAATTCTGAGAGGGTATGATAATTTTCCATTTTTCTCCAAAAAAAAGTATGAGCAAAAATGAGCGATATCACCTTGTTTTCTCTGGTTCTGGAGAAGTTCAAAGGTTGTGTGTCTCAGTGACCTGCATGTAGGGATCAGCAGGGATGGCGTGTCAGACAGAATCTGCACTCAAGGGCATCAGTTTACGGGTTATTAACATGGCCAGATTCAAACAGAACCGAGCCACAGCTGTCATTGCTAACTGGACCCCTGGTTCACAAACTGTCCTCACTTCCGTAGAGGAAGGTTAAGAATATTTCCAGGGGTTGAAAAAAGAGATCTTGCTAATATGGGGAGCTGTTTCAAAACCTTGCTGGTAACGCTGTAGGCCATGATTATAATAAAAAAGTAGCAGAGCTACTATGATCTGCTCTCCCCACAGCGACCCCCCCCATCCCTACCCCCCCACCTTGCACGTACAGGTGTCATGTGATCCAGCCGGCCAGTCTCTGGGACAGAGGTTGCTGGGTCGCCCGGCTGCTCGTTCCCCCGGCCCCGCGGTGACGCGCCCGCCGGTCACTCTCCTACCTCTCCTTTCATCTCCCACAGGAAAAGACTCGCTGGCCAAAGTTAATTGTCTCTTGCTCAAACTACAGACACAAATTAGACACTTTGAAGGTCACATAATTAACTCTGGTTGTAGAAAGTTTATTTAAATATCCAATGCTTTTATCTCCCTGAGTGCTGACATTTTCTCATCGGGAGCACTGTCAGCGGCCTGCTTCCCACTTCATTTTATCCGCGTTAAACAACCGTAGTGGTAAAACGAGAGAAGCTGCAGACTGCTAAACATCTTAGCAATACAGAGACAGTGTATTATATGAATACAGATTCATATGAATACAGCCATACTATACAAATACAGACGAAGGATTCAGGCTTGCATTTGGCAATCAAATCAGGCTGCAAACATAAAATTGTCACTTTTTTCCAATGGGGGTAAATTCTTATGGAGCTGCATTGAAAAGAACACTGTAAATTTGCTCCTCCTCAACATTTCCTTACAGATGGCACATACACCAGCTCAATTATAAATTAGTATATAAGTCAATTTAATTTTTTAAGCAGTTGGGACATTTTTAGGATGAGCAATTTTTTTTATTCTGAATACACATGTTCTAATGTCTGCTACACAAAGCTCTACAAAGAAGTGGGTAGTAGTCATGTTACTCAGAAGTAAATAACCCACATAAAAATTTCACCTGAAAATGATCAAACTTTCCCTTGAGACAGAAGGGAATTATTTGGTAAAGTAATACACATATAACGAGTACACTGTGATACACTCTACGATTTATATATTATTCTGCTTTGTCTGTAACTATTGGACACAAATGAGAATAACATTTTTTAGTGTAAATTTTTATTATCGTTATCACTGATGTATGAACATAACACAGCAGAAATATTACATTGAGTGGGGTGTGTAAGATTTAGGTTATGGGTAGCAGAAACACTGTGCCAAGTGTCCCCTTTGTGCCAAAATTTCACTTTTTAAATACATTTTAGCTGAAGGAAAAAAGTAGCACATTACTCTCAGGGTGATGAGCATACATGGATGGAAAATATTATTCGTCTATTAAACTCTTACTCAAAGCATGAAAACAATTAAGTACATAGCATAAGATAAATAAATATGTTTATGTTAAATTTACATACAGGTATATTGTACGTGTCTCCCATCCTGCTGAGTATGAAAAATAAACAGCTTTTTTAACCCTCTGCAACAGTAAAGAGGTGAAGAGCACAGCAAACTCTGGCAGCCAGCAGAGATGAAGATTGATCAGGAAGTGAGGCGGAGCCACGGCGACGGAGGGGCAGCCATGTGGCATTTTACAGGATTTGTTGCTGATAGTTAAAAATAAGGTCATTTTCAAATGTACCGGAGCTCTATTTGTTTTTGGCAATGGTTCCCCATAACAGTCTTTGGTCCCATTATCCCCGTAACTGTATGTGCATTAGTGATCCTGCCCATATTCAAAGCTGTCATTATGTGGGGAGTCTTTCAGATTTTAGAGAAATGGTAATGGTTAAGATGACAGAAAAGTGGCAGCTGGTGACAGCAAGCGAGAAAAAAAAAATCCTTGATAAGATGATGAGGGAAAATCAGACTGCTGGCTACCCAACCACCACCCACCCCCCCAACACCTCCCCCCAACCTCCACCCCTATTTCATGTTTGCCAATACCACCTCCCTCGTTTGAAGTTTAAAGCAAGGTTCAAAAGAGCCAGGTGCTGAATCATAATATTAAAGCAAGAAGGAGCTCTGTGAAAGCCAGAAGATCTGAGAGGCGATGGCAGCAAACACAGCTTTCAACTGCCTTTTGTGGGTCCTCTCTGCAGATGTCACCAGTTGTTATCCCCAGCAGAGACTTCAAGCGTGGAGCACTGCCTCTGGCTCCGTCCTCGGCCACGTTTCAAGTGTCAATCACAGGGAGAGGACACAGCCTGCTTCCTGGTCACTGTCCTGTGAAAAGTGCCAACAATTTGCCATTGATTTAACTCACTCAATATACAAAGATAGAGCCAGCTTTGTGCTGAAAAAAGGCCCCTTGGCAAGGTTACTGGGAGAGCGGCGTTGGCTTCAGCGGCTCTGGCGTGTTCGCCACTCCTTGGTTTAGCCGCGCCGCGGCGGCGTCTGAAGGCTCCGCTTTCACACGCGGGACGAAAGAACGTTATTCAGGAGTGAGCAAGCAAGCACAAAGGGGGGCAGCTCATTGTGATAGGTAATAACATCGGCTGCCACAACAAAAAAAAGTTGCTTTTAACCTCGTTTAGCCTTGAAATACCCCCTAGGATGAGGCATTGTTCCGATTTCTTCAAACACGTTAGGCAGTTGAGTGCCCCAGTAAAATACTCGCATCTCGCTGAGCGGATTGGGTACTGATGCAGGCTATTTTCTGGGAGTGTTACAGGAGGCATCAGAGAGGAACATGCAAACAGAGCCACAAACATGACTACAGCGCCCTAAAATAAAATCCTCTCCCAGGGAGCGCATGTGGCACATTGTTTTGAAGTGAGACAGAAGCTCTTAGTTTGGTTAAGCTAAGGTGCTTGATCATGGGTAAAGTGGTGAACTTGGTTTCATGAACCAGAGTTTTTGGCTACAGCAGAACCAAAAAACAAAATAAAAAACAAGCAGTTCTGTGGTGCTGCTGAGCTACTTTACCTGTGATTCTTCTGAGTTTTTTTCCTGGAAAATAAAATAAAACAAATGCTAATTATTTTAGAAATGTTCTTTTTTGTAATTTTTTTTTTGTATGTAATAAAAACATTAACCTGTTCAGCTGGAGTGGGAGCGGTTTGACTTTTCTCTCAACAACATGCACTGTTATCATACTGTAAAATATTATTATAACTGGTTATTGTATATTTCTTGAAGCACCTTTTGCCTTGAGTGCATTTTAAATCATTTCAGTAGTGATAGGCATCTCTGAGGCAAGCCGGAAGAAGCCATCTGTGTTCAGATAAAGGTTGCCGTGGCACCAGATGAGAGGGGAGAGGGAGCCCACAGCCACGGCTGACCTTGGCACGTCCTCTCCCCTCCTTGTGCCTCTGTCTCACCCCTCTGGAGAGGGCGTGCGGACACCGACCCGCTCCCGCACGGACCCTGCCTGCCAGTTTGGGATATCCTGGATAAATAACGCGCGTAGTCATTATAGGCTTCCTGTGTCATAACGTCTCTCAGCACCCTGGCCTGCAGAAGAATAGCTTCAAGTGGGCATTCAGTCTCCAGCACACAAACAACCCGGCGATGTTTTCAAAGGCCGGCGCTGAGCTGGACTTTTAACCCTTGTTGCAGTTTATTGACGGTGACATTTTTGTTACAGTCACATATTTTTCACTCAATAATACATATACATACATACACCATTTACCATACATGTATATGTCTGTCTGTCTGTGTACCATATGTATGTTCTTCAATCTTTTCAACTCCACCAATATTCTCTGTTTGACAGAAGATGCCTGTAAGACCTCTACTCTTAATTTTATTTTATTTTTAAAATAAAATCAAGAGCAAAATCTTTTTGCAAACAGTGATAATGAAAATATGCATGGTCTTAACATCTATTGTGTCTGTTTTATATAATTGTGTATATACTTGAAATCCAGAAAATAAAATCTACATAAGGCTCACAGAGAGCTCTTGAGAGACACAGATACAGAGCAGTAGCTGTCTTGTAAGTTCTCAAAGCAGCAAAGCTTTTTGTGTCCCCGGATCTGTGCTTTTACCCTCTTTAGCCTGGTCCCACTGTTCCGGGACCTGTTCCCACTAATCCAGGATCAGTTGCTGGCGGTCCTGCAGGGTACGAGGTGGATCTCTTTGTGAAGGCTCCGTTTCTTCTCCTCCTGGAGTCTGAGGCCCAGACACACAGGTAGGGGCCCAAAACACTCTGCTGTCCCCGTCCTAGAGGGGCACAGTTTCACACACCTCCGGAGAGGGTATAGCATGGCATTAAAACCCTCCTTTATCTAAAACACATAACTGTGGACAAAAAGCTTTGCGTAGCTTTCTCAATCCATTTAAAAATCGAATGATTCTGCCCATTGGGTTAGAAAAACCGTGCTAATAAACTGGTGGCCTTTCCCAATGTCACACTATCAGTGTGGGGTGGAAGCCGGCCACTTCTCTGATCAATGTCCTGGTGGGGTTCTCTGGTGCGGCGGCTCCCCCGCCAACATATCGACATGATTTACATTCAATCTATTAAAAAAAGATGCAGAGAAGGAAATGAGTCTGGCCTCAAAATCCATCAGGCTCCCAGCTCAGCGGAGCTTTTCCAGACGGGAGGTATCTGGGAGGATTGTTTATGTGTAAAGTACACACACTGGCACAACTCCGCTGGTTAAGGAGCCCAGTTTTTTTTTTGGATTAGGTGCTGACCCTTACGATGGTGTCGATGTGATCTTTGAAAGTCTTTGAGAGGGAATGCACTGCTGTGAATTTTGGGGGCGCATGTTGGTGTAACGATGCTGAAGGCCCTCAGAGCCAGCAGCACGTCTGAAACTCCCACTGATCCCGGCTCCCACGGCACTCTGCTCACAAACTAATGAATATGAGTCTGTCTGCGGTCAAAAATCTAAGAGTTTTCTATAAAGTTACTCACATTTCTCCTGGATTCCGGCACTGATTGTCACTGGTTGTCATCGGTGAGAGTCGAGCTGCTCCTCCAATCAGAGCTGCTCCTCCGTGTCTGAGCCCGCCCCTCACAGGTGTAAGAGGTGCATCTGAACAGGGCGTGGCTAATCTGTGATTCCAAAGTCTCAGCAGGGATCCGGTGGGGGACAGTGTCATCCAAAATAGCCAACACAGAAATCTGCTTATGAAGTAGGATTGACAAATTTACTATATATATTATATTAACTATATATTGTGGGGGAATTGTACGTAAATGTAGTCATTTTGCTTTTTTGTAGGGAAAGGTTCTACCCACGTTTTAAAAGGAGGCACATAGGGCTGTGGTATGTGATGTAAAAATGAACTCAGCTTCTGAGTGGTAAGCACCTGGGTTCACTTTGTAAAAACCTATAACAACGCTCATAGTCATACCAACATGTGTGATTTGTGAATATTCATGTCAAATAAGCAGTTTTGATTTATGTGTGTATAAAAATATTCTGTTATACAAAACAACAGAATTTTGCTACAGAGTTTTTCTACAGAACATTAATTAGGAGAGCCATAGTAGGATTTTAGAGAAATTAGTCTCAGCACACAGCCGGTGACGGAAGTCTGTGAGTCACTCTGACAGTCAGAGAGATGGCTGCATGGATTGATGATGATCCTGATGCTTACATTGCACTCTACACTGCACTCCACTCCACCACTCCCACGGCATGCTTCTTCTCAGAGTTTTGCTAAAATCCTTCTTGGAGAAACTGCATTGCCTCTCCGAAGCATGTTTTTATTCTGTGAACCCACTATATGCTCCTCACAGTATGGGAAGAGCCGCAGAGAAGGGAACAAAAGAGTTCATCAGGACCCATCTCAGTGACAGGAGAACAGCACTTTTCTATTTTTAATGCCTAATTGAGATGAAACAAGTGATTTCTGTTTTCCAGCTGAAATATTACACTTATGTTTACAATTTTTACAGCCATCCCTTAGTGTCAGGGGATCTATAACCTCTCAGCTGCATGTTTCTGCACTGGTGAGCTCTGAACAAACTGTGATCATTTTTAATGGCAAAAACTTTGCTGCGTTATGTGATTGGAACAAAGACCAAAAATACTTTTACTGAAGGAAAATCTGTTGAGGGTTCCAAACATTTGACGATTTATTCCAATACCTGTTTCCAGAGGCAAAAATGAGACGAGAAATAAAATTAAGGAAAATGCGCAAGAAACGTGCCTGCTGTCAGCAGGTCTGACCGACACCACACACCCAGGGGAGCGAGAAAACGATCAAAACACAGCCGGTGCCAGACGTATAGTGCCATAAATTCACGTCACATTCTGTGTTTTTCACGCCCGGCCTATTTTTAGTTGTTTACGGCCACTGTGGTTTTACATTTTTTTAACATCATGCGATTTTGCCAAAGGAAAAGCTTGGGAGAGACATCTGATATTATCTTACGTGTTTTTCCAAAGGAAGAGCGGACCCTTTTTTCAGCATCTGTGGACCTCTTTGGCAACGTGTAATGTGTGAACAGACATGAACTTAATTGTTAAGAAAAAAACGCCTTTTTACTGGGTCATTGACGTACTTAGGCTGGCTATGAAAAAACCCCACACGTTCATCACACCCACTCTTCAGTACTAAATCACTGATACTAAAGACTGACATTTCCTTGCTCATCGCTCGTGAGTTTATGATCAATCTAATGATATGAATGCACCTTATCATGGGTTTACCATGAGGAATTCTGGGATACCTCTTTCTCAAGAACAATGGAACCGTTGTGATGACTGACAATAAACAACAAAATACAACAGTAACAGTGCAATATCTTATCTCAGTTTTGTCAGTTGTTTTTATCCAATAAAGGTTAAATCATGTCACAACACTTGAAGCAGTTATGCTTCAAATTACTTTCTCATGATTTCATATAATTTTAGTTCACAGTTTTTTCTTAAATCGGTGTTCAAACTATTTGAGTCAGCTCTCAACAAGAGGTTTACACTTGGCACATCTTCAATGTGTTGTACTGTATTTACAATCGAATGCTGATGTCTCCACAGCCCACAGTAAGGAAAAACAGCATGAAAAACATGTTGGTAAATGTGGGCCTTCGTGTTTAAATGGAAAAACGGGACCTGAGGGCAGTCAGATCACAGAATGGGCTGGGTGTCGGGAGTGAGCTCACCATCCTCAGACACAGATGATTGGGTCAGAGGAGACGCTGGCGATCCCAGCGAGCTAGGGCCCGATTCAAGCTCAGGCTGCTTCATAAAATGGCAGGAAACATATATCTGTCAGTCTCCATTTAAGAGTTCACCTGTAAGGAAATGTTCTTGCCAATAGTGCTGACACAATCACAGTTCCTACCAACACATCCTCCAGACTTCAGCCTTTGTGATGCACATACTTCAGCGCTGTGGAGTTTCCTGCTTCGTTTGCGGATTGTCTCTGCACGCCTCTCTCCTTTGTTTTCCTTCGTTTGGCTTGGACATATAAAGAAAAGACATTTTAAGCAGACCATTTACGTACAACACGTCAAATAGAACCTCCTCTTATTGTGTGCCCAATCTTCAAAGAGCATTGCATATTGTTCTGTCCTAACGTCACGTAACCGTCTTCCAGAATGTTTTAGGTCTTGATGCAACAGCCCCATTCGTCCAGCAGCTAAATCAGATGAATAGCTGCGGACATCATTTCTCTAATGCCAACCCTTATTAGATTAAAAAAAAAAAACTGAGATAAGATATTGCACTGTGACTGTTGTTGTTGTGCTTTGTTGTTTATTGTCAGTCATCACAACGGTTCCCTTGTTCTTTCCAAAGAGGTATCCCAGAATTCCTCAAAACTCTGTGCTTGTTGTGAAAGTGGTATTTGGGGCTTGACCCTGTTTTGTGGTAAACAATGCGTGCTAAATGAAGGGTTAACTCCAGTGGCATCTGCTGCTACCAGGGAAAGAGAGCAGCCTGTTATAATGGCGGCTTTCTGTGCACCTGGCCCAGAAATGCGGCCAAACTGTTTATCACACCTCTCTGAGCTCTGACCCTCTCTGCCGCACCCCTGTTCTTCTGTGTGTCACGAGTTTGGGGTACGTTTCTACGCCCAGTGTGTCATTTCAAAATGTTCAGAACATTTACAGGAAAAATATATACATGTAGGCTAACTGTAGTCTCACTTTTCTGGATATCCAGTAGATTTTGGATACTGATACCAAGTACATAGGCATAAGCAGCTATTTTTAATCATTTTAACACAGGAACAACACTGGTGGTGTATTTTTAGAGGGACTGCAAACACTAAAGTCTGAATCCATGCCATAGAATGTACCTGGCTGACAGGATGTAGATTGTACATACAATAAATGCATCCCCTTTCTTTGTAACCACAATGAAGGGTATCAGATTGCTTGCCCAGGTCAAACAAAGACTGTTCTGAGGACTTCCACAAAGCCTCTGTGAACATGGCTAAATAATGTAGCATCACAGTCATCGGGCTTGGGCTGATTATTAAAATGTCAACAAAATTATCGCAAAAATATACACAGGCAATGATATGCGGAGGAAAGAGGAGGATCAGGACTCATCACTTTCAAGTTATTATTATGACATCATGGGACATCATATTAAAATAAAATGAACTCACAGTTGTATTTCTTTCCCAATGGAGTTTTTTTTTTTCAAAATAACTTTTTGTTCATGAATACAAAGCAATAATACAACAAAAATAAATGGACTATCATAAATACAACAGGCTATCAGATATAATAAAAAAATATAAATTATGTGCATTCAAAAACATACTTTCAATGAGATGTGAGTTAAACCTCTGTACCATAAAATAACATTTACAATCCACAGAGTACACTTATATTTACATAATTAATGACTAAATAACTAGCCAAAATGATACCATAAACAACACAGACAACATAAAATATGCAAAGGAACATCCTGTGCTTAATTAAAGCTAATTGCACTGCTACCTCTAATGTGTCTTTGCTAAATATAGATGTTTAGTGTATGTGCCACTCCACTGCCTCTGTAATGGTATTACTATGAGGAGAATAGCTAGCAGGGGTAACTAGCGACATGTCGGTTCAGTAAGAATATGCTGGTTAGGTTCAGCCACTACCACTGCTTGCTGCTTATTTCACAACTGATCCTTTTTTATGGAAGTAACCATTAAAGAAAAATATGAAGAATTGCATATATGATAATTAATATTTATTTAAATAAACATGCACAACAACAATCAGAATTCTGTTTTAACACTGTAGTCACAGTGTAAGACACTTGGAGCTCTCTCTCCTTTTCTTCACTCTCACTGGGGGAGAGCGTGGGGAATTTCAAACACAGGCATTTGCAGAAATGACTAAGTGCCAGAGGACATGGCCTGTTAGCGACAGGCGCTACTGCTCTTTAGCGCTAAAGGTGATGTCGTTCTGTGGGAGTGGGAGTTTATCCGGCTCCCCCTTCAGGCAGCCTCGAATAGGGCTTTTCAAGATCAGTTGGGGCTTTTAAAATAGCTTATTTACCAGCCTAATGTCTCTGCAGGGAGAACAAAACTACCCTCCCGCCCACCACATCTGTGTGTCCCTCCCATCCTCTCTAACCTCTGTTTGAATGTTCCCTGTGTTCCTTCACCGGTAAACAGAGCTGTGGCATGTGATCCCTGACGCCTGATTGGCTGAATTTCAGGGTAACATACTGTAGCGTGGTATTTTTTTGGGGAGGGCCACACCCTGTCTTATGTGGAAACCCTACTCTGTATGTATGTTACTCTAACAATACAACCAAGCCGAGCATCTGGCAAAGACAATTCACATCCCTTTAAGTGGAAATATGACCAAATGGATATGGAACTAATCTCAGCTAATCTTGTTAGGGAAAAATGTACATCTACCAGTCTGTTACATTTTTCAGGGAGATTTAATGACTATACAATAACCTCACAGAGAGAATGAGAGGATCACCTTATTCCCTCCCTTTCGTAACATTTCCAGGTTTACAGGTTTCGACCCCACTGTGGCAGCAGATTGAGTAGAAGGTCCTAATTCACAGACACTAACTCCTGGTGGTTTCTTGAACTTTGGGATAAATAAAAATGTAAATTTATCAAAGAAAAAATGAGCAGGAAACTGAGCACAGAAATGCTCTTCCATAGGTCTGCATGATGAAGGGGAGTCAAAATGTGGAGGAACAGCTCTGAATTCCAGCCCTTCGTAAATTCTTACTCATTCAGCCTTTGAGAGACACATAAGCGCTTAGTGAACCTACCCTGTTGTATGGTATTCTAAAGACATGAGCTTGGCTACCCTTGAATTTAATTGCTCAAATTTAATTGCTAAATTACCATCATTACCTTTTACCTTCAAGGAGAAATTCCACATCCGCAAACAATATGTTTCATAGATTTTATTTTACTGTATGCAACAGACTTGGGAATGAATACATTACTCGTAGAAAATAGAATTTAGATTTTAAAAACTGAATTTATTTAAACTGCAAGGTTTCCTTGGTTAAGCGCAGGTTTTCACAAGTTATTTTTCCACATGACTTAAAAAAAATCACTGTCCAATCTATGATACAGAAGCTGACTTACATGATATAAAAGACTGCATATAGATTGTTAAAAAACAGATAAATCCTGAATTGTGCTGTCTGGATCCCAATAAAAATGTTCCATCACTGCTTTTTCATCCATGCTAGTGTTCTGTTCTTTCTGTGATTTTTTTTTTTTTTACTGAAACACTACTGAGAATATCTAACAATAATCTTCAAAGCCATGTCTAGAAAATCAAAAATAAAAACCTTTAAAACCTTGAAAATCACAACACATTGTGAATATAGTCATTAAGTAATAACTTTATTAAAACCTGTTGCTATAATTAAATGAGTGATAAATAATACCAAACTAACTGCTTTTTTAATACTTCCCAGCTTTGCTAACACAGTTTTTCCCTTTTCAAATTGCTTTTTTTATTCACAGTACTATTAGAAGTGACAATAATGATCAAAGTGCTGATTTGCGAAAACAGACAAATTATTCCTTTAAAGGCGCAGCATATTGTGTAAAAAAACTTCCCTTTTAAAATGTTCTTCCAAGATTTCCTGTTTGGAAACACATGAGATGAAATAGTTTTTCCATCCGGGGTCAAAGGTCAGGGGCAGGTGCAGAGCCACAGCTGCATTGAAAGAATGAGCTGTTTTTCTCTCTGCACACACTTCTGCCGAGGAAACTGTTCAAGGTATCTTTTAAAAACTGTTTTTGCTGCATAACGTCATGCGTGGCTTCTGAAAATATTCAGCACTCTCTAATAACCTGAAATATTTCAAATATCAAATTTAAATGATGTCTTTTTTACGTGCCACTACATACTCATATCATTTAGAATCACTGCGAGAATTAATTTGATATTACCTTATCCATTTTTCAAAATATTACTTTCGGATGTTACTCATTGAGCTCTTATCTCTTGCTAAGTCCAGATTGAGTCACAGAAATGACCATGTTGCTGTAGCACCAATGCACACAGCAGATTCCAGCTTTCTGATGTTTTCCCTTGATTTCTCCTGGAGAAAGGGTGGTATTAAATATTAGAAAGCTAACAGCTGGGTGTTTATCCTAACTTGAGTGCATTAACCTCTTTAGCCCTTTTTATTCCAGGGAAAGAAGCTCTTCTGTCATCTGCACTGCTGGAGGCTCAGTGGGCTGGCGTGAGGACAGGACTCTAAAGTCCAACAGCTCAAGCAAACAGGGGTGACGGTACAGTCCAATATTGCCGATCGACTCGGGGCATCGACACCTGCTTGCACCAGAAAAAGCAAAGGTTATGGTCAGCGGAGCAGAAAAACACTTTCTGCAGCCTGTATGGATGGTGGGGAGGCAGAGCACATTCTGGAAGGATTCCAGGGACAACATGAATAACACACACACACACACACACACACACACACACACACACACACACACACACACACACACTCATGCACACACACACACACACACACACACTCACACACACTCACACACACACACTCTCACACACACACACACACACACACACACACACACACACCACACACACACCCGCACACACACACACACACACACACACACACACACACACACACACACACACACACACACACACACACACACACACACGCACACACATGCATGCACACACACACACACACACACACACACACACACACACACACACACACACACACACACACACACACGCACACACACACACACACACACACACACACACACACACACACACACACACACACGCACACACACACACACACACACACAGACCCGCACACGCACACACACACACACACACTGGATGAAGTCACGCATGTTGTGATTGGCCAAAGCTGGGTTAGGGCACCGTTGGACTGGGTAATGAGGAAGAAAAATCACATCTGCACCAGGCTGCCATGCCCTTCAAGTGCAGGCTGTGTAGAACATCATTTTAAACAAAGCGCCTCTCCCTCCTCAAAAAATAGATAGATAAATAAATTAAAATAAAAACAAAGCAAATACAGAAACTGATTTTGTCTAATATTAATCCTTTGATCAGCTCCATAATGAACACAATGGAAGACCATGTTTTACACTGCAGGTCTCCTCTATGCTTTCTTGGGCCTGAGTTCTGCTCACAGCTGCCTGTGTATTGAATGAGACCCACGCACATCCTCACATGGAGAATGGATGATACAAAGGAAACTCACTGATGCCCTGTCAGCCTCATGTTTCAAAGGCTGGAGAACTCTGATTAACTCTTTCACAGCCTGTCGGGGCGACCTTTATGAGGAGAGACCCTGCTGTAATCACCACGCCCATTTGACAAAAAGACTCCACCCTTAAGAAGCAGAGGCAAGCATCGGATTTCTCTTTGAAACTCCTTCCAGATCCTCCAAGGCAAACAATTCATCACACGGCCCCTGTAAACCCCTGTCAGAGCTGCACCTCACCCTCTGTTGTCTTACGCCACAGCTGTCCAGACAACATACTGACAGATTAAAGAGACGACACTGCAGACCCTTCCAGGAGTTTCCACTGGACTGGACATGGCTGAAGCACTGAGGGAGACACAGGGTGTGTTACAGGGTGTGTTACAGGGAGACACCGCTGGTCGAGGTGATCTTTCCCTCTGCTGGCTGCTGCATGTTCAGTATGAGATATTGTGTTCTCAGTATTAGGTGTGGCGTGCTCAGTAATAGGTCTGGCATACTCAGTGTTGGCATTTTGTGTGTGCAGTATTAGGTGTTGTGTGCTCAGTATTAGGTGTAGCGTGTTCAGTATTAGATGTTGCGTGTTCAGTGTTAGGCATTCTGTGCTCAGAATTAGATGTAAGTTGTTTTGTATCAGTGTTAGGTGTTTTGAGTATTAGATATTGTGTGCTCAGTGTTAGATGTTGCGTGTTCAGTATTAGGTGTGGCGTGCTCAGTGTTAGCTGGTGTTCTGGCTGCACCCTCACAGGTAGCCGTGTCCTCAAGGAGAGCCTTTCTCTTTCCCTTCCCCCTGTGGGACGCTGACTTGGCTGTCTCAGCTGCCAGAGAGCTCTCCCATTCAGACCCCTTTCACAGGGAAACTGCCCTCATTGTCTTCCTTATTGATTGTGATAATGCACCTTACTGTGGTCTGAATGCGTCAAGTTAGATGTGAGGTTAGATACATTTGGACCCTGATATTACAGTAAGATATGTCATTAAAGCGGGGGAGGGGGAATTTCCTTTATATATGAGTCACAGTATAAGAAATGACCTGGAGTATGGAAAGTGGCCAAAAAGTTAATTTTGCTCTTGTAAACAATTAATAGCCACAATTAACAATTCAGAGCCATTTCGGAAATAGTTCACATGTAAAGGTTTTTGTGGTCAGTCTTGCACAATTGTAAATGTTATGGAAAAAATATGCTTGCTTATTCTACCAACTAACAATACTCTCTATTTGAAGCAACATCAGCAAACTAAATCTGTGTGTGTGTGTGTGTGTGTGTGCGCGTGCATCCATGTGTTATATTTATATAAGCAGAATATTTTGTCCTCCTCATTTGGAATATCACTGTAAAATTACCATAACATACAAATGCTACATTCTAAATATTTCAGGAGCTGCTGCTTTATTCATGCATCAAAAGATCCTTTGAGCTGTATGGTGTGTGATTATGGGTCTGAAGCATCCACTGACCATCTAATACATTATGTCATTTTCATACGCAGTAAAAGCACAGCACTGCCTGATGCATTGCTGTCGTATAGATGGTGGGAGGGAAACCATGCTTACTTTTTGCATCAAAGACTTGAGTGAGGCTCACTCACTTCAAAACCCAATCAATCAATCAATTTGTTAATCAATTGATCAATCAAAGACAGGCTAATTCAGTACATTGCCCTTTATGGCACTATTCAGAGTACTACATAGTCTTTTGCAAGTTAGGAGTCCCAGACACTTAAACAATCAGAAACATGACATTGTTAATAAGCGATAATAGCATTAGCATAAGGACTGTGTGATGTGTCTTCAGTTTAGAATTAGTGCCTGCTCCATTTTCCCTGTGTGTCTCTGAGCTGTCTGTCTGTTCTGACTGAGCAGAAATCAGATGTGAAATAACAAGCCAGAGTCACACAGTCACAGGGCCACTCAATGAAATGACTCTGAAGTGGAGGACTGTCCATGACAGCAGAGACATGTATCCCGTCTCTGCAGTGTTTGGTCTGCGCCTGTCCTGGCATCCCTCTGCCTATCCCCCTACACTTTGATTTTAATCCTGCCACAGCAACAAAACGGCCCTGCAAGACACTGTCTGTGCAGAATGAAAAACATACAATAGGAGCATGTAGTGGATTCATACAAAAGGATTGCGAACAAAGCGGCGCAGTGGAACTGTTTTCAGAGCAGAAGAATGCGCGGTTTTTACTGCATGCACTGCGATGGCCGGGTTCCTCTCTCTCTGCACACTGTTTGCCACAGTTGCTCTTATCAAGCTTTTTTTCTCACTCTTGAGGCAAAAAAGCTTTCGAAATGCATCCAATTGTTCAAATTAATACCATGATGTAAAGAGCTTTGGATGAAATGACACAGAAACATCTGTCTGCATCCAAAACTCTCACACAGACACAGGATTTTGCTCTTTTTTTTCGGCCAGTATTAATGCTTTAGTTCAAAGCCCCTGATGTAAATTGAATGCTTTGGCACCAACATGTTTAATATTTACAACAGGCTTGTCACTTGGACAGAAGTCACATTAAAAGGCTGAATAAAATAAAACAAAACCCCAAATAAAACCACAATGCAAAGCCCTGTGGTTTTGGTCTGTGTTTTAGGGTGATTATTGGATTTTTTTTTACCCCCAGACTTGCACACCCATACACTCCAAAATGCCATGCAAATAATATATATATATTTGAAAACAAAATCATTTTTTAAAGTGAAGGCCATGATTCTATCAGTAAAATGGACACAGAATACACACACATATGTATGTGTTGTTTAAAATATTTGATCAGAATTGGACGATTCTTGGACGTTTTTTCCTCATGACACCACAATATAACATTTTTGAATGACTTTAGTTATGTTTTGAATGTGCAACATAAAACCATAAACTCTGTAAGAGCCTTTTAATGACCTTTCCAAAGTCACTCTCAAGAAAAATAAAACTGTAAGGTGGGTGGACCAGGCAGGAAGAGGCCAATGGAGGAAGTGGAGGCTTTTTCACCTTTGCATGTCACTGGTTTCCTCACTGAAGAGCCGGTTCCTCACCAGCTGTCCGAGTGTGTGTGGGGGGATTTGGTGGGGGGTTGGAGAGAGAGGGACAGAGTGGGGTTCCCTGGAAGAAGGCTTGTGTGTCAAACACCACGTTCAGACTGAGTCACACCCACACTGTACAGAGGCTCTTGCCTTTAAGCAGAGTTGTCTGAAATTGACATGTAACTTGGCTTTGTTATACACTGAAGCAGTTTTCACTGTAGACTTCAGGTACTGCTGATAGCTGTGTGTATCATATAGCCTGACTGACAGTGAACAGAACCAGGCCCTGGAGCAGTGGAGAATATCAGACTGTAATGCGTGGAGAAAGTGGGGTCAAGCACTTCAGTGGAGTCATACTCCTCCTCAATCAACACTTGTGCTTAAGTTTGACTCAGAAATTACACTATTTTTTCTGATTCAAATACTATTTTTTCATTTATTTTGGTGATGGCTGAGCTCCGTGAAGCATTGAGGAGGAAAGTAACACTTGCATGTGATTATAAGTCAAAGTTAAGGGCAACGGTTGACTGAATGCTGGGTAGAGCCTCCCTCTCTGTGCTGCAGAAGAGAACCCTTCACTCTCGTTATGGGGATTGCAGGTATACTGCTGTAATACAGCTTTGCAGGGCAGACCCCTGTCTACACACCACTGGGATTTTCCTCCATCAAACCTCATTTAAACAGCAGATTTTGCACTACAGTCTCCTACAGCCACACATAAATGCCTAAACTTGGACTATTGTGGCTGCCTTCTTCCTCATTTCCTTCATTTTCCTGTTATAGTACATCATAAACATGTTCCAGAACCCTGATGGATGTGTTTTGTCAGTGATCCCTAATCTCATTCAGACAAGTAGAAGGGAGAAAGTGGAAGACAGCCATGTTGGCTGTGCATGAAATCTAGACAGCTCGCTAACCAAGCTCCAAACTAAAGATTCGTAATAATGCTAACATAGCCACTTAACTGGCAACAAAAAATATATTTTTTTAAAATGTATTCATATTCAATGCAACAACAATATTGCTTGAATGTCAACTCACAACAGGTACAACATAAAGGTATATAAGGTAGGCCTTAACATCCCTGATCTATATTTGGTAACTCCCCAGGTACCTTGCTACATCACTGCCTTAGCTAGCCACCAAATATTATTTTCAACCAGTTTTCTGCTAACACACAAAATCAGGAAGCAGCCTCAGCACAGAATCAACTGCAGAAGAAAAGAAGTTTCTTACCCTCCTCCCACAGACCTGTATTTAACAAACCTGCTTAAGCAGGTGAAGCTCGTTAACTAATGGCTGGCTGACATAGACAAAGACAATTAACAATGGAACAATTAAACAAATAACCTGTTTGGAATGAAGCTGATGGTATGAGATCTGTCTATTTCAAACATTTTACATTGGGACAAAAAAAGGATCCAAAACATTCAAACTTTTAACAAGAAGAAAATGATTAACACCACATTATCAAACACTGCAGACATTTTGGGGTCAGGTGATGGTTCCCCCTTCATGAGATGTTTTTTGCTTGTGTTGTACTCTGCCTCACTTGTAAGTCGCTTTGGATAAAAGCGTCTGCCAAATGAATAAATGTAAATGTAAATATAAGTACTTAGCAAATGTGAGGAACCTGGAGTTTTTTACGCTCATAGCATTTTTTGTGGAGATCCAATATGCTGTTTGTTTCATTTACTCCCAACAAAGTGTATATTCACTAAACACTAATCAAGCATAAACAATAGACATCAAACAAAGCATAATGATTCCTGTTATACCAAGGAAACACATGAGTGTGTGTGTTAAGTCATTTGTTCCATCTGAGAGGAGTGCATTCAGTCCACAAAGGCTTCTATTACATGCTGTGTCAAAGATGTACTCTGAACAGGAACAGGAGAGAAGTTTTTTATATTTTGGGGGGGACAGGGAGGGGGGGTGCTGTCAAGCAAAATAGGTAACATAAAAAATAAGGGCAGCAGTGAGAAAAGCATCTTGGTAGCTTTACCCTTAATCTCAGCTCTTAGCACTTGAGTCAGTCCAGCGTGTAGTGACTGCGGAGGTGTCGGCTCTGTGCTCCTCGCAACATATGGCTTCTATCAGCTTGATTAAACCTTTCCAGCACTTGCATAAGATTACTGTAAACCTGATTCACGGACAGGATGACATGTGGGACATGGATTGGATGACTTATTAAGCATGAGCCCCCACTTGAATAGAATTTGTCTCAGCGATGCCACAAACAAGCGTTTAATCACAGATAATTAACTGTAAGCATGTTGTGAGCGCGTTGCGCTTCCCCGCGCTGGAGCGCTTTGTTCGCCGCACACTCACCAAGCGAGGACTAATTGAGGTTTTTCCGCAGCCGCGGATGCGAGCGTTCGCTTCGCCTTTTACGTTGTCCTTGGATTGCGCCGGCCGGCTCGCGCTGTATTAAAATGCACAGACTCAAAAGTGTTGCACGGCAACCAGAAAAGAAGCTATTGTGAATTCAAATCTGCAAAATGCTTAAACGATAAAGCAGATTACTCTCATGTTATCAAAATTCTTTTGTGCAATTCTGTGTTGCTGTAATTATTAATCAGTGTGTTACAAAGCTGATAACTGCGTAATGATTTCATAATATAATATTAATATAATATAATTTAAGGATTCTTCGGTGTCCTCCAGGAGCACTTCCTAGCCATGTGTTGTGATATATGGTGCCTTCTGGAACACAAAGAGTTAAGGGGTCTGCTGTAACCCCATGGTGTTGGAGACATGGCTGCCTCTTTCGTATGGACACTAAGTAACAGATGTTCACCTGGTGCAGCAGGCCCTTTTGGAAGCGAAGACGTCCATATGCTGGGAGGCAGTGACATGTGACCAGGCACCAGGAGAGGGTCGCATGTCTTGCTTTCCATTGAGAGGGACGGAGGACAACAGTGTCACAGGCTGCAAAGGCAAAAAAAAAAAAAAATCAATAAAGATGACAGTAATGTAGATAGTAATATAAAACATACTGATATATGCAACAATATCAGATGCAAGCAAAATATACCACATATTTGTGCACATATATTGGATATATTCCCATATATGATCATATGTCATATTCCTGGCCATATTGCAGGGATTGTGAGGGAGGGATGCTGTGGATTTTACTGCCTGGGACCCGGGGAGCATCAGTGCCTCTCTGTTCCATTATGTATATATAAGATGAGAAATGATCCTAACTCTGAAGTATGTACTGCAGACCCAATAATTCCATTAATTAATTGAATTAATTTCATTTAAAATATTCTGCATTTAATTTCTGTATTATTACAGTAAAATATTGTTTGTTTTAAGTAGCATTAATGAGCACCAAAATTAAATTCCTGTCAACATAAAGATGTTTTAATTTGCTCAGCATGTCAGGAGTTTTCCCTCCCACAAGGTCTGACACAGCTGTATTACTGCACTGTGTGGTTAGTGAAATGAATGAGTGAAATGAATGAATGAAATGAAGGAATGAATGTAATTTAGTGTATTTGGAGGATGTGGTCTATGATGAATAAACTCACTTTTCACACAGCTTTTATGCTGTTTAAACACTGTGTTCCAAGCGGCAGCTGGCAATGCAGAAGAGGATGCATTCCTGTCTTCAGAACAAAGCAACGTTATGCCACTACAACTCATTCACAACATTCTAGCATTGACACTGACAGGAACTTCACTGAGAAAAATTAAGCAAGCCCAGCATTTGTGCAACAGCTTCAGAAACTTGGCCCAGGCAACGTATTAGCATTTGTTTTTTTTATTATTTTATGTTACAGTTATCCTTTGATTCTTCTCTTCTAAATATTTATGCAAGTCTTTGTTGTTAGTGATGATGATGTTGTTTCTGAATACATTAGCATTGGATTCAGTTTAATCAAATACTATAGTTAAACCGATGAACAACAACAAAAAAATCTTCTGCCTTTAACTGTTTCATTTGGGGGTTTTCCAACTGATCTAACATTTCTGGCAAAGTAGTTTCCTATATTATTCATATGTTGCCTCAGGTGATGGGTGACAGCCCTTTGTGGCATACAGTAACTCTTTGAGGTGCCCCTACATGCTACAGAACTACAGCCTCTTTGACACCCCACTGTAACGTGCTCCTGTCTGCATTAATGTTATCTTAATATTACAGCGTTGAAATTAGCACAAGAAAAAATGCGTATGAAATAGAAATTTTAAGTCCTGCTTGAATTCCTCTCGCAAACTGAAGACAGTGATCCATTAAAGCCTGATGCTGCCAGCCCCCGTGCTCGTGAAATGGACACATATTAAAGCATATTTAAAATAATGTGATCCTGGTTTGTGTTTGGTGTGTGCGGAAACGCAGCTGCGATGGCTGAGCTCAGGTCTGTGTTAAATGGCAGACGCTGTTTGTTCTCGGTGGCCAGCGTGCGGCCCGGCTGTTCCCAGGACAGTCTGGCTTTGTGGCAGTGAGGCAGCACAGTGCAGCTCTGCCACCATGCCCTCTGGCTCCAGTGCAGGCGACCCACGGGCCAGAGCAGGGGCTGCCTTTCAGCTCGCTTTTAGCTGCTGTTTTTTTTTTTTTAATATGCAAGTTGCCATGAAAAATTTGTTAGTAAAATATTTGCTCAGAAGTGTGCTCTGGGTGAGGCAGATAACCTACCTCTGTTTGAGTTGAGCTTCCCATGTTCTAAATACCCATCTTCTGGCTGTTTAGCTTATTGATTGGTTTGGCAAGAAACTAGGCCTCTTCAGCAGTGACCAAGGTCAAATGGCAGGCTGGCAAACTCATCCGCTCTCTCTCTCTCTCTCTCTCTCTCTCTCTCTCTCTCTCTCTCTCTCTCTCTCTTTCTGTCTCTTTCACACACAGGAAAATATCTGAAAACAAAATACAGGGAAAAGGTTTCCGGTGAGCTGTAAGCATAATGGAAAGCTGGATGATTACAGCTACTTTGTAATCTATCTTATACTTTTGTAATAATCTTGTGTTTTCATTTTTGTCATCAAATTAATGTAATTATTAAATATGGACATATTTCAGCAATCAGAAGTATTCACCATATGATTATGTGATGATTTTTTGATATGTGTTATACTTCTACATTTAATCAAATTATTACACACTTAGGGCATGTATTTATCCTTGTTACATGAATCTAAAAAACTTTTGTATTTTATTTACACCCCTGTATAGTACAGGGACAAAAGGGCCAAGTGAACATGTGTGAGTGCATGCATGCATGTGGTGTGTTTGTGTGTGTGTGTGTGTGTGTGTGTGAGTGCACACAGGTGTGGTGAAGGAAACCGGGTCTGTAATTTCTGAATTGCTGAAAAGTCTTCTGAATCCAAACATGCAGCATATTAGCAAGAGCCAGGCTCACACAGAGTAAGGCATGACTCTGTCCAGCTGTGCTCATTTACATTAAAACAGCACTGGAAAAATTTCAGGATCCCCTTTGACATCATACATCAATATGCATTTAATTAATTAGAGCTATAACTTATACAGCAATAGTACATACACAACCCATCTCCCCTACACACACACACATACACTCACACTCACTCACACACTCCAATAAACTGACGTGATCACACAGATGAGTGGATATGAAGAGAACCCCCTCTCTCTCTGTTCCTCCTCTGCGCTGAGCTGCAGACTGTAGCGATGCCCGATTAGAATTGATCATTTGCATCTTTCTTGCGGCGATGGCCTTGACTGGGCATAGGATCCCCCCGTCCTGCGCTGGGACAGTGCCACTTTGAAAGATTTAAGGTTCCTGCCAATCACTGCGGGACTGGGATGGGTGCATGCGGGGGCAGAGAACAAATCGCCCCACTGATTAACGAGCGCTCCTAATTAGGCAGGGTGGAGCTGGGGCCAGAAGCCTTCTGCTCCTCACGCTAATCAATGGTATCGAAATCTGAAGGTTATTTCAGGGACGTCGGTCTAGACTGTCAATGCCTTTACCATCACATGTGCATAGCCTTGAGCCTCTCTGTAAGTGTCACACAACTAAAGGGCAAACCGTCCTCGGTTCTTGGCACTTTGATTCACCTCCTCTAACAAGGACTTGTCCGAGGTGACTTCTGGACCCACGTGATTGGCTATTATTAGCCCGCGTCGGGCCCTGCCACCCCCTGACTCGCCGCCTCCCCTTGTCCTTATGTATATGTACACTTATCTCCCCTCTTACCGGAGAACAGCCGCATGACCTCCTATTGTCAAGGATACTTGGCACGCGTCCCTGCAGCTCAGTCAGGGCCATTGTTCCAGCGAGGAGTGACACTGGCGTGGAAGACACTTGCTGACATTTTCGACTTTTAAGCGCAGTCGGCCATTAATCAATAGGCTGCATCTGTTTTGGAAAGCGCTGGAGAGGGCGCGCACGGAGTAAACAGGCAGCATGGTCCCGAGGCGAGCGCGGAGATCGGAGGCCGCGTCTGACTTTGACTCTGCGGCCCGCTCTGCCTCTACCTCTCCTTTATCTCATCGGCTCAGTGTTAGCACGCTTAATTCTCCACTCAAGTGCTTAGCATATATGCAAATTCCCTTTTTTTATACAAGCCTCCTGTTTATTACTCACGGGTGCCAGAAAAGTGTTTGTCTTTGCACATGAGTGTGTGTTTGTGTGTGTTCGTATGTGTGTGTGCGTATTTATGTGAGTGTGTGTGTGTGTGTGTGTGTGCGTGTGTGTGTGTGTGTGTGTGTGTGTGTGTTTGTGTGTGTATGTATGCTAGTGTCTGCAGTAAAAAGCATCAGGAGATGGGTATGAATTTGTGTGCCTGCAAGCAAAACAGTTGGTGTGGGGACAGTGACTGAAGAAGAAGAGTCAGTACTCATCACAGTGATAATAACAGGAAGAAAGAGGGACAAACATACAAGCAAAGTGATTTAAACTTCGAGGCAAAGGTACTGACTTCTTATCATATGCAATATTATCAATTATATTTAATTCTGTTCAACAGCATTCTCCTCTGTTGCCCATTTGAACAAAAGGGACTGATTGATTCTCAACCAAGATAGTATTGTGTTTTACACAAGCGAAGATGCAGTAGGTCAGCAGATGAAAGAATGTGTGAAGGTCTGAAAGGACTTCAGGAACAGCCTCTCTTTAATGGACTGATATATGACAGACCTAAAGAAAAGAGTCTACTGTTTGTATACAGATAATCTGAGGCCCTTTGTTCCACTGGAGGAGCCTCCTTATGAATGTTAATTCTGTTCTACATGAGGAAAATTATAACTTTCTATTTCTGCAGCACATTCAGGCCTCTCTCTCTCACCCCCAGACGTGCACTGACCCCCCGCTGAAGGACACGCCTTTGGGGACGCAGCAACAACTTCTGATTGCAGCAATTTAGTGTCACTGCACCAATTTCCAAATGAACTGTACCTCATTTCCTGTTGCATTTTTCATTTACATTTTTTTTGTAGCATTTTAATTGTTGTACGTTTAACTAACGTTGTGGTAGCTGTGAGGTGCACAAGGCATACAGGTAATGTTGTTGCTAGTAAACGTACTTGTTAATGAGTCGCATTTAAAATAAATTTTTAGAATATTATGGGCACAATAATTCAATATTTCTAGATAAAATCAAGAAAGGTGTCTAAAAACTCAGTGTTAATGAAAAAAACATTATATGATGTCTGAAGAAAACAGTCTTTTCGACAGAGCCATACAGCTTGTTTCAAAGCCATTTTAAAAAGGCCAGGACCACATAGGATCCAGCACCCCAAAATGCAGCCACAAGAAATGGAATTACAAAGCAAAAACCATTTCATGATTTTAGGGTGATTTAAAAAATAAAAGGCTGAAGATCCAATGCTGCTGCAGCTCTTACACTGTACCACATCACAGGCTGTCCCACCTTTGAACAGGTAGCTCATTCTGCAGGTTGTGGCACCAAGGGAAGTAAATCTGTACAATGAATTCCATCATTTTTTGTCCCTCTTGGAGCCCAGCCCATTAATCTTCAGGCTCCTGATTCGCTGGTGTGTCTGTTCCCTGATAGGCTTGTGTCGTGCACTACAGCTTACAGAATGTGTTAGCATGCTAAGAGGGTAGCACAGAAGGACATATTAAGTAACAAACAGTCTGGACCTGAATGGCTGAAACTGTCTGTGCTTGATGTTTCAGATAATTGTCCATTTTTATTTTATATTTTTTTATTTGGGGCAGTCACAACTGCAAGGCTTTGGTCTCTCTCTAAAACTGTCCTCATCCTTGCTTTCAATCAGATATTTTTGTCTCGTCACATTTTCTTATTGAGTTGCAGTTTTATTGAGCAATCACCAGTGACTGTATTTCATTGATGGCTCTTTCTCTACAAGACAAGTACACAGCAAATAGATGCACCCACCAGGGGAGTGGGACAAAGGCTTGCTATGTCCAGCACATCCCCTGAGATTTTTGGCCACAGACCTAAATATGTAAAGAGATAAATCACAACATATTAAAACATGTATTAAATCCAACCTTTCAAAACCAGAGGAGATAAGAAGTTGAGTAAGATGGTGCTCTGAGAATATGTTGACATAATGGATGGTTGATGTAAGCGTTGCCATTTATGTTTGGGCTAAACGGGATGTAAATAGACATATTAGCATAAATGGATTGTACTGCTTTGCACTGGTGAGGAACACGGTTCTGTAGAAGTGCTCTGACCTTTTGTGTTGGCCTGGGTGTGCTAACAGACCTGCAGATTCACGCAGTCTTCTTTTGAACACACATGGCACTTGTGTGACCAGCCCCTGGCGCTCTGATTCCATAAATGACTTGGCTTTTTGGATTCATCAGATCTGCAGGGAATTTTTTAAAATTACTCTACCTTCATCTTGAGTGAGCAAATGGGTGCAAAATTAGCTGAATAATATTTTGTCATTCCTGTTTTGCAAATGAGTCTGACTGTTTGATGGCAGAACTGAGTATTTTGGGGGCAAAACTTTGTTCTTTTTTGTTTGGCCTGCACATCACGGCTATAACTGAATGAGAATAAAACCCTGCAAATTTGATCTTAGGTTCATTTTCATTTATTCTGGAGAATTAGCATAGACTGAACTGTAGATGAGGAGATAGAGGGTAGCTTTCAGGTCCTCCAGTAGCTGAGAGTGAAAAACATTTGGACCAGGTAGAATTAAGGAGTAATTGGAAAGGATTAAAATCAAAGAGGAAAGATTATGTTTCCCAGACTCGTTGGTTGTTTAAAACATCTCAAAGACATTGAGGGTACAAAGGAATCACTCCCCCCCACCCCCCCACCTTCTTAAAACATGCAGACTGTGAGTTACTGAGACGTTTCAATCGATAACCAACCGCTGCTTTTCCTCCGGCTCACAGCCAGGAAGTGAAATTCCCAGCATTCAACTGGACAAAACGTTGTTAATCTGTGATTTTCTGAAACAGACAGAGGCCCGATTCCTTCCCCTCCCCTTTCTTTCCCTGTGTGAAGGAGCCATGGGAAGGAACATGGACATCCTCTGCTAATGAAAGGTATTGGTTGGGAACTGGAGGAATTGCCAGACAGATGGACAGCCTGTGTTAAGGATCCAAGGATCCCTGAACCCTGACTCTGCGATGGATTTAATTAAACTTCCTCGCGCCGTCCCCCATCACAGACCTGCGTGCCGCACAGAGCCCCACTCTGCCATCACGGCCGCCCCGGGTCCACCTCTGCCTGCCCCGGGTTCCCTCAGATTCCCCTCCACTCGCCACGCCATGCCACAGTGTTGCTCGCCGCCGTTACCCGTTCTCGCTCCCTTTGCGTCTGAATGAGGCTGCCTTTGCGCTGGACAGCACATCACCCCGGAGGCTCCGCCCCTCCCCACTCCGCGGCGAGAGTGTCTCAAGGCGTGTAATTACTTTAAATCCCTCTAATCTCTCACAGATTGTACCCTTGTAATCTGCCGCCGCAAAGGTAACACTAACTTTCACTGTGTAATTTATTTTACAGAGGCCATTACCATCAATTATTTTACATTATATTGCAGGAGACACAGGAAATTTATTGTAAACAATTCAGGGGAACCAACAATATAACCCTACTCTTTCAGCCAGTATTCCAGCTGGCACAACATCAGAAGCTTAATATGAGAATATTTTATACACGCTGATTCTGTGTACATGCAGTTCAGCTCAATGGTATTCAACTTAAATCAGACATACAGACATGTGCCTTTGGTACATTTACGCTTGACTCTCAAGGGAGAGAGGGTGTATCCCATATGTGTAAAAATGAATGTCTTACTCAAGTTTTTATATTTCAGTTTCTTGAAGGATGGAGTGCAGGGAGGATTGTACCTTCCTAATCTCATGTACTGCTACGGGGCAGCAAGCATTCCAAAAATTGTTTACTGGTTCCAGACTCCAGAGACAGACTGGTATCAAATAGAGGCTAAACACTGCTAGCCCCACAGTTTTTTAAAAGCTGGACCCAATTCACAGCAGTTCAAGCTTTGCAATTTGTCTATTCAAGGCCCTGTATGTAATAGCCACCTCTTTCTTCCAGCTAAACTGGACTCCACTTTTATGTATTAGCAGAAGTTGGGCCTGGTCAACTTTAATGACTTTCAATGCCTTATCTACAAACATTAATGTGCCCCATTCTAATTTATTTTGTTACTTTCAGATTTATCTGTTTATCCATGCTCTAAGCCTAGCCTTCACTAACTTGCCACCAGGATCAGGGTTGGACGCAATATTATAAACTGCCTGCACAAAAAATTGAATATTGAATATATATATATATATATATATATATATATATATATATATATATATATATATATATATATATATATATATATACATAAAATTAAATAACAATTGTTGGAAAGCCTTTATAAAACAGTAGGAAAGCAGGACAATTAAACAGCGCAATTAAACATTTTTTAACAGTTCCCATTGCTTGCTTCTTTGCTGTCAGACACTGCGTCCATAAAAGCAGTGTTTTGTGGTTTCTTTCCTCTGTGGATGAAATGGAATTTGCTCTTTTGTGAGCACATCAGTGAACGCTAAACTCAACGACACACCCGTGAATAATTTCCTACTCTCAGCCTGAAAAGGTCATTTTCTGCAACTTGATAACTCAGCAGTAATGATCCCACAGTTGGCCTCAAGGCTTTTAAACACCCCGCCCTTCTGCTGGTGCATCTGAAGAGGCCCTGATCACTCCTTACAGGACCCCGAGGCTGCCCAGTAACACACAGTAACCCTCTTCCAAGCAACTAACTATCCACTCAGTGCACAGAAACGTGCCACACGATTAACTTTAATCAATACTGAGGACTCAGCTTTTCTCCCATGTTTTTTTTTTCTTAACTTTTTCTCCATCGTCTTCAAGGTCCAAGAAAACTATGGCAATAAATCCCTTTTTACACAGTCAAAACTTCCTGGACCAGCAAACCCACAGCTACATACAATCTCTTTATCATTAGTATTTTATATGTGAAATTTCTGGTATATTAACTTCCAATGAATTCAAAACTTCATATTCATCAAAAGGCACAGACAAATGATATGACGTGTCTCGTGATGTGGCTGGATATTGATATTGATTGTTTTATGATTAAAACAGCATTTTAATTTCTTGTAAATCAGGTCATATAATAACAAAACCAACCAGTGATAATTGCATGAGTGTAAATCGCTTTCTGTTCTGAGGGCTAAAAAGAGCTCTATTGTAGCTATGCCGTTTTTAGCAACACGCGCTGCCACCTTGGACGGGTTTTGATGAAGTGTGACAGTTGTCCTCTGTGTTTCTCCCGGTAACCCGCCGCCTCGCGGAGCCCGGCTCCGGCAGAGGGGTCTGCTGGGAAGAGGCAGCGCTGCAGCCGCATCAGGCCTAATTAAGGCTGCTGCCAGGTCTGCCCTGAGGGAGAACACTAAATCACCCTCAGAGAGAGCCCAGGGTCGCGTCCCGGCCAGGAGAAAAGCAATTGACTCTTTGTAGAAACTGACCCCCTTTACCTGCTCCTTTTCTCTAACAGAGGAGGGGTGAGGGGGAGGGGGGAGGGAAGGAGAGCACCTGGCCTGACACACCCAGCCCCCCGAAAGCACGGCCATTTATTCTCCCGGTCCAGGCAGCCCCTGCATTACCACCTTTTGACATCATTTTTTAAAATCTGCTGTCAAGGCGACCCGGGACGTCTCCCCCCGAATGCATCAGGGGAGCGGGAGAGAGCCTCCCCTTCCCCGATCCTGCAGCATATAGCTGTGATTTATGGCTCAATGGAACTCAAAGTTCATAAACTTCCCGACCTGCTGATAGTTTATACAAGCTCTGTGATTTATTTCTGTCAGGCAGGCCGGCGCTCCTCCACGTGACGGATACTCTCCGAGTCCTTGCTCCGGCTGCCGAGCAGCTGAAGTGGGCACGCCTAATATTCACGTCGCTAACACAAAAAGGCCTTGAGTTCTTTATTCCCAGGCAAATGTCACACACATTCATACCGCCCCCCTCCCTCTTTCTTTGTGCTCTGTGACAGCGCAGTACTTAAAGATTTGGGGTTTAACATTCAGTTCATTGATTTTAGCAGCTGTCTGAGAAAGCCAAGGTCACAAGAAAAAGAAATCTATTTTTAACTAAGGAGTGCGGGCACATTACCTGCAAACAGTAAAGAGAATATGTTCTGAAAAAAAAACAGGAGGACCAAACATTTCTCTGTGATGCCATTAATGCAGGAACAAATCAATAGCAATGAAATCAACACAATTATTATGTTTGCCAAGAGCAGCACTTGACTATATGGTACACATGCCCGCATATGATACAAGCATATTAATTTGTATGATAAGATTTGAAGGATATGAATCAATGCCACATGTCTTAAAAGACTATAAGGAACTTATGACCTAACATTAGCCATACCCCTAGCTGTCATTTCACCAGCAGAGTGACTGTCCATAGAGTTCTCCTCCTGCGTTGGTGTCGTTACCTGGTTTCCTGGTTTCAGGTGCACGCGTTGCTTCCCCTTGGCTTGGGCCTGGGTGTTGGTGGAGTGGGTAAACAGCTGTCCTGTGTGCAGTGGTGTGCAGGTATGCCCTACATCACTGTCACCCCCTCATCACCTGAGCACTTCTCTCCACATCTCTCCTTCAATCCATCAGCGTTTTCTTGGTGTGCCGTTTGACAAGGGCACGTCCAGCAGATAGGCAATGCATCATGTCAGAGGAGCACTTTTTCTGCAGGATATATGATAATTTAGCATTTTATTCCTCTCTCAAGAGCACAAGAACGCCAGCATTTTAAGTGAAAATACTGTACATGTAGCTCAGGAGGATGTAGCAACGCCACAATTCTTTGGCGAAAGGCATGAGGTGTGAGGCTAATTTCATAAATGTATCCATTTTTGAAGATAAGAGGTCAATTAATGGCAGAGCCTGAGAGGGTGACCATGGAGTGAGCTTACGCGTGTTTCGTAACTCACTTATCGGGAGATGATGAATGGAAAAGAAGCTTTTCCCCAGAACTGGTGTGTAGGAGGCGGGGGACTGACCTTCAGATAACCTGTGCCTGTCTTCTGAGATACAAACCAACCCTCGTTCAGTTCACAGTAAGATAATTACAACAAAAACATGGAGAGAGATTTGAGGGACTTGTATGAATTTTCAGTTTAGTTCTTCTAATTCCAAAAATAAAAAGGAAGGGCTTTCGGAGGATTTGTCAGTGGTATGTCATTGGCAGATGCCGGAAGGTTAGGGGGAGGAGTCCCAGGTGGGACAGGTTGCTGCCATATCCTTGGGATACAGGGCTATTCAGTGTCATAACTCATTATAAGTTATTACTTAAGACCTGCACAATGGCACTGAGGGCTGTGGCAGATGTCCCATGGCAGTAAGATGAACATGCTGTCAATATGCAAGGGTACTCAGAAGAGCCAGCAGGTCTGGCGGCAGTGAGGAGGCACTTCCCAAACGTACCCTGAGTCAGACTGAGCATATAATCATGGGGAGTGCTGCGTTACAAACCGCAGTCTGACACCCAGTGCTTTGGCTTGACAAAGGGCTCAATTTCTGATGTAGCGCTGCAGTCAAATGCAGGTGCAAAAGGGGGATTTGCTATTTGAATACCTGACTCAAAAGTCACAGGTGTATAACTGGAAAGGAGGTGTTGCTAATTCCAGTGAGCTATTCTGACAGCAACGGTCTGTTTACGCTTTATTTTAAAAAATAATATGAGGGCTCCTGGGTATCTCAGTGGTTACAGACCTTGAGGGCAATATGAACTCAGTTTAACTAATCTGCCAACTCTACTTTAACTGCAATTTTACCCAATATGTATTGCTCCTCAACTTTATTAAACCCACACCAAAGAATCTTTTTTCAAATATGAAATAAAACTATCCAAAGTGAAAAACCTTCATGATTCTGAAAGTCCACACTGAACAGTATTTCATACAAATCCCAGAGTGCATTGTGCCAATTCTCTCTCTTTCTCTTGCCTGCCTCCAGCTTTGTGGCGTCGAGCCCCTTTCTGTCCTGTGCTGAATGTTGGCGCTTCCATCCCAGCCCTGAAAACTGTGTTTCTGCAAGGCTCCTGGTCCCTGCAGCGGCCTGGTGAACGAGTGCGAAAACCGGCCCTGATTTTTCCAGGGTGGGAGCAGCGGAGAGGCGGGCAGAGGGGCACATCTCCCTCTCTCTCAGGCAGGCTGTGAACACGCGGCCAGATGTCCCTGTCTGTCCTCGGCGTCCGCGGCCCCGTGTTCCCGCTCTGCCGCCATGGCTGCCCTTGCGGCTCTCCTTTGGCTAACCTCTCGCGAGGGCCCCAAACCTGCTGTCCATCTGCCCGGGCTGCCGTCCCCCCGCCAACGCCGGGCCCGTGCCAGCACCTCCGACACCCAGCAAAGTGCCCGCGCACCACAGAGCCACCCCCGCTGCACTGCCCTTATGATGTCGCTGTGATGTCACCAAAGGGTTAATAATGTTCTAATCCTCTGTATATTTATGCTATAAAAAGAATCTTTTTTTTCCTATTAAGTATTTACATACAGTAATCAAAGACAGGCATTGGAGCTACTCACAGCTCCTGAAAAGGCATGAAAACATACGACACAACACCATTCAGCAATGCTTGGCAGACAACAGAAATTGAATGGTTGATTAAACAATAACTATATATATATATATATATATATATATATATATATATATATATATATATATATATATATATGTGTGTGTGTGTGTGTGTGTGTGTGTGTGTGTGTGTGTGTGTGTGTGTATCCTTCACTTCCATTCTCCTCCAAGTGTTGCTGTAATTTTTACCCTGACATAGTATTTTGTCTATATATGTGTATTTCCAGCTGGATAGATACATACATATACTTTTTTACCATTATAACTATATATATAATATTGAATTATATCTGGTGGACAATTGTATTACCTTTATTTGCTATGTTATTTCATACAGAAATGCTGCCTAATGTAGAGACTTTATAGTAGTTTTATATGTAAAAGAGGGGATAGAGGGAGTTTAGGCAAACCAGAGTGATGAGAAACAAACAAACAAAGCAGGCAGCCGCAGTCGCTGGAATTAATGGAATCGGACAGTTTTTACAGCCTTTTATTCCCAGTATTGTTTCCAAAAGTGCAACAATATCCAGCATAAAAAATCAATTTCCAGCTCTTCACACTCACTCAGTGTCCATTCCCAGGCCAAGAGGAAGAAGTGGATTTCCACGGGAGAAAGCCTTAGGCTGCTGATCATCTCTCTGCTTTTTAAAAATTTATTCATTTTATTTTAATAAACAGAGATTAGTGATGGCACATGGGGACTGGACTTTTAAGCACAGAAAGAAAAGCCTTTGAACAATTCCAGTATCTCTCCCTTTAAAGCTGAAACCAAGAAGAGCAACATATATTATTTCCCGTCCCATTGTTGTCTTTAGTGCTAATTTACGGCTTCACAGTCCCTCAGGAGAAAGAAACACCTGTTGGACAATAAGATAAGCTGTCCTCTTGCGTTTGCCTGTTTGCGGAGGCTTCAGTGGTAAACAGTGTTTTACAGCCCTGAACAGACAGGTCATAGGTCTGCAGCACCACAGGCCTTGAGTAGTATCAGAGCCTGGACAAAGGAGACCGTGGGGTGAAAATAACCCAGAATAACGGCAATCCCATGGTGCATCTGACACAAAGTGAACTGAACTAACGCTTGATGCAAAAATATGCAAATGTTTGTTTTCCTAAAATGCAGTCATGATTACATTAACTGCTTTGAATTTTCACACAATGGAATTTTTTCTGCTTTCTTTCCTCTCTAAGGGGACAGAATACCCCAAGGGATGTTCTTACAGAGATAAATGAGATTGTATTGTATCACAATCACACTACAACATAATGGCCATTTGTTTTAGTCATGTGTCATATGCATAAACTCAGATTTGCAATTGTTTGAATGCCAGGGGAAGGTGCATATAATTTTCCTAATAGTCCCGACAGTAATGGAGTTGGCATTAGGTATTTGGGGACCAGGACCTGAAATATTGTGTTTTTATTAATAAACAACAGTGGTTGAGACCTCCGCACTCACCTGAAAGACACCTAAAAGACATCATGCCAGGAAAGCATTGTTTCAGCAATTGACAGTTGTTTACACAAAAAAACACGATCTCCACTGATTTGAATAACAAACGTGTTTAAATATCAGCGGGATAATAGAAGGCTAATACACTCATAGTTCAGAGCTGAAATTTACATGGGTTTTTACAGTGGGTGTATGATTGGAACAAGTAGTATTCACTAAAAAACAGAGATACATTGTTACCTGACAATAGCTATTTAAATCACTGCACTGTGAGCGTCCATAATACAGGTCCACAAAATAATAACTCAAGTGCACACTCACAGACACAAACAAATATACACAAGAAAAACAAAAACAGTCAGCCATTCTGGTTCAGTTCTTTCTGTCCTCCTCAAGTACGGTGTTACAAATTGTTTTCGTCTTCTTCACTCAACGACCACTTCTGCCTAAAATTGGCCGAACTTCTTCCACACAAAGCAAACAGGAAGAGCCAGAGTCTGGAGAGGAGCCTGTCTGAACTCAGAGCTCTCCAGGGTCTCACTTTTCCAGTCTCTCCTCTCCAGATAACAACTGTTTCAGACAAAGAGGACCACGCTCTCACCCCTTTTTCCCAGCATGCCTCTGTGAAAAAACGGATACTGTATTACAGTAAACACGGGTTCTTTGGGGTTACCAGCCTGTGCTTCTGAGCATATGAAGGTAACTGATGAAAGCTAATTTTAATAAGGCACATTTTTGCTCATTCGTCGGAAATAATAAATATAGTAATTTAACTAGCAAAGGCTATACAGAGAAGCTTGCCTCCACATAGATTCTGCATGGTGCATTCCTAGAAAGTCTAAAGATAAAAATACACATGTAAGTGACTGGAAATGACTGTTTAGTTTACTAGTAGCCAAAGGCATTCCACAAAAACAGAAACTTTGACTTAATTAGCATGAGACTAAAGCTGGGAGACCTGGGTCACAAAAGCTGTCTGTGCTGAGGATGAGGTGTGTATGTTTCCCTTTTCCATATAACGGTTTATTAAAATGACAGCACAAGCATATATTGCTGTTGCCATGACAACCAGACAACACTCCAGCCGCCCACCCCCCCCAACACACACCCTACTACCCCAACTCACACTCAGGTTAGAGAATCTGCATCCTCACTGAGCAGCTTGCCAGCATCTTTCTGTACCATATTTGCAGACATACCAATATAATAATAATAGTAATAGTAGTATTAATACCTCTTTCTTGCTATATAATAAATACTTTTTTCAAAACAAAACCAAACTATACAAAAGATTATGTCAAGATTTATTAGAAACCACGTCTAAGAAAAAATACACTTCTGGATTCATGCAGACCTGGGGGATCACCTACCCTCATGCATCACCGCAACAGCATTATCCCGGTAACAGGCTGTATCCTCCTGCATGGCCTCAGAAGTCATCGTGTTTACCGTCATTTAACAGCGGATAGGCGGCTACATCTCGGGCTGTTCTGACACGCTTTTACAGCTTCCGAAAGACCCGGCTCTGACGTGGAAAGGCTTTTCAGCAGCCTGCCTGGACCTTCCTTGCTGGACAGAGTCCAAGCCTAACTGTGGTTCTTTCAGCGCTGGGGCTTGGTGTTTTCATCGCTAGCAGTTTGACACTGCGTGCCCTGCACCAGCATCCCGTTCTCAAGAAAGGATGCAGCTGCTTTCAGCTTAATCACAGCCTTTCACAAGACAGAAAAGAGAGAAAATCACACAGGATATCTGTCCAAGACAAAAACTGCGGGGCCTCAGAGGTTTCCCTCAGAAACTTAACAAAGCAGTTTGGAGGCACAACGAAGGAAAATGACAGATTAGTTACACATGAACACCGATGAAAAGTAAACAGCCCGACAGAGAAAACAGTTTGGTATGAAGGAAACTGAATGAAGGAGTTAAGCAGGAAGGAGGATGAGACCAGTTACCAAAGGATCATAACAGGACATAATAAAATAAATACCACATTGTGGTCTAAGGCTAAGCAAGAAATTCAGTGTCACATTTAAGAAAGGGACTCTAAAAAGTTTGTTTTGGAAATTTATATTATACACTTAGTGTTAATGTTTTCAATTTTGAGCTCACCAAAACCATTTTCTATGAAACAGCAAAAAAATGTAACTTCGCATGAATCCAGAGAATTTAGTAAGAAGTAGCTGCTTACACTGTTCTCAGTGTTTTCTCTCCAGTCTTGTGTTGTCCATGTCTCAGTGTTGGAGCATACTTTGCAGGGATTCATCTTAAGTGGGCACCGTATCTCTTTGCCAATCAAAAATGCTGGAGCTGACTGCATGACTTGGACACTGGCTGACAAGTTCTGGATGCTGACAGTTATTACCTTTTTGATTTCCTGAAGGTGACAGTGCCCAACACATTAAAGCTGTCTGCGTATACTTCTGTCTGCTCAACATGATGGACACATCTGACAGCGATTTCACATCTCATCAAAACTATTTCAGGTTTGCTTTTTTGTCAACCTAAGTTAGAACCTGGCAATTGAAAGTATGTAGCTGTGTGTATATATATTGTCAGTGGGGCAATGTAAATACATAGGTGTTCAGGTCACTTAATGAGTGTGACAAAAGACTTATAACAATCAAAAGTCTTTGTTATCCCATAGGTGCAGTGCTGAGGGTGATTTAGGTTTAATCTAGACAAATCAGATGGAGCTAAACCGAATCAAAGGGCATGCATTAGCACAGAGACACAGGGGCTAACTATGGCTCTCATGCTGACCATATGCATCTAGCTTTTGGATTTGGAACAGGACTGGGTTTACTTTTGGATTAGGATATCAGTGTGATAATCACATTATCAACACCAGAGTGGTATTAATGACCTATGCACAAATTCCTCTGCTACTACCTTAGTAATTACTTATAATTTGAATCAAGCAGCAGTACTCGATGTAACCCTGCTTATGTGTGTATCAGGAGGAAGTGTGCTGGCCTCAGACAGCTCAGTGTGTGTGCTCACGGCTGTGGTCTGGCATTCGGGGTGTATGGTGGTGTTCGGGGCATGGCTCCAGGTCGCCTGAGAGGGCCAAAGCCTGGGGCTCGCCTGCAGCCATCCCCTGCCTGGAGAAGCTCCTGACCAACGAGCAAGTGAATAAAATACAGTGGAAATGTCAGTCTAAGAAGGCCATGGCCAGCAAGTAGGGGACAAGACCTCATTTACAAAACTAGAGCAACTCCATTTTGGTTGACATTTCTATGAGCAAGCCTTGAAAAAAATCTTTGATTTCTGATCTCAGACTTCACTTCCATTTTTTTTCATAGCTTTTTTTCATGTTGTGATTGCTCATACGCAGACAGAGTATATGAAATCTTTAAATATCCGGACAATTTGAAGATTCACACTGTATAATCAAGCCTACAGATGATCCCATAACATTTTTTGATAGCAAATGCATTTAGTATTGAGAATCAGAAATTTGTTGAATAATAAAGTCAATACTACTTATTCTTCTCAGTTTAAAAAAATGACAATGCTTCCAGTGACTGTAAAATAATTATTTTAAAATTAGGTATAATAAATTTGATTTAGGTGGTAAAATTGGTTTAATCTAGATAGCTATGCTAATTTTATCTCTAAGAACAAAATGATGTGAGATTTGGGTACAGTCGCTGTGAGGCTGTCTGAGCTTTGTTTTGACAGAGAGAAAGGCATGGAAAACATGTGTGATACTTACTCTAGGGCAGCAGTCAATTTCTCAATAAGACAAAACACCTGACAAGAGTAACCTGCAGGTCCCACTTCAAAGGACTGCCAATCCAGCACTGCTTCAACCTATTTAACCTATTTAACCTTCGTTTTTAATTGTCTTTTATTGTGAGTTAAATCAGCAATGTGCAATATTCATGACTGTGCTCTTTGTTATCCCTGTGCACTGAGAGACTACGGTATGTACGGTATGGCAGAAAGAAATGTCCTGCACAGTAACAGTAAGTGAGTGACTCCTCTGTACTGGGAAAGATACTTACCACACAAAACACAATTTTCTGTCTGAATCAAACTTTGAGAGACATTTACAACTTGTTAAGAAGTTATATTAGTGACCTTGTGCTGGGGAATTATTCTGGAAGGTTTTATTTTTTTTTCAAATTCTTTGAAATTCAGATCAGATTTGTTCCCTGTGTGCAGCAGCTACCCTCCATAAGGATAACCATAATATCTGTGTGATTGGCTATGAGGCTGGCTGAAAATGCAGGGGTAAGATGCCTGGCTATGGTGAACCAAAGGTCTTCAGCCTGTGTTGCAACAGTACCATTACATCTGTGATAAGCACAGTGAATGAACAATAACCAAGGACAGAGTTTAGCTATGCATAAAACAAGTACACAATGAAAGTAGGCTTCCTACGACAGTGCCTCACAAAAGACTGAGCTTCTCTATTATGCCTTGAAATTAGCAAGTGCCCGTGCCTTTCCAAATCTCAATGTTGTATTGCACATCCACAAGTCTCTTTCTGTTCTGCTGATATTGCTGTTGAAGTTTCATCTTAGTGGAGTATTAAGTCCATTGCGGGGAAATAAGTTTAAAAAGTTTAGGATTCCTTTAGTTAAGATGTACGATTGGTGTAGCAGTTTTTAAGGAAATGACGATATAAAAATAAATGTACTTAATTTATTTACCAATTTACTGATTTTATTTAATGTATATAGTAGTATCCTCTAGCCAGTTTACTTGCACCTGTTAGTGAAATGAGGTCTATAGGGACTCTTTCATTCGTCATCATGTACAGCATGTATCCGTCCTCATGTCCGTTATTGCTGTATTTGTTTGCTGTCCTGAGATGATCCTGGATCAGTTTGCCCTTCAGGGGTGTAGCACAGCTCCCCCCTGCGCTCCTCTCCCCAGGCAGTGTGCGCCCCGCCCCGCTCCAGCGCTCACACGCACGGGAATACGCCACACCATTCTGCCTTCCCTACTTCCCCATCAGCTGAACTTAAATAACTGCCTTGTTCCTCAAACCTTAATTATTCTTGTCCTTTACAAATTAACAAACTAATTTCCTTCACAGCGTAATCGCTGTGTGCCCTGTGTGTGCCTCGGTCACCTCAATTCAATTCCAATCATGGCAATTTCCTCATGAATCATTTTTATGGCCCACACTAAAGCTCTGCCATACTCCTCTCTGACCTGTGGCCCTCTTTCACTGCTGTAAGATGGATCAGGGTGCTCAGCCTGGCACCAAAACAGAACCAAATTTACCCGTAAGGAAGGAAAACAAGAAAGCAAGAAAGCGCAGCAGAACCACCCACAAAAGTCCACCCACAAAATTACTCGCTCCCAACTCCCAACCACAGAAAACAAAGTGTCTGAGTTCCCTTAAGAAATTGCAGAGTATTAATGCCTGTAGTATTTATATATAAGTCACACTTTAAACTGCAGAAATGTTTAACCATAGTGTATCAACAAACGCCATGTTTCTACAAATGCCATGTTTCTGAGACCTTAAACCTCAGATAATGGATTAAACCTGTCTCATGCACAGATACCCTGAGGTGTGTTGCAGTAACCGCTCAGGGGCTGGTGCAGACTGTTACAGCCTGGGGTAATTTCACATTCATTCTCAGATATTTTACCTGCCAGCTGCCATCTAATGAATAGTAGCAAAAGACACATGTATTGACCCTTTGCATGTGTATCATAATGCATTACCATACAGGGATGACAGCAGTTGCCACACAAAAGTCATTTGTATGTCCAATGCTAACATTGACAAAAAGATTATCACTGTGTTTGTTCCAATTATCATTGCTCCTCCTGGACTGTGCCATTCTGAAGGGTAACACTCACTGGATATTGGCAAGATACCAAAGCAAGTATCTAGGAAACAATTTTTAACTGAGATAAAATTTATATTGATGACAGATTGTCAGCACAAAAAAAATTAATGAATGCCCAGGACTCAAAAGGGCAAACCATGAGACACTTCCAGTAGTCTCCTTGGTTTATGTTCAACTGTGGAACTCATTAGAAGGTTTATGCAGTGGCCCTACTCCGAATAATAATAATAATAATAATAATAATAATAATAATAATAATAATAGTAATAGCCCTTGTCATAGTAATTACTGTACTGTACTTCAGTGTGGAGTAATGGTTAGGGAAGTGAAATGAATAAAAGAACATTACAGGCACAGTACTGCTGGTGTGTGAATTTCTTTATAAAATCCAGCTGTTAAAGTTTCCTACACTTTAGGTAGACAAAATGTCATCTGCATATGCTGTTTTGATTAAGGGCATCTGCTAAGCAATTAGTGATGTATATATTACCTAATTTGTATAAACAACAGAAAAATATGAAAATAATTTTCCATAGTGTGGTGCAGTGTGTGTACTGCCTCATGTTATACTGTCTAATCTCCAAAGGTGAAGCAATGTCAGGTAAATGCATGGAAGTTTCTGGGCTATGTGGGGGTAAGATAAGTCCTGCCTTCAATGCTAAACCCACGCAGGGAGTGTTTTTGCTGTTTAAAAAGCCGTTCAGTGGAGTAAGGAACGTCTGCTTGGCCCAGTGCCCCAGATCCCCTCTCTCCCCCGCCTCTGCAGCTGCGGCAACAGCCCTGAAATGAGACCTCTCCCAGGTGACCGTTTGAAATAATTAGGACGACTACTTGAATAAGCATCTCTAAGACATGCAAAGGACTTGTTGTAGTGATTCCCCTCCCTCCACGGCAAGCCGCCCTGTCCTATTTAACAGCTTTCTACAAGCTATTGTCTGCCCTGCACATTCCCCCAGCAACATTAAACCTCTCATTATTTTCCATCTCTGAAGGTAATTCAAATCAGAGGCTTAAGCAGTACAGTAATAAGCTGTTCTTCACTCACCAAGATCTTTGCATATAACATGAATCATATGTTAATCCACGCTATAATCATGTAAGTCTTGACTTATTGTGTTTCATTTTCTGTCTGTATAAATGACAAGTTTTATTTCATATAATACCTTAAGGGGCTTATTGCTGCCAAGCCGACATGTAAACTGCAGCATATGACTATAGGAACGCATTGATAAGCACATAAGTGGTATTGATTCTTACAGTGTGGCTACATGATAAATGAAAACTGTGTGGAACGTGCATTGGGTTATTGTGCTCAGCAGACCCTGTTTACAGTTTATTACAGTTCCACACACCACTTATTCAGCAGCTGACTGATACAGCTGGTTTTTCATTGGGAGTAAAGTTTCATATTCAAGTGCACAAAAGCTGTGTTGCATCCAGTAGCCATTCCCATGAGCCTGGGCTTCAGAGTCCTTCTGAACACATGTGGATCATTCTGAACACTAGCAGGAATACAGATGATGCTGAACACTAACCCTAACACCCTTAAGTGAGGAAGAGGATGGATTAACATCACTGAACACCCTGAACAGACAGTGGAAAGGGAATGTCAGAATAAGAGCTGTTGTCACACAGACTGCATGCTTTTGTGGTTATGTCTTCATTAAGCAGAGAAACCTGCACACGGTCATGCCCTCTGTCACCACGGAAGCAGTTTTGCACAGAATGCATGGGGCCTGAAAACTAGACAGAAAAATTTAACTCATAACATGACTAACATGAGCAGCAAAGACTCCTGATAACCTGTCACTAATAACGCACTGCAACCTGCTCGGCCAAACCAGACGTCTCCAGCTTCCTGCTCACACAGCTGTATGCACTGCTTCTGTTTCCTATGCACTGCCATGTGCTGTTCTTTAATATTTGCTGATACACTCAATGTTAGATATGATAACATGATAATATAAACTCACGGATTATGGCCCCTTTGACCAATCTTTGACCAGACTCTGAAGGCAAGCTGGAATGAAAGAGAAAAATTCAGGAAACTTGCAGTACCCTGGTGCTGCAGCTCCAGGTACCTCACTTTGAATTCAGCACGTGTCTCACTTCTGTTGCTTGTTTTTTACTGCACCCATTATGTTAAATATGTGTTACCCAGTCAGTGTGTGCACTAATACACATTACAGGACCCTCTCAGCTCCTCTGTACCCATCACTGTGCATATGCACCTCTGACTCTTTAAAAGGAACTAGGGACAAGGAATTAACTCCCTGGGGAAGTCTTTGGTTGAAAGTACCACGTTTGCAGTATAATCAGTCTTGAAGATGATTGGTTGGGTACAGTCAGCTAAACAGCCTGTTGAGGCCTTCCAGAAAACTTTAACAATTAATATCGATCTCCACTTTGACAGCCATGAAATGCAGAGTGAGTTATGGTATGGTGTTGTATAGTGCATGTGGCCCTGTAACTATTGTATGTGGTAGACTATTGTTCATTTTTCAAAGCACTGCCCTAGGCAAGGAGACAGATCTGTCCATCAGGACATCCTTGTGACAGTTGTATTTTACACAGATCGTTTGAGCCCCTGAATGACAGCGATCAACATGACTTCAGTACCTGGGTCTAACAGACCATCATGCCTTAACTCAGTGAATGATTGCCATTTGATTTGTGAGTGTGTTCATGTGTACATGTGTCCTATGGCCTAAAAAACAACAATGAATATTAGATTTTGATATTTAACACAAAAACTTAACAGAATACAGTTAAAATTATTTCTAATGTAATTTTATTTCCTGATATTTATGCATAAATTACATTTCATAAGTCTAGTCGAATCTTCACAAGATTCTTTTAGTACAGTGTGGCTTTGTGACTACTACACTGAGCGACAACATTATGCCTCCAGTTCCCTGCTTTTGAAGAGGAGGTGGAGCTGGAGGTGTCATGTATGTGACTGCCTTGGAGGCAAGCCTCAGACGATGGACAGGTGTAGTGTTGAACTAAAATGACTCTGAACTGGGGCTGTAGTTAGTCTACATGCTCTGCATCCTGGTTTCTATTGCGATTGACAGGTCGTTGGGGTAAGTCCATGTCGTTTGTTGTTTTTGCTTCAGTTCTAGCAGAAATCTGTGCCTGTACCTGCATTGTAATATTGTGTCTCCTGTGAAGTGACAATCATTTTACTGCAGAATTGTGTCCCCTCGGGCCGTGGGTTTTCAGGCTGCGGCGACGCTGACTTCGAGAAAAAGAGCACATCGGAAACCTTCAGCGTCCCGTGAAGGATTTGGCTAATCCTCCACCTCATTTCACCGGAACAGCTCTTTATGGCAGAGCAGAAACACAGGCAGAGTCACAGATGTAATGCCCGCAGAAGATGCCTTCAAAGCCTGGATTAAGCCCACAGATCTGCTGCCTTAGCCCCTCTTACTCTGTGTTTATTAGCATTACCGTTTTTAAAAGATAATGCTGCCTGTACCAGTGTTATTGCATCCCTGTGCTATCAGGACAATCTGGATGAAACAATGCAGTCTGTCCAGTGAGGGAGGGCTGATAATGCATGTGATGTGGTGTTCTTTCAGAGGTCAGAGTTAAATAAGTGCTCTTTTACCAGCATTAATGCAGCAGACAGCTGTAGATGAGTGAGATTCATGGCAGGCCGTCAACTCCCATTCACCCCCTTTCAGCAAGACGACATTAATATGGAGCAAGAGGGAAAAATGTGAAGAGGAGATGACATGTATGCATCACATACAGAACAGAGTTCTGAGTGCGTTAGCCTGGCTCCACCAATCGCCTTGGCCCTCTGCCCTCTTGCTGCCTGGGTGTCTGCCTTGGTCATGCCTTTTTAGGAAATGCAGTAACCCTCAGCGATAGAATGTGCACAGCGGCATGCCAACAGTTTCACATATTTACAGCTTAAACATGGCCCCTGTCTGGAAGGGTGGGCACCCCAGAAACCAAACAAGAGAGTGGCTAGACATAAATTTACTATTTGATTTGGAAATATCAGATATCCTTTGGTTAACCTGGCCAACAATAGTAGTCCCAACTCTTGAGGTGTCAGGCACTGTAACTGCCACACACTCTGGGGCAGAGATAGACTGAAAAAGTTCAGCGCGGTGTTAGGTCCTGAACTCATGCCTTCAGTTACCATCCGTGAGACTGTGAATCCTGCTTCAAAGAGTTTCATTCACCACAGAAGTGGAGGGGAGACTGTCGCAGCTATAAACCAGACAAGTGTCTTAGAATTACAGTTTCAAAGCATAAAATATACAGCAAAGTATCCAATCCACTCCTCTCAAAGGTCTACATGACAGTTATGTCTTCTTTGTAGTTCTTTTCCTGCATAAATGAAGACATCCAGAGAAGACATCCAGAAGACATCCCCATAGGCTAAATATATACTTCCTTGACTGTGTTCCCAGTATATTGCAGCAAGTTTACCTCAAAGCTGTGCATAGCACTGAGAGTGTGTAAGAAAAGTAGGTATTCACTTCTGTGAAACAGTATGGACATTTATTATACAAGAACCATTAATCAGGTCTCAGTGGAAACACTGACTACCACCCTTTCCTGCTCTAAAAAGTCAGAAATCACACACACATGCATCCTTACTAAACAGGAAACAGGGAACAGGTGTACCTCATCTACCCCTTACTGCACCTCCATCATTTCCAGATCCCTCCTCTCTACCATAAGTACCCTGACTCTGTTTTGATTGCTTGATCATTTATTGTTCTTGAATTAACTTCTCATCCTTGACACAATATGACTGTGTTTAGACAAGAAGACAATGAAACACCCTGCCCCCTTGACTCAGACCTATGACTCAGACCTCCAACACTGGCTAATGAGAAGTTCAGCAATCGGGTGAATTAACTGGATTGTGACCTTTTACAAGAAACGCCAGTTTGAGTTTTCACTAACGATGAAAGCAGGATAGCGGAGGTCAGACACATTGAAAGACTAATACACTGTGTCTTTGATTTTCAGGGTGTAGCTGCATTTTTCCATCATACAGCTCTGACTATAATATCATTTCCATATCTTCATCTGCTCCTTGGATAATACAGGATGACTTTATTCATCCTGTAATGGGATTCGAAGTTCTGCATTGAGATGGACTGTGTTTTTTCTGTCTGTAAATGTCCATGTGTTGTCAGCACTCAAACCAGGTATTTTGCTTTCTGCTGTGTTTCCATATGCCTATGTGTGCGCTGCTAAATGTGACAATAAGTTGTTCCTATAAAGTGCCCGTATAATAAAATTATTTTCTGTATCTGATCTTAGTAAGTTGGTGTTTAACTTTACATTGACTGCAATCACAGTTTACCCTCATGTGTTTGCATTGTGTCTCTTGTGTTCAGGCCGTCAGTGTAATGACTGTGAGCATCACAACATCAAAACCTCATGGATTCAGTCCCAAGTACCGCTGGACTGCTCTTAGCCGGGAGAGAGCGAAATGCCTTCTCCGTGCTTCTCACATTGTTGATATTGTTTCAACGGCTGCCAGAGGCCCGACAGCTGAATTGGTTTGTTGTGTCATGGAAATCCTCTCCGCTTACAGACATAGATGCCGATTCAGTATCACAAAGGGACTCAAGCCAGGATCAGCAGGTCAAAAGAGAAGGCCTCCCTTTCAGTCTGTCTAATTTTCCATTCCTCAGCACTGTTTAACAACGGCCCACCTCAGCCAGGCTCAATTCCACATTCCGCAGCATTCAGGAGCGCCTGACCTCCCCAAGAACTGCAGAGGTGAGGGGAAAGCACTTTTAACAGGCGCTGATCACCAGCTGCTCTGTCCGCTGCGAGTGAGGTGGCTGTTCAGTTTGTTACTGACCAACATTTCGATGTGTGAAATGCCATTCATAGAGCTACAAACACTTCTTATCATGGTAAGGCAGGAGACGGACAGTGGGGGCCTCAAGACCTCTCGATGGTTTGTGGAAAAGGTCTTCTGACTGCGCATTCTGCTGTACATCACGCTGTGTATGCCCGCAGCTGCGCAGCTTCGCCTGCAGAGCTGCGATTGGCTGAGGGTTTGAGTGTCAATGTCAGTGTCTGGGAGACTGAATTAAGAGCTTAAAGTGGGATTACTGAGCACTTTAAAGTGTTTAAATAGTCTGTGAAGAAACCCATTTGTGTGAAGCGTGACCTACTTATCGCCTTTCCCAGCATTCATTGTGAAGAGACGAGCGCTAATTGAGAGTGTTCATGAATATGATAGTAATTTTAGTTTGAGTCTATTGCTGCTGACCATTTTTAGAGTGAAGATTTTTCATTCACATTCCTCAGATATGTATTTATGATGTATAATGCAAAGGACATGAATGCTCTACATGGAAGTGTCAGTTTAAATGAGAGGGTACAGGTCTGCACTTTGTGTTACCACCATCCAATGACTGAATGTCTGAGCTCACAAGGGAGTGAATGCGATTTTCTTCAAAGAAACAGCTAGAAGAAAAATGACCTTGCCTCAGATGTTCTTCACTTCTCTTTCTTTTTTGAAGTGTTAAAATTATCACTTGGTGATCTTAAGAAAATCTATACCTCTCCCAGAAAGGAAGGAAAATGATAAAAATCATTATTGACAACCGAGTGACATTGTGTGTCCCTTGCTGAGAGATTAAATCTCAGATGATCTAATCAGCCATGATTCTTGATTGTTAATAGCCGCCAAATAAGACAGAAGTCACATAGGCATACCAATTGGTACAGTAGCATCCTACTGTACTGGAACGCAATTTCATTATTTTAAAGGCAGCCTCTTTTGGGGGGTCCCAAGTGGCTGAGTTGGTAAGGTGCTTGCCTCCTGTACAGGATAAGCCCTATAGCTTCCCTGTCTCCCCCATTCTCAGGTGCCCTGTGATTTGTCAGACATCTGCAAGTTGCTTAAAAGACATCAGTGGGTTAGCAGCTCTCCTCCAATGAGTGCCTTCTCCACTGTGCCTACTCCACATTGTGACTGGAGCCTAAAATGCTACTGTCAATTCCAAAAAGGGGATGTATGAAGTGAATGAAGCAGCCTTTTTTTAACAAAGCTGTCTTTGCTGAGCTGAAGAGGACAGGTTTGCCATGCAGCACTTGCATACCTTCATTCAACTTTTACAGGAATTGAAATTCAAAAAAGAATGGAATTTTATAATGATTCAGACAGGTTGCTAAACGTTAACTTAAATAACATGTATTCAATGAATGAAAATGCACCCTAACTTTTGCCACTTTTGCCACTGTGCCCTGTGTGTGAGTCAGTCCAGCAAGTTCAAGTTTTCACTAGGTTTTCACCATGCAGGTTAGTTAGCTGAGTGATAATTAAAATATCACAGAGAGTCAGCAGTTGCTCCAGGGTGGACATCCTCTTCATGACTGACAGACCCACGTTGGATCATTGTGCACAGGAGAGACATTCAACAATTTGTTTCATTTTGAAACACATTTTCTTGGCACGATTCCAGCTTCTCCTAACCCAGATATTCAGGTGAGTCTCCACCCTTGTCACGTGTGAGGTAAATCCTGACAGCAAGGCCCTTAAATCCCCTTTCAGATACATTCCAACTGTTTCACACGACATCTGTATTTCATAACAGTAGCCGTGTGTGCCCGCAGTGCCGTGCATTGAGGTTTGATATTTTCAGGATTCTGTCAGGGACAGAATTGTACTTAAACAATGTACTATAAAAAAGGTCAGCTAGAACATAAAATATTAAAACTTTGCCTTTCATGATTAGAAAATACATATGTGCAGTTGTGTGTGTGTGTGTGTGTGTGTGTGTGTGTGTGTGTGTGTGTGTGTGTGTTTGTAAAACAAAAAAAAAAAAAAATCCAAGATCTCAAATGAGTCAGTCTGCCTGTTTTGCTTGTTCCCCCTGTGATGAACTTGGCTTGTGTCTATTATGGTGTTATTACTGCTGAAATGTATTTCACAAAAAAAAAAAAAGAAGAGAGGGGGAAAAACTGGAACAACAATCTGTGTTCAAGTAAATAATTGAATAAACTCAATTTGGCAAGTTGGCAAACTCGGTCTCTATTATGCTCTCACCTCTATGCTGAAATAGTTGGAGGCTGCATCCCACAACACCAGGCCCATCTTGCCGCACTGGAGAGCCCTTGAGAATGTTATTAGCTGGGTGCTCGCCTTGCCATTTTCCACCCGAGGCAGATGGGTAATTACCAAACTAATAGTCTGATTGAGAGAAATCAGATGCAGCGGCTCGCCCAATTAGATGATACATTAGCTTTCTTTCTTTGTAAGCAGCTAATGTGTGAGGCAAAGTGGCATTTCTGAGGGTCAGGATCCTCAAACAAGCGCCGAGTTGCAGATCATTGTGCTTTTTTTCTAATGGACGAAAAGTGCAAAGTCTTCATTACCGAAAGCACAGAGAATGCAAATCAGCCAAGCCCCAAACAAAGGAGGAGAGGAGACTGACTGGGATATGCATGTCTGATGTGTCAACCTACAACATCAATTACGCTAAAATGTACAGGAGCTAATGCAGGACAGTGTAATTGTAATAATTGTGTTCTTCTTTTGTTGGAGGAGTGCTGTTGTTGTTGTTCCTGACAGTCACTTGTTTCTCTCTTTTACCATCACTGATACAAGGAGAAAAATACTCAATGAGGAGCTGGCAAGATAATAGGTTTTGTCAGATTCTTCTTTTGTTCCACTCAAACCCACACACACAAACACTCATGCGTGCGCACACACACATTTTTATGCAAACACACATGCACATACACGCGCGTGCACACACACGCACACACACACACACACACACACACACACACACACACACACACACACACACACACACCTCTAAGAGACTTTCAAAGGATAAAGGTATTTTCCATTGCATTGAGCACCCTGTATGTGAGAGGATTGCTTTGTTGTTTTCTTCTCTTTTTTTTTAAAGAAATACATGCCCTTACCTTTGTTAGTCTCTGTGGGTGCAGCGATGTGGCCATGTTGTTGAGCCCTTTCCAGAACACATTAGAGCACATCTGTCCCTTTTCCATATACCTTCCATCCAAACACTGTTTATCATGTTCTCAAGAGCTCTTAAGCCTCTAATTGCTCAGTTTTTGTAACCATTTGTGATTCCTGATTTTACTTATCGTTTCCATTTGTGTATGCATCTATATTTTATAATACCTCATAAATTTATACATTTATTGATGCAGTATTGAAGTACTAAACAGACAGCTGTAGCTGTGTTCATATATTGTTTATAAAGGTATACACACACAAAATAAGGAGCAATATTATTGGACATTGGTTGATGTCCAGTAATCACAGCCAATGATATAATTGCAATGATATTTTGTATATTTTTTTTCAAAAGATCATTTGTCTTGTACAGCAGTTACAGTCCTGTAATGAATACAGATAAGCTGATGGTGTGGTTTATGTTAAAAAGTACTATTTTTTCAGTCAGTTGTATATTGTTTTTCTCAGTATTGGTGTACACATGAACATACACAATATTTTCACAAATCTCTGCAGTCCCCTCAACAGCAAACCAATCTACCACATGCTTAACCACTTACACAAAAGCATTGGTTTTGTTTAATTCCCAGCCGTAATGTACTGAAATGATAGCCACACTTGATCAACAATATGCCCATGAAGGGCATTCCATTGTGTGAGATGTGCATTCACAGCACACAGGATAGCCCTCACCAGCTTTTCAGGCTGAGAGAGGAGACAGAATGCTGCTTATTGTATGTGGCTTGTAGTCAGTGGTCAACAGCGAGAGCTGGAGCCACCCGTGCTCGATGAATGAAACAGAACTCCATGGTGAGCCTCCTCTATGATGTGCACTACTCGTACTTTTCTACATGTTTTTGTTTGTGCAAAGATTTGATAAAATATCTGTCTCATCATTGGCATAAACCCACAAAACTTCATGAACATCACCTTCTGAGAAACAGCATAAATTATGTAAAGCATACCATTTGTGAGACAGAGGGGTCCAAGAATGATTCTTTTCTTGCTTTTAGCAGCACATAATTGGTATTTTGGACTCCTAAAAAGCAGCGTAGAGGCAAAAATAATTATATGATGTCAGGTCTGCTGTTTCCCTCCTCACATCTCCCATGATTCCTGGGGAGAGACCATGGCTGCATCGCTTTTTTGCCGGGGATGGTTCAGCTGAAATTCAGTACTGTGCTGTCTTTGACTGAATGCACAGAAATTCATTCATTCAAATCCTCAAGTTAAAAACAGGGTGAAATGGTAATGCAATGTGTGCTTGTAATACCAGAACTCTCCACAGGGGGTGATTATAGAGAAGCTACAGTTTTATTATGGGGAGGAATCCCCAAAATGATGCTATCATATAAACAGCATTTCATTGAATAAAATATATTACAAAAAATAAATGATTATGCTATATCTGTATATTTTTATATATAAAAGGTATTTTTTCATTCTAATAAACTGTACTTGCCTAAGGTATGAGATACCATATCTATGCTACACCTGGACTGTGCCAATTCTAGATTGTTAATGCCTGCGGTTTAACCTTTGCTGAGTTTGTTGTCAAATCCACATCTACTGTCTTGTGATTCTTCATTTTTATAAATGATTTACACTGTGTTAGGATATGACATTGCTTTTAACACTACTGTATATTGTGTCATCATATTGCTCTTAATTTGTTAACTAATACACCAATGATAAAATAATTAGTTGGGTTTGATGAAAAGTAAAGATTGGATGGCCAAAGAAAAAAAAACTGTCACTGATGTTGTAAGTGCAGGGTATTCAGAGACCAGTTGCATTAATGGTTAATATGTGAGTTGAAGGCAGCCGATCGATATGGTTATTATAACTAAAACCAGGAAGTATCAGTATCTACAGCTGTCTTTATTTCAGCTCTGGCAATGTCAGTGACACGTTATGACACATAACGCCCCGTTACTTTGCTTACCTACCAACTGCTGGAGATTCATACTGTAATCTGAATTTGGGAAATGTCATATTTCACAACTAACACAGTTGCCGACATTGATGAGCCTTTTCACACTTCCCGGAGATAATTGTCATCCTCTTCTGCGCAGTATTAGCAGAGCACGATATTGTGATATTACTTTTGTGACAGACATGTCATACGAATGTGTAACATGTGCTGATGAGATTTTCACCATTAGCTGTGCTTTTCATTCTCATGGCAACTTAGCCATATCCCCCACTTAGCTAACAAAATTAATACAGAAATAAGTAAATGTGGTATTGTGGTATGTGGTATTGTGGTAATGTGGTATGTGCTATTGACACCTTTTATTTACACCCAAACTGCATGTTGTTTGAACTTCTGTTTGAAATGAAGGAGTGAGGAATGATCTCTGAAACACAGCTCAGCACCAGCGAGAGCCAGGCTGACCATGGAAACCAAGACTTTAAGAAAAACAAACACTGAGTGAAGCTGGGATCTGAGTGTTCATTATTTTTCCAGAAAGATCTTAGTGTTGTAGATGCTGGTAAAGGGATAGTAAGCTAGATCTCTTGAGACAATGTTGACTGGAGGACTTTTTTGGTACTGAAGGTCTGCTAGTTTTTACTGGGCCTGAAATTTAACTGTAACCTAACCTGAGTCCAGTGACCTCACAGTAAAGATCTGAAAAAATAATAATAATCAAGTCAGCAAGCAGCACTCTATCAATATATTAATATGTATATGAATACATGTTAACGCTTACCTGATTTAAATGGGCTAATGCAGCATACATGCCTGTGAAAGAGAAACTAAAAATTAATTTTCAGACTTACTGTTTTCAAATGGGTGTTATTGCATGTGCATAGATTCATGTACAGGGCATGTCAGCAGCAATGGAAGTATAACTCTCTTCTGTTAGTACAGAAACATCAGCTCCCATTATTTCATTTCATCATAAATTAACTGGCACACAGATACAAAAGGATGAACTAAAAGCTTTGAGCATACACACACACACACACACACACACACACACACACGGAGTTATTAGAGGAGAAAGTGTGTTAAAGGTGTCATTATGTCCCCAAATGGCCTTCATGGAAATTATTTGTCACAAAAGAGAAAGACCCTCAGGGCACACTTGAATACTGTTACCAAACAATGTTCCTGAGTGCCTCCTTACCATCAAAATGTCAACATTCACACTTAGAAACATATGTGTATTTTATTCTGACGTTGAGTGCTACATAAAGAACAATTATTCATACAATCTCAACAGAGGAGATGGCAAGAGCAATGTGTTCTTCCCTGCATGAAAAGAAGAATGCCTCATTATCAAGCACAAAAGCTCTGTTACAGATATAATGGCGGCATACAAAAGGAAGAACGTGAGTTATGTGCTTGTGTTTTACTTTTTTTATAATCTGCTTTTATTTTTTGAAGCTCTCCTTCAATATTTACCATAATAGCATAGAAAATATGGAGCAGGATCTGAAAGACAAGGGTCCCTCCCTGTTTTGGGATATTAATGACAGAGGGAACAGAGTGCATTGCTCTTTGCAGATCGCACGATGGATGATAATTGATCATTCTTATACTTTTCATATATGAAATAAGTCCTTTTTATGGCATTGTGCAACTGCAGCTTTGTCTGAAAGGGAGGAACAAGCCCAAGTGGTTAAAATGGTTTGTATTTTGTGAAGTGGTCCAAATTTAAATTTTAATTTCCTTTTAATGCTTTACAGTATCACATGAAGAAAGGCCTGCTTGTTCTGCAGTGCAGAGTATACTATGCTCCACATATAATCACTGAAAAAAAATCTGCTTATACTTCAATACGTTTGGAAAAGTGAAATCACACAGAGCCTCTTTTCTTGTTTCTGCTCTAGATAAATCTTAATCATTTCACTTCAGGGGCCAGCCTTCAATTTATACTTCAATCTTATTATCATTTCACAGGGAAGTTTATATTGCTCACAAATAATGCAATTTATTCCACAAAACATTTATTCACACTGTTCAGTATAATACGTGAAATACAATTCAGAAAAAATGAAGAGTATGAACACATGTTGAGGGCACTATAAATGTATACGCAGTTTGCAAAAAGATATTTATTATTGTAACCAAAGCAAATAACTCAAATGTTTCAACATTATATAAAATATTTAACATTAAATTTCTGATACCATCAGTGGTGACAACAGAATGTGAGTGTGTCACACACTGTGATGTTGTCACCATGTCATCTAAATGACAGTAAAATGTGTCTGAATTTGTGCCTTCTTGAGCGGTCGTCCTTCCTTGGGCAGTGACACAGTGACCCTGGCCGTGGAGCCTGGTTCTTACTGCTACCTGGGGTCAGTCTTCTCATGTTCAGGCCTTGTCTCTGCCCAGAGCAGAAATCAATAAACACTCCACCCCCACACACCCATTCCCCAGCAGTGGGAATTTCAAAGTCCATGAGCCAGGCAAACACACAAGGCTTTCTCTGTTATTGATTTTTTTTTTAACTCAAACTATTACTTACTTGTGTTTGCTTACACAGAACTGGCGTCTGTCATTCTTTTTTACTCACATGTAGGTGTAAACTTAATATGGTGCTTTTACTATGCAATATCTCCCCAATGACAAACTTTACTGTTTACTGTTTTAACAAGTTCTGAATATGTTATGTATTTATTTATATATTGACAACGCATGCTAGCATGTATTACTTTCATCTTGAGGACATTTTGGTGGCCTTATTATTATTATATGTCAATATTCTACTACCATAACTATTATTACTGCCTCTAATTATCACTGTCAGAGGTCAGGCTCTAATATGGGTGATGAATATCCAATTAAACACATATTTGGGGGTACAGGGGTTCTGGTCCAGTTTCTAGTTCATGGGTGTAGAACATGAAGAACACTTTTTATAGTTAGTCAAGCGTTTTCAGGCTTCGTTTGTGGTCTGCTCAAATGAATCATGCTCTTACATGAAACTGAGCTGCTTTCACACATTCCAGACCATGCTTGATATGTTTGTGAGCCACTTAAAAACCCTTTGCTGCTGTACAAACCAAATATATATTTCCACTCAAGGTTTCAAATACATGTTAAAATATTTTTATAGAATGCCTGAATCTTTTGTCTAGATTGCATATACTAAAATACGAATATGTTGACATTATAGTTTTTTACACCCTTTTCACATTGAAATTTCAGATTTGAAAATGATTGCAGTCCATTACATTCCTGATGATTCAAAGTTACTGCAGCTTTTTACTGCCTAATATTGTAGCTCAGATCAATACATACCAATATTTACCATATTGATAGCAAGCTACACGAGGAAGGACAGCTAGTTTTGCAGTTGTACTATAATCAGTCTAGTTATTTTTTGTGCTTTCTCACACACCTAGGCTAGATTTGTACTTTACTTGATCCAATAATTTACCTCATGCTGAGGTGCCACAAAGCCAGAAAAGAACCAAGATGGCAACACCTTTGCACGGTGACAGTGGGATATCCGAAGGGTGCTGCAAAAGATGTTGCCAGCTTAATGCCTTTGTTGCTGAATCTATGGAATGCTTGAACCTTGTCTATGCCTTTTAAAGCACCTAGCATCAAATCCAGCACTTTCCAAGGTCAGTTTGATAATAGTGCAAAATTAATAAATTAAAATGTTACTGATGTGTGCCGTTTGTTGGGGTCTGTGTGAACGGCAAACCCAGGCATCACTGAATGCCATGCACAGCTCTTCTCCTCTGGGGCCTGGCACTGCTCCAGTTTCAACTGCATTAGATAGAAGATTGACAGGTTCAAAGACCAACTGTGTATTAAAGCGATAATACACTCCAGGGTGTGCACGATTGCTGTTATTGGCACGACAGAAATGCGGTCACTAGATACGAGGCAAATACTCATACTAACGCACACCCTCCAGTGAATAACATTGCTTTTATAAAATGAATCCACATGCAAATTTCAAATGGTCATCAAATACTTAAATTTCCTATAAGAAGAGAGCCAGAATTCACTGTGAGCTTTATTGGGTAAATGAAACATCTTCATTTTACAGATGAAATTAGTCCACTATGTTATCAATTACATTACATCACTCCCTGGCTAATTAATATAAGACCAAAAAATTACAGTGCTTAGTTTAAATGTCATTTCCAGCAATAGCTGGATAGCGATAACTCTCTCTTCAATAACACATGCTGTTATTGTGAAACTGCTTTCGAGCAATCATGGGTTTCACAGAGGTAACTGTCCATTGTATGTAATTATATCACAGTCTTTACCATACGTACGTGAAGTAGGTGATATAAATGCCAGACATATCACAATGTGTCTGCCACATTCGAGGACTAAAATCACGCACCACTAAAGGAATGGAGAGAAAAGTTTGGCAGCAAAGGTAAGGTGCCATGTTGTGTCATCATCTGCCAATATCATATCCCAATCAGACTAATTACATGTAAAATACATATTTATAATATTTAATATCATATTTATCACACTGAGCTACATGAACTACACAAGTGAACTCTTGGGCCACATTACTGAATATTAATCTCAGAGTCATTTATACTGCTGAAAATGTTTATAAAGTTGACAACAGTGGAAAAAAAAAAAACTGTTCAAGATGTCTGCAAAAATAAAAAGCTTTAGATCATTTTAGTTGGCTGTCCAGGATTGAACCATAATGGCTCTCTCCAATGATTTCCAAGGTCACAGGAATACCATAGAATTTTTTAATTTTTTTATTTGTTCCTGGAAAATGGAACCAAGGTGGATTGAGTGGAAGTAAGCTTCACAGCCTTGCATAAAAAACACACTTTTAATTTAATTAAAGCACTCTCAAGGTCAAAAAGTATGGAGATAATAATAATCCTAACAAATACTACAAAGGCCATTTGTTAGTATTTAAATGGGTTATTAAGATTCTTTCATTCTTTTATTCTCATGTGTTGATTTAATGTCCCTGCCTTGGTTGTAGGCAGCATTCAGTACTTTTATTGCTGTAACTGATGGACTGATATAGTAAATGGTCCTGACTTCTATTTTTTAATGAGTAAAACGACAGTTATATAGAAATATTGACAGTTATGAATTGAGATTTCAAGTTTGCAGCCTGTTTCCTAGTTGGAATATATACATTGTTGTTCCAGGTAGATTATTAATCTTTTTTTTTTTATTAATTAATGTTTTACAGTGGGCTGTGAGCACAGGAAAGTGTGGAGTGTGAGTAGCATGCTTCAGTGATAGACATAGGGTGGATGTGTGGAAGGAGCTCAATAAATGCAGGTGTCGTGATAAATGCATATTCTGATGGAAGCCCAAAACCAATTATTACACTCATAGTACCTATTTTTGGTTATGTAAAAACAAAGTTCCAGGGAAAAAAATGGAGCACTTAGTCCCTTAGTTAACTGCCCCATCCCTTTCTCTGTGGTCTCTAACATCCACCTTCCCTCACAGTTACAGTGGCACAAAACCGTGTGCCTCATTACCTGGTATCACCGTTACATCCAGAGAAAAGGGGGGGAGACCCAGACTGGGCTGGACATGCCCCCCCTAACCTAAGGTTAACAAGCACATTGTAAGGGTTCCCTTTTCTGATATGGGTGAACTTTTTGCAAAATACGGTCACTGCAGCGTATTCAATTTTAAGATCTAACAAGGTAGATGCAGGCACAGATAGTACTACGATTTTGACACTCACTTTTACAGCAGAATGGTATGCACTATTGAATAAAACTGACGGCGCATTCAAGATTCAGGGATATTCTTCTCTGTGTGTTTTTGAGAAACTTAAATTTGCCAGTTGAAATTCCAAATAACTGTTTGCATGAACTTTTATACTTTGCACTTTTAAAACAAAAAGACCTTACCTTGGTCTGAAGTTGTGCATTGATGAAGTGATTACTTCTTTTTTAAGGGTCTCTTCTTTTCAGAGTTAAACCCACAAAGCTGTGCTATCTGTGCGGAAGAAAAGGAGAGGCTTCAAGGTTTCTGTGTAAGGTTTCTAAAGAACCTAGCAATCATAATACAAATAATTAGAAGTCAGAATCCAGCATATTCAGGTATGTGAATGAAAATAGATTGCACATTTTCCATTTGCATAGCTAAGATAAAAATTGATGTTAGCCATGATAGAAGTAATAGAGGACAGACATATTCTTTAATTTGTGTAATTAGTTATTAGTTTCATTATGTTGGTTTTCATAGATTTTCATACTGGTTGTCATTATGTGCTCTTAATGGCTATAGTATTTATATGTAATTACATTCATATTCACAGAAATCTGCAAGTGGCTTAAGTGGCTGAAATATATAATTACATTGCATATTTACAGAAGACTTGCCTAATTAATGTAGTTGCACTACTACTTTTGTGCAGCCACATTATAAAATGCTCTTATTAGCATTCTTTTAGCTTCTTATAATTTACACATTAAATGTGAGGCCTTGAATTAATTAATTACCTCATATGAAAATTCAAATGATGGCTATCACAAAAGCTCCTTTGACTTTTTTTCCCCAAAGTGAAAGACCGAAAGACATCCTGCCATTCCTGTTGTCTCCCCCTCACCATTTATTTCCAAACTGTCAGCCATCATCAGGTAACTTCAGAGTTAATCAACAGGTATAATAGAAATTGATAGAACATATTGGAGCAAATAAGCTGAAAGCCATGTCCTTGCGTGTCTGACTCGCACAAAGGAAACGTCTCTGAAATGTGTGCGTGCGGCGTGTTCGTGAGCTTTTTCCTCCCCTTGTAGCATCCTGCCATTGCACTCTTCAGAGCACGGAGGAGCGCAGCAGCTGAGAGTGGAGACGTGCAGTACATCAGCACACACGCACACAGGGGAGTGTCGTAAACAAAGACACATGGATTTGTTTGGCCACCATTGCCATCGATAGTGATGGTGAGTTTTTTGTGTATGTCCCTTAAGTCTTCAACAAACTATATTGCCTGGAAAGTGTGCCACAGGACATATTGTATCTTTTTTGGTTGTTTTGCTATCAATGCGGTCGGCAGTGATGATTTGTGGTATATTTGTAGTGTGTGGCTGGTGCAGTGTGTTCGCCTGCAGGCCTGGTGATGATTCAAACCCTGTCACTTTACAGGCTACAGCTTTCTTTAGATTTTATCGCAGAGATTTGTCTCTTGTGTACCTCACAGTCCCTGCTGTTTCGGTGGAGACACCACTGCTTTATGTGCTGCAGACACACACCTGTACCAACAGGACACAGTACCTATGCTACAGGCAAAGCCTATAACCTGATTGGAGGATGTCACTCTCATATTCCAATTGTGAACTGGACTGTGTGGCTTTCACCTGATTGTGCTTCGCGGTCGTAATGGGCCGACACACTGGTGTACTTAGGGTCAAGGCAGCATCTATGTGGTGAACGACACCAACATGGCCAACATTGGCTCAGCCTGTACCAGGTGGTCTGTCCATCTGATTCCAACATTGTTGGAACATCTATTTATTTTTGAGCCCATCCCACCTTTAATCTCATTGGTTACCTCCTTCACCTCCTGCTTCTTCTGGTCTCACCTTCTACAGGTGCAGTGCGGTGTGTGCAGGTCATCAGAGCAGCTCCTATGAATTGTGATTAATTCAATGTGGAGGTACAGAAGAGCCCTCTGATACAGGCTCACTGCCAAACAAAAGCAGAAAACAGACCAGTGAGAGACTGCGTTTAAAGAGATGCCTACTGCATCCAATAGCTGGGCCCCTGATGTCACTCAACAGTTTTATGAATGGCCTGCAGTATCACCCTTCAGCTTCAGCTGCTGTATCTGTTAATGCAAAAACAAAAAGCTGTATGAAATGCAACCATGCTCTGATTTGTTTGTTAATAAAAGTACCGGAATGTAATTTATGTACTCAGATAAACTCTGTAATCCGTGAGTGTAGCCTCTGGGTGGCCCTTCAGCCGAATGCCTGGCATTCCTGCCGCGGCACAGAGACACAGGGAATGAGTGCAGAAGACGACGCTGATGGTCACACACCGAGAGAAGCATTTAAGCACCTCCCTCCCTCAGGGTCTCTATGTTATTATATTACACTATTGGCATTCAGCAGACACTCTTATCCACTCTTATACTTACATCAGTTCGTTTAAAAAAAAAAAAAAAAAACTAAGTTATCCTTTTATACAGCTGGAGATTTACTGAGGCATTTGTGGGTTAAGTACCTTGCCCAAGGGTACAGCAGCAGTGCCCCAGTGGGGAATTGTACCAGCAACCTTTCAGCTATGAGTCCTGCTCCTTAAACTCTACAGTGGGCTTCCTGTCGCAGTGCGCTGTGAGCCACTCTGGTCTTCAGTTAACTTCAGGGGCTATGATTGCTTCAGTGTTCTCTAGCTCTTCCACAAGCATATTATTAAAGAGATTTTCAATGCTGTCATGGTAAACTCACCTATCGCATCTGGTGTTTTGGAGGAGCCCTCGGAAATGCTTATGTTTGTGATCTAAAACTCAGTTCAGAGCTCAGTACGTTTGGGTGCTATTACCTCAGCCAAACTGGACATGCGCTATTTCCAAAACAAACCTATTCAATGTCTCTTCATTTTTTCCATATAACATGGTTCTATGATTTGTTTTGTTTTCTTTTTTCCTTCAGCATCTTGTACTGCACAGTTTTGCATTCACTGAGGGCATTTACTGAAAATGCTTCTCTGAAGGCAATGCAACCTTGGGTGAGCCAGCTCCAGCAAGAAACGAAATGAAGTATTAATTGTCTCGCTTATTCTTTTCTTGCTATCCCTCATTGTCCTCTTCAGCCGCACAAAAGTCTTGTGTTCCAGACTAACAATGACCTCCACTCCACTCTCTCAGCAACTTTCAGCAGAACTGATAAATTTGTCTTTAAATTCATCTCATCGTGGAGGATGCAGAGCGATCGGGAAAGCACTTGAGGATGTGACCTCAGTGACAGCCGGCCCCTCTGAGAGGCAGAGAGGAGGAAGGTGTGGGCAGCTCTGCATGCAGATGGAAATGAGCTGCAGGAGTCCTGAATAACGTCTGCAGCGGCGTGCGGGAATCTCAAGGGTCCGGGTCTCCCCAAGTTCACCCCGCACCCCTAACCCCCCCTTGCATCTTCTCCCTTGGCCTGGCCCTATCCTGTCCCTATTGTGGCTCCAGACAGACCCTATTCATCCCTGGCTCTGCATGAAAGCCTGCTTCAGGGCCGTGACACTCTCTGCCCCCCACGTTGATTTGCTTATCTGAGAGTCCTCCAGTGTTTACCAGGAGTGGAGGACGAGTGGCTGAGGGCAAGAGAACGAGCCGGCCGAGAGACGCTGACGACAATGAGCTCACAAGCAGCGAGGGGAGTCCGCACTTCACTCAGGCAGGTACTGCGCGCGCACGGTCCTCTGCTCTCAAACCCCCGCGTCTCCCCCTCCCACGCTCAGCTGTCGGCTGCCTCCCTCAAGGTTCCCCCCCACCCCCCCTGCCCCCCCTCCAGGAGAGCTCAGCCTCCTCAGCTCTCCAGGTGGAGGAATGAATGCTTTCTGTGAAATGCATATAAAGAGGTACAACAACACTATCAGTGCGGTGAGTACCAGCAGGGCCAGTGAGACTGAATGGCCTGCCCTTGTCAGTAAACGCACTGTGATCTCATGCACCATTGGCTCAACCCTGTAGAAGCAGGCATGCTAACATCGATTGCTTTTATAGGCATGCATAGAAAAAGGAATGAAATGGTCTCGAACGATGGCCTTGAAGTTTCAAGGAAACATATATAGAGCGCGCAATGCAAAATGATGCACCAATTCTAATATTATGTTTATTATATTTACCATTTAGTATTTTTCTAGGGTATCAAAGAGGTTAAAACTGCAAAGATCAGAGATCACCTGCAACAAAGACACATTGTTTTACATTAGTTTTCTATTACTTTCATAGTGGCTTTGGCTTAGTTATTCTTGTAACATGGCCCAGAAGACCCACTCAAGAATGGGTGAATAGTGGCAATTCATAATTCATAAAAAATTCCGTAAGATGAAAATTTGTACGTACCTTACATAGAATGCACTGCCTTTTGACAAACAAAAATGACTATAGTCCAGGGTAAAAATTCCATCAGAGCTGGCCTTATATGCAGAGATTAAATGCATTGGTAGAGAGTGAACTAGTCACACGCCCACAGTTTGTAATGATGCTATGGGAATGTATAAGATACTTAGCTACTTAGCTACTCTCAGTTGTATGATATCAGTGTCTGACAGCAGTAAGGTCAGCTTTCCAGAGGAGCTGCTGTGGCACAGGAGGTTTGTGAGGAGGTGAAGGGCTCACTCGCCAGGGGCAGGGGGTGAAGGCTGGTGTCTCACACAGGGCAGTGGCACCACCACGCTGCTGGAGGGGCTGCGCCCAAACTCCGTCCAGCAGCGTGACTCTGTCTGACGGACAGCGTGAGCCTCACTGTATCTGATCTGTGAGTCTGCCCAACCGCTGCACACAGCTTTAAATCTTCTTCTTTGGTGGAGTTACTTATCCCTACTGCACTGAAGTACAGACGGCTCGAGTTACACATTCATAACACAGGTACAGATCTGTATGATTGCTATGCAGCCGTTATAAGACTGCTGCAGGCGGAGGTCGCCTGCAAGTGCTGATTTAGGACCGGTTTGGCTGTTTAGCTTATGATGTGGAGATTATAACCGTGGGTGGGGAATCTGGTCCTGGAACAGCAACTTCTGCCTCGAGCTATGAGACATGCCTGGCCGTACTGGGAACTGTGCTCACAGAACCATGTTCTTAGAATTGACATTTCGCTTATAAGGTACAGTACCAGTGGGCAGTGACAGCTGGACTTTGGGCGCCTTCATGGCCTCTGTACTGAGGTGTGATGGGTAAGGGTGCTTGTGGATGATGAAGCTGAGTATTATCTTTTAACACAAAAACAGAGTTTCAGTAAACAATTCAAAATATACTTCTTATGAAATTCAAAGAAATACTCCAGCACAATAAACTTCTTTAGCTCTTGTCTTGGGGTTTTCTCTAATAATTAGTTCAAATTCTTTGTTTGGAAAAGAAACAGATTTCAAGAATTCATGTGTAATCCTGCAGCCCCTGCAGCTTCCGGCAGCTTTCTGTGGCCCAGCGCACGTTTGTGGAGAGGGTTGGACTTGCAGGTGATCCCTTGGCTGCATAATGGATTGGCTGGGTTCCCTCTGAAATGGCACAGATCTCTGAGATGGAGCTGGGTTTGGCCACGGCTGTGAACTGGCCCATTAGAAGAGAATTGAAACAAACACACTTCAGTCTCACAGGGGCTCGCTGTGCACTACCACGTTGCAATCAACACCTTCTGTCCTGGTTTTATTTTGGTCCGCACCTCACAGGTAAAAAGCAAAAAAAAAAAAAAAAGACAAAGACAAACGAGAGTATTTTAGCATCAAAACCTGAGAGCAGAACAGAAACAGATCTTATTTTTTCCTTGCGTCGGCTTTGTGAAGTTTGCATCAAAGCCAAGAGGAACAAAAGAGCAGGGCCGGCTGACAGAGACAAGAATGGATGGTATGTGGAGCCATCTGTTTTGGAAGATGCCCAAATCTTGTGTACGGCCACACTTTAGCTATCCCACAATCCCCCATTCCAGGAGTGCGCTAGCTCCCATTCACACAGAGGGCTATACGCTGCCCAGCTCTTGGCTGGCATTTTTTTTGCGCAATTAAGTAATTTATTCCTTTCTTCGCCCTCCTTTTTAATGAATCCAAGCCACAAACAAGCTCCAGTTGCTCCTATTCAGGGCTTGTGATTGCATCTGGCAGTAATTGCTGGGAAGGATGAGGGGGGAATGGGATGGAGGCACATTGTTTTGGGGGTAATAGGTGAAGACCTGCCTCTCTTGACCTGTAATACATTAGTGTCAGTGAACATTTGGCAGCCCTCAAATGATTAGCAATGAAGATGAATTGAGCAAAAAAAGAGGTAGAAATCTGCCTCATCTCAAACACTGGAGCTGCATAAATTTGCATGCTAATGAGCCATCCTTTTGTCTGCGCCCCTAATTATTATGACACATTAAGTCTTCATCACGCAAGATTCAGATCTGTCTTGTTCAGAATTTGTGTAGGGAAAATGCGCACTGATTCTACATGGAAGTGTTTTTTTGTTGTCGTCGAGTTTTCATGTTAGTTTAATTACTGACAAATTTGATTGCGTTGACTGTCGTTCTGCGAGCGAGTTTTAAATAATCTTTGTTTGCTGTTGTTGACAAATATGCAGGTAACCTAATGTCTCTGCTGGGAAAAGAGCAGCTACCTCAGAAACACATGATGCTCACGAGGGCTCACGGCTGACGCTTCTAACAAGGGGAACATGGACAGCGAACCCCCTTCTCCCCCCCTGCACCCCCACAAAAAAAATTTAGTTGCCTTATCTGAGTGATTATGTATTAGGCGACCATCTGCAGCCCTCTCTTCCTTGAGCCTTAGTAACATATTTTGGATAAATGCATTTTGAAACGCTCACAGATTGGTCCATTTACAGATATGGGAGAATAAATCTCCAGATTACAGATTATGGTGAGTGCCAGCTCTCTGCCTGGCTGATCCTTCACTGCTGTGCTCTGGCATCTGCCTTTAGCTGCTGCTACAGGGAACCTGCCGTGGCATCAAACCAAAGGTTGTGAAGTTCACTCTAACTGAGCATGAGAAGGGCTTTCTGACCGCGGAGAGGCATGGGTGCAGATGCCTGCCTTTAAACCTGAAACCCTCAGTATTGTCTGCAGAAATCCTCCTAAGGGTCAGATTTGGGGGCAGTCTGGACACACCAACTGCTCTCTTATGTTCGCAAGACACACAAACATGGCACAATTGGTCATGATACCCTAATTACAACCTATTTAATGGATACGACAGGCGAAATCAGCTGGACAGACCTACAAATCACTAATAATTAATCAGCAGTAACATATTGATTCACTATTATTTGTATGGATAAACTTGCCCTTAAACCTTGACTATCACCTATATCTCTGTAACGAATGGCAGCCAACCTGAGCGTCCTCTCTGTTAAACAGCATACTGCCACACACCCGAGCAGCCCATAGGTATCCATGGCAGAGGTCAGAGGTCACGGCATGCGGCTCTGGCACTGCATTGTTGTATTATGTAGGGAGTTTCTCGTGTGTGAATGAAGGGGCGGGGACAAATGATTAGTTTAACATTAATCAATCCCATCAAGCATTTCCGTGGTCATGTGTGGCCAGCTCTGGTGCATTAGCGGAGGAATCCTCTCACCTAGCTCACAGTCGGGGGTTAATGACGGATCTCAGCGGGAGGTGACGGGCGGGGGCCTCACGCACAGAGCTGGGCTGCACGGAGCAGAAGAGAGGAGCGGAGCTGACAGCAGCGCGGACCGGCCCACTGAACCGCCCGCTCCGAGCCGCACACTCCCCGGCCCCAGTGCCTCGGGGCCCCCTGTGAACACCCAGAGAATCCTCACGGCCTTCTGTGAACACCCCGACAATCCTCACAGCCTTCTGTGAACACCCCAGCAATCCTCACGGCCTTCTGTGAATACCTCGACAATCGCTTTGGACAGGAGCTCCTCGGGCAGGCAGCTGTGCCACCGCAGCTGCCGTTGCTTTGTGAACAGAGAAATAAATGAACAGGGAGAGGGAGGAGCGGCCATTGCAAATCACAGCTCTATCACCGAGCTGCCAGGCGCCTGACGGCGGTTCTGCCCAATGCGTGTGGCTCGGGTTGTTCTTTTTGTTACACAGGAGCTTTGACCAAATCCAAACTTCAAAATCAAACCAGCGTCCAGACTCCAATCAAGAAGCAAAAAGGTGCTCAGCTCTGGGTTTTTGTCCGGAGCTTCTGATTATTGATTCCCTGCCCAAAGGGTGCTGTATTGGGCTCGGTGTGTCCATCTGTCTGTCTGTCCAGCCATTTCAAAGGGCCAGAGTGAGGATATTTTGTCATCAGTATTAAATGCTAAAATAAGAATCTGTGGTCCTAAGAAGTTATGGTTTTTAAAGGAATAATTTTCTTAATTTTGGGGAGTTATTTTAATATAAAAGTGATTGGTTTTTGTAGAAACGATTGGTTTTAATTTTGTATTTTGTAGAGAAGAATAGAGTTATCATCACATTATCCTCAGACACACTGCCCCGGTGACCCCCCCCCCATGTTCTCTACCTGTTCGGGCCCCAGTGTGTTGGAATGAGAGTCCGGCAGCAGTCAGGCAGAGTCGCTGGCTGTCCTCCATCTCAGACTGAAGACCCACCTCTTCAGACTGCATCTTGGCTCCACAGGCAAAGCATCTGTCCTTCCCTTATGTGTACGCTTACTGTAGTGCATGTGTTGTAGCCTTATAGAGGACCTTGCATTGCACTTAGGTATGAAAGCATATATGCACTAGTTTATTTCAGCTCTGCGTTCAGGACTGATACTGATGTTCACATGCAGTCAGTGGTGGAGTCTGTACAGGTCGTCATGACAATTACATCACGTCTTTGTAATTTGCTCTGGATAACAGCATTTGCTAAATGACAAAACATAAATCTTTCATGAATAATCCTGAATGTGACTTTGCAGGGCACATGAGCAGTAAACAGGAAAATGATAATGGTGCATGTACCAAGATAGATTTCTAACCTGGAAAAGGTATGAGCACAATCATAAAGGATTCATACTATAGTGATTAAAAAATGTTATTCTTTTTCTGTGATTGGCTGAAGGGAAATAAAATGCTGAATTGAGCTTAATAAACCAAGGAAAATGAAAAAAAAACAGATATCACAAAACTGCTATCACTTAAAAATATAATGAATTGTATGTTTCATAACAGAGAAAGAAACAGAATTAAGAGTCCAATTATTGTTATTACTGTGGATACTTATAAATGTTAATTACTTTAGATGTGGGAATTCATCTATGAATATATTATATAAATTGTGTGATTACTCTAAATTGACTGTTCTGGCCTACTATGATATCTTCTAATTGATGTCTATTACATTACTACGACCATCATACTGTGTACTGACAGACATGAGTAACATATGGTCTACATAAAATGTTGCTTTAGCCTTGAACATCCTACAGAATTTAAACAAGTGAGCAACACTATGAATCTTTAGTGTGATGACCTGATTCGAGATGGAGACTTTTTTAAACTGCAAAGCATGAATACATGTATTTAACACTTTATTATTTATTATATTATGTCACTATGACTTCATTTCAAAATCAGCATAAAGTGAGAAAAGCAAGTATTTATTCAGCACTAGCAGCAATGTACAACAATGTATGTCAAAACAAATTATTCAGTATATTTATATCAATCAGTAATGTAAATGGATGTTTTGCCACTATGAAGACAAAATAAACAAATATTTGCATTATTTTAGCTTGCTGTAGTAGAATATAGTGTACTGGAGATAACTAATGAGCATTCAGGATCTTCCTCCTTTGAAATAGTCTGATACGTGTGTGTGTGTGTGTGTGTGTGTGTGTCTTTGCACACGTTATAGCCCTGATTAGTCTCCACTATGTGAATTTAAGAACCCCAATCAGAACTTTAAAAACAGACAGGGATTTTCAGGCTTTTTCTCTTTGTATATGGCTCCCTTTGGTTTATCTTTTGGCTACTTATTATGTTTGTCACATGACATATGTTGAATTCAAAAAGTTTAAAAGCTTTTAGTTGTTCAGCTTGTTAAATTCACCTTCCCTGGGATTTTGCATGGGAGGAAAAATCACTATATTAAAGTATGAAAATGCATTTTTAAAAGGCTCTCGAATAGCTATTTTGTGCTCCTATCCAAGGAGGCGGAAGAGCATTCCGCCTTTTTCCTGCCCAGCGTAACCTCTGATTAACACCTCTTAGGGTCGCAGGTGTTGCGTGTATAAAAACAACGTAATTATTTCCATTACGTCCAATTTGCGCTGTTTCAGTTCGTCTGCGCTGCGGCGGAGTCTCCTCCTGTCTCCTCCTCAGATGGAGGCACAGTCCCCGGCTCCCGCGGCACAGTCAGCGGGTTTGGGTTCCTGCGTCGCCGCTGTTCCGGGGAGCGCACTCCCGGGGGAGACGCAGAGGAACCGAGGCCTGAGCCACGTCAGCCGGCTAATTTGTTTACTGCCAGGATTCAGTCACGTAACGCGCTCCACGGGCACCTGAACACTTGGTAAGACGAGGATTATCCGGACCGCTGGAGAACAAATGCGCTGAAATCCCAGACTGCCGGCTACCTACAGTTATTAACTGTTCAATAGATTTTTGTTTTCTGCTTCAGAGACGCGGTGTGCGGTGCTCTCAGAGGGCAGCCATCGACGGCCCCTGCTTGCGTTTTCTTGCTTGTTTCCTCTTAAAGGGTCTTGCTGTGTGTGCATTCTCTGAAATGTGCTTTATTTGATTATTCACACTCTAGTATCCTCATTTGTGTGTGTGTGGGTCATGCCGTCACATGTGGAGGTGTGTGGATTCAGTCAGCTTGCAGTGCAGAACAGTTACAGCAGTGTATCCTAAATACATGAGAAACATATGATAGCATATGACAGTTTATGTGTTGAATATATGAATATCATATGAATATGTGTGAATAGGCCCCCTGCCATCCTGTTATGTTTTACGACTTAAAAACTCCCCTGGAGACAAAATAACTTTTTTTCTTCACGAGCTCTATTTGATAAAAAAAGCAACACTTGCAGGTATATGTAAGAGAAATTGAATCCAGTGGTCTCTCATGAATGCATGTAATAATAGTTATTTAATTAGAGCCAGTATATTAACTTATGGAGGAAATATAAATGCGATAAAAAGCAGCTGTATTTTAATTAAGTTGGATTGTGATTTAGACAATTGCCACAATGATCCTTTTATCACAAAAATGCTCCTACAGTAGAACAGCTGCTCAAAATCCCCAGACATGATATTTATATATCATGGTAATATATGGTAATGCATTTAATTCCGTCCTTAAAATCCATCCAGTAAAACGGTACAATATTGGTGAAGTCCTCAAGATTTCCTCTAACAGTTATCTATGACGAAATATTGATTTGAGGCTCTCCCTAATTTCATTTAATTACAGTCTCTTTTTATCCTGTTCTATTGTGTTGTACTTGAGTAGGCAGCTAATTATGAAGGTGATAATTGGGGAAAAAAGAAGAATGCAGAGGAATTATGGGTAAGTTTAAGGCAGGAGTCTCAAACTCAAATTACCTGGGAGCCACCTGCCAGGTGGTCTTCTTAAAAGGGGGCCAGTGCAATAGGGAATGAAGGAAAAAAGTCTCCAACAATATAATGTGCACAAACATCTTTTTATTATATGATTTTTCACATCAATAACAGTATTCTACATCTTTTCAACACATTGTTTATTGCTTGCTACCAGAAACCTGACACTTCTTCTGTTGACACAGAGGAGTCACATTTGGTTTCAAGGAGTTGGCAGTGGACACCCTGAGTATAGCCTGGAGATGATCATTGGTCAGTCGGGATCTGTGTTTTGATTTATTAAAGTTCATAGAGAGAACAGTTTCTCGCAGAGATATGTGCTTCCAGAAAGACACATGACCTGCCTGAACAGTTTGGACAACTCAGGAAAGGATTGCGGTAGTTCACTAAGAAACTGTGCAATCATCTCTTGCTTTCCCTGAGCCTCCCTGAACGTTGCTTTGAGCTCAGTGTTGCACTGTAAGTCTATGAGCTCTATCTGAAGTGTGCTTGGGGCATTGTCCACATCAAAGGTGAAAGGGTCTGCAAATATCTGGGAAGTTCTATTGTGAGTCTTAAAGTCAGCAAATCGGTGCTCAAACTCCAGCAGCAGGTTTTCAATGGCAGTCACATATTCATCAGCATTGGCTATGGCATCATCATCAATAACTGATTTGCATGTTGGGAAATGGACAAAATTTTTCTCAGTGAGTTGTGCTTTCCACAATCTGAGTTTCACAGAGAAGGCTTTCACGTTACTCAAAGCCACAGTGACAAGTTGGTGTGGCCCCTGTAGTTTTAGATTGAGTGTGTTCAGTGCTTCTGTAATATCCACTAGAAATGCTAAGTCCCTCTGCCATTTTTGACTATCAAGCTCAGGAACATGTAGCCTGCCCTCTCTCCTGAATTCCTCGATTTCCTCCCTCAATTCAAAGAACCTTTTCAGGACACTGTCCCTGCTCAGCCAGTGCACTTCAGTGAAGTACAACACATCGCCATATGTCACCTCTATTTCCTGAAGAAATGCACGGAACTGGCGGTGTTGTAAACCCCTTGATCTAATGAAGTTAGTACCTTTCACCACTATAGCCATAACATATCAAACACATCATAACACTGTCAAATTTCAGGCATTTTCTGCAAAGGGCCTGCTGATACAGTGCAATGCAATTGCGTGGCCTACATTCTCCTCCTCCCGCTTTCTTTGAACTAGCGCCACAAGCCCATTCTTTCTTCCAGTCATTGATGGAGCACCGTCAGTGGTGATTCCAGCTAATTTATTCCAGGGTAGACCAGCACTCTCCATTGCATTGCACAGCACCTGGAATATATTTATGGCCGTAGTCTTTCCGTGCATCGAACACAAAGCTAGCATATCTTCTGTTATCTCAAAACGGTCATTAATACCATCTTTAAGGATGGCAATTTTCTCCTTGCAGATCAGACAGGTTGCGGCCCCATTAAACTCAATGAAGAAGTAATTGCATGTCCACTTTTCCAATGCTCCTGGTCAACCTTCCTTTTTGCTTTGGAAAGAGACATTTTTGCTTACATTTAACTTGCTTACACTAACTAACAGTTAAAGGTGTTTACAAGGAATAGCTCTATTGGTTGCCTGGTAACAGTTAGTTCTTTTGGTTATTTTGGTTGGCTGACCCAGAGCAGTGTAAACTGCTCCATAATTAACCTTAGTCTATGCAACTGTAGTCCCAAAGCTAACGTTAGCTGAGTATTCTTAAGAAGCTAATGTAAAAGGAAAGACAAAACAATCAGGGGGCCACACGAAACTGTCTTGCGGGCTGGATGTGGCCCGTGGGCCAGTACTTTGAGACCCCTGTTCTAATGAATATGCTTATGTTGCCTTGGTCTTCAGAATTCCAACAAAGTGCAATTAGTGTGGCCTAATCATTTGTTTCATTGAACGCTTAAATAAATGCTCGTTTGCTTAAAACAGGTGTGCATGGATGCCTGAGGACTGCTCATCTCTGAAGGAGTGCAAGTGATGCACATTTTTGAAACCTATAGTGGAGCCTTTTCACGACTGCAGAAGGTCATTCGCAGCCCGGAGTGCAGCTCCCTGTGGCGTGCGTTGGGATGTGAAAAGACGCAGCCTGATGACACACTGAGCTGCTCGTTGTGAAACAAGGACCCATCCGATATGTATTCCCCCACAAAGGCCTGCCGCTAGGCCGTGGAGATACTGGAAATGTGTTTCTCAAGGCTTCGTCTCCACTGATGTTGTCCCTGTTGGCATTTAAGACTCACTCATACGGTTCCAATTCAGATGTCTAATTCCACAAACAAAGCTGCGGTACATGCACGAGTCATCAAGGTAAACATTAAGGTCTCTATTCAGCTCTGCCTCAATGGGCCGTTTGCTTCTGAAGAAAAACTTTAAGAGAGTATTACCCTCATTCAGCTCTCGCACAATATACATTTCTAGTCCATTTGAATGGCAAACTCGGGATTCATCTAAGCATGCTTGAGCAACGCTTGACTCAGTTCTTTACTTACATTTAAGAATAGGGCACTTTGCCGCTCAATCTGGACAAAATGTCTCTTCTAGGTTGGCTCAACAAAACACGCTGTCCTTGACTTTAAGCAACAAAGTCAAGAGAGGGTTACATTACACTCATTTCAGAGAACAGAATATGTTACATACAAAACAAAAAAGTAATTCTTTACAAAAATGTCACAGGCAAAATGTTTAATTAAGAAGGTTGAATAATTAAGGTTTCCAGTATAGGTGAGTGAGGTACTGTACTGTATGTGTGCCTCTATCCTTTGTAAGATGTCAGTAAGAAAACCTTTACTGTCGAGAATAAGAACAGTTACATAAAGGTAAACATTCTAGGTCTTTGAAAAATAAGAAGGCATTTCAGAATGCTGAAAAGATGGGTACGTTCACATTAAAAGTTTGGTTCTGTGTAGCCTGAGTTGAATGAACACTTTTCACCAAACAGTACTTCTGCCTCTCTGAATGCCTGTTAGCTTTGTGGAGCTATTCAATTTATGGAAATATATGGGCAGCTTGTTGAGGAGGGCATAATTTATGTTCCATATTTGTATGGATGTCTGCTCCAGACAATTAAGTCATTTTCCCAGCCTTCAGATTTCCAGGTGTACTCTCTGCTCAGGGTGGACCATACCTTTGTGACTCAGGCCCATCCAAAATCTGTCTCATGAATCACACTCTCCAATCAGTTTCTTTTCAGGGCCATTAGACGACTCCAGAACTTTGAATTTGGCTTTACAGATGTTACAGTTTTCTGTTTCGGTCACTAAGGTTTATCTTAACTTGCTGCCTACACAGACGTCTGGTGTCTTCGCTATAATTCTGGCAAGCTGCAGCAGGACAGGATGGTGCTATGTTTGAAGCAATAGGACAATGCAGGGTCTACTACACAGCCACGTGTGCCTAAGCACTCTGCCTGTACTAAGTGCAAAATATAATATTAAGGCCCAGATTCAATCCATCCATCTTGTGCTCTCAGAGAAAACGTTGACATTTCGGAAGTTTGTGAAATTCCCAAAAATGTGATGATTGCTTATTTGTACATCTTAAATGTGTTATTTAAAGACAGTATGGTCTGCAGTGAGGAAGTCGAGATTAACATTGTCACACGATCAAATTAACATTGCAAGTTGCAGTGATGCTAATTCTGTGCTAATTCTGCTTTGTAAAGCACCTCCTGAAACTTATCAGACACAAGAATCACAAATGGAGTGTGGACAGCGCTCAGTCTGAATAGTAGGTGGATAACGGAAGCCTTCCTTTGTTTGCCCTGCATATGTGCGTGCATATGTGTGCGTGTGTGTGTGTGCGTGTGTGCGTGTGTTGGGGAAGGTGGGTTCTGCAAATTGATCCAACATTTCAGATCATGACTGTGATATTCCTTTCATTCACCCCCATAAGAATGCCGTATTAACACTAATGCAGACTCAGGTAAGGTAATTGTCACTAATGGATGTGAAGAGTGTGGAAATTGGACGTTATTAAAGCCGTCAACAAATTCTCTGGATAGTTCAATTGTATGGTTATGCGGCGAGAGATGGGGAAAAATACACACGTATTCCAAAAAATGTGTAGAGGCACCAGAGAAAGCCAGCCCGCTCCAGCAAATTGGGGTTATCCATGCAAGGAACTTTCAGCAACAAATAACGTGTAATAAGGTGCTTTATCCTGCCACTAATCTCTGTGTTTTAAGGCAATTTGATGTGTCTTTTTTTTCCACAGGAAAAGCTTGGAGTGATGCTATAGCATGAGGGGCATGCGGCACCATTAGCAGCTAACCGCGTCCTGCCGTATTAGCCAAGACAACAAGTGCTAAATGGGTGAAGGTAATGGTTGGTGATAAAGTGCAGTACCGACTGGCAGGTACTTCCTGTAGATTAGCTGGAGAGGAGAGGAGGAGGGAAAGTAATTTCGACTTCAGACAAGGTTTTGAGGAATCAGGTCTTATTAAAGACAGAGAGAGAGGGAGGGATGCTTCATCTCTGGGTTGGCCATTTCCCCACCCGCCAAAGCTCTGAATCCACAGATACAGCAATGCCTGTCTCATTATACAAAAAACTGCATGGGGTCCTACTGTGTGCCTACAGCAAGAATACACCGTCCTGAAGCCAAGGACCCATTCCACTTCAGACAGATAAAGGTAAATGGTAATGACAAAGATATGCCTTTGTGCAACTGATAATTGCACTCTTAAGAGAATTACAGCAAAAGAATACAAAATAAACGCATTGAATATATTATGGAACTTTATTTACATGAAAAGGAAAACTACAAAGTGACATCTGAATAACAGTACTTGGTGTACAACACATAATGTCTATAACCTATTATATGTAATCACTTTCAGTTTTGTTCATTGGAACAATGGTAAATATTTAGCCTTTAACAGAATGAGTAGGCATCTGTCACATCCAATTCCTATGGTTAGACCATTACCACTTCATCAGTTTTTTTTTTTTTTTTTGAGTGAGTTGGGCACTGATTTGCTTTTCCCAGAATGCATCACTCTTTGCTTCACCTGCTTAAATACTTGGTTTCCATGTTGCATTGACTGTGTGGCCATGGACCTTTACACTGAAACATGAATGTGAAGGAGGGGGTTTCTCAGAGCGAGTTAGACGTGATGCAGACATATTACTTGTGAAATCTTTGAAAAAGGAGCAGGAGAAAAAAAAAAAAAACGTGCGCGGGAAGACAGAGACGGAGTTAACCACAACGGCCTTACATCCCCTTCCTATGCGGAGACGCAGCGAGTGAGGGATAATTGACTAGAATGGATCTTTCACACTTAAATAACAGGATTCAAACAAACCCCCACATTAAGGTTTTTCACAGGCAGTTAGTTGCTAATCACAAAAGGAACTGAGGTGAGTGCTTTACCTTGTCAGCTAGAGGCCACCGCAGAAGTGTGCCGAGATACGTTTCCTATTCATTTACACTGTGTAATTACTTCAAACCCCATATTTCCATGGTAATGAGATGGCATTGTCAACTCTGTCAAGCAAAAAACAAGGAGGTGATCTGTAAGACTTAAAAAAATCCTCTTCTCTGGAGTTGACAGACTGAATGCTTATCTTCTTGTCTGTAATTAATGAACATAACACGGATTTGAGAGTGGTATTTACCAAGTGCTTGTGAAATTACAGATAAATATGGCTATGCTTTTATGACAATATTAATGTAATAACAGAAATATGCACGTGAATCTTGTGTACCTCGTGCATTCTGATGTTGATTATATAAACAGTCTCCATCTCATTGCGGTACTGTGCTATCCTGTCGCCAAAGCTGACAGTGATACTTCAGCGTGTATCAGATATCGGTCCCATGGGAATTAGTACAGAATGTTCATTAAAACTAAAAAAGTGTAACTAATAGCTTACTCTGTGTAGAATGAATTTTTAAATGAAATGATGGAGCATCAGTTTGCTAATCAAAGAACTGGGTTCAGTTCCTTGGTTGTCCTTCATATTCAGCTTGCTGTATATATCTGAAAGGCGATGCTCTACATAACACAGCAATGGAAGTTACAAGCATTCTTGTGAAAGACATCCATAAAATCTAAAAGTCCTTCAGCTGAAAGGAGCCAAGCCTTGGAATGCTCCTTCTCTAAGGACCAAAAGGGTTCACTTCTCAAGAGCAGGGTAACCTTTTTTAATGCTTTTACCCTCTGTCTCATCATCATGAAACTATATAATATCAATATCCATCCGATATGCCGGTAACCTCCACTTGTAACTTCTGCTTTGCTGCGTGTACTGCACCCTCTTTCTGGGAAACTGCATTTAAAAGTCATTTTCAGCAACATTTTCATGTGTTCAGAGTCACATGGATCAGATGCCACTTATGTGGGGTGAAGCTCCTCTAACCTCTCATCAGAGAACAAGGGTCCCTCCAGTGTCCCTGGATGAGGTCTCTGAGTGGCATTAACTGATTCTAATGCTCAAACAGTGTGGAGCAGCTGAATAACATTGAAACATTGAATTCTGCTCATGCTTTATTTGGTGACATTGAACGTATCTGACCTCTGACCCCACTGTTGATGTATCCTCAAAATTTCGGAATCAATATTTCGGCATTCATCTCTCATGCACTTGCATTGTGCATGTCAGAGGCAGCTCAGACCGTATGTGTGCTTCTGTGTATTGTACCCCTGAATTCTCAGGTACTTTATGAATCACTGTTAGCAGTGAAACTATGACACGCCTTTTAAATCCACAAAAAAGGACAGATAGTTATTCATCCATCAGGTTCGCCATGATTGTGTTCTATTAGTGACTAATTGTGTTCTATTCATTGAGCTATATGTGTCTAATGTTGCTGTTGTTGTATTGAGGTGATTCTGGATAATTAGTGATATAGTATTTTTTGATTTTGTGCCTCTGCAATGCATTATGTCACTTGTATCTCTCTCACACACACACACATACACACACAGCAAATCATCTGTGTATTAATATGATCCCCTATAGTTCTGATCCCATTTTTCCACGCTAGTAATGTTGAATAGCATCTGAAGTGCACTGTGCGCAATACCGCACCGCAGTGTGCCTAACAATGGCTGAGTTCTGTTTTTAAAAATGGCCTTTTTGCACCTATCTAATGACATCAAAAGACATTCGCAATGGGTAAAAGGTTAAATAAAGAATTAGATGGGGAAAAAGCTGTGTAATTAGTGTCCTCAGTTAATTTCCACACCACTAATGGAAGCACATTCAGAGGTGAAATGTCTTGGTTTCATCATTTCATCACCACATTTTCACTGCACACCCCCCCTCCCCACATACACACACACACGCACACACGCACACACCTTCTCCAGAACATAACGCTGCACTTGTACACCAATTCTATGTGAGGAGAATACTCTGCACACCCTATAATAAAATAGCAATTAAAAATAGTACTTCCTATAAAATCCCCCCACTTTTAGCATGTGGACTCTCCAATGAAAATATGGCTCTTGTCATATTTTTCAATGCCCATAAAAAGTGCTGAAATGATAACAAATACTGTAGGATTTAGCAACAATGTAACTGGTACTAAAGATCAGTAACTGTAAATGGGGCATGGATGTGTAGGATTTCCAGCATTTGAAGTTAAAACTGTTTAACACATGCATACACATGCGCACACACACACACACACACTGAGGTGTTCGGTATTCCCTGACAGAGGTCTGATGTGCTGGGTTTGTGGGTGTTGTGTGTGTGTTTGTGGGGCTCCAGTCAGAACGGCCTGAATCGCAGCCCTCACCACACACACACACACACACACACACACACACACACACACACACACACACACACACACACACACACACACACATGCAGTATGTACACACACACACACACACACACACACACACACATGCAGTATGTACACACACACACACACACACACACACACACATGCAGTATGTACACACACACACACACACACACACACACACACACACACACACACAGTATGTACACACACACACACACACACACACACACACACACATGCAGTATGTACACACACACACACACACACACACACACACACACACACACACACATGCAGTATGTACACACACACACACACACACACACACACACACACACACACACACACACACACACACACACACATGCAGTATGTACACACACACACACACACACACACACACACACACACACACACACACACACACACACACACACACACACACACATGCAGTATGTACACACACACACACACACACACACACACGCAGTATGTACACACACACACACACACACACACACACACACACATGCAGTAAGTACACACGCACATGCAGTATGTACACACGCACAAACACATGCAGTATGTACACACGCACACACGCACATGCAGTACGACACATGCACACACACATGCAGTACATGTATTGTACATGCACACACACACACACAGTCTGTTCACTGAGTTACTGAGTAACACTCTTCCTTCAGACTGGACGGTCCCCAGCCAGGAATCCAGTTAAGCAGCTCAGGTTTATCCTGTGCTGATCCCTGCTGGAGAGGAGATGGCCAGACTGAGGGCCCTCTTACAGCGGGACTGGGAAGCTGTCCCACACACTCAGGGTCTGTGATCTCCACGCCCGGGACAGGGTAATACCTTCAGCCAGAGCCAGTGTGCACCAGACAGCCCTGCATCCACCCACTGATACGCTCCACACAGCCTCCCACAGGGCTGCTCCTTCCACAGGGAGGGCTTAGGCACAGGGAGGCATACAGGAGGTGATATGACTCTCTCTTACAGGCCGGGCAGGTGTGGATCTGGCCTGAAGTTGTCCAGTAAGTGTGGGCTGGTGGAGATGCGTTCAGTTCTTCGCGTTTTTGGGCGTTCCACTGTGCAAACAAAAGAACGTCTTGAAAGGAAAATACAGTTGAATTCAATGAGTAACTACCAAGAGAACAATCTGAACAGCGGTGTGCTAATGTCTGAGCACACAAAGTGAGCAAAAAGAGATGGCAGAAAGAAAAGAGTGATTCAAATGATTCCACGCGGCCACACTGTTCTGCTGTGGCAACAGTGAAAATATGTGTGGCAATCTGGTGTTAAAAGGCTAAAGTATTCCAGAGCTGATAGCGTATTGCTTATCATGTGCATCTAATTGCACACTGACAGTAATTTTAAACCTCAGGAAAGTGTGTAGGTGGACATACCGATGTGTTAATGGACTTTATAAATCTGATTTGAAAATGCCAGCTACACCCAACCAAACATTTCCCAGGTGTGATTTCTGCATGGCATTACGTCCTTTTGTAAAACAGCTCTTTATCTTGTAATACAGACCTCGCGGAGATGTGACTCTGCTAACTGTCACAGAGCTGCCAGCGTCCTGCTATAATTCTTATTTTGCTTTCTGGCATTTAGTATCACTGAAATAAAGGACTAAAGGTATTGTTCTCACAAACAGAAATGAGGGGATAAAGAGCCGCATCATGCGTTTCTTTTCCTTCATTGTTATGAACTGTCTCCTGCGTGGAAGGAAAAAGAGAGCAGGCTTCAGCTGAATACAAACAGAAAGACAAAGGGCCCAGCTATTCTCACTTCACCTTGAGCTGTGCCCAGACCTGAGGTGCCAGCTCCCTGGACTCTTTAGTGCTCGGCTCCCTGACAAACTAATCTGCGCCTCTGCGCCCGGCGCTCCGTCACATAGGCACAAACGAGTGCCGCGAACGCATCACTCATTAACCCGCGCGGCGTCAGCCACCATTAAAAATAACCGGCCCTGACAGCCGCCTGCTTTCGGAGGACGCGCCGCGGAGGCCTTCCCGCGGCCGCCCCGCCGCGCCTCCTCACCGCCGTAACTAAGGCTGCTAGCATCTGTTTCACTCCGAGCCGAGTCAAAAGGTGCGGAGCTTTGAGGAACTTCCCTCGTCCCGCAAGATTTTCCCCCCGGTACTCTCCGTAGCGAGAAATGTCACCTTATTTCAGCAAGCTGTTACGCTGCTTCCTTCATGCCAAAACGCGGAGCCTCGGGAGGACTCCAGACGGATCCCGCGTTTTCAGCGGCGGCTCTTAAAAAGCTCCGGACGCCCGAGGCGCCTCACGCTGAAGCGGGGGAAGGAGCAGCGATACGCTGGCGCTGGAACCAAGGACTGCGCCTCAAAGTCACGCTCGGCTCTCAGCGGTAAAGCAAGGAAAAAATGTTTCCCATCACTGACATCTCAGCCGAGAGCTCATTAGGATGAGAGGAGAACAACTACACACTATAGAAGGTGGAATTATTGCAGAAGGAAAAAGTTCACTCAGTTCCAGTCGGGTATTAACTAATGTGTATTAGCTGTGTACGTGCTAACGGCATGGCTGGATTTACCAAGATGAAAGCAAACGTTGGACATTATGGGCAAATGCACAATGAATGCCTATGAAAAGCAATAAAACAGAGTTACCTTTTGGAGAGATTGTTTCCATATATGATAATTGAAATAATTGCTAGTACTTTTATTCGAAATTGTGTTTGTATAAACAGTATAAAATGGGTTTGTAATCTTGGATTTACGTTTATGCGTTTGTTCAGTGGATACCGTGTGAGCTGCAGACAGATTATTCATTGTCCAAAGACAATGGGGAAAAAAAAATTCTGTGCTGTACATGCAAAGTCAGTTCTATTCTTGCTAAATCCTCGCCGATTGTTTTGGAATTTATGGTGCCTGTAAATATTTCAAGATGTCTCTCAACCGTTTAAGATCTCTATCACAAGTCCATGCACTCAGTGCTGTATATCTCAAATTCAATTTCAGATATCTTAAATGACTTACAGATACCTTTAAGTACTCTGAGAAAAATATAGATAGGCACGTAATGATTTCCAGATATCTTTAAAGGGCAAGGGCATGCTGAAAAATAGGTTTTCTTTCAAGCATACATCTATATAGATAGGAATATTACTTATTTTTCGAGCATATCAGACTGCTTTTCAAGCATTGCTTAAGTGGCAACATAATTCCAAAAAAACAACTAGAAAATCCATCTTTTCATTTATCTATTATATATGTTAAAGTCTTACAGGGCAGCAGGAGCTGTTCTGAAAAGAGACTGCTGTTGCTTACAATATGCACCTAACATGTTGAACCTTCATATGAGAGGAACCCAGGCAAGGTGTTTCTTTGGACATAAAAATCACACTGGTAAATGGCCCTTACTGATTTCTAAGACTGATTTATAAGTGCTTGGTTGGGCTAACCAAAGAATTTCCTTATGATTTTTTTTCCATAGGACAGCCTTAGATGTTTTAATTAAATATATATACATGCAGGCATAATTACATGTACTGAAGAACCCGTCTTTGTCACTGTATGTAAAGATGTTTAATTCAAAATTTAATACATTTACTTTTATTCATTTGGAGGACACTCTTATCTATGGTGACTTACAAAAAGTGCATTCAGTGGGGTTAGGCTGGCAGGGTGAGGGAAGTGTTACTTGTTTCCAGGTGCATGAAAAGGGGCAGCAGATCAGTGCGTGGCTGAGGCGAAGGTTGGAGTCTCATTGAAACAGACACTGCCCCCCTGGCGCTTTCACAAGGCCTCGGCAGACGCTGCCAGCGAAGACCCCGAAGACCCCGGCCCATTGTGCGAAACTTTGCATTCTTTCAGCGGCAGCTCCGGCTGAATGGGAGCAGAGGATTCTGGGTAATTACGCACAATGGGCCTAGCCGTGGTGCCACAGCACCTGCGCCGAAGGAGCACCTGTCGGAGGGGGGTGGGGGGGGGTGGGCTCACCTTGCCTCCTCTGTTTTATTGTCCCCGGAGGACAGGGGAGAGAGGAACACCTGTCCCGTCCCGCCTTTCTCCTTCTCCTTCCCTGGGAGCGCTCCCACCAGGTCTCCAGCATTAATCTAATTACTCGGCTCAAAAGAAAAGGAGAGAAGACGAGGAGCCCCCCTCCGTCCTCATTAAGCCAATGACAGAGGTCGGACACTGCGCCCACAGTTCCAGCCATACTTAAGGCTAGGCTATTGTAGTATGTAGGACATTTGAGGAGAGGGTTGGAGGGGAGGAAAAAAGAGAAAAACGGACCATAAGCAATCTGATGTAGAGGTCATGCTGTGTGTGTGTGTGAGAGAGAGAGAGAGAATCCTCGGCTACATGAATCACAAGTTTCTCCAAAGAGGCGGTGGCAGGCAGCAGTCTGTGTGAGGAAGGTCACAGGTTGGTAGTCTGCCTCAGGACCTGCTCCTGCTCTTCAGCGTCTCGGCTGTGTTGCTCGTGTCCAGCGGCTCGCTCACCTGGTGCTAGTCCTTGACCGTGGCTCAAACATTGTTTACCGTGTGACAGTCCTCTGCTGCAAAGACGGATTGTTCGCTGCACCGGTGTCCTGTGCTCGTCCTGCAGGTAGTTTTCTGCGTGAGAGTCCTTCACCTGTCCAGGAGACCTCCACACAGAGCAGAACTATTCTTTTGCTACTGGAACTCAACAATACAATAACACATTTCTCTTATTTTTTTTAATAACCTTCAGGTAGCATAAGTTGTTATAGTGAACCAAAAACATTGCAGAAAATTGTAGTTGTACCGTAATAATAGTTTTTTGTTAACATTTGTTCTTCAATTGGGGGACGTTTCTAAGACAATTCTGATGATGGGAAATCAAAGGTTAAACCAACAGCTGACCTAAACACCATGCATCATGCATAAATCAATGGGAGAGACTCAATGCCTCACGGTGGAACTTCCAATGGCAGGACTGATTGGTGAGAAACTGGCTGACAGGGGTCAGAGTTTAAATAAGGGAAGCAGTGGACAGGCATCTGGACTGTGTGTCACTGCCTATAGCCCTCCTCAGCCCAAAGAGCTGTTTCAGTGTAAATCTGGCTGTGTCTGTGTCCACTGGCCAGCATGGCCACTGATACAAACATCATGCAAAACGACATCAGTGATGACTATAGTAAAGAAAAGGGTAGAAAGGGATGCAATGGTTATGACAGCAGGCTCTGGATCTGAAGGCCATGGCTGGCATGGTTTGTGTGTGTGCTCTTTAGGAAATGACAGAATTAAAGACATTCAAAATATAATGTACTGCAGGTCATGTTAGGTAACACTGTTATGGTTATGAGACAGAACCAATGGCGTTCTGGCTGTTACCAATAACGATACTGGTAACAGGTTTGATTGACAAGATGAAAAAGGCTACTTCCATTATAGAGTTTGCATTTAGACCAGACTAACATTAAATGGACTCAATGTCCAAACACACAAGTCATGAGGGTTTCACTCACACTCTCATAACCAGCAGAAGTGGTTTAATTGGCTTAAAAACTCAATTAAGAGCAGGCCTTGCAGAGCTCGGTGGCTGAGTGCTTCAGTTGGACTGAAAGCTCACAGACGCCACGGCTTTCTAGGAGAAGAGTTCAGGACACCTGCCCCGCGGTGCTTTCACACCAGCTGTATAAAATACCATCCCACGGCTCAAGACATGCTAATTAGCCGCTGCGAGCTGCACGGAGCCAAGGCGCTGAAGCGGATTGGGCCTTGCCAGCCGCGCGGGATCCCGGCAGCTCAGAGAGAGAGAGAGCTAAAACCTCACCTTCACCGCCGGCATGGAGCTTCACCAAAATAACCACCAGGAACCTAATTGTGTCATTTTGTGGTTTTTAACAATTTTAAAAGTTTTTTCCTGTTTTTTTTTTATTCTACAGCTCTTGTCCTTGTTTCAGAGAGCTGCACTGCTTTAGGTCGCAGTGTCTGCATTCTGTCGGTGGTCACTGATGTGAATAATATTAAATAAGCACAAAACCAACATTTTTTTGTAATGAAATCAAGCATATGACCATACAATATGCAGTATTTTAAAATTTTTATTTAATTTAAAAATTGAAAAATTTAATTACATTTTTTATATTTCAAGACTTGCTAACTCAATCCTATGTAAGTATGTAATTTTTTTCAGTTAAGTTTTGTATGTGGTACATTTCACAGTAAATCTTAAACTGTCACATTACCGGATGGCTCTACTTTCTATTTTAAAAAATTAGAAATATTATCTGCAAGGGACAGCGCAGCGGGGTGAGTGACGGGCTGGGCTGCTCAGTAGCCTCTCAGCTCGGCACACTTGAGCTTCCCAACAGCGCTGCGGGATCTCTCCAGCCCTGGGTCACAGGCTCTGAGAGACCTGCAGGTCCGGCCCGCAGGCGAGTGCCCGTGGGAGGGCAGGGGCACGGGTCTCCCGGGCGGTGGGAGCAGTGGTATCGCCTAAGTGTTCCTGTCTAATGCGCTGAGTGTCAGTGAGACCCTGATCCAGGCGAGCAGAGTCCCCCTGGTCACCAGACACAGGACCCTAACGCTTCCTGTCACCTGACAAGCCCCTCGGACTGTCAGCCTGCTTTCCAGTCAGTGACCGCTGCCAAATGTACAGTCACACTGTCCTTCCCCTGCAGGTCTTACTGAACTGAGAACAGTCTTATTGCTCATTCATTCACACAGTGAGATGCAGGGTGAACTGAGACACCTGTCGTGTAGCTTTATTTAGTGAATGAAACACAGATCCTACTGACACTCCTTCCACAGTCATCAGTTATCGGTTCACGCACACGCAATTAGTTCTCACATCTATCAGATGTTTAACATAGTGACTGCATGATGATGGATTACTGCGAGGTTTGCTGTGTGAACAAATGTGTTGCTCTTAATGGACAGCTGTGTCTGATACAGTATATACAGCTGATTAATTTCATTCAGATAATGTATGTAGTGTAAGCAACCCAGAAATACATTCACATGGCAGTGGCATCATATCAGGTGTCGGGAGCGCAGGGGCTGACAGATGTTTCAATCAATGCAACCACACTGGGGAAAAACAAAAAAACATATTTGGATTTCAGACAAATTGAAAAAAAAAACTTCAATTAGAAACAAATTCAAAAGATAATCAAATTAATGCCATTCATTAAAAATCAGAAGGGTGCATTGCATTGAATATAACTGCAAAAGCACTCTAATGCTCATTATTTCAATATTATTCTATTTAAATGATCTCATTATCGCTTTTATTGTATGCTAATTAAGAGCTGAAAGCATTACCTCAGCTTTTCCATTCTGCTGTCTCTACCACCTCCACCCACATTGAGAACCACTGGATAGAAACTGCTATTATAGTCATTGTTATTAGTAATGATATGAACAATAGTAACAGTTGTATTACTGCTACATTCAAACCGGATGCAGCTCCAGTGAAATTCCTGTGTTTGTCCACTTTTTGGTTGTGAATGGGGTATACCTTCTGAAAACTGCAGTTTCACCCACAGGAATTTTTGTGAATCAGGCTGCATTTAAATAAACGCTGAATGTAAGAAGTTCCATTCCTTTGATGACACATCAGGCCCTTTAGCTCAGCTCAGCATGTCACACCCAGTATACAGTATATCGAGCCCGGTCTCACACACCCTGAGGGCCTCCACTCCCACTGTGAAACCTGGCAAACTGTGCCATGCGCTAATATCTCTATGACTGAAAAAAAAAACATTTCCCAGTGTCGGTGTTAAATTCACCTTTAACTAATTTAAAACAAGCACACAAAAACAGTATTGATCAATTCTTAGCTTATGAGTTATACGGATCGGATGCTAAGAAAAATGATGTAAAAGTACCTCTGTAATGTATTCTTTGCTCTTCAGCGAGTGGAAACCACAAAAATCTCCCCTCAGATAGTTTTTTGAAAGCTAAGTGAACTGGCAAGATTAGCAGAAGGAAAAAAATGAAAAATTCCTTGTCTTTCCCTTCAATGTTGGTATTTTTCCTATTATTGGTGTGAAATGGCTAAAGAGTGCTACACTGCTGTCCTTCATGGGCACAGAAATCCTTTTTGGGAGAGGCAAAAAAGGGGATTGTGGAGGCAATTAATATCCCACCCCCAAAACACACACACACACACACACACACACACACACACACACACACACACACACACCGGCACCCAGGCCTGGTGAAGCTGAAAAGAAGATGCTATGAAGATTTGAGAAAAACCAACAGAGAGACACTTGGGATTTTGAAGTCCCACAGCTCTGAGTCTGTGGATTAGACCAACGGAAACTTTATGCCACCCACTTATTTCAATTTATGCAAGACACACATAATTAAACCATAATTCAAAAAGTAATTTATACAAACAAGACATTGGCTATATGAACTGCTTTATTATTTGTTTTTCTCTGTGCCACTATAGGTTTGCTTGCATAACAGCATATTTAATGTAAAGACATCACAAGTAATACACTGATGCAAACTGACAAAAGTACGCACATAGACACAAATACACACAGTATGCAAATCTGAGGTTGAAGTTAAGAATTCAATCTTCAAACTATTCATAAACAGCTTTTGATCAAGGATATGTAGATGCCTTCAGCATGACAGTAATCCAAGAGGTTGCATTTAATATGACCTTCTAGCAGCCTTGAGACTTTAATTGTTAGACAAGGATCTTGGTTTATTACAGCATCTGCCTGGGTCTGTCTTTCATGGCAAGGTTTTCTCACCTACGTTGATTCCTTTTAAACACATTCTCTGCCTATTAATCAGACAGCCTCTCTTTCATTAGAATACAGCTTTCATTAGTTAAATACCTGCTCCTTGGGGGATGTCAGTTTTTAATTACCAAGAGGCCTTTCGTAATGATGATTGCTTTGAGAATCCTGTCTTGAATATTTATTATGATTCTAACACTTTTGTCATCATTGTTATGGTTCTTTGAAATGTGGTGAGCAACTTCTTATAAGAAGCCATATAGATGAACACATTCTCATTCCCTCTTTAATTAATCTTTAATTATGAGATCTCAATGCGAGTTATTAAATTGTGTCCTGTTTTCTGTATCTGAAAAACATTACTGCTACATCAAAGAACAAACGTCAAAACAGTTGCAGGGATAACATCTAAGCCACACAACTGCAACTTTAATTGAGGAAACCAAACATATAACCATTTTAATAAGGAACTGTTCTGTAGGCCTTTTGTAGTGTCAACTAGCAGAGGCAGTGTCACTGTTCAGCTTTTAAATCCAATCAGTTTTGCCATTAGTTTTCCCTCTTTCACTTTAGCAGAGCAGTAGTCATTTGTTTTGGTAATTTGCTGTATTTTAGAGGTACCCTCTTCTGCCGTCCCTCTCAAAGGCAAGCTGCTCGGCACCATCTCTGACAGGACATTTTTCTGAGTGGAAATTGTGTTTTCACAAGTTGCCCCAAATGTCAATGCCTGCTTCAGGGCTATGATAACACTTGGCATTGTTTCGAGGGCCAGATGAAAATGTCTTAAATCATTTTGGCGGACCATTTTTTTCTGCACAGACGAGCACAAAAAATTCTCGTTCCACTATTTTTGTATTGGTCAGACCTGTAACAGAATTAATATGTGTTGTTAGAAGAAACATTTTGCACCGTAGCTGTCAGTGTACCAATTAGCTTGGAATGCCATTCTCTGAAGCAGTGTGACTGAGCTCCGGATGCATCGTGGAGAGTGCTGTACACTGCAGGCTTCTGAACTCATCCTCACGCTCATTTCCACCGCTTTGACCTGCTGCACACATACTGTCATGGTGTTTGGCTATAAACTGTTTTTCTTTTGCTTGGCAGTCATGTCACAGAGTCACTGAATGCTACTTGGGCATCGTAGGTGAAATGCTGCATGCACATCGTAGCTGAACTTTCAGTAAACCCGGTATCCACTTTCAGGAACTTTGGGCGAAAAAAAATCCCCTTGGGGTAAATTATGCAGAATCTTCTTCTATGACCAAAATAAAAACATAAGACTCTCCCCTGCTTTCTGGAACATGCAGAACACTTTGCAATGTTTCAGAAAAAAAACCACACAGTCTCTGAAGTTTTAAAGATAACTTGACAATGGTCCTTGAAAAAAGGAGCTTTCTGCCTTAATGGCAGTCAGTTACTCCTTGAAAAATGTTCATCTTTGCAACCGTACATCTGCCCACTGGCTGCAGTGGAAACTTGGCTTCTTCCAGCACAAAGCCTGGCACGGAGAGACACGCGTGCTGAGAGATTCTGGAGGGATATTCAAGTGATGGAAGACACACAGCTTGTTCATAACTACCTGAGACAAAGCTTCGAACAGAAGACACTGCATACAGAGCCCTGTGAGATTCTCTGTTCTGTGCTCTGCGGTCTGTGTTCTGTGCTCTGTGATCTCTCCTGTCCTTGTTTAAAACTGCTGACAGTCCTATTTTGGACCACCATTGGCTGTCCACTGCTCACCTGATGTATATTTCACAGGAAGGATAGTTATAACTGCAATATGAATTCAATGTTTCTTTCCTTTAATAAGTTGATTTACCTCCAGCTATGGGCCCAACATAAGAAGCTGTCACAAAAAAAGACAAATGAGTCCTTTGGCTGGTACAAAAGAATGAAATTTATAAAACAAAAATGATCAATGAGAGTACAAACTTAGGGGCTTCCCTGAGTTGGAGGGTCAGGATGTGAGAGCTAGGCTAGGCTAGTCTAAATGTCTTGTGAACTCTTCCCTCTCTCCCAAAATTCACAAAACAGTATCTTCGGACCACTTCCTAGCCTACGCTTTCTATCTACAGTATGATAGACAGAAGCATCTCTCACGTCTTGCAGGGAAGCCAAAACATAAAAAATAAAGACATTGAACTGAAAGAAAAACAACAAAAAAGTGGACCACTGGCAGGGGAGCAACCGTCTCTCTCTCTGCAGGCAAAAGTTGCTTCTCTTTAAACAGGATGGCACAGGTGCGACCAACTGGCTCGTTAGCGCTGATCACATTGACTCCACCTGCAGTCAGGCCATCTCAAAAAGAAACAGAAAGGGCAGGGGCATGAAACACTCCACACTCAATTTCAGACCAACAACTGTGACAATAACCTCTTGCCACACAACAGTATACAGTAGCAATGGAAGGTACAACACAGACTTTGGGAGAACCAGACTTTGGCTTGAGTTGTTGTAACTTTAAATGAATCACATTCCATTTGTACACCATGCCCTGTGAAACACTCACCTGCAAAAGCATACGTGTGTCACATGCTCATATTCATGGCTAATACAACAAGCATGCAAGTGAATTCAGTGTTAGACAGAGAGATGCACAGTGATACTCTATGCAAGGCAGTGCAGTCTGACCAGGTCTGTGTGAGGTTTATAACAGAGCTCGGCACATGATTTTAATAAAGAGCATAAAGCATACAAGAAGGTTGGGAGTTATTTAAAGCCACTTGCCTTTTTAATCTGACTGATAGAGGTAATTTCATGAATTCCCCATCTTTTGCGGCTTTTGCCAGCAACAACCTTGAACTTAAAAAGTTTTTTGTCAGTGAATACAGACATATTTTTGTTAACAGTGTAGTGATGGTGGAGATGAGTTATTCTAACAGGCAGAACTTGGTGAAATAATGGTTCAGTAAATTCAGTGTCTCACCCTGTGGCCAGTCTTCGCTGGAGCTGTCTGGAAGAGGCAGTTAATGTCCATTTCATTAATCTCATAGGTCATATGTGATGTATGTGTCATCTTCAGGTTTGACTGTTACAGCTGATCCCTGTATTAGTGATCACATTCAAGACGATGGCTTAACTGTAGAGATCACTAGTTATTTGGCCAAACTGTTGGTAGTGTCAGAACTAAAGCCCTGAATGCAGGGCACACAGACCTGTGAGGATATATTTAGCTCTGATACACTTCCTCTTCAGGCAGTACTGGTGGAGAGTAAAGAGGAGAGAGTCTCCTATCGCTTTCCAGACTGAAGCCTTGTTAAGGCTGATAATCGTTCGCCTTAAATAGCGTGTGAGCGGGGCAGGCCCAGGGTGGCGTTACTGTGGTGACAGCCGAGTAGGCAGCCAAAGGGCCTGGGGAAGGAGACTCCAAACTGCCCCAGACTGCGTGAGGCACCGGAGAGACACCTGCGGGTTAAAGACGCCTTACTGAAGCCCAGCATAGAGAACAACATCCTGAAACACTACTAACATTTTTTTTGAAAATCTGAAAAATGACCCGTCATAACATAAACATAACAAAAACATAAACATATCACTTATCGGCCAGGAATCAGTTCGGTCGTTTTAGTAGGCTGTTAGTCATGTTGAGATGGCATATGTAACATTTGTCAGTAAAGGTAGGTCTGGGTTCAGGCAATGTGGTTCATCTTCAGCTGTGAGGGACGGGCATCTGTATGTATCTGCACTGTCTAATGTTGTACATGTTCATACAAACCACAGGAAAAGGGATGCAGTGTCACTTTGGACAAATACTCAATATGATTGTCACTAATAACCTTAAAGTCTGACATATGTCTCCAAGCTGAAGGAACTGAACCCTGGTTTACAGTGTTCAGATTCTAAACCACTGAACTGCACCTTTAAATGTTATATGACATGTGTTCAATCCCATTTTCATGACTGAGACAAACATGTGCATTGCTTTGAGCATATTATTAAACACAGACGACTCTGGTGTTCATCCTGAAAAAATATCATCTTTTTCCAGGGGTGTGATGACTACGGAGATGGTGCAGAGGTATGTCCTTCTTTGCACCTTCACTCTACACCAACTGGAGGAGAAGACTCAGAATCGCTCAGTTGCTCAGTTTCCTTGGCACTTTCCTGTGAGTGCCAGCACAGCAAGCAGGTACACACAATGCAGCTACACATTATCCAAGAGAGTGCTTTCAAACACTGCTCTTATTCCATTAAAACACTTCAGTAATTTCAGTAACTCTGTTGCAAAAGTTAACAGTAAACAGGATGATGATGTATATAAAATATAATCACAGAAGACATAAAATGTGTTGGTACTTATTTTTATCTGAAAGAGACATAATGTATTTGAGTATAATCTTATACACCTACATTAACTCAGTCCTCAGTTTCAAAATAAAATAAATGCTTTTCCCCCTTGTTTTCATATAATCTGGAGTTTTGTTACAATTAGCCTGAACTTGGACTCCACTGAATATCGGAATTTGTTGTGATTTTGCTTCTGAAAACAAACACGAAAAAGGCGTTGATGGAATTGTCCTCCAAATCCCGAATCTCCGGCTGCAAAGTGCTTGTTTTGAAACAGAACTGAAAAAAAGCTGGATGGGAATGTTTTCAGGGCCGGCACTCCAGCGGAAGGAAGCTCCTGCCAGCCCACCTGTCTGTGAGGCTGCCAGCTGTATGATTCTGTCAAGGAGTGCGACAAGCATGCGCTAATTCCAGCAACACATTAGCCGCGGCTGGCACGTCTTGCCAGTTTGAAGGAACTGGGGGAGAAAAAATTGTTTCAAGTTGGTTTGCCAAGGGGGTGGGGTGGGGGGGTTGGATTGCTGCTGGGTTTCATATCACTTTCTTGATTCTTCACTCTGATGGGTTTGAACTGAGGGAAGGAATGCCTGTGCCCGAGCCAGACACCTGGTGCTGCCTTCTCAGCCGAGGCGGACAGGGGACGCGCAGAATGCGCGCATTGTTTCAAACCCATTCCTTACGCTCCGCTTACCTACTCAGCGAGTGATTCAAACCGGACGGCACCCAAAGCCGGGCTGGTTCCAGCACCGGACTCCTCGCATGCGCTTCCAGGTACTAAATAAAGAAACGCAGGGGGAAAGAATTAATCGAGTGAGTCCGCTCTGCGACACTGGAAGCCTCACGGTTGAAATGCAAATCTTTTCTCCCTGGATTTTCCCTGCTGTGGAGAGCCTGGGGGCTCTAGCCGGGCTCTCTCAAGCATTGAAACCATCTCTGGTGCCACATGAAACTAGCGACAAACTTCAGTCTGGAGGTCCATTACGTGTCAGCCGAAGAACAAATCGGCCACAAATCAAACACGTGGCAATGCATTACATTATTGGCATTTAGCAGACGCTCTTATCCAGAGTGGCTTACATCGGTTACAATTTTTACATGTTATCCATTTATACAGCTGGATATTTACTGAGGCAGTTGTGGGTGAAGCGCCTTGCCTGAAGATACAGCAGCAATGCCCCAGCGGGGAATCGAACTGGCAACCTTTCAGTTATGAGCCCTGCTCCTTACCACTATGCTACGCTGTTGCTGAAGTATTCATCATCAGCTAATCAAATAGTCACATGACATACACCACCTTCGGTGAACTACAAAACAAACTAATAAAAAAACTTCAGGTCTTTCTTGCTGTGTGAATACAGCATGGAAACATGGTTGAAACTCTACGCTTTTGTGGGAGTTTTTTGTTGACTTTAGCGTCTTTCAAGACAGTATAAGAACTTGTGAAAAGTGTAAGGAGCGTAACTCCAGATGCACCTGTCTCCCCCACCGAAGCCTCTTCCTCAGTTTGCTTCCTTCATCTTCCTCAGACTAATGTGCAGTAATCAGCTCCCTTTCAGAGCGGCTGCAAAGATCCATGCAATTACATCTGCGTATGCCATTACAGTTCCAGAGGAGGGGAAACATGGCTGAAGAGCTAAAAGCTGCACACAGAGGGGTTTTTCATCCTTTCCATGTTTGCGCTTAAGCAATATCCGTCACCGGCTCAGTAATTGGCCAAATTGCCTGTCTAGTAAAGGCTAAGCTGGAAATGATGGTACTGACAAAACAAACATTTATCCGTTTTTCCTGTAACTTCCTACTCCATCATTGACATGTTTTACAGTGACCCAGAAGAACAACTCCAAAGAAACAAACAGTGCTGCAGAGAAATGATGTAAACAAAAATTATTTCACTCGAACAAAAACACTGGAACAAGTCAGAGCTCTAATGAAAGGGAAGTAATCAAAGGATCCCTCCTGTCCTGAGATCTGTTTCACCTAAGAAGGCGAGAAAGAAGTGAATGGTCTCATCTTTGATTAATTAGTAACTTCACATTGTCACATGGAGATTTGTGCTGTATCGGAATTCATATTAATGAATGAGGGAAATTAAAGTGTTTCTAATTTGAGAATCACTTTTGGTCTTTGTGTTTACTGGTTGATCACAGTCCCTTGGCTTTCCCAAAGGGCAGGAGTTTGCCTTCATTTCACTGCCTCCATGTCCTGAGTTTTTCTTCAAATGATGCAATGAAGATAGTTTCATCAAAGAGTAATGTGGAGGACGGTCTCGAGCGTGTGCGGAGTAAAGTCTCTGAGCGTGTGGGGAGGACAGTCTCTGAGCGTGTGCGGAGTAAAGTCTCTGAGCGTGTGCGGAGGACAGTCTCTGACCATGTGCGGAGTAAAGTCTCTGAGCGTGTGCGGAGGACAGTCTCTGACCATGTGCGGAGTAAAGTCTCCGAGTGTGTGCGGAGTAAAGTCTCTGACCGTGTGTGGAGGACAGTCTCTGACCATGTGCGGAGTAAAGTTTCTGAGTGTGTGCGGAGGACGCTCTCTGAGTGTACGTGGTGGTGGTTTTCGCAGAGTTTTAAACTCCACAAATGCTCTGCCACCTTGACTCCAGCCAGACATCAGCAGGCAGCCGTGACCGAACTCCCACTCACTGATCTATTGATGCAGGGCATGTTTGTTTTTGCCGTTTGCAATTCAGTGCTACTGTACATTTTTGTATGGGAACAGCAATAAGATGTCAACAGCAAGGTGTTGAAGAACGTGACTTTCCAGTGCTACTGAAATCCCCCAGCCTGCACTGTGAAGCCATTTAAAGAGCTGACCGGCTGGCGGAGATGTGTCTGTGAGTCTCCTATTTTCCGATGTGAGAATTCCACCGCAGGAGGTAGTAAAAAGAGTAATGGGCACAGAGTGTTTTCTTTCTGAAATAAAAGACAGGAAATGAGTGGATTGTGCCATGGTCATATCTCAGTCCCTCAGCCAGATGACGTGGGACGGGGGGTGGTCAGGTTTGGGTGACACTTTGTTTTCTTCGGCTGCTCCAGGTCAGAGAAAGAGTCGTCTGGTTCTGCACAGCAGCAGACCTGTTTTTAACCGAAGCTCTTCTGAACAATTCCAGTACTCAAATAAAACCCTCAGATTAAGATCTGCCATCATTTAGCCTGGAAATTCCCTGATACCAAGCAAACAAAAAAACCCTCTCCCACACTTTCACCCTGTGTCTGTTGCAGTAATTTGTGTTTCTTTCTAACAGTTTGGGAAAACAAGATCGTATCGGCATGTTTTAACAGGAGTTCACCACCACCTGCTTTAACAAAGACGACCACAACCGTTTGATCTGCAGAAAAAAGAGGAGACAAAAACACATGCACATTTCTGTCCTTTTCCGGGCGGTCAGTGTGACCACAGGATACTCACAGATAACTCTGTCTGTGCCATTCTGATGTACCATATCATCACTTTAATAAGAGAAAAATATTGTCTACTGTAATCATCATATACTCAGGCATCTACAGGCGACTACAATTTCACTGACATTACCTTAAAATGTGATTGCAGCACATTATACATAATAAATATAAATATATATATTAAAATATAAAATATATTCAGACATATAAAATTTATATGTTTATGATATGATTTTCTACACAGATTGTAATGATCAGATTTCATTATTGGGAAAGCAACCCTGAGTAACTCCTAAAGGAAGCGTAAACATCAGAAAACACACTGTAATATTGAATTTTGCGGTCACATCCACGGCAGCTTCGCCGCAGCAGTGATTAGGGCTGGTTCCCCTGTCACTCTCTCACTCTCTCTCTCACTCCAGCCTCTGATAACACTGACCTCCTACAGCCGTGAGCGGCTGGCAGCCGAGCAGCTCATTAGCGGGCCTTAGCCATGCCCCCTGAAGACAGCGGAGCCCCTCCCCGTTCCCCCCGGCTGAGCCCGGGGCCCTGACGAGGGCCGCACTGGGGGACCAGGAGGCCATGTATGTCACAGCACTGTAACCGCTGTGTGTAACCGCTGTCAGGCCTGTCTGACTGACAGAGGCTACAGGAATGGAGGTCTGTGTGAGGGAGTCTGAACCGTTTCCCTCACTCACACAGGACAGGACTGGCCAGAGTCAGCCCAGCAGCTGAGTGCCGCCTCTTTAAATGAGAGAATCGAGTTTATGAAGTTCTTTCCTTGCTTTTTGACTTTGTTTCACTGCCAATGTGTGTTTCTCACAGAACATCTGGAGTTTTGCAAGTACATTAATGAAAAAAAAAGTATAAAACAAAAACATGTTTACAAATACAAAAAATGTAGCACTCAGAATTTACACACAAAGCACACTGCAGTTATGCGCGTGTGATGGGCCTGTCCGTGCTGCCCTACAGCATGCGGTGATCACTGCAGAGTGATGTCACAGCACACGAGTGTTACATGAGCGCTGACACCACACACAGCTATCAGAGAAAAAATATAACTCACACATACAGTATCTGATTATGATTTTTATCAGCAGAATACAGTGATTGTTTCCTCAGTGCCCCTGTGTCTGATGTACAGTAGTTAACAGTGGCTTTTCGCCAAATCCTTTAATCCCCCTCCTGCTACTGTATGTCAAACGGCCGAGACCGGTGTTTTCACAGCGCGGTTTCCCTCGGCGTGTTCCTCAGACGCCTCTACGTGTAACAGTGTTCGCCTGACTTCACACTATGCCTGCTTTGTTGTGGGAAAGAAAAAAAAGGAGATTCAAGAACAGACAGGATTTTGGCAGTTTTCTCCCACCCATCACCTTTCTGCAAGGACCCCCCCCCGCCCCCGCCCACCCAAAAGGGAAGGGCACCTTGTGGCTGCCGTAACGACTTTTTTAACGGCAAATACAGTTACCCAAATGAATCCTGCTGGCAGTGGTACCCTCACCCAAAAGAACAAGCGCAGGTCCATCCAACAAGGAATGAGGTGGCTGTGTTGTGAATGAATCATTTGCATGATAAAATGCCGCCAAATTGAGGAGAGTGCTCCTGAGAGGGGGCCGGGGTGGAAACCATCTGCCTGACCCGCTCAAGCTTCCTCAAAAACATTGTCCATATCCACCCCCCACCCTACAAAGGGAGAGCTGGGAAAAGACTCTCACCGCTCTGTTCTGAGGCCTCGCCTGCTCTTCCTTGCACTGACTGTAACACGTTTCTTACAGATCTGACCCCCCTGTGTTTGCTGCTATGGGGCACCCGGGAGCTGCTGTTTGTTAGCGCTGTTTGAGTTTGTTCCGCCTGGTTTTCAGGGGCAGGGTTCAGCCCCCAACCCCCGAGTGTGCCAGGTTTGGTCGGGGAGAATTTTCTGAAGGTGAAAGGACACGCTTCCTCTTGCCCCAGCACCGGCGGGTCTGATCTTACAGGATCGTTTAGGGAGACGGGACAGACAGTGGGAATGACAAGGAGGTGAGCCCCAAGGCTCCTCGGGGATCACACAGCCAGCGCTGCTGTTTTCCAGAGGAATCACTTCAGCAACGGCCTAAAGTCCTCGGGCTCTGCCTGCTGGCTGTGCTGTAGCGTGCTGATTGGATACAGGATAGGGGGCTGTTCACCCCGGGGGGCCAGGTGGAGGGGGTTTGGCAACAGCTCTCTTCCAGTCAAGGTTACTAGAAACTCAAAAGGGCATTGTTGTGTTTACATCGGCTTGGTGCGCAGGAGAAAAAAATCCCATTCTTCAAAAGTGTCAGAAATGTGTCATGAAGGGATTATCAAGGAAACGATCATCTGACTGGCTCCTGATTCCTGTGTGTTTATTTCAGTCTCTGAACCCCTTTGTTCCCTAACGGAGAACCGTACAGTTACCATCTGCATGCAGAATAGGTAACAAATAAACAAGGTGTAGCAAGAGAGCACACAAGTTGTTGTACCTCTCTGACTCGTCAAAGGAGCTTTTTCAGACAGAGAGGGGAAACTGAAGAACAGTTTAAGTGAAGTGATACACGAAGTCTTGCTAATGACTGCTTGTACCCTTCCTCTTTTACAGGTAAAGGAGTTCCCCTGTCTTTCAAGTAAAAACAGTTTAAGCATTGAAAGGAACCATTTCTCTTCCCTGAAAAGACCAGGGGTGTCGTGTGCTTCCCCAAATGCAACCAAGAGGCATTGTTTGAAAAGAAGACCATTGATTGTATCAGCCAGGTGAGGAGAGGAAGCTGGTCTCAGTGCGGAAATTCAGCAGTTCTCTCAGTAGGTAAGGCAGGACTCAGACCATCTGAAAGGGGTTGCTTGAGGTACTGCTTTCTCTGTGTGTTAACCACACCCCATTACCGTTAAAGTCTGAACTTGCAACAGACAGTCGTTCTATGATGAAACAGGATTAAATTCACACGTAGCACTCCTGCCCTTATCCGGAGAGTATGCATATGTGAAAACACAGGACTAACTACATATGTCACATTGTGTTTTAGGTTCAGTAGCTGGTAAAAAAAGGCCATTTAGGCTACTAGAGAAGCACATAAAAAACAGACCTTTTTCTGAAAGAAAGTGTTCTTTAGAAAGACGGAGAACACCAGCTAAGTAGGACTAAAACTACACTAACAGTTAGGTGTCCTTTATCATACTCACATTTTACATATTCAAAATATTTATTGTGCTCAGTGGACACTGGTATCCGGGGGGATGCATTACTTACAGTTTACATGTCAGTCACACATACAGCTGCATCTCCACAGCAGGGTTTCATCTCCCAGGGCCCGCCTGGAAGTGGAGTCGCAGCCCCCCCAATGCGAGGGGTACCCCTGAGCTGGCCTGCGCAGCGACACTGAGAGATGAGAGGTGCGAGGCTGACCCCCCGTGCGAGGAGAGGGGGCGCGTGTGCTGCATGCCGCAGGTCCCAGTGGAAGAACCCCCCCCCAGTCAGTAACCCTTAGTGATACGCGAGCGCTAACGCCATCGCCAGCGTGCGGAAAGATGGCTCAAGTTTAATGAGCGTGGAAGTGAATCCCATCCCACTAGAGACGGGTCTCTTTAGACCCCGGGCTCAGGTGTGAGCTGCATGTCAGCGGAGCCGAAACTCCCCCAATGCCCCCCATCTCTCCTCCTGCACTCTCTGAAATCGGGAGCGCCCCCTTCGCCCCCTGGCCCCCCTGTCCTTCGGAATGGGCAGAGGTAAACTTAGGATAAGTTCAGTAAGCGTGTTTGTTCCCTCTGGCAGAGACTGTGTGTGGCACTCTCTGCTCTGTAGCTGTGCAGGAGAGAAGGCCCGGTCAGCGGGGCCACAGAGCGCTAACTTAAAAATTAAAATGAAATTAAACAAATAAATAAAGACACTGAATGAATTTTATAATTACCGCATTTTAAGGATTTCATACAACATTTCATATTCAAAATATATTGCACTGAAATAACCATGAAGATACGTGGCATTTCCCCACACACTGATATGAAATCAATCTTTTTTGCAAAATTAGAAATGCTCACTCGTATAAGTTAAAAACTCCCAGTGATAAAGAGAATGACATTGTCCCTACATGTAAAATAGGAGATGAAATACAGCACATTCCCACCATACATCTATGATGTTATCAAACTGGATAAACTGACCGAAAAAAGCAAAAACACAGTAAGGCTGTAATCTTGTCATTTCCAGCACTTCTTATTTAGTTTCCCGGGCGGCTTTCACTGAAAACATGTTGTTTCACTCGCTCATTACTTCATGGGCCACGGTAACTGGCACCCTGCTAGCTTCTGGCGTGAGTTCACAAATCTGTCAGCACAGATGAAGTTGTTGCTGAAATTTTTTTCCCCCTCAAAAAGCGCAGGAGGACGTTAAAGTGGAGGGAGATAAAGAGATGGGCTCTCGAAAATTCAGGGAACAGAGCAGGTGGGTCATGTTTTTAGGGACATCAAATATATGAAACAGTCTCATGGGGAGGCCTGATCAAACAGATGACAGGGGTTTCTGTAACACCCCTCTTGACTCCTCGCTGGCCGGCTGCAGATGCAGGCCCAGAAGATGTGCAGAACTAATGAAGAGCAGAAGCTGTTCTCTCTGCGGATTCCGGGGGCTCCTGAAACCTCAGGGGAACCAGTCAACATACTGTATTTACATTTACCCCGACACACCCCCTCCACACACAGGCACTCATGCGCACACATATACACACACACACACACACACACACACACACACACACACACACACACACACACACACACGTACACAAGCACTCATGCGTGCATGCACACACACACATGCTAATGCACACACATGTACAGACACATACACTCACATGTGCACATACACACACACACTAAAGCGCACACACATACATGCTAACACTCACGCTAATGCACACACACACACACACACACACACACATACAACTACTGCCATCACCAATGGATGTGTCACTTGATCCCAATTCACAGATTAAAAGGAATTTTCTATTTTCTCACCACTACTAACAAATAAAATTATTTTTTAAGACAATCAACAAACCAAACTGTTCATCCACTGGAAGAATGAAAAAGATAAAGATTTGGGTTTTTTTTTTTGTTTTGATTTTGGACTACGCTTGGCCGTAGCATCCATCCGGCTAAAGTAGATCAGGGCTTGGAGGCTTTCCGTTGTGTGTGTGTTTGGGAGGCTGATGAGGGATCTCAGTGCGTTTACCTTTCCCCGCTGTCTGCCAGCATCCCCGACTGCAGCGAAAGTGATAATGCTGTCTGCTCTGCGCTTGGCTGTCTGATCACAGCGCAGACCCCAGCGTGCAGCAGCGCTCCAAAACTCACACACAATCTGACCGGTACACATGCACAGAGAGGCAGGGAGGAGAGCCGAGCACACAGGCCGGCTGCCACACCGAACCGCACTGCACCCAACCACACCACACCAAACTGCACCACACTGAGCCACATCGATCCACACCGAGCCACATCGATCCACACCGAACCGCACTGCACCCAACCACACCACACCAAACTGCACCACACTGAGCCACATCGATCCACACCGAGCCACATCGATCCACACCGAACCGCACTGCACCAAACTGCACCACACCGAACCACACTGAACTGCACCGAACCGCACTGCACCCAACCACACCACACTGCTCTGTGCTGCACCACACACACCACAACATGAAATTCTGTGCTTTGGAAAGTGGTTTGGAAACCTAAAAATCTAGTTCTGCACCAGAAGCAATCTGACACAGAAAAAAAAACAACACAGTGAAAAGCAAAATGGGAGACATGTTCATACTGTACAAAAGAGCTCAACATTAAATCTGAAAATAATATAAAGATAAAGTGCAGTTGCTTTGATCATTAAAGACTACGTAGGAGTAATTAATTAAAAGAAAAAAGTAATGGGACAAACTGAAACTGACTGTCTGACAGCCAAAACATATTTTCCCTTTAGCCATATAATAAATCTAATTGGTATTTTCCATTTGTAATAGGTCTTTGTTTGAACAAGATACTTACAAAATGAGTGCATGAGGTATTAGTACTGATAGGACTCCACACCCTTTTACACACACACACACACACACACACACACACACACACACACACACACACACACACACAGCCTTTTATGGGGTAGAAAGTACTTTGAACTGATTCTAAAAGCCTTCATCATTAGGTAGAGAGCTTTGGGGGCACAGGGAAGAGGGGTTCAGGGAAAGGGGAACGGAGCCCCTGAAAAAGGTGTCTGATTCAGGCTTGCCAGGAGACGGGGTAGCACATGGCCCCATCTGCTGGCAGCCTCTGGGTACTGCACCTGGTCCTGGGAGGGCGTACAGAGCTCAGAGTTCACTGTGATAATACACATTCTGCTTAAGCAACCCTCCAGGTGCTTTGTACCTACCTTTTACTAAACAATTAGGCATGTTTTCTATGTGTATATTAACCTAAATTACATATTTATATTTTATGATATTTAAAAAAAATAATGGAGGCACACTAACTCTATGGTAAAAAAGGTTTTAATTAAATATAATGGAAAAAAAATAACATTTTATGTTTGACATTGATAATTTTTTAAGCAACATTTTATATAATTTTCTTTGCTCCTTAAACAGAATTGTGAGATAACCTTTTACTGAAGTAAATGTGTTGGTGAATGTATAAATAAAATGCCACACTAGAGTTCTGTACTCAGACATGAAAACTTGATTTATGGTCAGATTTAACAGAAGCCCACAAATTCAGTGAGTCTTGGCAATTTCACTTTCTTTAGTTTTGATCTTTTCATCTGTATGTGCTTTGCTTTTCAGCAAATGACCTCACCGTACGGGGCACTCATTTTTAAAAACCTTTAAATGAAGGAATGTAAAACAAACTGTAGGTATATTTGTGTAATATTTCTGGACTTAATCCTGCTTGTTGAAGATTTCACTAAATCTGACTGGAGCTTTTGTGCTTTCTGATTCAATGGTTTTAGGCAAAAAGCCATGGCAGCAATTGAAATGTGCAAACAAAAATATTACTTGTGTGCATACAAAGAGAAGGGCTGGCAAAAGAGATTAGTGAAAACAGCTTTAGAAAATAAACCACGTTCATCACAAGAGGGACCACAAACCATCTGAAGTGCAAGCCAGCGTTGAGCATTCATGGCAAACAAAGTGACCTTAATTGACAAGCATGCAAGAAGCAAATCTGGCCAAGATTTCTGATTGATCAGGAGGATTACTCCTCCAGCACAGATCCTTATCCTTCTCCTGGAGGGACACGGTCACATCCTTCTGTAATCTCTTCTCTTTGCTGATAAAGAACACCAACTGCACAGCGAGAGGGAGGTGAGGGACCCCGCTAGGGGACGGATTAAAGGGTCAGTTTGTTAGGAACCACCTATTCACCTGCCTAAAGTGTCCCTTCATTTAACTCCTGTACAGGCTAATGTCATTAGCGTCAACTTTTCCAACAGCCAGTGTTTTTCACTGCTGTCTCAGTTGCAAACAAGTTAACGCAACCAGAACGCAATGTTTGTGTGACCGTTTTTTGTTCTGTTCGTGGGGTCTGCTCTCCCCTCTTAACCTCGAATGTCTTTATAAAACTCTACCATATGTTTCGATTTCCTCATTTAATGCCCACACATTGTCAACATACTTTAAGGCTTAAGTATTTGGTTATTAGACTCGCAGAAATCAGGCTTTCAACTTATTAAACAGGATATACGTTGGAGCTGTAGCCACTAACCTGCTGGCTCCAGACGCAAGTTGGAAACTTCTGCGGCTTGTTTCTCACACAAACTCATTTTCATCACCGCAGCCAATCCCCAAAGTGCTCCTTTAGATGATTGGAAAAGGCTGTCTGTCCAGCCACTATCTCCATCTACAATTTTAGCGAAATTAGGAAAATGCAGACTTACTGTACTTTGAAGATTCCACCCGAATTACAGTGAAAATGGAAAAGCCACACAAATTGGTATTTTGGAAATCCAAGTCAAATCATGCCATTGACGAAATGACCCTCGCTTTCTCAATCTGTATAAAGGGTTGCAAATGAGGTCAGGAAGCAGAGAGTAATCTTCCACTGCAAGCGAGATAAAGAAATAGGCCTGTAATCTTGCCTTCAATAGAGTCCACAGTGAGGCTGAACTCACTTCAGGTCTGAAGAACTTGCAGATATCACTGTACATCTTGCATCGCACCCTGCCTGTGAAGTGTTTGGAGGACACTCTCTGTGTTTTTATCGTTCCAGACCTAAAGATATGTATATTAACTGTTCATACACATATGTAATTCATGAAAGCATGTCTGCCCATTATAAATTAATTAAATACACAAACAAGAAAAAAAATGTTTTGAGTTGTATATTGTAATTGTAAAGAGAGATAATTTGTCCTTACGATATTCCATTGATAGTGTACTATCATAGTCGTTACTAATAATGCTACTACAGTTACTGGTATATTATATCATCATTTTAATTTTTGTTGTTCTTCTGGTATCTGCTGTTTATGTCACAGATGTAATACTGGCATGCCAGTTTTGTTTTTACGATGATATGCTGGGAGAGAGACTATCTTACCATTAACATTATAGTTCTGTTATTTCCAGATCACTTTTAGATGACTCCCTCTTTGGCTTTCACAGCAAAAGACCTCACAGAAAGTGACTTTAACACATTTAAAACTAAAGCAGTGAAAGACTGGTGAGCACCCCTCCCAAAACCCAGGACTGCAGGACCAGTCTGTGGCGTGTGCATGTGCTGTCCCTGTGTGGGTCTGTGGGGTGTGGATGGAGGCTGATCTCAAATGCGGGCCACAGGGGTTTATACTCATTCAGGCTGCTCTCTGTAAGTGATCTGGGATCAGTTTGTTGCGAGTACCTCGGTGTGTGGATGAACAGACAGTCGGATATTAATGACATTTAAGATGAGAAGCATCCGAGTGCTCTGGCTGCTCTGAATTTCCTCTTTGTTTATGACGCATAAATCTCTCAGTGCTGTAATATCGATGCTGGTGGCACTGGCTGGCAGCAGCCGGTGGGGAAGAGGAGAAGAGAGTGTCCTGGTGGCCGAACGCAGGCAGAGCCAGGCTCGGCTTTTACTGCGGTGTCACCATGCCAGCCTGCCAGCCCTCAGGCCTTTATCTACAGAGACTGTGTGTGTGCACACCACAAGTCACCGCTAAGCATTAGCCACTACGCCGCGCGATCAATTAGCCACTGCAGCACATGCGCACACAATTCGATTAGCATTATCTGCCCGTCTAAATAGAGCAGAGGCAGACCTGGGACTTTTATTTATTTTTATGTTATTTATTTAGTTTGCACGCAGAAGAGAAGTGAGGCAGGGAGACAGATATGAACGAAGGTAACACACATGGGCAGTGCCAAGGAAGGAGTCCGAGCAGGGCTGATAAGATGAGACTCACCCCATGAGAAGAAACCCAGTTTGAAAAAAATAAAAGAAAAAAAATGAACACCAGAACAAAGCAAAGAAAGAACCAAGAAAAAAGAAAACCATACCTAAATAGATTACATGATGGCTAGAGAGTTATAAAGTGAAGTTAAAAATTGGAAATGGAGATTTAAGTGGAGTTGGCCCATGATGAACTTTTTCAAATGTTTTTTGAAGCTGCTGATGGAGGTGAGATTTTTAAAAAGGCTTGGTAGGTTAATCTAATGCAGTTACACAGAAGAGTTCAGTTGCTGGCTTACAGCAAGAGCGACTCAAAAGAGATGGTAAATGTTTCTGTCTTTGGAAACTTAACATAGCTCTTAGTGATGTGGAATGAATCAGTTACCAAATTTATGTTTTTTCAAAGATAATAAAACAATGTATTAAAATTCCATACATTTTGCAGTGTGTTCTCAAGGCCACGAAATGGTACCATTTTCTGGTTTCGCGAAATTCAGAATAACAATATTTCATCTCATGCCAATACTAATTTGTAACAGACCAGTTTGTACTGTGGCCTGCTTATTAATGTTTAATAAAAATTGAGAATACATTGCTTATGTTTCGTCCAACAGTAAGCAATGTTAGTAAATGTGTTATTAAATTAGCTAAAGCTAAGGCTCTTTAATCCTATAAAATGTTACACACTACAAATTTCTCATGTGAAGTCATGGTCCCCCTGTGCCGGATAGATAGGCTACATCTGATTGTTCCTGCTCTGCAACACATAGGCAACACCTTTTTGATGAGTTCACAAGCTCCTCTGAACACTAATAATTGCTGATATTATGACTAATATTTCCATCACACATTGGTATTGCCTTCAGTTAAGATAAACAGCTAAGTACTAACACATTGACACAGTGTTCATTAATCACACAAAATACAAATGTTACATGATATTAAAAAATTACATTTAAAACATGACACAATTAACAACATAACCTGAAGAAGTGAAGTCATGTCGGACACTGAAATGTAGGTTTGAAGAGTCGGTGCTATCTTGCCTGGGTGACACTGGAAAAGCAGGGTGTCAGTGTTGCCTCTTACAGAGCTGAATCAGACCAACGGGCACTTTCTCTGGGCACCTAAAGAGACCGTCCAGCCAAGCAAAGGCAAGATGGCACATTTAATATACCAAGCTAACAATGTGGCTCTGCTATGAATGAAGCCATTGTCAGGCTTAATGACCTACTTGTGTCATAACATTTCTTGCATACAATTAACAGTAATGGAATGCTATTCAGTGCTTTCTTCATTCGGCCCGGTCCTTCATTACTTAGCTGAGCTTATTTAGTGTAAGCAAAGGCAAGCCTCAGAAAGTGGACCAAACAATACGAGGAGAAGACATTTTCTGCACTGAAAATTTTGTGGAACCAATTAACATTTTGAAAATCCAATTTAAAAAAAAAAAGGAGAGACAGAGAAAAAACATTTTTAAGCAAACAAAGCATAAATTACACAGTCAGCATGCACTGTTCTCTCTTTTAATATAAAATAAAAAGACATGAATAGGGGTATTGAAAGAATGAAAATACAGACAGGAGGTGCAGGGATGTAGAGCACTGCAGTGTATGAAACGCATAGAAAAATATATTCATAGAAAATTAATTGCAAGTATTCAGTGCATCTGAGGCATCTAAGGAGCCTGGTATTCCGACTTGGGGCAGTGTATGTTCTGGCGTTGGCTCCACTGTCCCTCGAGTCTCTGAAGCTCACTCCACCTGCTGAAGTGTGTGAAGCAAATGTGTCCTAAGAAACAGAACAACAGGAGGAATCCAAACAGGTTTTCTCCCTGCGCATTCCCAGCAGACCTTAACTGCAATTATTCCTTTGTAGCTAAAAACAGTATCATTAAGAATAATGGCATCATTAGGCACTGGAAGCTATTACTGCGGGTGAATTTGCCACATTGATAATGAGGCATTAGACAGGAAATGAAGATATTAATTATGGTATAAAACGCCTACTTGCTTAATTAGAAACAAGAGCAAACAGAGAGGAAATGCATTTGCTCAAAAACAGGAAGCAAGGGGAGTTGCTGACCTCTGTCGCTGAGTAAGGGTGATGTTTGGGTTCAAGTCCCAGCACACAGTTTCCGTGTTGCACAGAGTATTGAGGGCTATGATAACCTCCATCATCCATTACAGGATATTTTTACCCAGCTGCCCAGTGGACTGTACCTATCGCCCCCTGTCTGCCTGGAGGACCCTGTTGTTGATGTGCACCATTGCATAGCCTACCAGACTCCTGGTCCAAAGCTGACTGTGCAATTTGCTCACTTTTTAAAAATGTGGCCTCAGTTTGGGATGCTGCATGTACTAGGAGAGAGGGAGGAGTAGTGAGTTGCTAAAAGAGAGTTGCATGGGCTCCTGCCAGTGGCCTGTTTCTGATTATTGCCTCCCTGGCAAATACTGAACCTTCCTGTAATGAACTGCTGAAGGAAGCAAAGACATACCTGTTCTGTGCCAGGCTGAATACAGCATTAACAGAGGGCAAGCCCCTGTCCTCCAGAAGACAAAAGTTGTATATTGGCCATATGGCATGAAATGTAACTCTTTCAGACTCCAAAATTAAATCTTGATGATGCTATTTTTTGCATAACGCAGCCAAAGTGCATCTTCATTTTGCTGACTTGCAGAGTGAGGATCCCATGTTCTTAAGTAGCAGCAGAAGGTCTGACTGGCAATGCAATGGAGAGGTATTGGACTGTGCCGTGAAATGATTGGTGAACAGAGACCACGTCCTCTGACATCACGGGTCACATGGAAAACCTCCACCACAGCTCCTTGCACCTCAACTTACTTTGTTTCGCTGACCAGCAATGACCCATTTGAACCCCTGTCATGGGCAAACAGCAAAAGAGTATCTTGGCATCCATAACTGCTCCTGTTACATCTGACAGAAGGCGCATTTGTGAGGTAGCTGAGTTGGAGTCCTGTTTGTGTTGTTTCAGAAGAATTGGGAAGCTGTCTGTCATCTAATCCTGTCCTCAGTGCTTCTGCTCAGGAACCTGATGAACTGGGACCTCACCAGCAAATAATAATTTATTTAATACATTAATTAATCATTATCTTTGAGAAGTGAACATTGGCCATGTGATTGCCACACCATGCTCCAGAGGTGCAGTATGGATTGAAAGAGACCTGGAAACACACAGAGGAGATCAGTCTGAGCCACATCTTGCTGATTTAATAATAACATGCCTCTCAATAGGACAAACAGAAAAGTGTGCAATCTGGAGGGAAATGTGACATCCTCTGCCAAGGTTTCCATTGGATCCATCCTTTCTAACGCTGTGCAACACCAGCTCTGAATTTTTATATGAGTTCTTACTGCACTGCATTCAACCGATATTAGCAAATTACTGTCATTAAAGAAACTCAGACAGTTATGAATCCATATGAAAAAGACCCTTAATGTCCGGTCAGCAAACAGATTGTATATTAGGTTTCAGAGGGCCAGATAAGCTGTTATTGAGAGCAGCGGTCTCTCTCAGACAATCTAACGAATGTTAATTACAAAAAGAGTCCTCTCTGTGGTTGCCATGGCATTGGGATTGTACTCCCTCAGGAATCATTACATTTCAGCATACTGTCTGATGCATCAGTCCAACAACCTTGTATGTAGATATATATATTTTTATATACACATATTTATATTTATATATGTAAGGTCCCTGCACTGATTGTGAGTGTCTGCACTGAGCCCAAACAGCTGTGGGCCTAGTCCCAGCCTGGTTTTCAGCATTACAATAGATGGATTGGCATTACGGTGCTGTGCTACACTGGAGTTCTGTTCACAGAAGTCGAGCTCAAACCTTTCCATGCAGAATGTCATGACCTCTTCTAATGCCTTCTTTTTACTGAATTAAACATGATTTTGACATGAACTGATTAACACATCACATTTACAATAGCATCAGTTGTGTGACCACAGATTTGATTCACAAACAAAAAGTCACGTTTGATGTCCCAGAATGTTTATTTTGCATCAATGTAAATTCTACACTAAAATGATGTGCACGTATGGTTTCTAAAATGCCTTTTTGCACACTGAGAGGAAGTCTGGAGCAGGCAGCACAAAATAGTTTGTTCACAAAACTCTCACAAAACAAAAGGATTACATGGCGTGAGGACTGAAATCTGAGCAGAAGTGGAAGAAGGTCAGCCAGGAATTCAAATAGAAGACAGCAGCGGCTCCAACAAGACCGGGAATGTGAACACACGTCTGAACCTCGCTTCTTGCCTGAATAATTGCGGGAGCACATCTGGTGTGTTTTCAGAATGAATTGGCTCAGCACCGGGACGATAATGGCATCACGGTCGATCTCATAATTCAGAAAGCTCCGCGTTCCAAATGTCACCCAGGTCAGTCCCATGCTCAGTGTGTTCATCCACTCGCAGAGTTTGACTCCACTTTGTGTTCCTTGGCATCTGCAGCTGTTTTAGCACATATACAGCACAAACACTTCATTTGGAACTAGCTCGTTAGCGTTATCGTCATCATTACCTGGTTTATTAGCATGGTCTTGCTTGTAAACTTATAATGCCGGCCTCTGAAGCTGCTGAAGCAGCCTGCATTGTCCTTCCAGGGGTTTCACTCTCTGACTGTCTGGTTGCACATCGGTGGCCCCCCACCCTTCCGCTTCCTGTTCCCCTCTTTTGCCAGTGACACACTGTGAACGCACTTTGAAAACACTGTGATCGTGCTGAAGACAAGGCATAGACAGCTGGGTGCCAGCTGCAGGAGGACTTGCCTGACCGCCAGCCCTCCAAGGCATCTTCCAGACGACTCATTAGGCACAGTTGACGCAGGTATTCTTGCAGGAAATCTTGTCAGGCAAATACCTGGCGCTCAATTAGGCGTCTGATTGGGGCACCCGCTGGAGGGGCGAAGATCGGAGAGGCCCATGTGCCGACACTAATAATGACCCGCGGCGTCACCTGCTGCCGAGAAGCGTAACCTGTGACACGACGCCTTCTCTCCCGAACATCTGGCTCGGCCGAAGGTGCCGGGGGGGGGGGGGGTAAGGAGAGGCCTCACTGCCTTCACTGAGCCCCAGCAGAGCAGGAGGAACCCCTTCTGTCAGACAGAGCTCTCACTGCCGCCTGCGTGCTGTCGATGCAGTAAATTAATACAATTAAGCAGAGTTTCTGCCGCAAAGGGGATTTCTCTGCACGCGCAGGCGGAAACGCTAATCCAGCAACTCGCCTGTAACGCGGGGGGGGGGGTGCAATGAGGCCAGCGTGCTTTTCCAATCTGACACAAAAGCGTTCATTTGTAAAGTTGAGCATTAAAGCTCTCTCTGGTTTAGGCACCTTCGCTTTCATCTGCCAGACTTCAGGAGAAACACTGAGATTCACTCACAGAAGTGCCTGTCTCTGTGCAGCTCATGAAAAAGGAAGTTTGCTGAGTGTTATAACTACAGATCTAAGCTTGGAAAAAACAGCTGTTATGGGTTTTATTTACCTTTTATTTAACTTTTACTGACAGAGTTGATCACATATATAAAATCAGGAATCGGCTGAGAAATTATGATAAATACAGCAAAATAGTAATATATGGTGTGTCTTCAAAAGTCAGGGCTTATGGGGGGTTCATATTTGAAGTAAAATACAGGCCAGCCTTATCAATTCCAACATTAACAGGAAATTCTAAACTACGGCTTGGACTTGGTGGTGTAAAAAAAAAATCATCAATGTAGTTTGTCGTCGTTCTGAGTTACACAATTAAGCAAATGTTAAATATATTCATTGCTTGGGCAAAGGGCATGTTCGCCTGCTGAAATTGCATTGCAGTGTGAGGAATGAAAGAAGCAAAACCTGTTTAATTTAGCTGGTGTGAATAGAGCCGGAGAACAAAGGCAGTGAAGGCAAACTATAAAGCAGAACATTTTCATACTTTTCTTTAATATCATTTACAAGCCTCGGGTTCCTCATCGGGCGTTTAGCCGAGGCGAGCAATCTCATCGACACCTCCGCGGAGCTCACGCAGGCTTTAACCTTCGTTTGCGCAGTGTGCGTTTAAGTGCGTCTTGTTCACCCCACCGCGAGCCATGGAAGGAGTAGCAGCTACAAAAGAAACAAACAGTGTGAAGCACTTAAAACCAGAGTGCCTGCCCAGCCGGCCTGCACTTCCCTTTGGCTAAAAGCTGCCAAGACCCTGGAAGTATCAGGAGAAAATCGAGTAAATAAAAGCTGCCCCCCCAAGCCTTCTCCTGCCCCCCATCGCCACCACCTACCCACTCCCCCCACCCCGCCACACACACACACACACACACACACACACACGTGTAACAAAAAGATCTCTATAACAAACACTCCCCAGGAAAGGTCGCATAATGTTCCTCAATAACAACCCGCCAAAATTTGCAGAATAATAATCATAAAAATAATCATAGTTTAAACGCGGGCGTTCCTTTGGCGTTGCCCTCGGAGACGGTGTGGCGGTGCAGATGCACCGTGTTGGGCGTGCGGGTGTGTGGGGGGTGATGGTCTTTTTTGTTCCCGCCACACTCTCAGCTCTCCCTCCGCCCCTGACAGAGAACAAAAAGGTCAGCTGTACCCTCGGCTGCCTCCGAGCACGCTGCGCTCCGTGTTTATCAACCAAACTAATCTATTCCTGTTACTCTCCCCTTCAGAGAGAGGCGCTCATCTGCAGCCCCGCGCCCCCCCGGGCCCCCCCCCCACCCCCGGTCCCCCTGGGGCCAGGCTGATGGCATCTGGCCGGCATCCAGCGCGTGGAAGATGGCACAGGGCTGCCATTAAAATCAATTACATGGGTCAATGTTTTTATTAAAGGATTTCTCAAACGAAGTCATCAGGATGTCAGCTCACTCACACCCCCACCCCCCTGCACCTTCCCCCCAACACAAAAAACATGCAAAAGAAGGAGAGAGACATCTGAAGCCTTGTTGTTGCCTTTTTTCTGTTGTTTTAAACACAGCCTGGTCTTCTGAGCGAGCACAAAACACAGGCTCTTCTGTCATGAACTCATTTTAAAAGTTTAAGCAATCTAATCTAATCTAAGGTTCTGAGAATTGGTTTAAATGCTTCATGTGCCAATCTTTAAACCTTCAAGAGGTTTAAAGATTAATTGTCTATTTTGTGGCAGGTCTAATTTTCTAGATACTACAATGAAGGTTATCTACGAGACAAGTACATCAGTGTTTGAAAACTGATTTCTTTAAAATCTGATCTCTTGTCTAATTCATAACCATACTACAAGTTCCCAGCAGTCGGATATGTGTAACTATTATTTAAATAAGTTTCCTCTAGTTAAGGTGCATCTTGGGTAATGTAGTGTAGCGATCACACCACCTGTTAGGTGTGGTAATGTTATCAAGATAAGTTTGGTACAGGTACATAAATCCTTCACCAATGGGGGCAGGGGTTGTATATTGAAATCTGATCCGTGCTGGTCTTATCTGACAGCATATACATCAAAACAACAAGACTTCGCCAAGGGACCCAGCCCTCGTGGTGAGTGTTTTCTTCATCTCCTGAATAAGAAGCCAGCATGCAGTAAGCAAAGTAACTAGAATTCAAGTCTGTGTAGCTTGGGTAGACTCTGCCAACTTCTGTTTGGTGTTCTAGCTTCAGTGAGAAACAAAGTTAGAGAGACTTTAAGGAACCAGAGTGTTAGATCTCTAAGCCAGTCCTTCCCCAAAGCAATGTCTCTGAGAGCAACCAAGAAGAACCACAAGCAATCACAGGAGAGTGAGCCAGGCCCCCTGCTCAAAGAGGGACAGAGAGCAAAGGATCCAGCCATGTCCTGCTCCAGCCCACACTGAAGAGCCAGGCCAGGGATCCAGCCCCACCCAGCACACAGAGAGAGCCACGCCCAGCCAAGGAGATAGCTGGGTATTACTCATTATCTGGCTGTCTTTAAAGTGATACAGCAGCAAAGATGATAATGTTAAGAAATAAGAAATTATTACAGTTATTATCTACAGCACCAGCTTCCAAAGCATTAATGCCCATGAGGCTTGCTTTTCACTCTGGTTCATTCTAATTTGGAGGGGGTTGCTGTATGTAGAAATGGTTCCATGTGGCTTTCCTCGTCAGCAGTCAGGAGGTAGGAACCCCCACCCCCCCCAACCGGAATGCCAGGTAGAGCCATGTTTCCGACACCTAAACACCCTGACCTTTCCAGGGCCATAGTCTCCTGCAGCAGAGAGAGGAGGGGGACCCAGGATCACAGCGACTGGGGGGGGCACAGAGGAGAGACCATCTGAGGTGAAATGCACCAGAGTAATGCCCTCATAGACATCAAAGATTTCGGCAAGAAGAGTTTTTTAATCTTCAATTTTTCATTTTATCCTTCACTTATCAGACTGAGCATCAGATCCAGAGTTAATGGTGATTTGTACTTCTGTACTCCTTGTTGAACTAGTGGATCTTAGAAAGCCTCCAACCTTTTACATTACAGATTTACCACACAAAATATTAATCTAGTATGACATGTATGATCTCATTACTGAAGACTGCTTTTTGTGGATCTTGCCAGTAAGCTCTTGGGTGCCCTTCTGAGAGCCCTGCTGCCAGTTCAGTAAGATGTCTCAGCAGCTTCCATTCATAGATCAGCTGAGTTCCGTGCTGTGGATTCAGTACATTATAATTGAAAATAAGTCTGGCATACAGGTGAACTATGTAAAGGTAAATAACGTAGAGAATCATTTATCTGTAGCAACAGCTTTAGCCCACCTCAGCTATGACTTACAGCTACATTTTAGCAACAGTCAGACTGGCCAATGACTGCAGTAGGTCTGGTATCTACTCACGCCATCACACCAAAGAGCTCCTCTATACAGGCCCTTTACAGCAGAGCCACTGTGGAGCAGAACATTTGCAATTTTTTTCCCTTTTTTTCCAGCCAGTCACTGACCCCAGATTTTCCATAGCAGGTGTTGGCTAAATGAGTATAAATCGGCTCCCGGATAAGCACTGGTTGTGGATCCATGCAGAGATGCAGCTAATATAATTAGAAGAGAAACATCAGGCCGGCGCTGCCCGTCCATCTGTCCGACGTTGCGGGTTCGTTATCTGCTGCGCGTCAGCAAGGAGGAACTTCGGGGAGGAAGGGCGCCGCCCACACGCCTTTCGCCAGCCGATTGACGGCGCATTCAGGGCGGCCTGTGGCAGCTGGCCTGCACCTCGGAGCGTCTCGGAGAGCGCCGGTAATTGTCTGGAAGAGAAGGGCACGGACGTCCTCCTTGCTGCTCCTCTAACGTCAGCGGAGTGACAATCCGCCTGGAGGAAAGACATCAGTCGGTTTCGCTTCGTTTCAAGGACAGCAAAACGGATCACATTCCTGGCCTCTCCTGCGCCTCACCTCCTCCGATCTCCAAACCCGCTCTTCCCCTCTGTCCTCAATGCTGCCAGCACAATAATCACAAAAGACCACGTCCCTGTCCCCTCATCAAACTTAAATTGATTTTCACTTGAGACAGGAAAAAATAATATGGGAATGCTACAGGCTCAGAGGAATGGATCTATGCCTCCATTAAATATCTGCAAACACTTGTGAAGTTCAATGCCATGAGGTAAATACAAATATAACAGCTCTTCAGAGGCAAAGGAAGCTTTTGAGACTTGTTTTGTTTATGCGCAGAATGAGGGTAAACACAATGTCTGTCTCTTTACATTGCAATCGTAAAAGCAGACCCGGTCACATAACACAGATCATTCCCATCCATCAGACCTGTTGACATTCAGTGCACTTGTGCTTGGAAGAGGCACATCACTCATTATTAGTTTATTTTATGGCATTTTAAAGCTTAACTGACTAACATTGATATTTAGTGCATCATTCCAACCCGAAATATCACAAGGGTAACTGAGGTATTTACAAGATGTATGATTGAAAATATATTATTTATTTTCATCCATCCCCAGCACAAACAGAGACAAGCACACAGACAGTGAATGTATTGTTTCATTTGGGTAATGCTGTGTAATCTTTACCCTGTCCTCTGAAGGTTTGAGAGCCTAGCAGCCCATTGGCTGATTGGATCTGGGGAGGAATGGGTTAATTTCCTCTAACCCTCAGTCCTTCTCTGTACAACCACCATTTTTCTCTTCCCTTCCCCCTCTCACCCTCCCTCCCTCCCTTTCTCTCTGAGCAGAAGATGCTCTTCTGCACTGCTGAGTCTTCATCTAAACGCTCAAGCAGAAAAAAAGTTAGGAAATGAACACCAGTTTGGCCAGCGAAGGCCTGAAGCTTCACCATCTGCCACCCTCCAAAGTGGCGGCAGCCACCTTCAGAACATATGCATCAAAGCCCTGGGTCCGCAGGCCGAAGGAGTCCCGCAGAAAGCCAGCAGAAGGCGAGCGGTGGGCCCAGGGGCAGCTACCAGGCAGCCACCAGGAGAGAGCCCCAGTGGCCCTCTTCCCGGGCCCCTGCGCACAGACAGCAGGGTCACGGCGGTAAGCCCTCGCCCGTCACTTCCAGAGAGGCACCCCAGGGCGCCCCCTGCCACACAGCTTTCATCCCCCCTCCCCTCTCAAAATGAGCAAAATGGGGTTTGGGCAGGGGGTTGGGGGGGATATGACAGCATTGGACTTGTTTGTTTGAATTACAAAGGAGTCGTGTTTATCTAGCGGGAAAATAGATGGTTTTATATTCAAAGCTTATTGGATTTTTGTGTTGTTTTTTCCCTCTGTTCTATGTGGAAATGTGTGAATAATATTTACTGGAAATACTGTTGACAGGAAAATAACCCCTGCCACACACGATAGGCAGCTGACACGTAAGGAAGCTGGAATTTGGCTGGTATTTTGGCAAAATGCGAGAGTAAAACTAATCTCAGTTTCAGCTAATTCCGTTAAAGAGAGGCATTTGACATTTTACTCTAGGGTGACAAACTTAGATCAACCAGCTGAGGCTTTGAAATCAATTTTGTTTCATACATTAACAAAAATCCTAAGAATTTACCAAAATTCTAACAAAGGATAAATAAAAAAATTGGTCACCTTCCACATCTGTGTGAGAGAGGCCCACTCAGACCGTGGCCTATGCCTGTAGCCAACTATCATACGAACAATATCGGCAAAGAGAGCAGTAAAAGCATAATCCTGTCTGAAATCATATTTGCAGCACACGGTGGGCTGCGAGTTTCCCCTGTAGCCCTCAGACCGGTGCTGACCGTGCCGTGGCCGGTGACAGGGGTCTCTTTAGAGGCCAGGCTCTCGGCCTCCCCCCCGCTGCGGGCCTCTCGTTGGACAGGAGGGTCCTGGAGCAGGGAGTCCGCCCCCCCCCCCTCTGTGTGTCCATCTTGTCGGGGCAGCTCCTATGAGACAGATGGACGTGTCGGGGGGCACCTCTCGCTGGGGACGGTGAGGTCACAGGCAGACCCCAGACTCTGAGGGGGTTAACTGCCAATCCAAAGCTCCTCGCAGCCTTGTGTTAGTGAATGCTGCCGAGTGCAGAGTAAGGCTTCATAGCCTACACACTGACTCATTAAGGACACGGAATGGTTTTTATATCTGTTTATTTTTGATTCATGGTTGGTATTTGGAATCTGAATGGGCTCATTCTCTTGTACCTGCATTACTTTATTCACACAGAAATAATATCCAAAAACACAGTTTTGAATATACTAGCACTATCATGTGCTACTACTAATATACTAGCACTATCATGCTATATGTTGGAGCTGCTTCTGGTCACTCGGTGGATTATGTGTTTGATATACAATTTCACCCAATTTTATTTAGTGCACTGCACACCTGATTATGCGTATGTGTTTATACCAAACAGGAGAGAGAATCACCCACTCAGCTTGCTATGGCTGTGATAAATAATGTAATAAATAATAAATCATTTTCTTTCCTTTTTATTTCTGTCCCTTTCTCCTTTCATGCCCTTTCACTGTACACAAGGAGCCACTGGGGATGCAGGCTTCTGAAGACAGACATGCAAGTGGGTAATTTGTAGGGTGTCTCACCCTATAAATAACTCAGTAAACCTGACCTTTGGCTTGACCTGTTCATCCCCCAAACTCGGCATGACCTTACAAGATGTGCTTAGATTAAAGGGTCTTTTCTTCTGTGTTGCTTGCCTTCATCCCCCCACCCCCTTCGCTATCTGAGATATCCAGCACTTCAAAGATCAGGCACTTAAGAGTTCTGAACTCTCTAAGAGCCATCTAAGAATGGCCTCCCGCCCTCAGGAGCCCGAAAAACCAACACCAGGGGCTCTGCCCGGTCCAGAGGCTCTGCCTGGTCCAGGGGCTCCACTCGGTTTAGGGGCTCCGCCCGGTCCAGGGGGCTCCGCCTAGTCTGGGGGGGCTCCGCCTGGTCCAGGGGGCTCTGAGCTCTGAGCCCCTGCAGTCTGGCAGAGGATATCAAAGATCAAACATCAATCAGGCCACTGGAAGGAAGCACCACCAATGCAGAAAAACCTACACCGAGGGAAGAGGAAAGAAGCAGAATACACACACACACACACATACACACACAAGAGCACTGGATTTGTCATAGTTCAGTGACAGATGAAAGGTTAAGGCCTGGTGACTGTTCTTCTTTTAGAGAAATACACAATGTGGTGAAGTAAGAAATACACAATTTGGGGATGGAAAAAGACCTCTGTTCCCAGGGGATATCCTGCTTTGCAAGAGCAGTCAGGCTCTTCATCAGGAATGAGAGACCTGGTGACCGTTATTAACAGTCCCTGGAGGCGTATTTCAGAGGTGCAAAATGCTCCTTAGATGCACAGTACCTGGAGAGGCAAAGTTGTGTGTGTGTGATTTGATGAACCAACGACGGATGGATTTTTTATTGTTTTAGTTTTGGTATTAGAACTGGATTGGGATGAAGAACATGCATTTTAAACTGGGCTGCCATGATGTTCTGTGTAGACTGTCCTTCTCGTACTGTTGGCAGACTTATCTTGTGTTTTTCACTTTTGCTTGTTTATTAGCAGTAGTTAGGGAACCGGTTTCTGTCTAGCTCAAAGAAGCTAGGTTTTCATTTTCTTTTCTCTGTAGTTTATTAATACACTTTTTCCCCCTGAAAGCCCCCCCCCCGCCCCCACCCCTTGGGTAGAGCCACAGACAGAGCTGTGACCCACACTGTGTCACAACACATTTCAGCAACACCCCCAAAATCCTTCCCATCAGTGCACACAGCCTGGGGTATCAATGTGTCATTGCTAATTAAGGGACTGCAGACAGGTGACGGTGCGCATGGCATGCAGGTTTACAGGTCCGTGTGTTTATCATACCTCAGATGCCCTGGTGTATCGGCCAGTGTGCCGTATGTCCTTAAACCTGGACAAGACGGACACAATGACTAATCAGGACAGTGATATCTGGCAACTTGCCGTGGATTAAAAGATTTATGTTTTTTACTGTTAAACATTGCTGGTACACATTTGTCTTTGAGCAGTTTCAAGAGGGAATGAATGAAGAACTATATGTGGTATCATTTTTGTAAAGGCCATATATGTTTTAATTGGTGACCTTGTATCAAACTGGTTTATGAACAGCCAAAAAGGCTTCAGTTCGTTCAATACTTTGTTACTTATTGACACCATTCATGTTTTATTGTGCTGATTGTTTTTGTGTTCTTGGGTTCACCTGCCTCAATAACCCATAAAGAGAAGTGCCTTCAGTAGAAAACCACATCACTGATGATGGCCTACAGCCAAAATGTTTGTCAAATCTGTCAAATTCTCCCTGAATGAAATAAAAGGAAAAGAAAGAAATATGCATTTTGCTTTTTGAGTGTGAAACACCTTTGCAATTTGAGACGGTTTCCTGTGCAGTCATTCATTTTTTTATTATTGTACCTATTTACACATGTAAAGTTAAATATACTGTATCTTTAAGTTAAAATCACCAGCACCCTGTTTATTTACCTACAGGAAACATTAGCAACAGCAGTGACTGAATAATTTGTATAGAAGGACAGGAGTGATTCCTGGGCTACTGGTGCGCAGTGAAGGTAAGTATAGGAGGCCCTGTTCTCACATGTGCAGAAAAAGTCAGGTCAATTCTGAGTTACATCTTAGTGAGAGACGGCTGATAGTGCCTTCTGCTCCATGTGTGGTGATGGTCTGGTTTATCTGGTATTCATCCAATGCTGCAAAGTGATCAGTCCAAAAGGTTTAAGAGCAGCAGAGAGATAAAACAATGATAATCACTGTCCTTCAGCTGTGTTTGAGTATTTACAGTGGGGTCCTACTTTCCATTATTATTATTATTATTATTATTATTATTATTATTCAGATACCTTTTGTTAAAAATAGGAAAGCACCATTCCACCTGACCTGCTGAGCAGCAAAACGTCTATCTGACATCATCTCCCACGAATGCAGTCCTTTCGTCTGTGCATGTTCTACAAGACTTTACAGCGCTAGCTATAGGCTCTGAGCTGATGGACGCAGAATGCTGTTCAGCTAGCCTGTCTGCTTCCCTGCAGTGCAGCTCAGAACTGAAGGATGGCTGGAAAATGCTAAGATTAGCACATTTCAGAGTGCTTCCATGCTGTCCTCAGCGCCTGCTGTACCTGAGCTTCTCTTCTGCATCTCCAGTATTAAATAACCGCCACTGACTTCTCCTCTGTGTGTGTATGCTGTTCGCTTTGTACTATCATATTTTGAAAAACTGCGAACCAAATGTGATGCTTTTTCTGACCGTTCAAATTCACTGCGATGGCTCCAATTCTCCATTGTTACTCAAATGCAGCGTGAGTGCTCAAATTCACAGTGTTGTGCTGTTAGTAGATTCTGTGCTGGTGAATACACAGTGCTGGGCTTTACAAAACGGGCTATACAATGCGGTCCCAGACAGCAGCAGTCAGCCCAGGCCCGACTGGCAGGGGAAGCCGACAGTTGAGCGAGCACTCGAGAGACAGCATGCTGGGAGGAACCGAGGTGCTGCAGACCAGACTGGCAAAGCTCAGCCGTGAAAATGCCATTCCATCCCGTACGTCTGCAAACATGCGAGGGTGTTTGATGAAGCTTGGAGGAACTGTAGCAGCTCAGAGACGGAGCCAGGAAACGGGCCAGGAGCACACTGAGCAGAGGCAAGGCAGGAGAGGGGAGTGTTAGACAGAGTGAGATACCACGAGCCATGGAAGCATCACTCAGAATCAAGTATATGTGAGAAAAAAAAACGTGAAAAAAAAAAAAAAATCTTTTTTTTTCTGTTTCTGTGGAGCTACCCTGCAGGTTTGGCTTGTGAATCTGCTGTAAAGGACAGGAGCAAATTTGGCAGCCATTTTAGTCCAGTGCTAAAACTGGCCGAGCAGCCATGTCCTGTCGCACTGCAGTTTGTGAATAAAGCTCTTCGTAATAATAGTACCACTGCTTCTACTACTAATAATAGTAATACATTAATGATATTGTGTCATGGTGCACTGAGTGGGAGGCATTTAGTGCTTCAGCAGGGTAAGACGCATTTAGGCAAAAATGTGGCCAAACCTGGGGTTAGGTGTAGAAGACCCATTTTAGTCCAGTGTTAAGAAACATTATCAGCAATCAATTCATGAACTATTCATGATAAACAATCAGCCAAAGCGGGGTGCCATGCATTCACGTTATGCTTATCTAAGTGTAGACACATATAATAAGACAATAAACTTTATATTAGTGTCAATCAGACATGGTATATTTACAGCGTACTTTCCCAAAGACCAGCGCAGGCATTATTGTGTACATTATGGCCAGCCTCTCTGTGTGCTTCGGAGAGCAGATTATTACTCCGATAGCTGCCCATGTTCCTCCTGCTGCTGGCTGAGGGGGGGCTCAGCCTGCCTTCACTTCCACTCTGAGCAGGAAGCCCTGACGGCCGCAGGGGGGGGACCCCGCAGGGTTCAGCATGAGAGCTCGGCCACTGGACAGCGGTGCGGTACTGTGGCTGTAAACAGGGTAAATGCCACAGGTGCCACCTCTCCCTGCGTACGGACACCTGGAGCCACAGCAAGAGTGGGTGTCAGTATTAACCTAGCAGCAAGCAACCAGCGTGTGTGTGTGTGTGTGTGTGTGTGTGTGTGTGTGTGTGTGTGTGTGTGTGTGTGAGAGAGTGCAGTGTGTGTGTGTGAGTGAGTGCAGTGTGTGTGTGTGTGTGTGTGTGTGTGTGTGTGTGTGTGTGTGTGTGTGTGTGTGTGTGTGTGTGTGTGCGTTGGCTGCTGCCCCACACTGTTGTTGCAGAAGGACGGGCGTCTGTCTGCAAAACCAGCACCTGAGAGCGATTTCACTCTCATTTATCATCTCCCAGTTTCATTTTAATTAGTTTACACTGAAAATGCGTGAGTCTCTCTCCCAACTCAAGGGCTTAAAAGGGCTAAAAGGCACGATTCTGCTTCCCTCTGTTAAGAGCAATACACACACAATGAGGTGTTTCCCTTTGGAAAAGAGCCTGAGACACAGCGACCAGCCCGCGTGGTAATTAAGATCTCTCAGAAAAAGGAATCATTTGCCGAAACAAAATCTACAGAACTGTGATATTTCAATATGCTAATGCTATTTACACAAATAAGCATAAAAATAAACAAATAATCCATTCTCTTTTGACATTAATAATGCGTCATTTCTTTATCCGATTATGACACTTTGCGATGCCTGAATGGAAAGCCTTGCTCATATCATTTTCCTCCAAAACAAATTTGAAATTCATAATGAAAAATGAATGGGGGAGAAAAGAAAGGCAGAGAAAAGCCGGTTTTAATGACAGCCTTGATGGGACAGTCCTCTCATTCGCTTCCATTTGCTAATCTGCAGCTGCATCGCATAGCGATCTGCATGAATGAAGGTAAAGCCGCAAAAAACCGCCCACTTAGTTTATTTTCATCTCACTTTAACCATAATTATTCCCTAAACTGTTTGCACAACAATGCCGGAAAACATCTGCAAAAACAGGTAATTAATGTGTCAAGCCAAACTAATGCATTTTATATGGCGACTATGCTTCGCCGACTGTAATTATAACGCATTTTTTCTTTCTCCCCGCAAATGATTATTTGCTAGATAATGCTCCATGTAACATGTAAGTGCTTATTTGTAAAGTCTGTGTTTAGATGCATTTGCGGTCCTCAGCGCTCGCTAAACAGAAAACCGGCAGCAGCCTTCCTCCAGCGCGTGCCATTCGGTCATTTTCACCGTGCTTTTAAAATTATTCCATTTCTTTGCTATGAAATAGTACATTATTCGCTCCGAGGCCATACAAATAGCAGCACGTGTCGGTTCATTATTAGAGATACAATTTTGGAAAGTGAAAATGACACATTACCAGAATTGTGATATTTTTCTATTACATTTTTTCATTGTTATTCAAGAGAAATGGTTATTTGGAATTGTCTCTTGGTTCAAAAATAAGGGAGGATCATTTTTACCATACCACAATAAATGTATTCATTATTCTCCATATTATACAATTCAAGTAACGTATTAGGAGCCATTTCTACAGCACAGAGTAGCCAAAACCAATAAAATAGGCCAAATAGAACACATTTCCAGTTGCAAACAGTTGCACATCACCCGACAGGCAAATGGGCAGCCAGCGCTCTTGTGTTTTGTTTGCTTCTTGTGAAAAATAATTAACGATGTAAACAAGGGTTTAGCAGCAGTGCTTGCAGGAGGGTGGTCATTAATTCCTCGCTCACTTCTCCGTCCAGCAACCCCCCCCACAACCCCCCTCACTGCCCCCCACGGCACCCTCTCTCTGCCAAGGTGACAGTGCTCCTCTGACTGAAGGTGGCAAGACAAAAATGTCACACAGGCTATCCATAATCAGAGATTTACCAGCGAGAGGAGAGAGCAGCCTACTTGTGTGTGCCTGACAGGAGTGTCCCCAGTGAGGCTCTGAAGCTCTCTCTCTTACCCTGGAAGGATACTGTTCTGTGTATGCAGTCTGGGGTAGGTCACTTCACAAGACTCATACTTCTGCATGGATTCAGGACCTGGGATACCTCCTGGTGCCTGCAGCACCTGATTTTAAAAATTTGTTTTGTCTTTTAGTGTGAAAACCTCAAGTAGAAACACAGTGATATTCAAGCAAAAGCAGGATGTGATTGTGCCAGAAGGTAGAACCAATGGATAGAAAATTCTAGTTAGCCAGGCTCTCTCTGGCCTCTGGAATTTGTCAACACTTCAGTATGTGCTTTTCAAAGCAAGGAGAAACTGCATCAGGGAAGAGGAGCAGTGGTCACAAGTCAAAGCCCACCATCAGCGATAGACTTTTGCTAGACAGCTCTAAAAAACACAAAATAGTGGCTTCAGAAATTACCGTAGAACTGACTCTACTCTTCCATCACCCAGTCTCGACAAAAACTGTTACACAAAAGGTATTTATAGTTTCACTGCCATTCTGAAACCACTTGTAACGAAGGCCAATGCACAACAATTCATAACCTGGTGTAATGAGCACAAAACCTGGACTTGGAAGAAAATAATATGGCCTGGTGAGTCCTGTTTTACTCTTTTTCCTATACCTGGATGTTTATATTTGGAGAAAGCCATCTACCTTAAACGTTAAACTTCCTGTTCCCAACTGTTAAACATAGTGATGGATCTGGTATGGTATGGACATCCATCTCAATGGGTCCAATTATTACTCTGCGGGGTAGAATTACAGCCAAGGAATACAAAGCCATTTTAGGTGACCAGGTGCACCCTATGGTGCAAACATGGTTTCCTTAAAATATTCTCACTCCAAGAGGATGACGCCCACACACACACACACACACACACACACACACACTACTGAATGGATTCCAGGATGGTTTCATGAACACTGGGATGGAATCAAACACCTTCACAGCCTCCCCAATCCCCAGAGTTCTGGAATGTAGAGTTTGGAGTAGATTTCCATGTCTGTGATCTCTCCTCTTGGAATATGTATCTCTGTAAGCATCCAGTCAGTACAGTGTGTCTGCCTATGTCTGTCACTTCTCACTAAATTAGACTCTTATATTGTGTCCTTAGCCCTGTAATCTATTGCAGTAATGCGCTACTCTATTGTGCTCTCATTAGGCAAATGTCCAAAAGAAGAGGTTCAAACCAAGGGATCATGAAAGAGAAAGAAGAGGGGAAAACGTGTGATGTCTCTGTATCTGGGAGCAGTGCTGTATTTGTGTGCAGTCTGTGGCCTCTGTGGGCTGTTTTACCGTGTGTGTGTGTGTGTGTGTGTGTGTGTGTGTGTGTGTGTGTGTGTGTGTGTGTGTGTGTGTGTGTGTGTGTGTGTGTGTGTGTGAGTGAGTGAGTGTGTGTGTGTTTGCCTGTCCTTTTCATGAGGGCCAAAAGAAAAGATTATGGGAAGGAGTCACTCACCCTCTTGGACCGGTTTGTGGATTCAGTGTAACCTTGAGCAAACGGGACCAGATAAACATCGTTTCGCTCATCCTGTCTCCTAATCCCTGACCCTCCCTCTGTGAGGTGTAGGTTTGTGTGAAAGGAGTGGCCCTTGTGTCCCTCTATCCTTCCCAAAATCAGTCCGCTGAAGGACGGAGCCGTAGCATAGGGGCCTCTGTGACAGGCATTGGCCATCAGAGCTGGACACACAAAGCACAGCACGGCAGGTAGATCCGAACGCTACCACTGAAAGATAACACCTGCTGACAATCCACAACGGTGACTCAGAATTCAGTCAGAGGTTCTGGAAGCCCTGATTTCTATATGTATTTCAGCATCTCAACGTACTAAAAAAGAATTCCAAAACAAAAGAGGTATGAAACTACAACACCGAGCAGCTGTGTTTGTTGATGTGATTCTCTCAATCCTATTATTTATGTAACAGCGCTGAAATGTCTTTTCTTTAAAAAAAATACCTCTCATTGTGGCCACATGCAGAGTGTTCCCCTGTGCTTCTGAAAGTGCCATCTGAAAAGACCTTAATTTTCTCCATGCTCACATGCCTCAGATTGTCACTTTTCCTACCAGCCTTCATCCATTAAACACACAAATACCAGGGTCACTCGGGCCAAATGAATGCAACATGGTGCTGTACATAAATTATGCATGTCAGTGCATTTAAAGCAGGGGTCAGGAGTGAGTGAGGGGCTTCATGTATAAACGCAGGTTCTGTTAATGCTAATCTCTTCTGCTGGTATAATGATGTGAACTGCTCAATGCGCTCTGGGGAGGGATATTTATCAGTCTCACAGCATCTTTACAGAGCAGTGAATGTCTTTGTATAGGGAGTTATTATTGGCTCAGTAGTGGCTTAGTCAGGGTGACTGACATAGCCCTGCGTTTGTTTCACACATTCACAGATGGATAATTACTGAGGTAATTCAGGTCAAGTATTTCGTTCAAGAATATACAACATCAGTGCTCCTTCCTGGATGTGAAACATTTCTTTAACACTGTACTGGTACCTGTTGAATGTCAGCCTGTTAAAACTGCCATGTTTTGTGTCTTTAGGCACAGTAAAACTGAAGGCAAGCTTGACTATACTTGCTGGGAGAGAATTTTTTTGATTCCATGTAAAGGTAAAAAAGTCACCATTAAGCTGTGTAAAGTAAATATCCATTCCTTGAGTGATTTCATAATTTCATGATTATGAAGGAGAGAAAAGCGAGAATATATCACAGCACCCAATGATAAAAAAGCAGGGATTAAACATCTTCATAGATACTGTATGAAAAACTCATTTTAAGAATTCCACTGCAGATGAATTCATTTTGAAATAACGTTAATTATTTAAATTTCAGGCATGGCCAGATGTACCTGCTTTGCTTTTGTGGTCTTGTATTGATCTCATTTGATAATATGTGCAATATGTGCATTTATGGGAATTTTGTGGTCTTGTGAGGACTTGATCAGAGTGGTTTTTGAAAAACAAACAGAATATGGTCTGGACAGGCGAGGGTCGGCAACGGGCAGGCAGGCAGCGGGGCAACCAAAACAGAGCGCAGGCAGAGACGAGATCCGAAGGCCAGGCAGGGGTCATGGGGGCAATAGACATTTACAATATAACCCAGGCAGCACAAAATTTTCCTTGAGCAGTTCTCAGGGGCAAACTTAATCAAACAGTCTGAACAGCAGGCGGGAGCAGACTCGCCTGACAGGACGAAACAGAAAACAGACTAACAGAACTCACTGCGGGCAAACACAGAGACTCTGCAGAGACAGAAGACCGTGCATTCTGGGATGTTTTTTGAGGTGATGGGAAGCAGGTGTGCAGGCATGGTGGGCGGAGACAGGGCGGAGGCGGGGCAGGGCCGGAACACACAAGGAAAAACAAAAGCACATGGACAGGGGAAGAACACAAACACACAGCCAGGGGGGCGGAGCACTGACATACATTTACAATATACACACAAAATTTTCCTTGCAGTTCTCCAAACTGAATCAAACAGTCTGAGCTTTCTTGTAGCCTGCTGCAGAGGTGCATTCTGGGATGTTTTTTCAATTACTTTGAATGTCTGATTTGGTTAATTACTTTGAATGTGGTGATTGCATATTGTGCACACTGTGGCAGTTTTCCTAACGAGCATTTACAGACATGAAACCTACACAGGAGAAACCTGTAATCACACAACTACATCTGAGTACTTAATTAACTGTATTTGGGCTGAACAGCAGGATACCTAAAAATTAACAGATTATCGTAAACTATTTCACCACCAAATAATTTCATAGGAAAATACAATGCTCAGCCAGTTGTGCTGAGGACTGGAAGCATTGTAATTAAGTCTGTAATTTAGCAAATTAAGTACCTGATCAATTGGGTTGGTTTTGATGGCCTGTGTCTAAAATTTTAAGCACAGAACATGGCATGAGAGACCTGTCTATCCGTGATTATACTTTTTTATTAATGTCAAAATTACGTCAAAAAGACAACATGATGATTTGGAGGGAATTTCCCTCTAAAGACAAAATCAATATTAAAAAATGCAAATTAGGATAGCTTAACTCATCCACTTATTGAGAATGCATTTAAAAGCTGGGATACATGTTGACTCTGTTTTCTCTACAGCCTATCCTTGTTGCTCTATACAGTTATGCATCCCTGTTCATTATATTCTGTTGACATTGCCCTCAAGTGGAGGCCAGGGAGAGGTCCTGCATTTCTAACAATGCCCGAGGGAGAACAATGCATTGTGGGGACTGTGGCCAGTGCAGGGGAAGACACCGGCCCGATTTCTGGGTCACAGCTGTTCGAGAACCCCCCTTTTCACTCTGATCCACACCCACGTTTACCTCCTATTAACAGCACCCTGGGACCTCAGTACGCCTGCTTTAAGATTAATCGGGGCAAACACACACACACACACACACACACACACACACACACGCACAAACAAAACAACAATTCAGGCTTTGCCATCAATAAGCTCTATTGTTTTTGCTTTCAACACAATTTATTAAGATTTACACATTTTATTCCAAAGCTTAATTTCTGTGTGACAAGATCATACTCCATGAGCCAGAGCCAGAATGCACTGCATGAGCGTGTAGGTGCTAGAATATGTGTGTGAAATAAAACAAAAGACATGAGGAAAGAAGAATAAGCTTTGAGTAATTTTATTGAAATTATCAGAGAACCTCTGTTGCCAATGACCAAAGACTAAGTTTGCGTCACACTGTGAATATGCGGTACATATGGCTTTTGCCACAGAGCAGAAGCTCGAGAAATGGCTTATTTTAGAGTCCCAGATGAATGCGGATTTGGATTCATGTTATCAGTGAGTGGGTTATGTCAGAGACGCCCTCAAAAGTAGCGTAGCGTCGTGAAGCACGTTGAGATCGACTAAAGGAGCCACAGAAATGCGAAGCACCGGGCTGCAGACTCCCTCCCTGAGGCTCTGCGGGTGCGGCGAGAGTGAGACGCAGTGGAAGCAGAGGACTCATGGAGACAGGAGGTTTGGGTTCATTTCTCCAGTCGCTGTGTCTCCACAGCTCCCCAGCGGCTCCGAGCGGAGTCACACACTTCTGCTCCAGACCCATACTTAATTATTTTTGCATTGTGCACAAACAAGATTAAAAAGCAATGCGGGAGGGGATTTCTTGTCTTTATTGATGTTGCCGTGTGTGAAATTCCCCAGGAGCTTTGGGGCAGAGGTCTCGCATTACTCACTTTAATGCCGGATATTTGAAATGTAATTTAATGTAATACATATGTACATAGTGACAGTTATTGAAAGGTAACCTTAATTTTCACTGTGTAATTGATTTTTGTAGTTGTTTTTAAAGAGACAGGGATCTAAATGTGGATTTTGTGAATTCTGTAACCACACTTTTGAGTGAAAGTTGCCTGCTATAGCTTTAAATATAGTAGAACGTGCTTATACATAACCACATTTAAAATCTAGTACATACACTGACAGAGAGGAAGGGAAAATAGAATTTCAGAGAATAAAAAAGAAAAAAAAACACTGAGCATAGGCAAGACTGTGTTTACATTTTATTGTGTTAACAGCTTTAATGGAAATGGTTGATAGCTGTTTCAAAAGTAACCCCAGAGAAAGTGTGGATGCATGAAACGCAAATCAAGCCAATGGCCCTTTCAAGGTAGATTCACAAATGCTTGGATCATCCAAACACGATCCAAACATCTTTGTGCCCAGCCAAATTTCTCTCCCACCCGCTGTAAAATATGAAAGAGAGCCTGAATATATTCATGACTGTGTGACCAATCACAATGTCTCCCACAAATCCGTGTGCAGCTATATCTCCTGACCTGACCCCATAGCCTCTATGCTCAGGACACAGACCCCAGAGGAAGGACACGCCTCTCAGAGCTCAGCCAGGAGACCCATTTAAATGGCCTGACAAAAATGTTGTAACTTTAATCTGAATAAGGTCCTCTAATTAAGCACTGCCTCCTATTCTCTATTTTAATTGCATTCTATTTTGTCCCTAACATAGAGTTATTTAAGGAAATGCTACATTTTTTCATTCTTGTGCAAAAACTTTCCATTCATTTCACCAGCCACCAAACTCATGATGCCTTGTAAATACCACAGATAATCCACATGGGTTCCTTCTTAACCAGGCATTCATGACAAAGCACATTGAGGTTATGGTGAACATAACTTCCACTCATGAAAACTTTGTTACTTTTTGAATATGTTATGAAATACCAGCAGAGAACAGGAGAGATTAAGAGTAATGCTTTTAAGGACTGCTGTGATGTGTTTGCTGAAATTGATTTGGTTTCATTTAAATACCGATGCTGAGTCGCTGGGCATGGCAAAGCTGGTACCGGCTTTACTCACCAGAGCCCTGGCGAATGACATGCCCGCATTTACGCAGAGAGGTTCTGGCATGGCAACAGGTGTACAGTGTTAATGAACTGACCGTCCATCCTTTATTTTGGGGTAATTTATTGTGATAATAGAGGTTAAGCAAAACCTTCAACGTTTCATTAATAAACAATATGCAGGTAGTTACGGACACATTAAAACTAGAAACAGTTAATTAAATCAAATTAAAGTGCATACTTCATACATCAGTACAGTTTTTTTTTCTTTTTTGTGAGCTATTAACACCTCATAAATAATACATACACCTCACGCTGGAAAGCACTGGCTTCTACAGAAAATGGACTTCACGCCATAAAATACGCATGTATTGCATTAAAAATGGAACATGCTGCAAAAATTGTGCTACAGAGACCTCTAGTGGACAATGACAATAACTAAATACATGCGCCTCTTATTTCACGCATTAAACCTTCTTGTCAGCCGTTCATCAAGTTAACAACTGGCGAAAGTCCTCGGGGTGTGCGACAGGGAGTCTCTGCAAGAGCGAGTGGGGGCCCACCAGGACCTGAGCATATGCGGTGGAGAGGAGGCTCATGGGAAACAGAAAGCAGGGTATGTGTGTGCGTGCTATTTGTTGAGTGCAGTTCACTCTTCACTCTGTATATTAAAAACACTTGATTTTTTCTGAATGTCATGGTGTGCTTAAGGTGTGTTTTGACTTTGAATAGCTGGAGCAAAGTGTACTGGATGTAGCAGACGACAATGTATTCTGTTGCTGAATAGCGTTCTGGGATATTAATTATGAGGCAGCTTTCTAAATTCAATGTGCACATGTTGAATAAAACAAAGGTTCAGACAGTACATTTATATCACTATGTATTTGCCTGCCTCTGTCACACATGTATAGCATTCTTTTAGTTGCAAATGCACATTACAGAGAATAAAGAAAAGTAGTAACTGATCCCAGGTCAGTATCCTAGCTGCAGCTCTCCCCACCTCTCCTGTCTCAGGTTTCCACATCACCAGCTCATCTGGGCGGTTTTTTGAGGTTTTTATACCGTGCAGAGGAATGATAGCTCGTCCCGAGCAGACTCCAGAGGAGGCTGTCAGTTGTGCCAGTGAGCTGGAGTGTCCTGTTACCTTTAACAGGAGATGTGCAATTCCTTTGTGTGAAGGACACCCATGATCATCAGCAAAGGACAGCTTTTTCCATAGACCTCACTGTGAAGGACAAGGGGGTCTTCACACTTCTAAGACAGGAACGCTACAAGCCTGCATGGTGAATGTGTACTGATCAGCACCTGTTGTTTATTACTGTTCATTCATTGGCTTAGAACACAAGATTGCACAGATGCAGAAAATGAGCAAGAGAATCTCTAATGTTTGCGGTGCATCACCCACTCTAAACCAGAAAGGACAGTTGATTATAAACCTTGCAAACGTAGGTAAAATGCAAGTTCCCCTGCCCAAGACTTATCACAAATGAGGATTTAAAAGAAGCTAGCTACTGCGTGCACACACACACAAAAGCATGGTAAGAGTGCTCTTATTTCGGCTTTTGTTAGGAACAGTAAACAAATGGCCACTGTCTGGCTAACAGACCCTGCAGGAAACATATGGTTGTGTCAATCCCAGCAAATCCACCTACCAGACAGTTTATGATGAAGGTGTCTGACACTTAGCTGACTTACAGAGACAGTGATGCATGTATGTGTTACTCCTGATCTCAGTGATGTTGGAAGCTCACCTGTAAGAAAGGTATGAGCATGATTAGTGGCACTGTGGTGCCACAAAGCCCTCCTCCCCAGGCTGATGAGGTCACTAAACTTCCACCTGTGTGAGACACGCCCCTTCAATGTGATTTGACCACAAATAAATGAGTGGTATTTGCCTATGGGGAGGAGAACAGAGTCACATGGTTTCTAAGAGACAGAAAGCCTGGTGACACGATGTCTCCCCTCTTCTGGACGCAAGGCTGGAGGAACCTGACGGCAGGCTGTTTCCATGGAGAGTCCTCGCAGCCGTGGGAGAGGCCGCCGCAGAGGCGGGGGCGTGGCCGCAGGCGGCGCTGAGGTCAGTTTGGCACTCTGAGCACTGGCACAGATGGCGTGGTGGAAATCAGCACCATGGACAGCCATCCAGCTCTCCCCCAATCACATCGCTGCAGGCACTTTCACAAACGCTCTCTGGAAAGATCCATCGCAATCACCAGACAGAGCGGCTTCAGAGCTGTGGCGTGTTCTTTAATGAAATCTTCGTTTTATCAGCCTTACTGAAGCCACACAGCCACCACTGCTACTCTGCCCTCCTCCCAGACAGACCAGAGGCAAGTGCAGCCTGCTTCAGGGCACACAGTCCCCTCCCCTGTCTCTGCTTTGCCTTTCTTTAAATTTGGAGTTTTAGGGGTATCACTGCTTTTCCCTTACTGGTGTGACTGTTTCTAGCTCTCTCCTTTCCTCTGGCCACTATGATAAATGCCTCCCTGCAGGCTTGTGTGCTTCTTGGCCTGTTTGGGGTCTGTCTACCACTGTGCTGACAGACCTTACTTTGAGCCAACACACACACACTACCTTCTAAAACCGTTCAAAAATTAATTCTGCCTCACTCTGCCCAGGCTAGTGTTGTTACGGCACAGACGAGGGACCCAACAGCAGACCACGCACGATCAGGGTAAAGTGCGTCTTTATTAAAATCGGCAGGCAGAGTTCATGAGCCGGGAACAGGCAGGGTCAGCAATGGGTAAGCAGTCCGTGGGAAAAACCAGGGCGAAGTCAGGAACAGGCAGAGTCAGGAACCAGGAGACAGTCCGAGGGCAATTCCGGGAGCGAAGTCGGGCAGAAGCGGAGTCAGGCACGGGGCAGGCAGACGAACAAGCAGACAGGGCAAAAATGGCAGGCAGAAAAACCAGGTCGGGGCACAAGCGAGATCGAAAGGTACACAAAGCAAATCCGGCAACAAAACGCGGGGACTAAACAGGTCAAGAATAACACTGCTACGAACTAGCAACGAGACAGGAACAGGCAGGGCATAAATAGGGCAGAGCAGACGAGGTGATGGGGAACAGGTGAGCTGGCAGGCAGGTGGCGGCGATGAAGCAACGAGGCAGGCGAGGACAGGGGCGGGGCTAGAACACAAGGAAAACAAAAGCACATGGACAGGGGAAGAAAACAAACACACAGCTAGGGGGCCGGGGCACTGACAAGTGTGACCACACACGCACACATACACAAGCCGCTGTCCCCTCTGACAGAGCAGATAACAGAGGCAGCCAGCACACAGGAAGCTGGCACCGAAATACAGACAGACAAATGCCACATCATAAAGAAATCGCAGAGGCCATATTTAACCAAAGAAATGGACAAAATGACTCTCAGCAACACAGAACAGAAGCCACTCTAGGACAGGACACAGTACATGTGAAAAGTTACGTGTGTAAGCAGAGATCATCAGGATCTGTGTTTTCAGATAAGAGCCCGGTTTAAAATCGGTTCAGTTTCTGTTGGCAGCTGAGTGGTTAATGAAAGTGAGAGGCCTGAAACTGATTCTGACATTCAGTACATGACACATTCAGATGAATACTGTCAATCATCACAATTTAAACATCCTGTCAGAACGCCCAGTTTCAGCTGATCATATCTCTAACATTACCACATGACAGCCATGTTTGAGCTAATGTCCAGCATTGGCTAGGCTAACTGTTCACTGGTACAGCCACTGCCCTAGAGCAGTGACCAGTAACTCTTTTACAGTAGATGTGCATAGACTCTATCCATATGCACTCAAATATAGAATTACAAAGATTTGTTAAGATGGACAGCAGAAGGCTTGTTTTATGGCTAACTAGGGGCAAAAATCTCTTGATTCGCAATGATTCTGCTAACGATGCTGTACAAAAAGAATACTTATTATTCATTTTCCTTTTTTGGATATGGGGGGATCCACAGCAAGTGAAACAATTCTCATCTTTCTTTCAGTGAATTTGTGATCTGTTACATCAGAAAAGAACAGAAAGCCTGCCATCAGCTTCCCCATAGAGCTGACTCATTTTGGCACTTCTCTGACATTGCTTAACATATTTGCAACTACTTCATCTTAACCAACTATTCAAAAGCATATCAATCTGCATTTATTCGTTTTCAGACTATTAGTATCATAACATAGTAAGAGTTTTTATAGTTCACGTCACTTTAAGATACGCCTAATACGTGTTAGGCTCCATTGCGCCAAATTGTCTCTTGCGAACGGTGTCATCAAAAAGTCGAGATTCACCCATTCTGACGCACTTTCCGGTGAACTCTTCTGACTGACTTAACGATCGACAAATTAAACATCACTGGCATTATTTCCTTTCCTATTTCCACACTGGAACCTGTGTACAGCACAGAACACACAGGTGTGTTCCAGGCCAACGCAGCCTCTGTCCAGTAGAGGGCAGCCTTACCACACCTGCTCATTAGACAGCTCCCATCTGAGAAATGGAATTGGCTTTAAGGAAGGAGGAGGAGCTAAACCTGCGGATACCCGTCGTATTGTGCCACTCAGGGCGTAGGTACTTTTCACACTGGTAGCTGATCCTGGATCAGAATATAATTTTATATTCTGAATGATATATACTTATATATCAAGGGTTTAAGGTACTCGGAGCGCAACATATTCTGATATATTTACAAATATTCAGACAGCAGAAATTCAAAAATTAACTTTTCTTGACCCCACAGTTTCAACAGGTCCATTAAAGGCCTTAACTCATGAAAACATTTTCGTTGTCTGATTTTATGTATTTTACTTTCTTGTATTCTTAGCATTATTGCATTCGTTAAATTCAAAACCACAGAATTACAGAATGTATGTTAAAATATGTTGTGTATAAATTGTTTCAATTATTGCTATTATTAGTAGCAGCAATAGTAGGAGTAGTTGTGGTTGTAGTTGTAGAAATAAGAAAACTAAAGCTTCCTGTCGGTGGATTCTTGATTAAGGCCCACTTTCAAAAACGGGTTTGCATTGATCAAATTAACATTCTGTTGCAGTGATCACATGTTGTTTTGAACTCCGATGCAATAACAGCTAACACTGTGGAGAATTTGTTGAACGGTATCCATGGACTCATAAATTTATTGGCGAGATTCCAGCGTGTTTCCGGGTTTGTTTTGAGCGACCGCGGAAGACGCGCAGTTTCGCTTAAGCAACACCGATGATCAATCCATGGAAATGCTGAATTGCGCTGGCTTTCTCGTACAGAAGTTTGCAAATCTGTATGTTCCTTATCTGGTGCAAAGAGCGATCTTTATTTAGGGATGTATTAAAGTTTAGATTATCAGCAGTCCTTGTTTTCGTGACCGGTGAAGAAATGCTGGCTTGAGGACTCGAACACTGCCACTTTTCAAGGTTTTTTGACACGCTATAAATGCGACCATAATGGCAAACAAGGTAGGGTGCATTTTAAACACTTCGAAGCGCATTCTTTGTTAAACAGTGAGCTGGCGTTTTCATAGCACCGGCGATACGACACGTACTAAATGACAATGTCAGCCTGAACTAAAGAATGACTTACCATCCTCTGTATTCAGCTCGGCTAAAAAATCGGACTGACACTTTTAACACATTTGCTTTTGAGACTGTCAAATTTTAATTCCCCGTCATCACAGAACAACGTACTGTTTGTTCGTCGTAAATAGCGATTTCCTTACCAAAGCTGCTCGCTCAACAGAGAGATTACTAAATTCATGTTTTCGGAACTGATAAAGCTATGAGTCATAAATTGTTACAAAAAGCTGCGTGAAGTTGTGATTAGTACTATAAAATGCTGGAATCTGCAGGTGTAGGAGAATTCTGCGCTGGTGGTGTACGTGTGTGCTGACACAACCATACACAAGTAATAGCAAAGCAAAGGTATGTTTGATATCTTTTGAGGGTTTTTGAAAGTATGTTTTCATTTTTAATCTTGTGGCCACCATCGTTTTCTTTAGTTCAAATGACTGAAGGTATTGATTATCATTAGTGGGGGCATTTCAGTGTGTACTTGTTAAACGTGCGTAAATACCACCTGTTGGGCCAAATCAATAATTAGGTTTATAATTAAGGTGCAGTCATTGATAACGCACGTGCACTCGTTTAGCAGCAGGTTGTGTTGTAGGAGACGTGGTATGACCATTATATACTGTGCTCAGTGTAAGAGAGTTTTAGATGCAGGTCGTTGCATTCACTCCAACTTGGTCTTTATTTTGACACTGTCCAAAATATATAACTACAGGGGAGAGGTTGCTGAATCTTACCTGCTACCTGTTTACCCTGGGCAAACTCATAGAACTTTTATATTAACAAGGCATGGAAGTAAATTTGCTCTGATTTGACATATGTACATTGTATGTTCATTAAGTTGTACATTGTACATTGAAAAAAAAAAAAAACTGTCCCTGCTAGCATACAGCCCATTAAAATAATTTCTGAATTAAATTGTTGCTGTAGCTCCTTAGCCAGAATTCAAGCTATGTAGTCTCTGTCATGGGAGAATAGGGAGAATAGATTTGAATGCCTTGATTGTGTGAAGTGATGGTGAAGGTTCATATTTAATTAGCTCAAACTGGAAAGTCACTAATCACACCCTGTCACTCATCTGACACCCTCAGGTTAAAATAAGCACAATCAGAATGTGTCACTGTAACTTCCTGAGTGAGGAAGATAACCCCAATACAGTGTGCTCTGGTGTAACCACATGCACAGCAGAGAGACCTGCGGTAAGGCCAGGAGAATGGTGGTTTTTAGTTCTTACATTTTTTGATTGTTGGATGATCAGAAAAGTGTGACCTGTTCAGTAAGGTCTTCACAACTGTTTTCCTGCTTTACAGCTGTAAGGTTCTGCTGTTATATAATGCTGTGTTGAAAAACAAGAATCAAATCAGGAATGGAGCGATCTACATCGCCTGCACAGATGATGTGTTGTGACTTGTCACAGTAACTGTAAGGGGGAGTAAAGTTATGGCTGTGCACACAGGAGAGGATGCTGTATACACAGTGCTCAGGGCTCATTTCAGTGGGGGTCTCCACTGCTCCCATCTGAAATAATCCTGCTGTATTAATCTGACTTGACTGCGAGTAGTTGACCAGTAGTCAGATCTAACATGTTCATGTAGACAGAGTGCTTTGATGATATGCATGTGATGAATAAGTGACCAGCTCAGGGGCAGAGAGAATGGGGAAAATGCCTTGCATGCTTTCCACTGATAATTTTCCATAATGAAATTACCTCACTACATTCCTCACAGGGTTATTGTGTAATTTATAGTAACTACTCCTACCTGTACTGTGTGTGTAGAGGTGTGATTTTACAGGATAGCTCCCTCACCCCGTTTGACCAGTCCTCATTAGGCTCGACAGGCTTGAGGGCTTGTGTCATGGTTTACCATACTGTAGCAGCTGAGGAATGGCAGTTTTCATATTGTGTGTTTTTCAGTCAAAAAATGTTTGCCCTCTGCTTCTTGCGTTAATTACTGTGTTCTTTTATAACACAATTACTGAAGTTTCAGTCATACAGACAGCATGCTTTCATGTAGGTGTGTACAACCAAAACTTTAGTGACTGTTGAATGAAAAAAAAAAAAAAAAAAGGAGCTTGGTACGATGTGCGAGAGTCAGTGTGTGAAGCTGTTTATTCATACTTTTTTCCTTTCTCATGCACCTGTAGTAGATTTTTCAAGTGTGCAAATTTTATTTTCAAAACTACACATTTGAAATGTGTGCCTCAATTATGTTTTAAAATATCTGAAGATAAGCATTTTTTTCTCGTTGTGTCAGTTTTTTTATTATTATTTATTTCATATACCATCTTGTATTATACTTTATGTATTTTCCTCTTTAATGTATGGAGGGTTTCCATGTAGAAATCCCCACAGAGCATTCTGTTTCCTCTGAGACCTGGCCTCAAAGTGTGCTCTGTACATAGAGGTGAAGTTTACGCTGAGGTGTTACAGAGCACCAGGGGCTGATGACTGTACACACTGTCCACTGAGTTCCTGAGCTTTAGGACTTTCCCCTCTGAAATCCCACAATGCACAGCGCTGTGGCGTACAGAGCGGTCCTCTCAGAAACCAACATCCCGGGCAGAGCTGACGGGTGGGCTGAGTTCAGCCGGTTAAACCAGATTTAAAATGAAAGAAAAAGGATGTGACAAACTGTAAGTACTGTTTCTGAGGTTGTTAAAAAATGACTGCTATGAGATATCTACCTCTGAGGAACTCAGTGTACCTCTAAATTAAGATGGTACCTACGTAAGATGGGACTTTAAGTAAAGAACTGTAAAGGGTGGTGGGGGTGGGGTGATTGATAACCTAAGTCCAGACCTATACGTCAGGCTCCATTGCAGAAACCCTACATATCAGCTTTGGCTTAGACCATACGGATCCACAGATCAGTAATGCTGGACTGCAGTCAGACATCATCGTGTGCTCTGATACTGTAGCTCCTGTGTGAAAATGTGAAACTGTGGAATTCTTTAGTGGAGGTCAGGAAGCAGCTGGGTAACTCTGTGTACAGGCTAACACTGGTACGTGTGTTTTGCAAACTTTGGCTCACCATAATCCACTTCTTATCTTGTAAACAAAGTCATAATATCTTAAATTGAGCATAACCAAAAATATTCCCCATTAGCTTGGGGTAGTGTCACAACAACAAAGAGTCATCCTGCTGTTGTGAAACATTATTCATCTATAGTGCTTGTGTTTACTGCTGAATGGGAGTTTACTGAGAGTAACAGTGTCAGCTCAGAAGCGCCTGGGACATAAGTTGCTATCAGTAAAAGAAACTGTATGTGGACAGTCCTGCAGATATTAGTTATCCACATTTGGGAAAGCGAGTCATGGCTGCCGCTGGCTAATTAGCTGAATTAGACTGCACTTCAGTGTGTTTCTTTGCCTGGAGGAAGTGACTGTTTTTGTGCCTAGATCCTTGGATATTGCCCTACACTTTGTATTCAAGCCAACAGTTTTACAACTGTGTGAATAATAACGCAAGTTAAAGAGCTACAGGTGGTCCTTAGTGCTTCTCCTGCGAACAGCGTATCCCTACAGTAGCTGGAGTGGTGAGACAGAGTGCTGTAGTCAGGACTGCTACAGAATAGTTAATATTAAGTGTATGCTGAGACCAAGATGATAAATGACCAAATATCAAATACTAATATTTTATACAGTATTTGTGTTCATGCATAACTTTATACAACATGTAACAAAGTGAAATTAACTGTGTCTCTGTCTTATTTCACCATCTAATCCTGAACAGTGTAACAGTTTGTGTTGAATTGTATGAGCAGCTGAAATATAGAGGCAGAGTGAGAAACAGTAACCCTCTGACACTGCTAGGACAGAACTGATAAAGCTGTGGAAGCTCAGAGAAACCCAAATAACCATTTTGGAAGGCTCCAAGCCAACGTAAAACAGAACAGAGAAGGTGGTATTTCTGTAAGGTGACCTCCATGGTTAGTGATGTCATAATTTTGTGATGAATAAAGGAATTCCAGCCCAGCTTTTTGGAATTCTTCCAGGTTTCTAATCGTGTACTTCAGTGGTAAGCAGTTTATTGTTTACTTTTGTATGGCTTCTCAAGGACCCAAACATGATTACAGACATTACATACAGTGATGACATACAGTAGTTTCTGTCATTATGATTCTGGTTGTTGCACTAATCAAACAGTGGCTGACATTTAGTGAAGATGAATTTCTTTTGTTAACATTTACACTCTTTAAGGCCAGCAGTTGTTCTCTGAGTGTTTGTATTTGTATTAAGTATTTGTTTTCACCACATTGGTGCTGTGTAAATGAATATTAAATAGTTTAGCAGTTGTCCCAAAGTGCTTAAAAGGGAAATAGATACTCTGTTCTCTACTCAAGGTAAGCGAGCCTTACCTTGTGCTGAGGTTAAATAACTTTAGAAGACATTTTGTTTTATTTTTCAAAGGTGTGGGTCTGTTTGCAGAAGCAAGTTGCAGCTGTTATACCTCCCTGCAAGATAGCTCAGCTTAGAAAAGATTTTTAAAAAACAAAAGGCTTTCTTAAAAAATCTTACCAGCTTGACAAGATGAAGCACTGTCAAATCTGAAAATCTAAGTTATATGATGTATCTATAAACTGCACAATACAGCTGTGACCTATGCACGGAGGTCATGCCCTGTGAGCTTAAATCAGACCCACCCTCCTGTAGTCTAACAAGCCAGCTAGAGCTGTTAGTCAGACTGAATGGTAGCAGAACCTTTTTCCATTGAATGCCTCTGTGATCATTTTCATATGTGACTCACGTGGAACTTGTGAGTTTATCAGTATGCAGCTTTTGTGAGACTGTAGTTTCATACTTGGTAACTAAAATGAAACTAGATCTGAAGATGGGGAATGACTCACTGGAAAAGCAGGCTGTGTTTTTCACTCCATTTCAAAACAATGAAATAGTCACCTGATTCTACTAAATGTTTTCACATAGGACAGGACTCCTGGATTGTTACACAAGCAGTGTGTCAACACAAGATAATACGCTAAAGACCGGGCTGCCTAATGGATAATCCGGAGGAAACGCACTTTTCTAATGCCATATTTCATTAAGGTTTTTTTCTCTCTCTGAGCCTTGTAATATGTGCCGTTAGAATATAGTTCTACTTTATGGTAAAAGTATTTTGATTTGACATATCATTGAAACATTTTGGGCTTGAATTAGACCCAAGTCTGACACACCTGTTACAGTTGTTATGAATGTTATTAGTAATTAGTATAATCCTGTTTTAATAGGTGTAATCCTGATTTGTCTTTGTGTGTGTGTGTGTGTGTGTGTTTAGGCTCAGGTTTTGTATGACTTCACTGCCGAACCTGGAAACAATGAGCTGACAGTGAAGGAGGGCGAGACGATCACAATCACCAATCAGGTGAGAGTATGACCTAACCTGGCTCCGCCTTCCAGCACATGATCTCTGCATTACTTTCCTCCGCACCATGACAACCATCCTGTCAGCTCTCATTTCCAGTCTAAACAGGAAATGTCCACTTTCGCCTTATTTAAGAGCCTGAAATTAAAGGGCTTAATCAGTGACAGTCTGCGCATTAGTGAATACAGTCTATATGAATCATTACCCTGAAGGCTGGGAGTGATATCCTGGAAGAGAGGTTGATGCAGAGCTGCCCCTGTCTTCAACCTTTGATGACATAACTGGAACTAAGGCAGCCCTCAGCTGCTGCAGTAATTCAGTGGAAGGAGGTGGATGTGCTTTTGAAGAATGAAACATTGCAATCAAACAATGACGCCAATAGAGAGTCATCCTGCATAAACTCAGCATCTAGAATCTGAAGAGTTAACTCTGCCCATTGGTTTTTGAAGGATCACCCTCAGTCATGTATGTATGACTTACATACTTTGCAGGATATCAAATTACACTTTTTTATAGTTCCCCTTCCTGTTGTCTATTGATCTGAAATAATAAACAGATCCTCTCAAAAGAAAGTAGATGTTAGTGGTACGCTTTTCAGACCCTTGTCAGAATGACCTCATAGAGACAGGTTTCAGTGAAATAGCAGGACATGAGAAGGCTATGACAGGCACTTTTTTGAAATATTACAGTAAAATGAAAGTGAGTGTAGTTCACATGTTGCTAAAGAAGCACAGAAACTCCATAGAAATCATATCTGAGATGAGCAGTAGCTTACATATCATTCGGTCCATACTTTCTCTTCAACCAAACTTTATGATGTATGGTCTGTGGCATCTGTTTGCATCTCACGCAACCTTTATGTCAGAACATAGGTGGAGGCTGGGTGGAAGCTCAGAACTACAGAGGAGAAAGGGGGCTGGTTCCAGAAGATTACATTGAGGTAAGAGAGTCACCAACAGGTAAAACACCCCTGGTGAAAAAAAGCAGCAGTGTACAATCGGCCAATGATAATGTCCTATTTTTCTGGGCCATGCTGTGATTGCACCCTCCTGGTATTCTGTATTTTAGGCATGTTGAATGCAGGCCAGGTGTTAGCTTGTGTTCAGATAATCGCATGTAAATACCAGCACAGAGGAATTCAGCTCATATGTATGTTTTAGCGTATTTGATCTGAGGACCATCTGACCTGTTCATTAGCTTTAACTGCCGTACTTTTTCTATGGGATGATCGTGTTCATCTTGTAGGGGAAACTCCATAATGGCTCACATTGGCTGTCTTGTCTCTAACCCTTGCATGTGATTTGGTTAAGCTCGAATTACACCTTGGCAAAGATACTGGGAACAGGAAAATGAAATAGCAGCCTTTAATACAGATACACAGCGACCATTGAAGTCAAGGTGCTGGCTGTGAATGAAGTCACTGTTAGGAGAGCTGAAATTTCATGAATGCCTCCAATACTTACCCAGGGCATTTTTTTGCTGTTTACATTGTGCATGGGTATAAATGCAGGTTCCCACTGAAATTTAGCAGTTAGAGTTCAGGTGAAATGACCTTGGTCCTGTGTGTAGCAGCAGTGTCCTTCCTGAGGGGATATCTGGCTGTGAGATGGAGAGATCAGTGCTCTAACCACAGCCCTGTGTGTCACACGCACTGTGGATGAAGGCTGTGGATTGGTGCAGCTGGGGGGGCAGGGGCCGGGTGGATAGCAGGGACCTGGGGACTGAGGTGTGCCGTGTGGGTCACATAGCAGACAGACTGCAGGGAGAGCGGGAAACTGCCAGGCCAGGCCTGTTTTTCCAGTTTGGAAATCAGCAAGTCGCAGCAAGTTTTTCCTCCCTCAGCCTCAGGGCTCTTTGGCATTGCTTTACATAGCGCACTCGTTAGTGTAATTTCCTCTGAAATGTGCACTTGTTAGTGTAGTGTCATCTGAAACGTTGTGCTTTGGGTGTAGTGTCCTGTGAAACAATGTGCTTTAGGTGTATTATCCCCTGAAACATTGTGCTTTAGGTGTATTATCCTCTGAAACATTGTGTGTGTGGTGTAGTATCATCTGTATTTGGCCATTTTCCTTCTCCCAGTCAGAGAGCACTACCCAATCAATGCCATATGGAGTGGAGGAATCTCCATTTGTTTTTCAGACAAGCCCACTTTGTGTAAAAGAAACTAAGAGGAAATGACATCATAAACGATCCAATCTGAAACTCCATTGGTGAAAGAACGTGACCAGAGTAAAGCGGTGTGGTCAGGAATGTGTGGATGTTATCTTCAGGTGGTGCTTTAGAAGCCTTGCTTTTGGCATTGTTTCCGTATCTTTTGTGATGACCTCATTAAATCGTGCCCTGGATGCAGGTGAGGGCTGTGCATTCAGAGGTGTTCTGTGCTGATACTGATCTCAGGTGTTTGCACAGCCGTATTTGCCAGTTCAGTTCAGATGCCAGTACTAGTGTTTCAGGAAGTTTGTTTCTTATGTGTCTACAATGAACTTTCCCTGATTGTGCCTGCAATGCAGTCAGGTGTAAAATCAGTACAGGAATGATATATGCTGTTTCTGGGTATTTTCATTGGTTGATTCTTTTAAGTCTGATGCTAAGATGCTCAGTGGGGCAGCACTGCAGTGTATCCTGGAAATCATTGATCTGTAACACCTACCTGCCCAAACCATTCCTTTACCTCTGCCTTCGATTACAGTTCAGCTGTTCGTTCTCAGTTTAATCTGGGTCTGAGTCTTGCCTTCTTTTTCATTAAAGTCTTCAAGGTTCCTACATTGTATTTCAATTTCATCAGAGGGGTCATTTCAGGAGAGGCCATATTTTTTCTAGTTTAAGTAGATATGAATAATCCAGTTTTTGGGTTTTTGTTTGCTGAAATGAATTGTGAACACACAGGAAACCGCTGTGTGTCTTTTATATCTAATACTTAAATACTTAATCACAATGGCTTATCACAGTGTCTCTCTTACCATCCCTCAAAGCAAGCCCACCCCCAGCTAGAGAGAGCTCTTTCCAGGCCAAAGAACCTGTCTGAAGGACCTGTTGGTTATTTTTCACTTCACAACCATTTACCATATTTATATGATTTATGTGTTTCCACAATGTGTGCGCATAATTAGGCAGATCAGATTAAGTGTAAGGCATCACCATTCTGAGAATATTCCACCTCTATGCAGAGATGTGATTTTGTGTCAGAAAGTGACTCTGATGTGCGTCTCCTCCAGCTCTGCACCGGGTCCTTGGCCGGAGGCCGTGCAGCTACACCAGACTCCACCTACGAGTATTTCCCAGAGCAACCCAGCACCACCACCGGCTACCAGGTACTGCACCCTGAACCTCCTGCCCGACTCAGAGAGCCTCCGCCAGCACCCCAGCTCCACGGGGCGTTTCACTGACCAGCGAGAGTCAGCTCACTTCCTCCTCTAACAGTGTGGCGCTCACCAGGCACGGTGCAGCCTGTAAGCAAAACTGATGCTGATACTGCATCAAACAAAAGTGAAAATGGCAGATATTTTTCTCATGTTTTCTCTGTGCTTCATATACGTAAATGTGGAACATTTGTCAATCGTAATCAGACAGGACCATGTATGTAAATCTTAAACCATGTCAGGTTCAGGTAGTAAAAGAATGCTACTTTGGCACAGGTTCAGGCCAGCAGGAAGTTTTCCTGTAGCAGTGCCACTAACAGGACACTGGTGAACAGCCCGGCTGTTTGAGTGGAGTCGTTAGGGACAGAGATGATCAGATGCAGTCTCAGATTGAGACGCCACTGACTGCTCTTATCTCTGAGTATTACTGCATGCAGACAGATTATCTATCAGGAATTCCCTTTGGCGAGAAGCACGTTTAGCAGCAGCTGTGTTACAGAGATGAGCAGTGGCTGTCGGAAGGTGCACACCCTCACACAGCTCTGTGCGTACTCTCCGCTTCCAAAGGTGTAAAGTTTGAAAGCCTGACAGGTGCACTGCTCCGCTGAAGGTGGAGAGTGAACCGGTGAAACTGCTGTAAATTGTAATGAAAGTTAATCTAAGTGTTTGCGTCAGATTCTCCTCCATTTTCTCATCCTCCCTCACCCGGTTTTCTCCATTTAAATGCTATTTGAATTGTATAGGTACTGTAGATATTGTAGAGATTTTCACTTAGGATTGTAATAAGCTCTTATCTTGTGGCAGCAAATCTAAGAAGAACTGTACAGTTTCAGTAGAACTGGTGTCTGCTTCTAGGTTGGAATGTGTTTGTCAAACAAGCCTACATTTCTGAAAGCTGCACACTTTTTGAAAGTTTTTTTTTAAAAATATATACACAAATAAAGATGAAGCTAAAGCTTTAAAAGGTTTCAGCATGGAGCAGTGCTGGTCTTTTACCCTTTATATACATAACTCTAAATCATCACCACAGGTGTGAAAGTTAATGAGAGAGGAATTCCTTTGATTTGCACACCTGCAGGTTTAACCTAATGGCTTAAATAAGAGCAGAAATTGCCAACAGAGTAACACAATGTCAGTAATGAGGACAGAATGCTGAAATTTTTGAATATTTAGTCTAGTTTAATTATAATACAATACTTACCTTTAATGCAGTTATTGGAATTATTTTGTTCTCTGTGCCTGTTTTGAAACCCCAGGTTTTAAATAAGAACAATTCACTTCTCTTGAATTTTTTAATTCTTTCAAGATTTACTTCCATGAGGAACCCATTAAGAGCCTTATTGAAGGGTGTTGCTGATTGGCTGATTGGCTGTTGCTCTCCAATTATCCTAATGCCTGTGAAGGTGTTTAAGAGCTGCCAGCAGAGCAGCCCCATTCAGTGACGAGGGAAGAATGCTGAAACATTTGAATCTTTGTGTTTGTAAGGAGGGTTGGGGTTGGGGTTGGGGTTGGGGGTCTTTCATGGACGTCATTTTATTTATCTGGCAATGACAGCTGTGATCCTGGTTGACTGTGCAGAGCAGCATTTAACAGTTGTCAGTTAGAAGAGGTATGACGGGATCTTACAGTACAAATCCCAAAGACTCTGTTAGGTGCTGTAGTTTAGCTCTGTTGCTGCTCATATAATCTCTGTGTTCAGCGGAACATGACAGCTCCAAACTCAACCATGTCCTGCTGTCCTGTGGAGTCAGCCAGTCTTTGCAGGTATTGTAAAGAATAAATAGGGTGGCAGTGTAGTATAGCGGTAAGGAGCAGGGCTTGTGACCAAGAGGTTGCTGGGTCGATTCCCTGCTGGGTCACTGCTGCTCTACCGTTGGGCAAGGTACCTGACCCCAACTGCCTGAGTGAATACCCAGCTTTATAAATGAATAACATGTAACAGTTGTAATACATGTAAGTCGCTCTGAATGAGAGCATCTGCTCTGCGTGTGGCAGCGGGGTGAGCGTGGGGCAGCAGGGTGAGCGTGTGGCCGCGTGGGGCAGCGGGGTGAGCGTCGGGCAGTGGGGTGAGCGTGTGGCAGCGGGGTGAGCGTGGGGCCCTGTGGGGCAGCAGGGTGAGCGTGTGGCCCTGTGGGGCAGCGGGTGAGCGTGGGGCCCTGGGTGAGCGTGTGGCCCTGTGGGGCAGCGGGGTGAGCGTGGGGCAGCGGGGTGAGCGTGGGGCAGCAGGGGTGAGCGTGGGGCAGCGGGGTGAGCGTGGGGCAGCGGGGTGAGCGTGGGGCAGCAGGGTGAGCGTGGGGCAGCAGGGTGAGCGCGTGGCCCTGTGGGGCAGCAGGTTGAGCGTGGGGCAGCGGGGTGAGCGTGTGGCCCTGTGGGGCAGCAGGGTGAGCGTGTGGCAGCAGGGTTTCACAGCCGAACTCTCTGTCAGAGCAGAGAGGTATCGCAGCCCAGCACCTGGGGCTCTGTGGTCTTTTCTCGCACACAAACAGCTCATTTCACCCAGATACACCCAAAGAAAGGGCTGTTATTAGAAATGCAGAAAAGCAGAAGTTGCTTTATCAGTCTTCAGCTGTCTCTGTGTGTGATTTTGGGGAAGGAGTCGCAGCCGCCTTCATGGTCTTTTGATTTCTCTGCGGGGACGTGTTGTCATCCGCTTTACTGTAACCATAAATCTGTCACCCTTAAGAGAAGGGTGACGGGTGTCTGAAATCATTTCCAGCCCATTTCAATTTCCTAATACCACAGAATAAACCACAGAGCTGACCTCAGACAGATGCCCTTGTCCTTTTCGTGTTCCCTGTTAAGTCGTCTCAAATTCACCACTGTCCAAGTACAGAATAACAGGTTTTGTCTGTTTCGAGGTTTCAGTTCTTTAATGTGGTAGAAGTGCTTTGAAAGACGTATATGATAAAATAGGTACGGTGAATACAGCCTGGTGAATATTGGTGTTGTATTTAATCATGAGGAAGAGAGATTAGGAGGTGTCGTGACTCCCGTGTGTTGGGGCTTTATCTCTGAGCTGTTTTTACTCTATGCAAATGCAGCAGCCGCAGTTAGTCTGGTGCTGCGTTATCTCTGAGGCTCCTGGAGCAGGTGTGGCCGTGTGCATTTCTCACTGCCTGCTGATGCTCTTTCCCTGTAGTGTGACCTTTCATTGAACATACAGCTGTGCATGGGTAGCTTCTGCTTGTGGTGGTCAGTTGTTTTGTATTTAGCGTTTCTTTGTAATGCTGTTTATTTTTTCTGACTGACTTAGTGAGATGGGTCTTTTTAATTCTACAGTATTATACAGTAAAATTAAATTTACATGATCTCACTAAACTTATTTTTACTTGAATTGTAAAAAAACTATAGTGGTTGAGCCTTGCCTGTAAAGTAACCTCATCTAGGGTTTCATTACGAGTTTATTAATAACACATAGCCTTGGCCTGTAGAACACATGCAGGCAGTGTGCATCCCTTGAGATGAGTGGAGTGATGCTTACTGGCACTACAGGCTTGTACTTCTGTGGCTTCAAGGCCAGATCTATTGATGTAAGTAACCATTAAGCGTGCGGCGGAAAAGCAGACAGAGAGCGCTAAAGGATTTAACAGCCCATTCATCCTGCACAAGTGAAGGCCGAGGAAAGTCACAGAGCAGGAAATTGTCTTTCGTCATCAGAGACAGAGGGCGGGTTCCAGGAGCCCTCGTCAGCAGTCTGTAAAGTCACACTGTTCGCTAAAACCCCCAGGCTCTCAGAGCTGCTCCTTCTGAGCTTTCACGGCCAATGGCTTTAAGTGGTCTGCACGGTAATGGGGGTGATTCAGTTTTCGGTCTTCAGCTGTTTCCCGGAAGGTTTCGCAGGTTTAAAAAGGGAATCAGCTCATGGTCGTTCCCCTTACGCTCTGTTCTCAGAGAAAATAAGCGTACTGTCATCTGGCTCTGCGTTTCTCAGCCCTCAGGTTTGTGAAGGATGAAGTCATACCTAATGCAGATGACATGCAATACATTTCATTTCTCTCTCCCCATGAGTATACATTTAAGTAAGGAACTGTAGCATGTCTTTGTCTTCAATCACAATTAAAGAGCCTTGGATTGACTTGGTTTTCCCATGTGACACATCTTATCCAGGCACAGGTGAATATGCCTTGTGGACTCTCATCAGTGGTGACTGCAGTACCCAGCATCCACTGTTCTTGGCACACATTACAGAAAGACTGCAGTACCCAGCATCTCCTGCACCAGACACACATTGCAGAACAACTGCAGCTGCAGAGATACAACAGATGTTCTCATCAGTACATTCTCATTTGTCTTTTTCTCTTAAGCATGTTTGTCATAGGTCTTTAAAATCATCCACTCTTTTCTTACATTCTTACTTCAGATTAGCACAAAGTCCACCTGAAGATTGAAATCTCACACTTTGACCTACACGACCATAGAGGACCAAAATAAAATATGAGTGCTGGTTATTGCTGCCAGGTGTAAAAAGCAGGGGTGACTTCCGTACAGGCGAGGAACGGCAGTGACCCCTGGTCTCCCTGGAATGCTGACTCAGCCGGAAACTCCCGGAACAGCTGGGTGGCCCAACCAGAGGTCACGGGGTCAGGGCGGACCCCCTCGACGGGGATCTATAACCCCACAGTGCAGGAGCACCCGCAGGCTTACCACGGGCCAGGTAAGTGCCAGGATGCAGTGTGCTTGGGGGGGCAGTGTGTATGGTGCACTTATCCTGGACTCTCTGCCACCACCCTGTCTGATTCGAGGGCTTTTTTTTTTTTTTTTTTTTTAGATGCCAACACATTTTTAGACGCATTAAATTTTCCCTGCTTGTAATCAGTCCACTGAGCCAGGAGCAGATGAGGATTTTCCCATGTTCGTTCATCACTTATATGGCATTTATTCATTCAGGACTTTGTGAGGTTGCAGCTTTGCTGAGGGGGGTATTTTCTTATTCAGGAACAAATAGGTGATGGGCTGAATAAATGAATGAACAAAGACTCTCCTTTTTGTCTTCCTCCTCCTTCATATTGTAAGATCTCTCCCTGTCCCTGTGTACCTGAGTAATACAGGTATACCCTGGAATGTCATCCCTGTTTTTCCTGTTTGTTTGGGAAACTTTGAAATGTGAGGCTTGAGCATTACTGATCTTCAACAGGAGAGCCACAATAACATTCATATTTCTGCCATTTGCAAAGAGTTGCTGATAGTTTAGGCAACGGTTGCTTTCTATTTGTTGCCTACGCAACATGTCTGGCAATTGCTTTAATAAAATAAAATTTGTGTGCAAGAAATTAAAGAAGGTTGTTTAGTTGCAAAATTGCATGTTGTATTATGATTTTCTTTGGATTGGTAGACTCCTTTTGGGCCCATTATCTGGAGGCATTTTGGGATATAATACAAATCTGAGACACGGGCAATGCAGCTGAGCTGTCTGACACTGCCACGATGGCACAGAGCACAGCTAAAACTGGCAGGCAGGTAGGACTCTGAATCCTACTGCCAGTATGTGGAAATTTTAAGGAAATATGTTGCCAAACTCATTCTGGGTCAACACATCTGTGAGCCTCGGCTGTGCTTTCCGGTCAGGGCCTTGGTCAAATATTTGAGCTCATGAGGCAGGCAAAGTGAAAGTGAACTCTGTGCCCACAAATAGCAGATATTGAAAGAGCAGGTGTTTTTTTATTGGCTCCTTTCAGACACTCTGATTGGCCGCTGGTTGAGAGGAGGATAGCTGTAATTGGCTGAGTGGCTTGAAAGTGTGGTACATTTTGAAATATGGTGGGACCAGTGCTTCTGCCAGCTGCAGCGAATCTGAAATGTCACTCAAAGACAAAATCAGTCCAGATGAATCTGTCATGCATACAGATGGGAAATGAGATATTCTGCTAACACTGAGGTTTCCCGTAAATTTTGTGTGGAACTTTGGTTATTCTTTGCATCTTTGACATGCCATTTTCATTAAATTGATGTTCCAGTAACCTAGAGGCAAACATGTACACATCTATATAATCTGCACATTCTAATACAAAACTTTGCTAAATCCTGCACACGTTTTCGATGACAAAGGAGAGCCCACTGCTCATGTTTGCACTGAGAAGCTGGGGTTCTGTTTTGCCACTCTGTCTCCTGTAAGCTGATTGGCTGTGCTCTGAGCCAGTGGTGTGTCTCCGCAGGCGGCACAGACGATGAGGAGTGGGATGACGACTGGGACGATGCCAGGTCGACGGGGGGTTATGCGGAGTCCGAGGTGGGAGACGAGGGGGCCACAAACCGGCCCGGGTCACACGGGACCATGAAGCTCAATCTCAACAAGTACGGAAGAAAGAGCCTCCCTTTACAGCACACACACCAAGCCCACACCCCTCTCTACTGTGTCAGGACTTTTCACATTTGACATCTCTGACCTTCAGGTTTCCAGTCTTCCACAAATCTGGTCCAGAAGTCTATCTTCTTGCAAAACTCCCACCGAAGGGCAAAGACAAGATATCTATCTATGTAAGTGATCCTCTGTAAAACACCTGTGTGAAAGTGCAGTAATCGTGCTTCGGTTAAAAAGGGGTCCAAGAATCTCCCCGCCCCAGTCCCATTGCATCATCCGAATTGCTGTTCCTCTCCACACGTCCAGGTGGGAGAGGTGGGTCCCGTGTGGCTGTACCCAGAGTCCCAGCTGGAGTGTGTCGTAGCAGATCCCAAAAAAGGGTCCAAAATGTATGGTCTGAAGAGCTATATCGAATACCAGGTCACGCCCACTGTAAGTCTTATTTTCATGGTAACTCCCTCCTCTGTGTTTACCAGTAAAACAGTGTTAATTTACATGTGATAATATTGTACAATCTTTTTGAATGTTCTTCAGAGATTTTAATCTCAAAATGAGATCATATTTGCAACAAAACTGGTTTTAACCTAAATGATTTGTATGTTTTTTTTTTTTTTTTTTTTTATATACATATTTTTCTGAGTGGGATCATGACAAATCTCTCTGTGTTAGACATGCCTCTCTGCTGCTGTTACAAACCTGAAGTGATTGTTTTTCAGACTACAAACAGATCTGTCAATCACAGATACAAACACTTTGATTGGCTGTATGAGAGGCTCCTGGAGAAGTATGGATCGGCCATCCCCATCCCCTCCCTACCAGACAAACAGGTTACAGGTAAAGCAGGTGGTCAGGCCTGTTCAGATGCACTTACTCCTGCCGTTTCCTTACTGAGAGTAACAGGACTGCTGAGGTCTGTCTCCTCTAACAAAAGGTCATGTGTGTCCCAGTAAGGCCTGTGGGTCTCACCTCTTTCCTCATATCCTGTTTGGTTAACCAGGCTAAGAATACATGATGTATTAAACTCTTATGAGCAACAAAACCAACAATGATGAGAAACAAAAGTCAGAATAAGCCAGAAACAGTGCTGAAGAAAGGACGCAACAGTAGGTTTTAGCTCTAATCCTTAAGAGCTGTGTATTTACAGCATACTAAAGGAAACACAGAGCAACAGCACCTTAAATCCCAGTGCTTACATTTAACCAAACAATGAATCATAACAGAAACATTGCAAACATTGCAAACATTGCAGCTGGCAGCCTCTAAGGAGATCAGGCTATTTGGAAAACCACCTTATCTGACATCACCAAACCAAATACAAAGTCCTGTTTCCACTCGCTTAGCAAACAGTTAGCAAAGTGTGCGTGCGTGTGTGTGTGTGTGTGTGTGTGTGTGTGTGTGTGTGTGTGTGTGTGTGTGTGTGTGTGTGTGTGTGTGTGTGTGTGTGTGTGTGTGTGTGTGTGTGTGTGAGTGAGTGATATACACAGTGCCCGGTTGAGTGACAGTACCTCTGTGCCCCAGGCCGTTTTGAGGAGGAGTTCATTAAGATGCGCATGGAGCGTCTGCAGGGCTGGGTGACCCGCATGTGCCGACACCCGGTCATCTCCAGCAGCGAGGTCTTCCAGCTCTTCCTCACCTACAAGGACGAGAAGGTAGCCTGGCCTTCTGGGTGGGGAACCAGGTCGAGGGGCTGCAGTTCCACCCTCAGGGAGGGGTACTTTACCTGGGCTGCACCATAAAACTATCCAAGAATATAAAGTCTGGAAAATGTATCAGATCTAAACTGAGTAATATGGATATGCGTGTTCACCCAGAATGTGTAATGAATAGTGTTAGTCACAGCAGCTGTGGCTGTAGGATCATGTATTTAAAGATGCTCCGCACAGCTGCAGAGAGGGCGGGGCCTGACCTCTAGGCCTTATGTCCTCAGGAGTGGAAGATGGGGAAGAGGAAGGCGGAGAGGGACGAGACGGTGGGAGTGATGATCTTCTCCACGATCGAGCCAGAGGCGCCAGACCTGGACATTACAGTCGTGTAAGCTGTGTTCCTCAAAGGTTTCCGTTTCAGATTTAAACAGGGCTTTAACTGCACCTCAGTGACCTTTCAGCAGTATTTCATTCTGTGACTTTTGCCCCAATATGTGAATATTGTGTGAACGTATTTTTTAACCCCCAGGATATCTTAATAACCACATTGTACGTACTTGAATGTACATTAGCTTTGGCACAGGACAGTTACAATGGGCCATAGATGTGCCACAGTCGAGATAGCATGTCTGTAACATCAGGGCTGAGTTCTGAAAAGGTCTGATTCTTGCTTTGTAAAGAGAGACGAAGTGTGAGGCGTTCGGCCGGTTCACCAAAGCGATGGACGACGGAGTGAAGGAGCTGCTGAGTGTTGGGCAGGAGCACTGGAAGCGCTGCACAGGACGTGAGTGTCTGCAGTGAGCACTGCTCGCGCTGAACGCTCAGAGAGGCGGGGGGGCCCGGTGGGGTGGGGTGTGGGGAGTGGGGCGCACACCCGGGGCCCGGGATCAAGGGGCCATACCTCCTGTGTGCTCCCATCAGCAGTCACTTAGGACAACATGCTGACAGAATGGGTGACAACAACAGGAATAGTTTTCAGCAGTCTAGTGCAGTGGTAAGGTGCAGGGCTCATAACCAAAAGGTTGCTGGTTCAATTCCCTGCTGAGGCACTGCTGCTGTACACATGGGCAAACTACTTAACCCACAACTGCCTCAGTAAATATCCAGCTCATTTGAATCAGCTGTGTTGGAGCAGGGAGAGATCTAAAACATGCAGGATGACGGGTCCTCCAGGAGAGGTTTGGGAAGTGCTGCTCTGACCAGTGCCCACTCTGCTGTGGTGCACTCTGTGGTTTGTGCTGTAGAAAGAGCTGCTGGATACGTGCGAGTACATCATCTCGCTGCAGTGCTTCTGCGCTAGTGCAGAGGTTCTCCCAGGGAGACCAGCCTAACACACAGCGGCCCGTTCCAAAACAAGTTTGCATAGAGAGGAAAACCCAGAGGATGAGTTTCATTCATGTTTAAAGTACAGGAAGTGTGCTGAAAGTATCTGAACATTCAACTCCCAAAGCATCTACGACTTCCTGGTCTGCAGGCAGCCACTGCCAAACACAGCGGGTGGTGAGGGTTCAGGTGGAGGGGAGGCGCCCCAATGTAAGGGTAAAAATCTAAGCAATGTGACATATAAACGAACTGCATCACTGGATGACTGCATTGAGCTAATTGCCCATGTTTGTGTGTTTTTTTAAGCATTACAGAAAGAATATCAGAGGATAGGAAAGGCTTTTCAGAACCTGTCCTCAGTCTTCTGCAGCAGTGGATATGAAGGTAGTGTATATCACTGTCTTCCTGAATCACACCTGGGAAATGAGTCTGAATGGGGAGAACATGCCTGCATATAGTCAATGCTGTCATGACTGCACCTGAGAAAAGTAGATTTGCTCTAATGTGATTTTTTTTTTCAGTTCTAATTTGTATAAGCATGGCTTTATCAAGTGAAAAATACTACAATACTATTACGTTAAGTAAATATAAAAATCTGAATCTGAGGACTTTTTTATGAAACTGTTTTAATTACAGAAAGACATTGATAGAATTTAAGTTGGCTTGTTATTATAATTCTTCTCATTCGGTCAGATTTTCTGTACGTAACCCCTCCTACACCTTTTCTGCTATACTTGCAAAACTTGTCCAGTACCTTCACCTTTGTTGCTTGTGCTTTATGTGTCATTACCCAAAATGCTTTTGAGATGGGTACGATTTTAAATGGAAAATTTTCCTGAACACTTCCTGTACATGATCTGAACGCTCTACCACACACAGCTGATGCCACAGTGGGCATGCTTCAGCTACCACAGATACACACCGTGTCTCCAGAAAAGCTTGTAACTCAGGGTCGGCAGAGTTTTCCATTGACTAACATGTATAGAACGTTCAGAATCAGAACATTCTCTCACGTGCAGCTGACATCACAATAGGCACGCTACAGCTCCCACACAGACTGGCTCTCCAGCAACGCCGGTAACTCAGGGTTGTGACCTCCCACTCATCTAGCGTGATTCTCACGCTTTCTGCCAAATGTCACGCTGTCATGCAGCGTTACAAGATTTCACACCAGATCTTTTCCCAGATATTTAGTTAAAAGTAGAACTGGACTGGCAAGCAAGATAACTGGCTAAAAACAGAATTTTGTAGCTTGCTAGTGCATTAACTGCCTAGCTAGAAGCCATTCACTACCTAGATAGTGTGTTACCTGGCTAAGGTGTAAACTGGCTTTAAGTAGATAGCTAGTGACGTAGCTGGTGAGATAACTAATTCTTTCTTTGGCTATTTATCTGGATGGCTAGGTGATGATGTAGGTAGCCTGTCAGCTAGCTAACTACTGAGCATGATAGTTAGCCAGCTAACAGGCTGACTGCCTCAAAATGAACTAAACCTGCGGGCCTATCTATGAAAAGCAAGTGCATGTCTGTGTGAGATTCTCAGATTGTGAATCTCACTCCAGTCAGATGACCAAGTTGGAAACTACAAGGTACCATTATATTTGGCTTTTTCAAATGAAATTAAAGTTTGTCCTCGAACTTTCCTCTCCAGTTTAGATTAAAAACTGATGTTGCAGACTTTTGGGTAATGGTAAAAACTCTGTTTTTAAGCACAGTGGTTTATTTCTTTCTGTGATTTCCCCAGGGGAAGCCACACTCACAGATGCCCTCACAGCAGCGGGAAAAACCTACGAAGAAATTGCGCAAATCGTTGAAGAGCAGGTAACATCACCTGTGGCTGTTCCTCAGGTGTTCTGCTGCTGTCCCCAACAGCAGAGACCTGGCTGATGCTTCTGTTACAAGCCTTTGCTAGGCATGTTTGCCTCTATAGGTGAAATGGTGGTGCAGCCAATGTATGTAATACATACACATGAGACTGGGAGGTGAGGAACCTGGAACCACATTTTGGGGTTTTTTTGTACCTGCTTCCATAATTCATATCACCCCTAAAACACTATTTTGTGAGATCGCACCCACTCTAGCCCACCGCTCCCCCTTCCCCCTCAAACACAGTTCAGTTCTGTAAATTAAGTAAATCTATCATAACATCCGTCTTTCAGACTTTCACAAGCCTGCTCAAAAATAGAGTAATTTTGTGTGTGTTTGTGCTTCCTGCAGCCAAAGAAAGATCTGCACTTCCTGCTGGAAACCAACAATGAGTACAAAGGCCTGCTGGGCTGCTTTCCCGACACTCTCAGTGTGCACAAGGTAAGCAGTGCTGAGCACACACACACACACACACACACACACACACACACACACACACACACACACACACACACACACACACACACACACACACACACGGGTGCCAACTGTGTCTCAAATATTGAATGTTTCACTCCCAAGTGGAGCTCCCCTCTGTGGTACCCTGGAGCATGATACCTGACCTTATTTGTAATAAAACTATAAGGCAGTAGCTTGCTAACGTTGCTGCTGTTGGATGTGAGGCTTTGTTGTGAGTCAGTGAGGATGGTGTGAGGCTTTGTGAGTCAGTGAGGATGGTGTGAGGCTTTGTTTTGAGTCAGTGAGGATGATGTGAGGCTTTGTTTTGAGTCAGTGAGGATGATGTGAGGCTTTGTTATGAGTCAGTGAGGATGGTGTGAGGCTTTGTTATGAGTCAGTGAGGATGGTGTGTGTGTGTCTGTCCAGGCTGCCATTGAGAAGGTGAAGGAGGGAGATAGGATGGTCGCTGCCAATAAGATCAGCCCTCAGGAGAAGCTCACCATGGCCAAGCGCATCAGCACCATGTCCTACGCACTGCAAGGTAGGAGTTCAGTAATTAAGTGTGTCAGGGCTGTGTCTCACAGTACAAGCCTCTTCATTCTCAGGATGTGCTTCTTATTTAATTTAATTTTTAGAACTTTTTACTCTCTACCTAAGTAGGTTGCTGATGTGCATGCGCATGTTGACGGTAAACTTCCTTTTAACCTTTTTAACTTCCAATGCAAGTTGCCATCTGTGGCCAGCTTGACCTTCCTTTTTCCCCATCTCCTGTCTGTGTCATCAGCTGAGATGAACCACTTCCATAGCAACCGTATCTACGACTACAACAGGGTCATGCAGCTGTACCTGGAGGAGCAGGTGAAGTTCTACGAATCGGTAAGGAGGGGGTGACCTTGGCTATGCAGTGGATGTGTGTATTTTTAAATGGGCATATTTATCTTTAATCATTTAGTCTTTCTTTTCTGGCCCATTTTCTCAGGGCTCAGTGTATGTGGGAACTGGTCCTTTTTTAGCATTTTAACCAAATCCAAAGCTTCCGCCAGCCATTGGCCACTTTTGACATATCATATATGGGCTTCTGTTGATATGTGTCATGTATAATATGTATGTCAAGACATTATTATTCTGATGGTTTCAGTCAATAATTCAGTTCAAAAAGGGATATATATCTTTGAAAGGAAAGGATCTAAAAAAGTATATAATTAAACTAAATTACTTTTTATTCCATAAAAATAAGCAAAGAACAGAGAAAAGGCCTCCATGCAGAAATTTAACATCATGTTTGATCATGGTTATTATTCAGTGTTGATATTATTTCTGAGTTGTTTACTCAGAAAACGTTTGCTTCTGTTTTGCTGTGTTCAGCCAGATGGAAATTAGTAAAAGAATGAAAAGTTAGACAACATAATGCAAGGTGTTCTAAATCCCATTATAATATTGTTGCTTTACTTGGCACATGACAATGGGGTCCCCACATAAGTTTGGTAATTATGAAATGAGAAATTTACCGCTTTACATAGTGTACCCTCCTCTGATGAATACAGTGACATTGTAGGTACAGTAGAAGTTCCCGTTTCGTTACTCAGGATGCTAGAGGTGTTGCTGCTGTGAGCTCCACTTCAATATAACAATATATAATGTTATATAATATATTTTCCCTGTAATAAAACAGCACAGTGCACTGCAGTTTCATCCACTTCATATTTTCACTTGTAAGCCCCTAAAGTACTGATCCAGACACAGCACATACCACAGTGTATATGTCAGTGGAAGGGCAGGTCTGGGAATGCACCTGAAACAAAGACAGCCAAAAACACACGTGCACCTGATTTTTGCACATCTGGTCACCTGTAGCTGTAGGGCACTGCTGAAACATGTTGAAGTCTGGAAATCCAGGATAAGAAACAAACCATTTTTAGCATATGAAGGCTGGTATTGTGTTAAATCGCATGGTTTAGTAGCATGTGTAACACTGTGTAACACCTGATCTCTGTGTGTAACACCTGATCTCTGTGTAACACCTGATCTCTGTGCGTAACACCTGATCTCTGTGCGTAACACCTGATCTCTGTGTAACACCTGATCTCTGTGTGTAACACCTGATCTCTGTGTGTAACACCTGATCTCTGTGCGTAACACCTGATCTCTGTGCGTAACACCTGATCTCTGTGTGTAACACCTGATCTCTGTGTGTAACACCTGATCTCTGTGTGTAACTCTCGATCTCCATTGGGGCTCTGAACGCACTCTTCCTTCTGCAGATTGCTGAGAAGCTGAGGCAGGCCCTCTCTCAGTTCACCACACTGTAGAGACAGACACTACGCGGCAGTGACCTCCGACCCCAGCCAAACTCACGTGTGGGGAAAAATGCCGCATCCTGTGATCTTCTGCGTGATTCTGAGGTTCGCCGTGCAGCAGTGAGCTGGAATGACCGGGAGTGCTCTGGAATGGTTGGAATGCTTGGGATGGCTGAAATGATACAGTCTTCAGTGCCTGACTGTTTACGAGCTCTGGCTGGTTTATACCCATGAGGAAAAAGTGATGCCAATAAGCAATCAGACTGCTGCAAGCTTCACACAGCCGAGCAGAGATCTGCTTCGTTTGGACATTCGGAACCATTTAGGCAGATCAAACGTAAATATTCACTGGGGAACGTGCCTTTATTTTCTGAGCTTTTTTGAACTAACCTTAGGATCCTTTCAAAAAAGAAGAAAAATAAGATTTTTTTATTTAAGAGGAGTTGAAATATATTTAGTATGATTTTATATTTATATTGCATGCTTGTTGTGAATATATTACTGACCTTGATTCTGGGGATTGAGCGATGGGGAGTCTGTGTTGGAGGGTGTTGCTGCCACACACTGCAGGCGTCCCCCCACACACACACACACACACACACACACACACACACACACACACACACACACACACACACACACACACACACAGTCAGTCCTGCCGCAGTGCACTCCTCCTCAGCTGAATATTGGGGGTGACAGCTGTACCAACCGCGACACCTCGTCCTTCTTTCTGCCTGTCTTTCTTTCCTGGCCCATTTTCTCAGGGCTCAGTGGGTGTGGGGACTGGTCCTTTTTTAGCATTTTAACCAAATCCAAAGCTTCCGCCAGCCGTTGGCCACTTTTGACATATCTGTCTGCGTTGTCTCTCATTGCTCATATTTCTACTGGTGTTGTACAGTTATGATTGCCATTCTGCTGTATTATAGTTTACATCACCTGCAATCATTCTCTGACCTTTGAATAACAATAATATTATCATATATGTATGGGCTTCTGTTGATATGTGTCATGTATAATATGTATGTCAAGACATTATTACTCTGATGGTTTCAGTCAATAAATCCCTTTGCAGTGCCTTGGGTCTGTGGTGTGAAGCCTGGTTATTGTTGCTGTGGTTGAGGACCCAGTGGTCAGTCCTGCGTGCTGCTCTGTTCAGCTGTTGTGATGTCAGCACACGGACAGCGGTCAGTCCTGCATGCGGCTGTGCTTGGGTATTGTGATGTCAGCACACGTACTGCGGGTAGCAGGGTGGAAGTGAGGCATAAAGGCAAACTGCAGGAGGAAACCACAACCCCGCCTCAGACAGGAAACACTGCGAACACAGAAAGGAACTCTGCCTCTGCCTCTGTTTCCTTTGCCTCAGATTTCTAAATCGGTGTACATCTTACTGAATTACACATTTACATATATGTATATAAGGAGGTGGAAATCTACTCAGCACTCTACATTAGAGAACCTCCCTTAAAGATTCACTGATGTTTAGATTTGCTGATTGGGGAGGCTATGGGAGGTGTTGAACTACGTCCTGATGTACTCTTACATCCACTTAACATTTATATCCATTAAATGGCTTCATGTTCCTAAATTCATGCAGTAGTTCTACCATGCAGAGTAATAAGCATACCTACTGACTCCCATGAGATGGCTGTCCGTACCATAACAGATCCAACGCAGTGTTTGACAGTTGGGTACAGGCAATATGGGTTGAAGGCTTCCTTTGGCTTTCTCCAAACATAAACCCGTCCAGATGCAGGAAAACGAGTAATAGATGACTCATCAGACCATATTGCTTCCTTCCACTGCTCAGAAGTCCAGGTTTTGTGCTTGTTACACCAGGTTATGTGTTGTTACACATGGACCTTGATTACAAGCAGGTTCAGAACAGCAGACGTACCATGAATATCAGCTTTGTGAAGCTAATGATGTACGGTTTTTGTTGAGATTTGGTCACAGAAGTGTGAATTATGCTTGGTCTTTGAGAGCAAATTGGCACTGATGGAAATTCTAAATACTATAAAGGACAAAAAGAGCACAACTGAAAGAGAAATCATTAATATGTCAGCGGAACTGGTGATCCTGTTTTTCTTGAATATTCGATGTTATGCATAATCATTCCACACAAGATGGCCACCGTCTCATGTGTTAGCAGGTGTGATTGATTCATACACAAACCGACTGTTAAGTTCCCCAGCCATCCCCCTGATGTGGTCGGGTGTGATGTGTGGCTTAATATGTTGTATCTATGTATTTTCACTTTCACATTGGGAATGGGAACAGATGCAAGGTGTGTCAGTTAATTATTTTCATGCAAAAAGCCATTTTTTGATAGAACTGAGCTCTGTTGAGTCCCGCCCGCTATCTCTGATAGGCCTGTAATGAGCGAGGGGGTGGAGAGTAAGAGTTTACAGGATGAAAACAAGTGCCAGCTCAATTTTGACTGCCCTCTTGTGGTGATATAGTGAATTTCCACCTCAGTTGTGACTGCACTCCTGTGGAGGTGTAATGAAGTCTCAGTTCAGGTGTGACTGCCCTCTCATGGCGATGTAGTGTCTCACCTACTACCTGTGCAGTTGCGAGGGGACTACTTGAGGTAAATGAAATCTGCCGGTCTGACTTCACAATCAGAAAAAAAATTGTTCAAATTAATGAAACTCATCTGAAACAAGTTGATTGTCCTCCATATTTAAATAAAGAAAATAAATATTCTCTTGTAAGCTTCTGTTGCAGTGCAAGCTGAAGCCTTCATCACTGTAAATATAACACTCTATTGCACAGTATGTATCAACTCCCTGGTAATGTAATTTAATGTATTTCTTGAAGATGCATTTGCAACAATAACTACCACACAACCTCTACACAAACTGAGACACACTCTTAGCATGAGGATGTCACCAGTTACATAGTTACAATGATCCCTCAAGCAGCACGGCCATATCATTTACCAAAACAATCTTATTCAAGTACACAGTATGTTACACTTACATGTATACACAGTATATACACATGCACAGACATGAGAAGAGCTGGAGGATCTCTTCTCTGATAGATTTCTCTTCACTTGATGCAGTTTTAGTTTTCTTGTTAATTAACCTATTGGGTTGTAATTAGCAGCATGGCCCACACAGTGGATTCAGTCTCATTATTGTACGTCATTTGTGCGCATATGTGTTCCGTCCTTTTCCTCTAGAGGATATTTTTCTGTCTGTTTATTTGTTTTATCACTAAAAAGAACACTGAAGTTCTGCCATCAGAAAACTACAAAGATGAAAAAGGGGAAAACTGTGGTCATTAATGTGGGGGAGAGTAGAGGAGTCAATATTTACACACTGTAGACTTGGTCACCACATTGCCAGTTTGATGTGCACAAGCTGGTTTTCACAGGCAAAAATGAACGCAGTCCTACTATATTAGAGAGCAGTAGGTAGCACCTGCCCCAATGCTCCAACCCCTGGACGGTAAGAGGGTGGGAGGGGCTACTGAGAAATCTTGTCTTTCTGAAGTATTAGGGCCCCACCCATTGTGATGTCATTAGTTTCAGCTTCAGCTACTGGATCTTCATGGAGAGAGGCGGGGCCTGAAGGTGCGTGGGCGGATCTTCATGCTGACTTTCTTCAGTGAGTAGTAGTCAGAGTCCTTCCAGGTGTACCACACGATGCCGTCAGGTCCTAGCAGGTTCTTTCCTTTGGCAGAGTAACGACCGCCCTGCGCAAATGAGGAAACATCCAACATCATACACCCTATCTGGCCTAGTTATTTGCAGTTCAGGTCCAGAAATTCATACTGAATTTTTACACTGTGTTTTTGTACTGTCAAACCTGTGTATTAATCACAGGCTTGACAGTTCTACAGATTAATGTTATACAAAATTTAAAAAGTATTGCAAAATTAATTTTTTACAATGTATATTTTGATTGTTGTTGTAAATTCACAATAACTAGGTGAAGAAAGTCATACTAAAACCACATTTTCTTTAACAGATGGCACTGGTTTTAAATTTCTGTAGTTTAAAAGAAGACTTAAATCATGACTTGAGCTGACATTTCCATTTGTAACATGACAACATGATAGGACATCAATTAAACGTTTTTTTTCTTTCATGAAACTAGCAATAGCCTGTTGATGACTTTAACTGATTGACCATGACAGCCCTAGTCACATGGTTATTTATATCTCTAAATAACCTCCTTGGACTGTCTCACAGAGACGCTGTCCTGTAAACAGAGCTATAAACACATGTTTATATGGTGTCCTAATGGACCTTTTCAACCATTTTCCGGTCAACTAGTTTCACAATGTCTTTGCCCATATTCCTAGATTTATAGCATGTATAATTATGCCATTGTGCCAGGTCTCACTGACCTTCAGAGCACTGTGGGTCTGTCTGATGTACCTTGTAATAGACGCCGTTGAGGTTGGCGAAGAAGCACTGGTGGTACCACCAGCCTGCGTGGGAGATCTCCGCGCAGATGTTGCCCGTGTCCGGGGTGCTGAAGCTCTGCTTGTTGTGGTACCAGCCGAAGGAGTCCTCCACCGTCCCGCTGAAGCCGTTCACATGGAGACGGTAGTGACTCTCCTCCCCATCAACACTGCGGGGGAGAGACAGCCAATGAGAGGCTTCCTCTCCGACACTGCGGGGCTGGGAGTCATGGCTTCATCTGACACTGAGGGAGTCATGGCTTTATCAAACCCACCGAAGGAGTCATGGCTTTATCTGACACTCTGAGGGAGTCACGGCTTTATCTGACACTCTGAGGGACCCTCAGTAAAGGATTCTCTAATCTGATGTGGTGCTCTGGTACCCAGATATGTCCTGGTCATCTTTATTGTAGGTGTACATCCTGCCCAAAGCGTTTGTTCACCTGTCCAGCAATGTGACCAATAGCACATCACTGTCTAGATTGACACTGTGTGAATACATTTAGGCTGTAGTCTGGTATATTCCTTGACGTGTTTAGATAATGCTGGAATAGGTTGTGAGGCATTCGATTATTTTCTTTCCACTTTTTGTTTTGCTTTAGTGTTCGGAAAATAATTAGTTAAAACATGCAGTACATTGTGCATTTGTGTTCAGTACTTGGTTAGTCAGTAAGTGAGTGAATGTTAGCAGCATCAGTGAGGCGGCAGAGTGTTTCCTCTCACACTGGAGGCAGGCAGCATTCTCCTGCTCTCACTCCCGGTTCAGTCGCCACGCTGCTCACCTGAAGCTCTGGTAGAGGGCGTGCTTGTGCTTGCTGGTCCAGTCCTCCAGGTCGATGCGCAGGGAGTAGTCCCCCTGGCTGGTCAGGTCGTGGATGTGGTCGTTGCCCAGCCAGAACTCAGTGTGCAGGTCGCCGAAGCCGTCCTTATACTCCTTCCACCTGCGGTTAAAGTTCACCGATCCATCCTGCCGGCGCTGGATCACCGTCCACCCGCCGCCTGCAGGGAGACACCTACACTGCTCAGCCGCGGCAGGGAGAGACTGGAACACCCACAGGGAGAGACTGGCACACCGACAGGGAGAGACTGGCACACCGACAGGGAGAGAGTGGCACACCGACAGAGAGAGAGAGACTGGCACACCGACAGGGAGAGACTGGCACACCGACAGGGAGAGACTGGCACACCGACAGAGAGAGAGTGGAACACCGACAGAGAGAGACTGGCACACCGACAGGGAGAGAGTGGAACACCGACAGAGAGAGACTGGCACACTGACAGGGAGAGAGTGGCACACCGACAGAGAGAGAGCTGCACACCGACAGGGAGAGAGTGGCACACCGACAGAGAGACTTGCACACCGACAGGGAGAGAGTGGAACACCGACAGAGAGAGACTGGCACACTGACAGGAGAGAGGAACACCGACAGGGAGAGAGTGGCACACCGACAGAGAGAGACTGGCACACCGACAGGGAGAGAGTGGAACACCGACAGGGAGAGAGAGCAGGACCGACAGAGAGAGACTGGAACACCGACAGGGAGAGACTGGCACACCGACAGAGAGAGAGCGGAACACCGACAGGGAGAGACTGGCACATTGACAGCTGCTCAGTCACTGTGACAGAGAGAGAGCGGCACACCGACAGGGAGAGACTGGCACATTGACGCTGCTCAGTCACTGTGGCAGGGTGAAGCAAAGAGGGGGATCCATGATCGAGACTCCACCAGGCCAGCCATCACTGTACCTACAGGCACTCTCCAGACCACTGCCTGTGGACGGACTGCCCTGCAGTCATTACTGAACATTTACATCCAATCAAAGCTGCAGCCAGTGAGTGTTTAAACTTGAGGATGTGTTTAGCAGGACACATGAGGCTGGTTTATAAACGACTTTTATCTTTCCAAGCATTTTCTCCAAACCTTGCTCTCTCATTCTGTAGGAGCACTCTAGATGCCCGTGAAGGCCGCATTTGACAGCTTTGCCCGGTGGGGAGAATCTGTATTTCTTCTTGGTCATTTTGCTGGTTATTTTGTTTAGCTGACGGGCCGGCGTTGCCATGACGACAGCCCCTTACCCTCGGTGTCCATGTCGCAGTACACCTCCACAGGCATGGCCCCCAGCGAGGGAACCACGGTGAAGATGCCGGACCTGCGCACCCCGTTGTAGTAGAGAGAGGCGCAGTCTATGGGGCAGTTCCTCACGTGCTGCACCTCTGAAAGGCAGAGACAATCAGGTACGGGACGGTCAGCTTACAGCAGCAGCTCAAAGGACCTCTGTTCATACATCTGCAAATGGTTATTTTTCTTTCTTTTCTCACATTATGTATTTTTTTCTAATATGTTGTCCATGACTTTCAGTCACTGATGGGCTTACTATGTTGTGTTAGAAATAGAAAGTAAATTCATTAGTGAAATAAAAAAGTAACAAAATGGATGGAGGTTAGATTGAACAGAGACCTGAATCTTGCTTATTTTTCAGGATGTTTCATATGACTGAAGTGAAAGATTCTCTAAAGTGAAAAATACTGCAGCACCACAAAGAGAATAACGGACAAACAATCTCGAGCACTCTGGCAGCGTTCTATCTTTATCCAGGGCAGTTGCTCCAAACCTCTTCTGACAAAGTGGCCATTTGCTCTCACATGCGCTGATTATCACTGAGTTGCAAGATTATACAGTACAAGATACACAGCCAGGACACATCATTTTAACCTCAAACCCTGCTACATGAGTGATTTCACTGCTGAATGTTATGAAGTGATTATCGCATCTTTGGCGCCCTCTTGTGCTTCTATGTGGTATTTATCTGTGCTTACAGGCAAAGGAAATTATCATTTATTTCCCATGCATTTCAGGATGGACCAGGACAGTGTGACTCTGACATCATTTTAGGTTTTCTCACTTAATAATCAAAAACTCTGCTGCCTATTTTTGGCATGCAGCTCCACTTGGGAAAGGTATAAACATCTTGCCTCACAAATGTCCCCAACATTAATGCATATTTCCTCAGATTGGGGCTGCATTCAGTGGGTCAGCTGTTATAGTATCCACCAATAAAACGCAATCCTCCTTGGACCACATCCTCTTAGGCCCAGCGCAGAGGTGGCCAGAGGCTCTCCGTTATCCTGCTTAGCCACGACCCAGTCCCCGTCCCCTCTGTCCCTGCATTGACAGAGGAAGTCCCCCAGGGAGGAGTCCTGCATTGCTCTAACTGGCCAAACTGAACGCAGGCGCCTGGAGCCCAAAACCCAGGCTCTGTCCCTGATCCCAGCCTGCTCTGACACGGGAAACACTTTCTGTTATCATAACAGCCATCTCTCCACTGAATGGAAAAGTGTGAAAGAACATGTATGCTGTTCAGATTGCTCTGCAGGTGACTGTTTTAAAATGACACAGGGTTATGGGTTAGAGTTATGGGTAGGTTAGGGTTAATGTTATAGGTAGGGTGACAGGTCTGAGCTATGGGTAGGGTTGGGGTGCAAGTTATAGGTAAGGTTATGGTTAGAGTTATGATGTCTGCATAGACAGAAAGGCGTCATTTTATTTCTTGAGGATGGAAGTTGTTAGAGACACAGCAGAGTTTTTCTACACTGAAACTGAGTCCGTTTTTAGCTTTACAACAGGTGTTCTGCATTCCATTCTACTTTGCCTTTTTGGACCCAGACAAACTGCATGTTAGTAACTTCCAGTTGTGTGCAACGGTGTCATGTTTGCAGGTCTGCACAAACAGTACCTGGAGGCTAAAATTGCTGGAAAACAAATTTCTGAAATTTGTTTCAAATGTGTTTAAAATCTGAAGCGATTAAGCTGAGCATGTGGAGCTGACTGTTGGGCTCAGAGAGATCACAGACGCAGCAGCTGAACCAAGGGCTGTAATTTAGAAACACCACAAGAGGGAAACCAAGACCCGTAGTCTGGAAGTACTGTGCCCCAGGGGAGAAACCAAGACCCACAGTCTGGAAACCCCATCTTGCTCTGGGGCAGGTTACTGCAGCTGTAGAGGCAGTTTGGGGAGACAGTGGGGCAGATCATTGCGGGGGTTCTGGGGCAGGTTTCGCGGTGTCTCGGGCGGGTTATGGGGCAGGTTTCGGGGTCTCGCGCACACACACCGGGGTGCAGGGCCTCCTGGTCGCTGATGAGCGGGCTCGTGCGCACGATGTTGATCATGCAGCCCGGGTTGCGGCGCACCCGCTCCACCAGCACAGTCAGGTTGCGGATCTGCGCCTGCATGTCGTAGATGAGTGAGCCATGGATGTGCAGCAGCGTGTTGGCCTCCGCATACTGCTGCTCCAGCGTGTGCAGCCGCTGCTCCAGCGATGAGTTCAGCCCGTTCTTCTCCTCACTCTGCCGGAGAGAAAGAGCTTCATCAGCGAAGAGGCCACTCACACCCACACCCTCACACTCAGTCACACACACACAGCCACACTCATACTCACAGGGCAGGTCTGTGCCTCAGTACTGTGGTATGGAAGCTCACAGTAAGACGAGCCCAAGGCCTCTGTTCTGCTTAGCTAAAGAGCCTCCTTAACAATGAGCTACAAGCAAACGTTTTACTGACGCACCACTCACACCCATGACTCGGGGGTTGTTGTTCAGAGCAAGAACTCCAATGCCATAGCTAATGCACAGCAAACTCTTTCAAAAGCACCTGCACTGCTGCTGCTGTCCTCCATGCGCATTAGTGCAGGAACACACCTGCCTGTTTCACTGACTGTGGAAACCAGGCTGCAGACTCACTGCGTGGAACTGGATAAAACTGGGCTGATGACACAGGGATCACGCACACACACACACACACACACACACACACACACACTCTCTCACTGACACGACTCGGGCAGGGACTCAGTCGCAGACCAAAGAATGCCGGCAGGCAGAAATCATCACCGTAAAAAACCAGGCAGGGGTCAGAAACCAGAAAGGCAGTCCGAAGGGCTAAATCCAAAAAGCGGGTAACGGAGCAGGCAGGGTCAGACACCGGGCAGGCAGAGGTACAGGCAAACGGGGCAGAAACGGCAGGCAAAAACAGGTCGAAAAAACAGGCAGGTCAAAAAACGGGAAAAGCAATAAATCGAGCAGAAAACAAACGCGGGAACGAAACGGGCAGAAGCAACCGAGACGAACTGGCAACAGAACAGGGATGAACAGGGAAGATATAGGGCAGGGCTGATAACGGGAATGGGAAACAGGTGCGCAGGCCGGCAGGTGAAGATAATGAGGGAAACAGGCGGGCGGAGACCGGGCGGGGAGCGGGGCAGGGCAGGAACACAGAGAAACAAAAGCACATGGACAGAAAAAAAAACAAAAACACAACGGCTAGCGGGCGGGAGTACTGACACTCACACTCTCACACACACACACACGCGCACACACACGCACACACGCACACACACACACACACACACACACACACACACACATACACACACGCACACACACACACACATATGCACACACACACGCACACACGCATGAGCACACACACACGCACGTACACACGCACGCACGCACACACACACATGCACACACACACACTCACACACGCCCCCAGCCCCACCCCCACCCCCACCCCCACCCTCACCCCACTCCCCACCCCCTGCACACCGCAGCGTTGAGGCCTGCCAGCGTGTGGGGGAAGGTCAGGTTTCAGGACTAATCCCGTTATTGTTCAGGGTTAAGGAGGAATTAGGAGGGACCTGCTGTTTTACGCTGCGGAAAGCAGGGAGACTCTGGTGCTTCTGCCAGAGTGGGCTGCACTGAGTCTCCCCTGTGCCCCGGTCCTCAGTGCCAGAGTCCTCCCACCACATCTCCCACACGGCTTTGTGTCTCACCTGCAGGGGCGTCTCCATCAGTCCAGCACAGCCTGTGCATTTTCAACAGTATTATGCTGCGTCCAGTCAAAAGATTAAAGGTAACGGCTGTGCCAGCGCTGTCATTACTCTTGGCAATGACATCTTGCCCTTGTTATTCAAGGCCTTAGATTCCAGCCTGATACTGTACACCTGCCTGCCAGGCAGATGAGATGCTACAGATGATGGGTGAGAGGAACAGCCACACAAAAGACGTAGCTGGGAAACAGGAGATGAGTGTGAGCTGTTTCCAGGCAGCCTGTGGCAGAGATATTTGGCAGGATGAGCTGTGAGCTGGCATCGTTACACGCCTGTGTAGCACCTTAACAAAGACGTCTCCTGTAGCCAGCACCATGGCTTGCACAGAGAGACCTGTGTTCCTTAATAACAAATGAAATGTGGAAAGAAAATTCATGAGTGTTCCTGTGCAGCTGCATGAATTTCTCACTGTCTCTCATGTCTTTACCTGCAGAAACAGATGAGTGTTTTTTAAATATCTGTGCTCTTTTACAGTTTTGTTCATTTTTAATAAACATTGCTGTCAGTCCTGTGAAAAATTGCATGCTCTACAAAAGGATGGTTTTTACAGGTCAGTGCCAGACGCCACATTGTAATGTAGAAATAAGGTCTCTTTGACTCACTGAAATAACACTCTGCCTCATTTTCAGATAAAGGCATCTGGGTGGGGGAGTGTGCAGGTGAAAATACCTGCCCCACCTGCACTCCTCTTCCCCAGAGTAATGAGAAGCACAGGCTGACGGGACGTGCAGGGGTGCCTCCATTCTGAAACTGAGCTGCCGAAATTACAGGCGCCCCAAAGCCAGTGTTTGATACGTATGCACAAAGTCATTCCACCTGTGAAAGAAGTATCAATAACAAAACAAACATACCATGATTTAACCAAATGTATGTCCACACACAGCCCATATTATTGATGGCTTATCTCTCCAGCGTGCAGCAGAAGGGAGCAGCGTGAGACAGTCGCAGCAGAGTGGGAAATGAGCCGATGTGGTCGCAGAGGACCGTCGCTCTACACGCCTCCGTTTACAGTCCTGCAGGAGAGCAGCTGCCGAGAGGGCCGCGGGGGGCTGCGCAGTGGGAAAACTTGGACAAGTTTTGCAAACACCCCAAAGCAATGATCTCCGCAAACGGCCTCAGTCACATGACTGTGGCAGCCACAACTACAATAGCCAGGTGTTCCCATGTTCGGGGAAAGAGCCACCCTCCCCCCGGCAGCTCTGGGTGTCAGCTCTCTGGCCCCGGGTGCAGGTACCTGGAGGAAGGGAGAGCTGCCACGCAAGACAGAAAACGGCACAGGAGTTTGACCGACTGCCTCACCTGTAGCTCCAGCACCTTGATGCGGTGCCGGTGGTTTCTCAGCTCCTCCTGCAGCTCAGAGATGGTCTCCTTCAGCTCCAGCATCTGCTGCTTCCTCTCCTCATTCTGGTGCAGCCAGTAGGAGACCTCGTCAGTGCAGCGGAACATGTCTGGGCATCGCTGCTCCTCCAGCTGGGGCAGGGTGGCGGTGAGCCGGCACTTCCCGTTCGGCATGGCCTGGTTGCTGTACTCCCCGCACTGCATCAGCCCGCTGCCAATGTGGTGCGTGGTTTCGGGGGCCTCCGTGCTGTTGTCCCCCAACGCCACCCAGGCGCCCCACACCGTCAGGAGGGCGGGGGCGTGCAGCAGCAGCGGGGTCATCCTGCCCCGCCCGCCGGCTCCGTCCGGGTCACTGTCCGGACCGCCGTCCCGTTTGGCCCACAACCACGAGGGAATCTCTCCAGTCTCTCAGCTCCAGTTTAGCTTCGCTGGAAACAGGCGGTCATGCAAACATCTGATATTTTCATCTTCTCTTCCTCTTAGTAACTAGAAGCTCCTATTTTCTCAAAAAGGTCCCTGACTCGCTGTCCATGTGACAAATTTATAGCTCCATCTGAAAATAAAGATAAAACAAAACATCATAGCTGCAACGTTATAAATTATTAGCTGGAAGTACATTACTGGAACACCTGATTACCTGGAAGTACATTATTGTTTACATTATGCTTAAAAATAATACATGCGTATGCAGCATAAACAGCAAATATTGTCTCTGAAAATAAAATGAGACTGGAAATATCATGTGATTGCTTGATATTGATAAAAAAATAAATAATTGGCATGGTGATCAATTTCACATCTTTTTTCACGTGATCAATGCCTAAAAACTGTAATAACAATGGTCTTTAAACCTTCATCAAGTAAAAAAATAAAGCCTTGTTTATTATGGTCTGTCTGCTTCTTTGAGAACACAAGGGAGTACACCTGATTACGCTGAGAACTTTGCTAATTCAATCAATTATTCATTTGGTGGTCTCCCAGTGAAGTGTTTACAGCTGGTGGGGCATTTCTGTTACACGCTTCCAGAATTTTTTTGCCTGTCTGCATGCTTGTATATTTCTGCTGCAAAATGCACTCACCCTGAAAATGCATTCTGCACAAATCTACATTTCAGTAAACCTGTTAAGTGTTTTAATTAGATGGAGATTAACTTGTTTAATCCCCTATTTCATAGTGCACAGCTGGAAACCAGATTTCATTTTACTCTGTTGCATCTTCCAAAAACGGAAACATCTTTAAGGTTCATTTGACTAATACTTTTGGTTCATTGAATAACGCTTTGTGCCAGCACTACTGCTGTGATCATAATGAGTCCATACAGTTTCAATAATGCTGGATCAATGCACTCGCCTGGAGAGGACTTTTGCTGCAGAAGATTCCAAAATATGAGCATTCCTTTCCATGCCATCAGCTGCGCATTCCTGAAGAGTGCATTGCATCATTGCCGAATACAGTCCGAACAAAATGTGAGAAAGCGTGTGTAATTCAGCACCCGGTGATTAGTAAAGAAGAGAGAGCGTTACCTTTCCCCAGACTGCACAGGACCCTCCTCTCTGAACGGCAGGTCACAGTGTCTGTCCTGTGCGTTTCCCTCCGTAACCCAGCAACGTTGAGCAGTGTAACAGACATCTTATCTCCCATAATCCTCCTAATGGGATTCCTGCTTCACAGAATGGCCACAGACGTTGAATACAGTAGATGGATTGTTAATCTGAGAATCTCACCCACGACGCCTCAGAGTCATTTTTTAAACGTATATGCAGCCATTAAGTGCACAGTGAAAATCTCATATAAGATAAAATAATCAGATTTATTCATATATGTCTTTTTATAACTCAGCACCTTGAATATGTGTATAACTGGTATAACATTTAGCGGAAACATGGGTTAAATGAGCAATTTATTGATTATTTTACTGTAGTCAGAGGAATGGATACTTTTTTGAATCTGGTGTGGCTGTACAGTTTTATCAGCAGACAACCACTGATAAAAAGATGTGCTTTATCAGCTACATTCCCATGCCTTTCCTCAATCATCCAACGCAGCATCTGGGCTGCTGGGCTCAATGGCATGAACAACACCTATATACGATATCTATAATTATAACTACATATGAACAATATACTGTGAACTACATACTGTACATGTTTACTATATCAGGGTTTTCTGAGCACTGTTTCCTGGCAGATTTTGCAGCCCTGCCCTGTTTCTGTTCTCTTCGGGAATGATCTGTTCCTCTGGGAAGCTTTGGGAAACGGCAGTGTAACTGCAGGAGAGTCACACCTGTCTCCAGGTATGCATTTGCTCTGAGACAGCATGCTGATAGCGCTGACATCACTGGAGGAAAGCAGGGGCTCTAATTCAGGGTGTGTGGGTGTTAGTTGCAGACGGTGTTGTGCTGGATTTAGTTTGCATGCTAATGCATGAGAGAGGGTCAGCTCACCCCACGCACAGTGAAACCTGTCACACAACAGCCATCACCTTACGAAAGGAAGCAGAAAATGCATAAAGGGCAGCTTTGCCTCCATCTTCTCCCCTTCACACACTGGAGAACATTGGGTCTTTTCTTGGCTGAGACTAAAGTCACTTCCCAATGCAACTCATTTCCCAGCATAAGACTTGTGAAGTTCATGGTTCCATCTGTAGGTTTACCACGTAGATACTCTCGCAGCTGGTTGCCTGGCAACCCTGGGTGGCTTGTATTACCTACAAAAGCAATTTACTGTGATCCCCCCCAATTGGTATTAATTAGAAGAGCCAAATCAAATGTATTGGTCTTACAGTACTGTAAAAGGGATTACATTTATTGTTTTGTCCTCAGAAGGGCTGCAAAGGAAACAGTTTTGAGAACTATAAGAGACAAGGAGAAAGCACTTTAATATTATTGCCTTTCACTATATAATACAATAATGTGATCATTTCTAAATATAATAATCAATATTATATTTGATAATCAACATGCATATTAAATTGTTCTGCCAACTTAGAAAGTAATTAGTACATTGATTAAGTGCTGTTCTCTTAACAATCATCAAAAGTAGAAATCCTTTTGCTTTTTGGCATTGAAAATTGTAATGTTCAATTAGAAGGCTCTGGTGTCAAAAAAAATCCATCTGTGGTTTTGATCAGGTTTGAAACTGCTACAGAGAGTTGCTGTGCTGCAATTCTGTAGCGCCATCTGCTGGTTGTGCATCCAAAGAAACATACATCTACCCCCTCTGGTTTGGTTGCAGTGAAATAACGTCTTTGAAGTTAAGATCTACCAACATGTATAAAGTTTGTGCGATCCAAAAAATGAAACAATCTGTTGTAAACAGATTTTGTCACTTTGGTTTGTTGTGGGAAATGTTTTATGGAACCATTTTGAGCGAAACCCCGGCCTCTACCGCAGTGCGTCAGCATTCATCCAAATTCTTCATTTATCCCTGCTCCCCTGCCCCTCCCCACTGCTCCCCTGCCCCTCCCCAGTGCCCCCTTCCCCCCACACTGCCCTCCTTCATCTTTATTTCTCACCTCTAATGTGGGAGAATGAAGCACTCATGCACCCCTGTGAGAACAGCAGAGACTCTCAGCAGCTTCTGCAGCCAAATGATGACTCACCCCCTCAGCCCGGCTCTGCGCTGCTTTGTGCCGCGGTGTTGCCGTGAGGCAGGGAGCGCTGGGCCCACACTCCGGCACCAGGCCCGTTTCCGGACCCTTCTCACCTCCACACGGATCACTGAGGCTCGTATCGCTACCTGCACGGCACCGTTCCTTTAGCCATCGTGAAATGCCACCATTTTCTGTACTTGCACTTGTAGTTTGTGTCTTGCAACACTGCCTACACTGTCTGCTTCAATTAATAAATCTGTCAGTCACCCTGGACAAAGGAACAGGTGAAATAAACTAGTGTGTATTGTGTTATTTCATTTCAGTTACCTTATATCGTAAGAGGATTGTGTGCTCTGGAGTAATTTCTGTAAAAGCACTGAAAATGTTCTTGTACAAAGCAAACAAAACTGATAGATTTATCACGCATTCATCTGATATATTTTCCACCGAGGCAAACATTCCTTTTCCTGAAACTCTCAGACTTTCAGACACAAACATGTTTTGCTGCACATGAGAGCTGGGTGCTCGTCTGGTCCATTTAAACCCCGACTCTCCTCTCTCTGCCTGCGCTTCATTCATGTGATCAATCTCTAAAAGCCTCTGCTTCCCTCAACAAAACCAGCTAATGTCATCATTCTCAGGAACGCATCGTGCCAGAGGAAATCGCAACCAAAAAAAACCCACCAAGGTCGGGCCTCCAGTCTAATGGTGTGCTTTTAATAAACGATGTCCCTTAAAGTAAACAACGTTATCGCTAAAGCAATATTCCCTCCAATACATCTGCAGACCTGCGTAATCAATTTTCTACCCACAGGTCTGTGATCGTATTTTATTATATGAAAGCGTCCCAGAAACTAAGTCCAAATTCAGCTAATTTTGCGGCAGCACTTACTTACAATTACTATAAAGATTATTATTTTCATTTTTGTCACGTAGCATTAACAGTATTATTAACAGAAGCCATTTCCATTGGGGAAGAGTTTTTGCAGTGCTCTCTACAGCAGTGCTTCCAGAACCCACAGCGTCCCTTTGTAAAGCTTTAGTCCAGGTATAAATAATGCTGATGCTATAAATTCTCTGAATTGAAAAAGCAATTTAACTTTTTAAAGTTTGTCATATGTATTCAGATATAGAAAGCATATTTAAGGTAATGAATGAAAATGTTTTTGATTGATTTTTGTCTTTTGGCAGAATGTAACTCCCCTCCTGAAAATGGGTGTGGACTACTTGGTGTCTAGACTGCCCTTCAGAATTCATGTGTGAACTCCTCACCTCACAGTCAGTTGCTGTGGCTACACGTGGAAATGCCCTCATTGTGATCTGCACACGTGTGTGTAAACAGCCATGCTCCCTGTAACAGGCTTTCTGGTGTGCATAGCTGGATTTTCAGTGTACAAAGTAAAACTGTACATTCAAGCTGTTAGTTTTGTCAACACCACTCTGAAACATTATCTGTGAGGAAATGATCAACGATCCAACCAATGGGTAAATAAAGACATTGATTATTTTTTAGTTTCCAGGATGTGAAAACCATTCCTAAGAACATTTGGGCGAGAGGGGTGGGTAATGGTTTTGGACTTGTAACCCATGTTGTTCCTTTGTAAGGTACCTCAACTGTCTTTTTCAGTACACAGAGTAACCCACTGTATAAATTGATTATGTGGTAAAGGATATAAGCCTACATATTGTCCTAGATGAGGGCACCTGCTAAGATAATGTGCTGGGGTTTTTGTGTTTTGGTTTTTATTTTTGATGAAAGGGTAAAAAAAAAAAGATTTAATTGATTAATTTCTTTTTCCATTCTCTGTGGCTGCCCTTTCCAGTTTCCTGGCCAGAGATCCATATCCTCCCCCAGTTTCCTCCCCACGCTTAGTTAATCCAAGTATTGGCACCTTTCTGCCCCTTGTTCAGTAAAAATGAAGCCCATAATTGCTCTAGGTCTGATTTCAACGCTTTTAACCTTTTTAGCCCATAAAGTCATGTAACGCGATACCTGTAGCATTTGGCCAGCATGGGAAACCTGCATCCTTACTGGACGGGTAGCAGCTCCTTAATAATCCGCGTCTCTGATGGAGGTGACGTCCGACACTCACCCTGACAAAAGCAGGCTTGTCATGTCTACAGTTTTTCGATTAGCACCTCCCCTATCTGAAGAGACACAGAAGTACGTCCGTCACAAACTCGTGTCCTTGAAAAGATGCCATGGGGGTTTGGGTATAAAAGGGCCCTCTTAGGAAACAGCCCTTAGAGACAGGAGGAGAGCAGGTCTCACTGATACAGAGGTCGCTCTGTGCAAAAAGAGAGAAAAAATACAAAAAGCGGGGAGAAAACGAGAGAGAGAACAGAGACCTGTTGAAGACAGCGCAGAAAAAGGTAAGACCCACTTTCTGTAGAAGAAATACTCTACCATCTGCTGGATTTTTCAGCTTCTGTGCTAAACCAACATCCTCATACCCAAATTAAACTATTTTATCAGGTAATAATACTAAAAATGCTTCTGTATATCCAAAGTTTTAAGGTGTTGAAAATGTTGCTATAACCTTTTACTTTTACTGTATCAAATCAACTGTTTATTGTTAGAAGCTTGCTATCATCATCCTGACATGCAAAAATGGCATTTTCTATCATGCTACCACGTCACTGATGATAAATGTACTGCATATTAAATCCACGTAGTAACAGGAATAATCTTATATTTATGCAAAAAGTTCCATGGACACAAAAGACAAAATTAGACTTATGCAGACTATTGGACCATATTGTGATTAGGTATTATAGAATATTAAAAATCAACTTGTGAATACAGAAATCATAGAAATAGTCACTTCATTTATAACTATGGAATGCTGAACAGTTTATGCAGAACTGTTTATAAATCACACCTGCACATTATATCCGGGTGAAATAATGCATTGAAATAGTGATACAGTAGGCTTGCAGTGGAGAATGTTTGCATACCTGAGACCAGCTCTGATCCTAGACAGGTAATCTGTTGGATTTTTAAAGTTTCCAGATGAGTGAGTGTGTAAAACTTATCCTCGCTTTGTAAGGAACATGCACAAGAAGAGGATCTCAAAGAGATGATTTCAGTCTGAGCTTTCTGTTAATGTTTAACAGTTGATATTCTGGGATTGTTCAACAGAACTGCCATGAATCTGTAATTCCACATTATCCTTTAGTGACCAATTTCAGCAACAATTACATTTCAATTTTTACCCATCAACACAAGTTCAGAAATCACTGCAATCAATGAGAAAATCTTGTGTGATTATAGAAAATGTAACCCTCTCTGGTTTGCGTCATGCCGGCACACTTCAGTTTAATGTCTTTCAATATGCAATTTTATCTACTTCTCTTAATCCTCTTTATTGCTGTTTTAATGTTATGTTTGCCTATTATACATCAGTTTTTTTTTTGTTTCATTACCCCATATCAAGTGCTATGCTTGAGAGGCAATATATAACTTTTTCTTATTCTTCTTCTTTTATTATTGTCATTATTATTAGTAGTAGTAGTAGTAACAGTAGTAGTAGTAGTAGTAACTGTATGTTCAAATTTAAGGAAAAATCCTCTTAGTGATTTCCGCCTACATAATGTATGAAAAAGCACCCAGAGCTATCTATAAAAATGCTGAGATATGACACATAATTCACATTAGAAATGACAGCTTTGATGGGGTTGTACCTGTGCAGGTATACTGTTGCTTGAGCACATCTCATTGGGCTCTGCTGTCCTGAATGTGTTTGTGAGAACAGCAGCATGGAAATCAGTGGGATTTTAAACTGACTGCTTGATTAAATCTGAGGGTTCTTTAGAGGGGAAATAGAAGGGTCCAAATGAGTGGGCATCTTCAGTGTTAAAAAACAATATGGTTTCCATGGCCGTCCTGTCGGTGCCCTACACAAGCAGAATGAAACAGCTGGCAAAAAGCACACAGGATCACCTGCCGTCTCCACAGGTACCAGGATCAACAGAGTGCCAGCATACAGAATGTCATTGTAAAGGTTTCCATGAAAAAACAGATTAAATGACAGCGATGATGAGTGTGTGTGTGTGTGTGTGTGTGTGTGTGTGAGTGAAAGCCCATGGGGCATGGGGTGACGGGCGTGGCCCTGTGTCCCCTCTGTGCCAGAGACCGCAGTGGGCGTGACGATGCTGGTTCCATCCTGGGTCGTGGCTCTGGCCTTTCTGAGTGCCTGCAGCTCTGAGGCCAGCGGTCAGTGCTGGGAACAGGAGCGCTGCAAAGACCTCAGCTCAGAGAACAGCATCATGGTGAGCCCCGCCCCATCTCCGCCCCCTCATTACCAAGACCACGCCCCATTTTCACTATACTCCTCTTCCCCTAGAGAACCCCACCCTGTCTCCTCCCCCGCATTACCCAGACCACGCCTCATTTTCACTATACTCCTCTTCCCCTAGAGAACCCCACTCTGTCTCCTCCCCCGCATTACCCAGACCACGCCTCATTTTCACTATACTCCTCTTCCCCTAGAGAACCCCACCCTGTCTCCGCCCCCGCATTACCCAGACCACAACCCATTTCACAATACTCCTCCCCTTTCACTGCACCCAAAACAGCCATGACCATAGCGAGCCTCAGTGTGCCACCAATAATCCCTATTCAATAGAAAATATCTGCTATATTTCAGCTACATAAATTTCACTCTTCTAAATGATTTTTCTGAATGAGCAGATTTTTTTGACTCCCATTCGGTTGTGCTCTGTTTTCATTGAAACAGGTTTATAACTGCCCTCTTGCACATTGCAGGTTGTATAAAACTCAGCAGCTGTGGCTGACAAAATCGTACAGAAATAACAACAGGTTAAAAGAAACAGGGTAACAGCAAATACACACAAACGGTGGCTGGTAAAAGTTTGGTTGGGAAGGGACTGCTCTGTAACATGTATGTGTTATACAGTGTTATATATCTGAAGCCACTGCGGTGTTTTGGCAGGAGTGCATACAGCTGTGTAAGTCTGAGCTGACGGCTGAGGCCCCCGTGTTTCCGGGTGACGGGCACCTGCAGCCCCCCTCGGAGTCCGAGCACAGCGCTGCGGAGGCAGACCAGGGTCCCGGCGCGCCGCGGGAGGAGAAACGCTCCTACTCCATGGAGCACTTCCGCTGGGGAAAGCCCGTGGGCCGCAAGCGCCGGCCCGTCAAGGTCTTCCCCAATGGCGTCGAGGAGGAGTCGGCCGAGGCCTACCCCTCGGAGAAGAGGCGGGAGGCCCTGGGCGACTCGGACTACGCGCTGGAGGAGGGTGACCCTTCCCTCACCGCGCAGGAGAAGAAGGACGGCTCCTACAAGATGAACCACTTCCGCTGGAGCGGCCCCCCCGCCAGCAAGCGCTACGGCGGCTTCATGAAGTCCTGGGACGAGCGCAGCCAGAAGCCCCTGCTCACTCTCTTCAAAAACGTCATCGTCAAGGATGGCCACCAGAAGAAGGCCGAGTGAGGACGCTTGGGGGGTGGGGCAGAGGGCGGGGCAGAGGGCGGAGTCGCAAACCTCAACATCCTCAACATCAAAAGTCAAAGGTCAAATGTTTCCCCACACCTTCCCATTGTGGCTGTTTCCGGAGCAGCTCTTTCTGTTCACCTGTCTGATGTTCGCTGTGTTGGGAGAAGGTGGGGGCTTTACTGTTTTCTTTGCCAGCAGCTATTTTTAGTTGATGATGTAGTCGCCAATAAATTCTGAATATTGTACATAAAAAATGCTTTTGTGATTAAATACTGGGTAAAAGGGGGATTTGAAGTGGAAAGCTTTTATTTATTGAGATGTATTATATTGTAAATTGAATTAAATATTAAAAAAACAAGACTCTGCAAGTTACAGAAGATGTTCTTATTTTCCTTCTGAATAAACTCACAAAATTAAAAATGAGTAGAACATCAAAGGGAAGCTTGTGTGAGCAGTGAGAGCACTAAGACCTGCTGGATCGGAGAAAGTATGTGCACATTGCCCCACAACAAGTTCAAAGTCATGTCCAATATGGAGCCACCTCATGCATTTCTCTCATATTTTAATAACTTTCTTACAGTTTTGCATTTGCCATCTTCGTTAGGTATCAGGTCCGTGGCCAAACTCGAGCACTCAAGTAATATGTGGTCATAATCTGACTTCTGCATACATTTTCTGAGCAATCCAATACATTTATTGTATCCTCTCTAGATGTGCCCTAAATATTCATTGTCCTGGCTCATAAACACACCTTTTTTTCTAATAAGAATAACTTTTGAAAGCATCCTCCCCTTCATCTGTCATATGGAGCAGGTATGTTAATGTGCTTCTGAATGGACTTCTGCAGTACATGTGCTTTTCTGCATAAACTGGTTCTCTTGCTTAGGGTCCCTCACCACACACTGTACAGCCATCACCTTTTTGTGCAGTTTCCAGTAGCAATCACTAATTCTACTAAGACCTGCAACATTTTTCAAATCATATCATATGACCATAGCACAAATCATAGGTCTGACAACTTAGCTCAGATGATAGCTCAGAGTATAGCTCAGACCATAGCTCCAGACCATAACCTTAGCTGAGATCTTAGCTAAGACAATCGTTAAAGACCATAGCTCAGACCATAATGCAGCTAAAACCCAACACCCATTTACCTTGAAAGCCCTGTGGTTTCCTGTAGCTTGTAGGTTTATTCCATTGTGTGCATAACCACAAGTTACAGCGTGAGTCCAGCTGCCACAATGCAGAAACGTTTTGATGAAATCAAACTATTTTATTTGTTATTTATTTATTTATTACATTTTATACATATATAGTATTGCACAGGCCTGAATTTGTTCTGAAAACGTTTCTTACCTAGTTAGTAAGTGAAAGCAAAATTCTCATTTCTGCTCAGACATGCTATTGATGCACCAATGAAAATGATGTCTTATAAGTGGGACAGTTCAGTTGTAGAACTACAAAACATTAGTTCACCATGTCTTTATTTCTAAAACTATTTCACTTTTCCAAGGAAGTGTATTGCAATTCCTGTTGTTGCAATACGAAGGACATTGCTGTGCTACAGAGCAGCTAGCATCCAGAAATAGCGATGCATAGCTAATATCTAAGGCCGGTGTCACCTCTGTAAATTTCATCAGAAACCCCGGACACCAGAGCTCAGAGCGGAGTGCAGTCTCTCCATCACACAGCGAGTCAGGAGTGGGAGACTCGCAATGACATGCACCTGAAATAGCATGAGGATCTGGCTGCAGCCTCCATTAAAGGTAAATACTCATACTTAGGTCTCTTTCAGATCAAATGATTGCTAAATCTCTCCCATTATAGTAGCCATTATCTTTTAGACAAGTCTAGGTGACGTCCGTGCACTCAAACTGTGAACCTCTTTTTTGTAGGTTCGACAGTGGAGTGAAATGTCAGTATAGACGGAAATTAATTTTATGAATCAGAATTTAATTTATAAACACCATATTTTAAGGGATAAATCTGTATGAATATTTAAGACAACACTGCCTCCTGTATTTCCTGTTGCAGTGGAGTGGAAGATATGTGAACATTTCCTGTTTAAATGTGGCAGAGATTTGCAGTGAGAATAATTAGATGACCCTCAAAGGAAAAAAACACTGGTGGCTTAAGCTGTCAAAAATTGGCAGGGTAGCGTTGTTAGTTTATTGACTGATATCTCATTTAACCAGTGAATCCCCAACTCCAGCCCCTAATATTACACGCACTCATACAGAAAATATGGGAACTGAAACATAGAATACATTAATTTAATGCAAAAGGGAAACAGGCTGAGGTTGAATTAAAAACAGGCACAAAAATATAATGGAGAATAATACTAACAAAGGGCTAAAGTACTACAAAAGGAATAATGCACTACACATCAAACTATCAGTTTCAGAGCCTGCTAGTCTCTAGTGTTGGAAGTGCAATACACAACTTTAGAATCAGACAGAATGATATTTAGGCCTCATGACTGAACAGATTTTACCTCAGCTTACACATTAACAGTTTGACAGAGTGCACACACACACACACACACAGAACATTTAAGAACAATTCAGACTAATGGCCTTTAAATGATGGCAGAAATTTCTGCACAGTCTGACAGACATAATTTCATTCTCATTTAAAATGTCACTTACATGTCAAAGACAATGCCCAGAAACCATAACCACAAGGACAACATATGTCCCTGAAATGAGTCAGAACTTTTCAAGGGTTTTTGTCTTGTGCTTAATGGTGAGAGTGCATGCGGGGTCTCTCTATCCTGACCTGGGGATATTTTTCTACTGTTGCACAGAGGTCAAGTCTTTGAATATGATACACTGAATGGCGCTAAGATGAACAGTAAAGTCAGTGGACTAAAAGCATTGTCTAACGATGCAAGTCTAAAATAAGGTCTGCAATGTAATCATCAAAGGACTTCATATTTCTGGCCCCTAAGCTTTGCTGTTTACTGAAACCTCTACATATGCAGTATTCCCAGCTGGGATGGAAGAGGATCTTAATGCTTTTTTCCCCTTTTGGACCCTGATTTTGCAGTAAGCAGTGGTATTCTGTGCTCTCACAAACCCTCTGTACTCACAGAGGTGCTGAGGTCAGCAGAATGTGATCCTCCGATACACCTGCATGCAGACCAACAGCTATTTTTCACAGACAACCACAGCAGGTGTCAGGACTGCGGCGTCTTACCCGGCTGTTTTGTTTACCCTGTCCATGTGCTTTTGTTTTTCCCTGTGTTCCAGCCCTGCCCTGCTCTCCGCCCTGTCACCGCCCACCTGATTGCCTGACTGTCATCACCTGCCTGCCTGCGCACCTGCATCCCGTCTCCTCATCAGCCTTGCCCTATTTAAGTCCTGCTTGTGTCTCATCTTGTTGCCAGTTCTTCTCAGTTCGCTGTGTCGCTACTCGCTGTTTGTTTCGCCGTGTCTGCCTGCCGGTTCTGTTTCCTTGCCTGTTTTTTTCCCGACTTCGCTCCTCGTTCCTGCCCTGTGGTTTTGGTGGCTGTGTCTGCTCTAGTTTTTGACTCTGCCTGCCTTGACTTCATTTTTGGATTGCCCTCTGGACTCAATAAACCCGTGTCCATCAGTCTTCCCTGTCTGCGCTTGAGTCCCTGCCTGAGTTCTGACAGCAGGGGATATGGTGATTTGAGAAGGGGCAGAACCACTGATGTCACCAGCTATCTTTGCAGCTGCCTCCGTAGCCATTGGAGGGCAGCAGAGAGAAGAGAGGACACTGCTGACACACCCAACGCTACCCCCAGCAGAATGAAGCCAATCTGTTCCGCTGCTGTGGGCTCCTGGTTACTGTTGGCTAATGATACAGCTGTAATCAAACCCAGGCCGCAGGGCTTTAGCTGCCTGAACCACTCAGGAGCCTCCATAGGCTTTCCTGTTTACCCTCATCCAGGTGCTTGCTGTTATAGGATTTGTAGATTTGGACACTATTGCGTTACCCCTTTCATTATAGCGCTTGTGCGTAACAGTAAATTGATTGTAGTACTGTGTTATGTTGTATGATGTTATGAAAAATATTTCTAACTACCATCTAACTTCATCTGCTTGTCACATGCAGTATGTGAGCTGCTCTGGAAAGGAGCCTCTGCTTAATGATTTAGGGGCCGATTCAGACTTAAGGGCACTTAGCTTTTTTTTTTTTTTTTTGGAGGGAGGGGGGTTCAGTTTTTTTAGATTCATACTTACTGACTTCCGTATTACCCTGGAAAACCACACCTTCCTGCCCTGGAGTCTGATGGCTGATTTTATCACAGAGCTTTTAATGCTCACTGCAGAAGACAGCCACAAGACCCACACCACTTTAATTATGAAAGCTGGGAGAGTATTTCTGAGAAAATTAAGGAAGGTCTGGAACGGGAATGAGCCTTAGTACCTTTGCATAAAATAATACAATTTGAAAATGTCAGTGTCAAATATTGTCATTTTAAAAATCCAAAACACTGCAGGGTACTTGGTTCGAGGATTTTTTTCACATTATTCATCAAGTAGATAAATATAGCAAAAGCAATAGACACAACTTATGTTTGTATATACACATCATATATATTACAGCATATATATGGATTACAATATTTGAACGTATTCTTGGTCCTTCCAGGTATTTGAAGACACATTGTCATAAATCACTGCTTTGTCCATTTGAAAACATTGGAAACAGTCTGTCAACACCATACCATCTAAAGGAGGCTTATGGATTTGTCTGTGCCTCATTCTCACACTCTGACCTGTTTGAGAACTTTGCCTCTCTGGTTATCCACACAACTCTCCATGGAAGCACCTAAGTGGGATTTGCACTTGTGTATTTCAAGTCTGAATTGGCCCCTAAATGAGTTACATTTGCAGATTCTTCCATTTTTTTCGCCAGAGTAACTGAATGAAACACACACATACTTTATCAAAGGAAAAATGCTATGATTGTCTATGGGTAGATATATCACATCTAATTAAAAACTGCAAGAAAACACCCTGTCATTTTCAGGTTAAAATCACTCACTCAAACACGGTTGTGTTTTGGAACATTTACATGGTTTCTATCTAACGCTCGTCAGACTCACTCCTGACTTTGCAAGTGAAGCGTTTCAGGCTCATGTCCCATCCGGTGATGTGGTGCTGGTGACCACAGTCGGGGAGGAGGGGGTTCAGGTCACAGTGGGGGCCTGTAACCTCTGCAGTAAGGACATGGTGGAAGAGGTCAAGGGTCACGCAGCTGATGTTTATAGTGCAGAGAGATACAGCGTGTTGGAGACCAACTGAGGAGCAGTGAAGAGAGGCCATTCGCTTGAAAGGAGACTCCTCTCCCAGACTCTCCACACTCCCGCTAGTACACGCAGAGGTCAGGGAACTTCATCTCGTAGACCGGTACAGAGCGTCTCTGCTGCTGGCCGTGCCCTGCGCTGATGGAGCCGGACGGACTGGGAGGAGGCCTGAGTCAAAGACAACACCCACACAGAGGAGAGCTTTACACTGACACAGTGTACACAATCAGCCACCTGCTTCAAAGGGTTACACACAGAGACTCAAAGGACTCTGCGCAATAACTCAATATGAGACTGCTGTGCGAGTAAACATACCTGATTGTGATCTCAAAGATCTGATTGAGTTTGCTCTGAAGTAATGAAGCCTGTTATAGATAAATAAAAATCAATAACCAACATCAACATCAACATCAAAGTCAAAAACATAACTCCATTCCATGGTCTGAGTAGAAACACAAATTAAAATCATACAATTCATAGATGAAAACACTCACATGATGAGGAAGCTGTACAATTATTGTATTTAGAATGAATAAGATGGATACAGGGCAACAGTATCAACATCCCTGCCCAGCTTTCTGACAGGGCTTTCAGACAAAATGCAAATACACAAATATTACTTCAGTCTTGTTATTTCCTCTCTGCTCTGATTTTTCTGCATTTGAACATCAGAACTCACCCTGGCACCGCAGTGTGCAGCTATCTCCTCAAAAGGCGCCTTTTGGAACTTCTCCACCACCTGCCTCCTCCTCTCTCTCTCCTGCTCCTCCGTACCGATGCTGTCCACTGAAGAAGAGACAGGAAAGAATGTGAGCGACACTGCAAAGGGGTCCTCAACTGACCTGCATGTGAACCCGGTGCTGACAGGGTAATTCTGTGCTCTGCTTCTCCAAGCTTGTGATTTACATTTATTACATACAGAGGTCTTTGATGACAGAGGACAGAAACTCACCAATGGCCTTTTTCAAAGTTTCAAATGTGATCTCCTCTGCAGGGCTTCTCTGTGGAGACAGAGGGGGGCAGTGCGTGAGTGAGCCGGGCTGAGCGATCCTGGCTGGATCGTCAGAGGGGAGGTGAAGCGGGGCAGGGAGCAGAGGCCTCATCCTGCATAAACAGCTGGATCGTGACCGGCATGGGGAAAGGGAGGGACCGGCTGCTCTCACCTCCTCTCTCTCCGGGCTGTTCCTGGAGTCCACCTCCACCTGCAGCGAGATGGTGTCCCCGATGCTCTTCCTCTTGGCGAGCCGGTCTTCCTCTGCGGAGCGGGAGGAGAAAGGGCCTCGGATTTCAGCACAGTTCGGTAAGCGCAGGCCGGCGCTGTGCGGGGCGTTTTCGGGGAGTACCTGTGAGCTGGGGAATGTAGGGGGTCGCCAGTCTGTCCGCGTTGTACCCACTGCCCCCCAGCACCTCTGCGATTTTGGCCTGCAGGAACAGCACCTGTCCCTCCAGCTCCTCCAGGTTCAGAGGGATTCTGAGAGAGGGACAGCACCTGAAGCGTTTAGCCACAGCGTTTATCATGCCAAATAGATTTACAGGAATTAAATTAAGGATTCTCAGCATGAAACTGGTTTCATATAAACTGGCCACCGTCTAGTTTTCCTCATCATATGCACTTTATGCATCAACTGAATAGTAAACACGTACAATTTCTGTATGTCAGCTGAAGTTAAATATACAATATAAGATGCAGTTAAATAGATATTGCAATATGTAGATGAAAATTGAAATTAAAATAAATAAATCAAAGTTGAGTGTTATAGACTCCATACAGTAACGAATGTGATGTTTTCAAAACAATATTCCTATCGGGATTCTGTTCCCTTTGAGCGAATCTTGCCGTTGATTTTAGTTCAGTTGCTAGACTGCAGCTATTGATGAACAGTGGAGTTTTGTCATATTTCACGATGCCAGCTGAGGTCTCTGGAAAATGTCCTTTAAAAGCCCAGTTCAGAATCTATGAATAATTCATGAGAACGAAGCGTCTGCGGTGGAACTGACTGTTCCAGCGTGTGTTTCTGCCAGAGCCGGCTCTCGGCGGCGCGTCTGAGAGTAAGGAGTAACGCCGGGCTGCCGAGTGCGCGGTGACGAGGACACTGAAGCAGAGCGCCTGCATCATTCCTGCATAAATAACGCCTCTCCAGCCTGGCAGGAAGTGGCTCTGAGAGCTCGGGTGCGAGCCTCTGTCTCTCAGGGATTTCACCTGGTAATGGAGTACACGGCACCCTGTCCCTCGGGAGAGCCAGTCTGGTAGTCGCAGCCCGGTTATGACGTGAATCACTTCCCCGGTACTCGTGGGGGAAGAGAGCAGCAGATTGAAAAGTTTGGCTGATTGTCTGAAAGGCGAGAGAGCTCGGAGACGCACAGCTGCAGGTCAGGGGTGGACAGCGTGTGCTGGGGAGGTGAGGAAAACAGCGACAGCGCAGGACAGCATCTTACTGAACTTGTGCTGATTAAGAGAATTGCACCCTGAGCCGGTGAACACGCTCACCGAGGTTTCTCGATGAAGATGTCCTCGGGGAGCAGGAAAGGGAATTCCTTTTGTCGTACCTCGATCACCTGAGGAGAAATGAGGACCCGATTCACACCTGCAGGGCATATTCTGAGAAACTGCTTTGCCTGGTCAGTGCCCCCGACCTGGATTGGAACCCACAACTCCCTAGCTGTAAGCCCAGTTCCCCTCCTCCATGCCGCCCTGCCCGCAGAGCGCTGACCTCCTGGATGTGCTGGCAGAAGCTGGGCACGGTGGTCAGCTGGCAGATGAGGTTGAGGTAGGCAGCAGACAGGGCGTGGAGGGCACAGCGGTTATACACAGGGAGGGTCTCCTCATCGGTCAGAGCCAGTTCCTGGTGGCGGGGCCAAAGAGAGAGATGCGTTTAGCACTAAACAGGAACCGTGGCATGGGGGAGAGGGTCACCCAGAGTAGCCCCTACCTGCAGGGCCAACGCCAGGCGGATGAGGTCCACTACCACCTCTTCATTGGCCAGCTCCATGCTGATGAGAGCCAATAGGGCGTAAAGTGTCTCGAAGTGCAGCTGAGCACTGTTCTCCTCTTTGCAGGCCAGGAAGATGTGCCGGTACAGCCTCTGGGAGTGCTGGGAGGATGGTACGGCTTAATTACTGCGTCTGATAAAACAGACACCTGCGCTTCATGCTAATGCACACAACTCAGAGCTGACCAGGACACAATATTCAAATATTGCATATGGCATAACCTGTGCTAATCCTATTATCAGAGAGATAAAATTGCTATTCAAACAGAATAAAACAAAAGTTAGAAACATTTGCTTTCAGGCTTTTGGGGCAATTGTTTTGTTTGGTTCATGGTTAACAACATCTAACAGTTATCAACTGTAAAAACATAGAATGTACAGCATCCACTGAGGAATGAGATCAGGTTTGCTTGCCTCTTTCACTGCATTTGCTGCACAAATGATTTTTATTTGGGTTCTGTGTTGATCTATAACAGTTCTAAGTTTTAAAAAGGACATTAGTCAATGATGACAATTATTTTGCGTGTCCAGACAAGCGGGTGGCTGAGAATGAGAGCACACCTTCTTCATGAAGAGGTTGTCCTGTCGGGAGCACTTGTCCACTCTCAGCTTCAGGATGGAGATATCTGAGATGATGCTGTTGGGGAGGGAGGGTCACTTTCTCTGGAGGCTGTTATTCACATACATTTACAGTTTGTCTCTGTGAGAAAGAACTTTCTGATAAAATATTACATTAATAAATGATATCAAGTGTACAGTCACTGGATCTTCTGATACATATGACAATGTACCCTTTTAATATTAAAATGAGCATTTGAATACTTTGAGCTGGTGAAGGTAAAATTGCTTTCTATGTGGTGGATAATACAGCTGCAAGCTGTATTGAATAATTTGTTTATCCAATACTTCTTACACTACATTAAAAGAGTGATTAAGTTAAATTTTTACAAGGGGAAAAAAAAAACATTTAATACACTTCTCAAAAAATCCTGCTCAAAGACAAATGGCATGAGACTGGAGTTTCCTTTCCTCTCTGTTTTTCTTTACAGCACTTCAGAGGTACCTCTACACATGTCTTTGAGCACTACACTGAATTGTTTCTCTCTCTTTCTCTCATTTCTGTTTGTTTGCTCCTGTCTTTCAGGCTGGTTGTGTCTCTTCAATGTGTCGGCCAATCAGAGTGAAAGGAGCACCGCGTGCAGTGTGACCGTACTGCATCACAGTGAGCATGGCTCGGATGAGTTTAGGAGGGTTGTTTAACCTGATGGAGGAGAACTTAGGCCGGTTGTCATGGCGATCGATGAGGCTGACCAGTATCTCCAGCACCAGCAGCCGACTCTCGGTGTCCTCCATCAGTGTGAAGGACAGCAGCGGGTCCAGGAAGGACGTGGGCAGGGCCATCAGCATGTTGGTGGTCTGAAAACCTGAGGTCACCTGGATGACACCAGAACGAGAGGGTGAGAGAGACATAGCAAGAGACAGAATGAGAGAGGGTGAGAGAGACATAGCAACAGGCAGAATGAGAGAGACCAGAGATACAGTTTGGGCAACAGGACAGAGAAAGAGAAAGGAACAAGTTACCTCAAGAATACCTTTATTTAGTATCAATTAAACAGGTAAACCTGTCAAATTCTCACCTGTAATAGTGACTTCAGCAGCATAACTTGAATCATGCGGCTACCCTCGAACCTAGGACCCACACAGAGTTTCATTAAATGTTTGCGACAAGATCAGAGATTCTACCAAATATGTATGTTGTGGTAAATAATGAGGACCAAGAAGAATCACATTTTACTAAATGTTTAATGGGTAGTTTATGAGTGCTGGAATATAGGAATCAGTCTCTAAATGTTCAGCACAGTACTGAAGCATTCATTTTACTTTTACCTAAAGATTTAACAACTTTTATACATTATTAAAATGTCAGAGCAATTATCAATTTTATGGAACTGAACTACTGCAATGTCCTTACTCCAAATCTGTACACAAGTTGAAAAATATGATGCAACATGATATCACAGTTCACAGAACCTTAGAGAGGAAATCATGAGATTTAATAATCATGAAATTCTTAAATTTTGTTCATATTTGCACACAAATGTCTGTGCACCAGATACTGTACATCAGAGAGTTACAGGCACTGCTGTAGTTCCATTCATCAGCATTGGCAGAATGGTGGGAGGGGTGAGAGGTTCCTGGTGAGTGACAGCTGCTTCCACCATTACTACTCTTTCAGTTTTATCGCCAGGCTTGCTTGGCCCCGCCCACTCTGTGTACAGTAAGTGGGGATGTGTGAAAGCTGGGAGAAGGGGTGCACACCCCTCTCTCTCTGACTCTCACCCAGAATCAGCCGAGCCAAAGATGGGGTGCATCCCGGGAATGGGGATCTTTCCCATGATGAACAGCATGACCTCTGAGCGCTGGTACGTGGGCAGAGTGTTAGCAAAGGAACCTGCAGGTACAGAGACAGAGGGTGCATGGTGAGACAGGGAGAAGGACAGACAGACAGACAGAGAGACAGACGGACAGACAGCATTACCACTCAGTGCTGGTACGTGGGCAGAGTGTTAGCAAAGAAACCTGCAGGCACAGAGAGAGGGTGCAGGGTGAGAGAGAGAGATGGACAGACAGGGAGACAGACATATAGACAAGCAGAAGGACAGAGAGAGGCAGAGAGACAGAAAGACAGCATGACCTCTGAGAACTTTTCCGTGGACAGAGTGTTTGTGAGTGACCTTGATGGCACAGAGGAAGAACCAGGCGAGGGAGCAAGATAAGGGGAAACAGACAGATAGAGGTGTACAGGAGACTGATGCAGAGAGGAAAAGAAAAGCAGGCAGAGGGAGAAAGAGTGAGTGAGACACAGACAGAGAGGGCTAGTGAGACAGACAGAAACAGCAGAAACAGACGACAAAACTTTCTGTTGGTCATTTACAATTCTGTCTCAAGTGAGGAGGGAAAAAATAGACAGATGAAAGCAACTGACTGATGCACACACACACACACACACGCACACACACACACGCACACACACACACACACACACACACACACACACACACACACACACCGATGGTCTTGATGACAGCCTCCCTCAGCTGTCTCTCCTCCTGCTCTTTGACCTCTGGGCCGCCGGTGTTCTCGGGGTGGTAGGAGCCGGTCAGCTCGTAGTCTACGCTGAGCCGGAGCTGCCGCAGCAGAGTGTTAAACACCTCCAGCACCGTGGGGCCTGCAACGCCACACAGATAACAATAACAAACACATAATGTGCACGTGCATAAACCTAATGCCCACCTGGGATAAGCATCCTTTCTGTGTTTAACTTTCAGGGTATTTTATTCCACATACAAATCAGAAGTGGGTGATTACTTCTCATATTGTGTGTATTGAGATAACCATTAACTTGTTTTGCATGTGATTTCTAGGTGCAATAGCAGTTCCTAAACTTGCAGAAGACTAGCATGAAAGAAAGTATTGAGCATATGCATGGAAACCCATTAAGTTGAAATACAGTAAGGTTGCAATACCACGGCAGGCCAGGACATAACAGGACAGTTAATTTCATCAGTTCAGATGGAAAACCACTTTTCCTTCCTCACAGTGCTCTTACCCACGGAGCCGCTGGCCTCTATGACGGCCGCCTCCGACAGCACCTCCACTATCCCAGCACGCACTGTGGCCGAGTTCTTACTGTTGGCGTCCAGGTGTCCCAGCAGCTGCTGGATCACCAGGTGAGAGTGCTGGGACTGAAGGAAAAGAAGGATGGAGGGAGAGATGGCGGGGGAGGGAGGAAGGGAGGGGAGGGAGGAACATGTGGACACAAGAGTTTCTGCTGAAATCAAAGGAGCAAACGACCGACTGCGCAGTTTCACTGCTGAAGCCAAACAGCTTTAACTCACAGGTGCAAACCAGCAGGTAGAGCAGGAGGCATCAGCAGGGCTTACCTGGATGGAGTACATGATGATCTTGAAGCAGCGCACTGCGAAGGTTTTACTCTCCCACAGCGAGTGGTTATCAAGATGCCTGGAAACACAGACAGATGGATCAGCCTGCTGTGAGTCTCACACAGAGAGAGATCCATGTTTCTGTGCTGCTCACAGGGAGACGGACAGAGATCAGTGTCTCTGCTACTCACAGAGAGATAGAGAGAGATCAGTGTCTCTGTGCTACTCACAGAGAGATAGAGAGAGATCAGTGTCTCTGTGCTGCTCACAGAGAGATAGAGAGAGATCAGTGTCTCTGTGCTGCTCACAGGGAGACAGAGAGAGATCAGTGTCTCTGCTACTCACAGAGAGACAGAGAGATCAGTGTCTCTGTGCTACTCACAGAGAGATAGAGAGAGATCAGTGTCTCTGTGCTGCTCACAGGGAGACAGAGAGAGATCAGTGTCTCTGCCACTCACAGAGAGACAGAGAGATCAGGGACTCACATGAGCACAGGTGTGACCGCGTTCTTGATGTTGCCGTAAACAGCTCTCCCCAGCAGCTCCCTGAAGCAGCGCTCTGTCAGCTCTGCTGGGCTCTCCTTCTCCTTCTCTGAGACCTGCGGCGGTGAGGATGCACAGCTGCTGCAAGGACACACACACACACACACACACACACACACACACACACACACACACACACACACACACGCACACAAACACATACACACACACACACACACACACACACACACACAAACACATACATGTACATAAACAGCTTTATTTCATGTATATTATATCCTTTATATACAGGTGTGCATGTGGGGCTATTGTACATTCATTAGAAGTCCCCTTAAAAAGGGTCAGGGTGACAGAGACGGGATGGCTACAGAGAGGGGCACATTCTTCGCACTGGGAAGGTTACCGTGGGAGCGGGCAGAGGGGAGAGGAATGAGTGACAGGTGATGTTGCGCGTGATGATGTCACACCTGTCCCCGCCCTCGTCCTGCAGGTTGAACAGGAGGGACGGGACGATCTTGTCCATGTGCTGCGGGTCCCAGATGTTGGCCTGCAGCTCGTCATTCACCGTCTTCCTCACCACACCCTGCAGACCTCTGATCCCCGCCATGCGGATCCTAACACAAACGCACACGCATACACACGCACACACACGCATGCACACACACGCACACACACACATGCATACACACGCACACATACACACACGCACACGCACACACACACACGCACACGCACACGCACACGCACGCGCACGCGCACGCGCACACGCACACACACGCACACACACACACACACGCACACACACACACACGCGCACGCGCACACGCACACGCACACGCATGCACACGCACACACACACACACACACACACACACACGCACACACAGTCACTAGCTGAGACACAGACTGACCTCACACTAAAGTATGACTGATGTTGTCCTGAAAGGTATTGGCATTGCATCACTGCGCAATCGTCTGAGTAAAATAGAGAGTGTCACTGTGCTTGAAGATAAAGAGAGAAAAATCACTGCAAAACCTCTCATCTCACTGCCTTTCCACACTTACACATACTTCAAAGGACTAAAAACCGAGCTCTCTGAATATGAATATCCCAAAGTTTTAATGGCGCTTACACAAACTCCTATTGCCAACCACGAAATAGGTGCTTTGAGGCCATTTTTGTGACTCACTGAGAGGAAAGAACACAGACAGGGTGAGCCAGCTCACTTTGTGCGAACGTCAGGATCCTCGTAGCTGGAGTGACACATCTCACTGAAGCGCGAGACGAAGAAGTCGTAGCTCCGATGGTACGAGGGCGTGTCCTCCTCGATGTTGGCGAACTTCACAAACTGCACAGACAAACAGAGGTCATTGGCACACACGTCTTCCCTGCCCTTTCAAAGAAAACGCCTGCTTAATTTCACTGTGAAGGCAAAGAACATTCCAGGTGGAATCCCTGTCTCATTTTGAACAGTCTGTTTCCAGCCATTTACAGATCATTCTCTTTCACAAAAGAGAGCATATCCTGGGGCAAACTAATGCAATGAATATTGTATGACCTGCATGAGGCTAATTTAATTCCATCTAAACCTCTGAAGAGGAGAAACAGCTCAGGCCACTCAGATGAGCCCAGGCACAGCTAGCGTTTGTGCCAGGAGAAAATATGAAATCCATGAAAGATTGATGTCATTTATAGTCAGGCTTTTATTCTGGTAGCATTACGGTGCTGCTGTTTGTGTCAAATGCGGGTACTGGGATGCAGCTGTGCATTTGCATTTAAAAACATGCATTACCTTTTATTAAAAAATATTTAAAAGCATTTCAGTTTCAAAAAACTGAATTTTGCACCTGTATTTTAAATGCCTGTAATGTAGATCTTAAAACTTTCACAGCAAAATGCTTGTTGGCTTGTGATTTACATAATCGTGTGTGTATTTCTGATGAAAGCAGTATTTATACGCAATATCAAGCTGAAATTCTGAAGATGGTTTTATGTTATTTCTATATGTAAATCATGTTGTAGGTCCTTGTTAAGAATCATGTTTAATTCCAGTGGAATTCAGCCATTTCAGGATGTATTTCATGGCTGGAGATGTACCTCCTACTTAAATGCAAATCCCACTTCCCATATTTTATCAGCAATATAATTTTAAGCCTCACGCTGGCTGGCCTAGATCCACAGAAGTAATCTCTTTTTAATCTTTAAAGTTTTTAATCTTTAAAGCCTTTACGTTTGAGTCCCTGGGATGAGTAGTGTGCTGGCCTTGAACAGATGTGCCAGCTCCACGCGCACACGCGTTGGCGGTGGTAACACACGGCCATCAGCTGTCTGGGAGTGCTTCTGTACCGGTGCACCACCAGCAAAGATCAGTTACAGCATTCCACACAGTGAGGGGAAACTCTAATGACACAGTGAATACATGCTAAGGGACGAACACGGACTTGAAGTCAGTAAGTTCATGAAAGACTGACACTTTGAGCAAGACTGACACTTTGAGCATCACTAACTTTACTTCAGAGATATGAGATATATGTATCTGATATATGAGATATGAGATAATCATATTACATAGACTCATGCGGTTAATTAAAAAAGAAATGACCGTCCCCTGCTGTGCGTTGGCTCAGGGAGCAAGAGATAAGGGTATTTCACTGCATTATCTCCTGAAAACATAACCGCGCTAATTTGAGTCAGCAACTGGACTAGATTCAAAAATCATGTGTCAAACTGACTGCCATATGATCTGATGTTAGTTTTAAAGCACAGATTGTGTTGACCCTGACTGTAGCCCTCAATAGTAAAATCCAGTGGAGGTGAATGGAGAAATGTGTGTGTGCAGGTCTCAACATCTGGAGAGAGCGATCCTCTGCTTCTCTCGCAAATAAATCATAATGAAACAAGTGCAGGACAAATCTGAGTTTAAAAACTTTTGTTTTTCGCTGATTCCTGCTTATAGGCCAGTATTTATAGAAATGTGCAGAGTCAGGAACTTCACGCAGTATCTGTCTAATGCTTATATTTAGGCAGCTGGATATTTACCCATCCAAACATGCAATACACAGCTGAATAAATAGCTGTATACACACACATACAAACACAAATTCAGGCACGTACCCACCCACACACACACCCACTCACACAGTCCCAAAGAAGCCAAAACTGTTCTAAATAAAGAATGCAATTTTTGCTATCAGTTCCTAGCTGTCTGGGCTGCCAGACACTCTGTGTAATCAGATTTAATTGAGATTTCCTATCTCTACTGACCCTGTTTGTACAACTCAGCCCACAACACTGCAGTTTTCCACACGAGAATCAGTCTGGTAAGGACTGCGTGCTTAATGTTGTAAGGAGCTCGCATTTTTATATGAAAGTCACAAACATTCCATTTATATTTATATAAGCAACCTGGTACTTTTAGTTGGTAAGGTGCATTCAGCTACCTTGCTTGAGAGCTATGCAAATTTGTCTGGGAAAAATGCCAGTTTCGAGCATCACAAAACATAAGCTTTCAGCTACATAAATCTAAATAAATCTCAGTGCATTTAAAACCCTGGCCAGCTCTGCTCAGAGGAAATACTACATCTCAGCAGCCAGAGTGGTAGCAGGGGGGCGTGGACAGGCCTCTGAGGGTGCAGCCACACCCCTTCAGCTGGCAAGTGAATTTAAGCTTCTCTGAAGTGTCAGAACTCCCCTTCCAAACCCTGGTGGCAACCCCACTATGTAACCTGGGAGCGGATGATGTGTAGATAAAGTCATAAGCATAAAGTCAAGAAAATGTCTATTAAGAATCAAATGATAGAATGGACAGCATTTTTCCCCTGTCTGTAACTCTGAGAGTCAGTGTGCAGTACACAGTAGCATTCAGTCAGTCCCATCAGTGACTCCACACAATGAACATGGACTATTAAATTGCATAGGGAATGGGAATTGTGCTAGAGGAACCTTTTGATAACAATTGCAGGCATTCTCATTGCACTAGCATGCATGTGCGTGTGTGTGTGTGTGTGTGTGTGTGTGTGTGTGCATGTGTGTGTGCGTGTGTGTGTGTGCATGTGTGAGTGTGTGTGTGTGTGTGTATGTGTGTGAGTGTGTGTGTGTGTGTGTGTGTGTGTGTGTGTGTGTGTGTGTGAATGTGTGTACGTGACTCACCGAGTTGGTGCCCAGGATCTGCAGGTTGGGCTTGTCTGACTCCAGCAGCTTGCGCACCATCTTCAGGAAACTCTCCACAAACAGGTTAATGCTCTGACAGTGGCAGGCCATCAGCAGCTGGTCCAGCGCCTCCATGGCTATACACACATACCTGCAGATACAGTACTGTCCATTCAGTAACCCTGCAGATACAGTTACAGTACTGTCCACTCAGTAACCCTGCAGACAGAGTTGCAATACTGTTCACTCAGTAAACCTGCTTAAATCTGCTTCACCAAGATTAGGTTGTACTGGTTGCACAGTTCATTCATTTCTCAGCCAAATGTTTCTCCAAATGGACATTAAAGATGGAAGGATAGTATGTACAGACCTGTACAGTGTTTGACTTTTGTAATGTGGAGTTGATGTTAAAACTGTAGTCTTTAGAGATCTGTAAAGCCACACACTGCATTTGAACATGTGAAACAGTGTATCAAACACAGGGTAATCAGAGCTCTGTAGGCTCCCATCATGGCAGGAAGTATGGGGGCAAACGGTGCTGTCTCTGCCTCTGTGACATCACCAGCCTCCCAGCCAATGTCTGTCCAGCAGGGCGGAGCCTCAGGACCCCTGACTGCCCTATCAGTGGGCTGCTGGAGCCCTGGCCCCAGTCTGGCAGGCAGGCATGCTGGAGCTGATACAAACACTCCAGGGGTGTTTTTGCTGCTGTTCTCTCTAGTTTCAGGACCTGTCTCCCCTTTCAGGAGAGATGGTTTGGGATCGGCTCCTTGTTTTTGATTATGTTGTTTAGTTTGTGTTATTCTTAAACCCCAGAGAAGAGGAGAAATTAACAGCGGAACCATAGGCCCACACATTTACTGTTATATCCCACTGCATGCATAAACATCCTATTAATTAATGTGAAGACAAAGCAATTCATTATTCAGCCATCAGTAACTGCCCACCATTGAATGCTAAACAGTTTAACTTTCTTCAGAGCCTTCATAGTGAGGAGGAAGCTCCTCAGACTAAGCGGGAGTAATGGCATACAGTGGAACACACATGTGAGCAGATCTATGTGGAGCAGGGCTGTCCAGCTCCAGATTTTCCAGCGCTTTTAAAACCATCACTGCTCTCCAAACCTGAAGATGAGATGGATCACTTCAGTAAGGTCAGGGATCAGTTGTTCAGGTGCGTACACTCCTGAATAGAGGGGAACCCTGCAGACGCCTCTTACTCTTCCGGACCCGGGCTGACCTGATGCGGAGCGTGTGCACGCCCACAGCAAGGTCATCTGACCGCTGTTCCCCAGCCCCCATCACGCACCCGTATCTGTGCCGCGCCACGTCCCGGGACAGCCTCTCGGAGAGGTACGCCCCGATGCGGTCCAGCTTCTCCGGCGCCGACAGGGCGTAGAAGGTCAGCTTCTCCATGTTGGCTTTGACCAGGCCGTCCTGGACACAGAGAGGGGAGGGGTGGCAGGGACAGGAGAGACAGGAGGGACAGTCACACTCAGGTGGCTCAGACAGGACTGGGTCTCAGTACAGCAGTCTGGGCGTGCGTCAGTTAAATAGCATCAGCATTACATTACATTATATTACATTACTGGCATTTAGCAGACTCTCTTATCCAGGGAGACTTACACAGGTTACAGTTTTTTACATGATATCCATTTATACAGTTGGATGTACACTGAGGCAACTCTGGGTTAAGTACCTTGCCCAAGGGTGCAGCAGCAGTGCCCCAGCGGGGAATCGAACCTGCAACCTTACAGTTACAAGCCCTGCTCCTTACCACTATGCTACACTGCTGCCCCATATCACAACCATATCACAGCCCTTACCCAGCTGGACTCCTGCAGTGTACATGCATCACCAGGCTAGCTGAACATGTTTATAAACGCTACACACTAACTAAGTTTCTGCCTGAATGAAGATGTAAAAAAGGCATAATCTGTAATGTCTAACCCTGATCCTTGCCTCAGCCCTTAAACTCTGAGCAGCTTTGACAAGCCTTACATGCGCAACCCGAATTGCAATTAAAGCTTAATTAGGCCTTTTGGCTGTGATGAATTGAACTTTGGAATTGGTTCCGGAACAGCGCCTGGATTGAATTAGCTCCCCTGCCTCGTGGCAGACTGCGGTGCTCCAGCCATCAGCCACATGCAGACAGAACAGCTCTGCACTCATCAATCTACGCTCATCATTCCCCTCAATCAATCAGATCACTTTACGGAATGCCCAAATGGACAAAACTCATATACATGGGGTTGATGAGAGAGCAAAAAAATCAATCTGATAAAACCAGGGCTGTAGTTATGTAGAAGCAAGGTACTGTAGATTTAATAGAAGCATTGTTCAAATAGAAGTGGTCCCACTAATAGAACTTTAAACTACTTTAGAAAAACAAATTATTGCATTTAGATATGTTTATGATAATGATTGATTAGATAATGATTGTATTAGATGTTAAATTCTTGTCACATTAGGGAAAACATCTCAAAGATAGCGTTGCTACCAGTTGTTCAGACATAGAATGCATTTTGATGTCCATCACTCTCTAACAGGGTAATGGTCCCGTCTGCTGGATTAAAATCATCAAAGCTTTAGGCATCTGCTACACTACAAAAGATTAATCTCACAGCAGATAAGAGCACAGGAAATCTCCCAATCCCTGAGTCTCACTGTTTCCTCTGGAAAATCATAACAGATCAAAGATTCTCATAACGGTAAACAAGTCCTTCGGCAAAGCAAGCCGTGATCTTGCAAGACCAACATGATTAAACATTGCTTTGCATTATATAATCATATCTCCTTCCAAATCAGAACGAGTGAAGAAGATTACGCTGAGAAACGTTTCAGCATCTGTCTGCGTGATAGTGAGGCTAAAGGCAGCCTGATGCATCTGCAGCCAGAACGACAGCGTGGAGGCAGACAGGAAATGACACGTCTCACCTCAGGGTCCTCTGGGAAGATGTTGTCCACCAGTCTCTTGTATCGAGGCCGCAGTGCCCCGCAGCAACCACAGACTCCTGAAATAAGAGGAGAAAAACAAGCAGAGGATGAGTGACGTGAACACAAACACACTGGGGCTGCAAAGGACAACTCTGCAGCCTGTGTAGGTGGATCATACGTGTGCTGTGGCCTAAGCAAAGATGACCTCTCAGGAGAACCAGATGACCAACCTGAGCAACTTTTCAAGCTGCATTCACTTGTTAATCTGTTTTTGTGTTCTGCTTGTGAAACCCAGTCAGTGGTCAGTTGGCTAATACCGATGATCACCGCTTGTTGTCCTTGTGATGCAAACAGTAGGCATAATTGCAGGCTTTGCTCTCTCCTTGCCTGCTGTAAGACAGGCTTGGTTAATTCCAGGATCTGTTTCAGGATCGCACAGTGAGAGTCTGTATTTTGGGAAGGTGGGTGGGGGAGAAAGCCAGCACCAGGACCTTGAGAGCAGGTTATATAATCTCAGTAACACCTCTGAGGAGATAGGAGTTGTCAGTCCATTTTCCCAGAATCCCACCCTGCACTGTGGTGCACAAACAGGAAGCAGGAGTCTGGTGAGCCAATCTGGCACGTCACCCTCCGGCTAGCGCCACAGCAGTCACCAGCCACTGGCATCTTATTGTGACATCATGAGTGACATTGATTTTGGGATGACTCTTATTCCAGGTGAAGTCATCACTGGTAGAACTGATCCAGCCTCCTCTGTTTAAAACCCTTGACAGCTGATTGTTGAATATAGAGCCACATGAATGCAGGTTTGATTTGATCAAATCCTGACAAGGTGGGCAGTTAGACTCCAGTTGCACAGCAGTCTGGGGTATTTGAGATTTATACGACTGATTCATATAAGATCCAGAATGCAAGGTGCATTCAGGCCAGCGTAGCTCTGAGAGCCAGAGCTCTCTGCAAGCGCACTCTTCAGTCAGTCAGACACCGAGTGGTTAAAAGGAATGAGAAGAATACTGAGAGCTGTCAGAAACAGGGGGGCAGCTGCTTACAGAATGTCTAGACACTGTTGGGGGGTTCCAGCAACACTTTCCAAAACAGCTCCGAGCTTTTCTCTCTCTCCCTCCCACTCCTTCACCCTGACAGAGAGAGGACTTTGTTCTGAAAGTCTCTCACAGAGAATGGCGGGGGTGGTGCATATAAAAGACTCCAGCAAAAAGTAACACAAGTACAACTCAAGAGAAAACAAATGACTGTTTTTTTGTCATTCCTGCCTGAAAAAGGCCATTTATGGCTGGAATTCAATGCATGCTGTAGGTATAAAGACATGCATGTCTATGTCTCTATGTCAGACTGCACATCTTGAGTTTTTATGAAAAGTGTTAGTTTAGTTTATTCAGTAGGGAACATCTACAACACATTAGTTGCACCAGATTAAGCTATGAAGCTAATTTTCATCTGCAGTCCCTGGGGGGAAGGAAGTACATCAAAACATTAAAATACATTACAAGCAGGAGGTATAACATAGCCCCTTAATATACAACATTCATGAACAAAACAAGGATGGATAAATATAAAAAGTGCTGCACCAAACTCTTCCTCAAACACACAGGCTCCCTGTACTTCATCACAGTCCATTTTCATATGGAGACTGAACTGCAGCATGAATTCCTCAGTCAGGTGCACCTCAGCAGACCTCACCAATCCCTGACAAAAATGTCAATTCCTGGTATTTGTACAAAAAGCATGGAAAAAGCATGGATGGTAATATTTCCATCCAGTTAAACATGTCTGCATATAACCTACTTAATCCCATGACACAAAGTCAATGTGAGCAATCTACTCCAGTCCAGCTGCCAAGCGGTAAAAATGCCTCTGTTGCACAAAACAATTCTATTCAACAGCCCAATCCTGGATCTCAGAGATTACCTTTACAGCTGGATCTCAGAACTGTACGTCCACGAAAAATGAAGTGTATTCTATCTGTCCACTAACAATCTGTTCCTTCCATAGCATGTACACTTTTTTTTCTTGCTTTCTGCAAGATATCTAAAACTTCGCTCAGCCAAAAATTACAAACACTGCCAGGATGTCACTGGTCACATGGCAGGTGGTTTCACCTGGAATGGAATGTAAACCTTTATACTGTAAGTAGGTGAGTCAAAGCTTGGAATCTTAATTGATTAGGTCCTAAATCTTAGGTCCAAAGTGCAAAGGAATCCTGTATGTAATTTTTTACAGATGTGTAAAACCATATATCCACTTCCCAAAGTCAACTAAATTATTCTCAGTGGCCATGGTAACGTGTTTAATGGCCTGGAAACGGTGTGCTGGAGGTCACAGCAGTGGTGGGGCACAGGCCTGTACCATGGCAGGGCCACTGCGGTGTGCACGGCCTTATCCCGGGGTTTAGGGGCTAATTGTGGGGCTGTCCAATGGGAGCCGTGTTTCTGCGAGCAGGAATGTGCTGACACAGTGGGTCTGAGAGAGTGCACAGGGTCCAGCGAAGTCCTTCATTCAGAAAGAGTCCTGCAAATGACATCCTCTCCACACTGCAATATCAATCTCAGGACATGCTGTGGACGTTATGAGGTTGCAGGTTCAAACCCCTGTTTTCATATAATTTGGCACATAAAATATGCAGGCATTTCCTGTCGGTAGACTCTGGTATTAAAGTGTTAAACCCAGCTGTAGCTGCCATTGACTTTCACCACCACAGTGGGTAGAGGACACCTGCGGCCAGTTTATCAGAACAGAGCACATTGGAGCCTCTACAGCACACTGAGAGGGACATGTAATACTACCACCAGCCTGTTGCCTGGCAGGGCAAGCCCAACCAGCGCAGAAAATATTCAGATTTACAATTTTATCATTTCGAATTTTCGCCTAAAGCAGGGTTTGATGCTGTTCCAGCTGAAAGCCAGTGTGTGGGAAGATGACTGGCCTCCTTCCTCTTTCATCTCACTCTAACTCCTCTCTGAGGGTCTGTGCACTGCCCAGACAGTACAGAGCAGAGCATAACTTTCCCCATCCCTTCCAAGAATGCATTCATTACATCATGAGTACAAAATAATAGGTTACTATCATTCACACAGCTTCTCAGAACCAATCCTGAATATACAGAGATTTTTACACTGGCACTTGTGTTTAATTCACACCTTTAGTGATCATTTGCAGTTGAATCAAAGGCAGCCAGATGAATCACTGGCATTAATTGTGTAGAACTGAACAGAATAGCAAAAGAGCCAAAAAAAAACACAGAATAAAAGCAGGGCTTGGTGATGTCTGCTCTTATGAGGGGGTCTCAGAGCCAGGCCCCTCTGTCTGCTCAGACACTGTGGTTCGAGGCAGAAGCTCTGGCTCTGGAGCTGCCGGTCTCCTTCCCGCCCTCGTCTCCAGCAGAAGCAGCTGTGATTGGCCGGGGCGAGTGTGGGCAGAGGGATCTGCTTTGACTGACAGATTCCCTTTCACCTTGGAGCACGCCATAGATATCATTTCACCAGAGGAGGAATCACGCTGACGGGAGGAAGTGGATCAGTTTTCAAACCCTCCCACACAGTGCTAAAATGGAGCCCAGTGAAGACGTGGATCAAGAGCTGAACAAGCTGTGGGTGTCTTAACAAAACGCTTTTCGCCCTGTAATGACACAGATAAGGGGGTATTGCACAGGCAGTGACTGCAGCACATTCACTCATCAGAGGAACGTTCACACAGGAGTACCAGTCATCTACAGAGTAATAACACAGTACACAAAGCCTACTGCACAGTATCAAACTCCTCATTCACGTGGAGCTGTTTGTGTGAGTGGGAGGATGGAGCTGCAGAAACTTAGAGAACAATTTTTCAAACGTCTACTTAAAAGAGCATCATCCCTGAGTAATCTGGAGCAAACTTAGTTTAGCAGGAGGGGAGGAGAAGGATCGGCATCACTGGCCAGACTGCTGAGGAATGCAAGCACTCTGACAGATTCACCCGCCTCTCTGCCACCAGCCTGTCACCACTGCACATGTGTCTGACACTGTCTGAATGAAACACTCATGTAACGGTTAGCACATTAGAACAGAGTCAATACCAGCACACACAAACACCCCATACACACCCCACCCAGCTGTCTCAACATCATCACAACACATCACGCCAGCACACTGCAATCCCTTCAATCAGGACAGCGAATCTGCGTGAATACATATCACCTCACAGCAGCAGAGAGAGGAATACTGCTGCACATCAAAGAATGCCTAACTTTAACAGTGATGCAAACTGCATTAGAGATCTATAGAGGCATTGAAGAGCTACACACACACACACACACTCTTACCGTTCGCATTCTTACCGTACATTAACGGGAACACCGATGAACACTCCCCCCCGCTCTCTGCCTAGAGCCCTTCTGTCACAGCTACAGACGCTCACACATATGCGCGCTCAGGCAAACACACACACACACACACACACACACACACTCGCTCACTCACTCACTCACTCACTCGCACACCACACATGTGACCAGACACCAATGACCTTGGATTTTCCCAACAGGGAAAGTATTGGGAGGAGCTCATTTGCTGAAGGACAATGCTTTTTTCCAAACACCACTGTCTGCTACACAGAAACACACACACACACACTGCCACACAGACACACACAGCCACACAGACACACACAAATGCAATGAGCCACACAGACGCACACACACACAGACACACACTCACACACACACACACACACTCACATACACACACACTCTGTACCATGTTCATGTGCACACCCACTCACCATTCATAAACAGCCAGAGAGAGAGCTCCCAGAGCATGCAAGCACTCCTTCACCAATAGGTGAGCTCAACTAGATCCGGTCAGCGCAGCTGAACTTTAATCAAGCCATTCTCCCTCCCAACCCCAACCTCCCTGACAGAAGATCTTTCTGATCTTCACATGCTACCTTTGTTTAGTTTTGTTTTCTTTTAGTTTATTTTCTTTTCAAAAATTTCCAACTTGTCTGTCCTGTAGTAAGAAACCTTGGATGTAGTCCCCATGAACAACTAATTATAAATTCTGAACTAAACAGCTCAACAGACATGTGAAGTGCACAGACACTGCCACGCCCTCTGTCTGCATGCAGCCCCACCCTGTGGCCCCGCCCTCCTGGTGCAGCGCTGGAGGTGCGGATTCTTACCGCTGCCGACGCGGTGATCCAGCAGGGCACTGCAGTCCAGCAGCAGCCTGCGGGGGCCCAGCAGGTTCGGCACGGGCATGTCGTCACGGCGACGCGGCGGGGCCGGAGGGCGCGGCGGCACACGCGCAGCGGGGGAACCGGCGGGAGCGGCGGGCGCTGGGACCGCTGTCTGCACTGTGCTGTCCTGAGGCTGTGAGAGGGAGCGCTCGCTACAGCAGCGCACAGATTAGCCTCACACCCCTCTGCACCGATTAATAAACACTTCACTGACACAACTGATCTGTTTCTCCCTCCCTCCCTCTCTCTCTCTCTCTCTCTCTCTCTCTCTCTCTCTCTCTCTCTCTCTCTCCCTCTCTCTCACACACACACACACACACACACACACACACACACACACACACACACACACAGGCACAAATCAGAACAAACAGAGTTCAAACTCGCAGCAGAACAGAACACACCCCAGCACACGTCCTTGCCTTCTCTCTCTCTCCCACTCTCCCTCTCTCCCTGCTTTCTGGGACTGCAGGTCTGTGCCAGTCCAGCCAGCTGCTTGTTGACAGTCAGGATTTGGTCTAAATTGCTGGTTTCCACCAAGCACGGGAGACTCAGAAAGCAATGCAGTCATAACAAGTTGAAACCAGACAGCCTTGGTCTGAAATAGTTCAGTGGTGAGTCCTGCAGAGATAAGACAGCAATGTAGTATGTATGTGACACTAAAGGTATGAAAATATTTTACAATAATGTGAAGGGAAAACATTAATGCAACATCATTTTAATGGTCTGGCTATCTTGCACCTTTGTGTTGTGACAACAGCATTTTTTTCATTTCTGTAATGTGGAGGTACTGTAATGTAGTGTAACCTGAATGCAGCATTCACACATCCTGTAACCTTGGGTATTTTCTGGCTCTAAGAGCAATTCCTGGACAGGACGTGAAATCATTCTTCCAAATATTCCTCCACATTGATTCTGCAGGATACAAAAGTGATACAAATTATTTACAGCACTTTTGTCATTACTTGGCTTGCATTCATTTAAAATATTCAGTAGTCTGTTCTGTTTCCATAATATAAAGACTGAAACAATGTATAACTGGACTGTTGCCAAAAAAAAAAACCCAATATACGTCTCACTGTAATATGAACCTCATAAATACCAAAGACAACACACAGGCAGAGTATATTGATTGGAGGCATTAAACTTCATAATGGATGTGATCCGGAGACTGTAGAACTTTCAGGGGCAAAATGAAACACATCACAGCCATGATCCCTGGCCAAACACCCAGCCAATCCACACAACAGCATAAAAACAAATATGTGCTGAAGGGAGTCTGCACCGGCACCAGGATAATCTTTCGAACGGGATGTAAGCGCTGGGGGTTACAAACTGAAACAGCTCTCCACATCAATATCTCGTTCCTGGAATTGGTCCAGCACGACGGAAATAGCGCCACTGTTGTGGGAGATCAATACTCGGTTGACTTTGGGAACGTCACATAGCCGGTCTTCTCTGATGAAATTCCAAAAGCCACCTCTTTCATATGTGTCAAATGTTAAACATGTTCCTGCTGCCGTTTTATTGCTTTGTATATTTAGATGTTCCTGTTTTGGTCTGCGTGGAAGCGCGCATCCTATCATATGTAGTCCACGTCTGCTATGTACACTGGCAGCCTCTAGAGGGCGCGTTTTGGCCAATCTCAGAAGCAGCTTGCTTGGGAGAGGCCGAAAGTGATTTGGCTCACCTTGGACGCATACCTTGTCCTTACTAGTGAGATAAAACAGTAAGACTGACTTTTTTGGAGGGTTTCAGAAGTCTGAGTACAGGCCTGCTGCAGTTCATATGTTTGTCGCACACAAACAGGTTGTTTCATTCGTCGTTTCATTGAATAATAAGCATTTTATCTAACAGTCAACTTGTAATTTGATTATTTTATCGGTCACTTTTTGTAATATTTTGGGAGCTAGCCTACTGATTTTCTTCCCATTCCTCCCAACCAAAGATTTTAAAGTACTGTAGAAAAAAATCTGTACAACAATTTGTGTTTTAAAATGTCCCTTCCAAAAAATTAAATAAACAAACAGAGACAGACAACCTTTATACATATAATAGGCTTTACTGCGTAGTCGCTGTTCCTGAAATTTCATTCTTAATTATTTCTTTACATAGTACATACATCCACAAAACAGCAACACTTGCTTTGGGTTGCAAACTTGTATGGCGAATCTGCTGCTCTCATTATAAAAGTGACAGCCTTTTTGTGTTGCCATAGAGACTGCATCTAACGAGAAATATGCCCTGATCTATCTATCCGCTGTGTGTAATATCGCTGCTGCATTTGTGTCACAATCAAACAATAATTAGCACAGTTAAGAATTATCATTAGTGAATTAAATTTCTATGAATACGGACTGTTATTTCAAAGTAACGTTAAATGTTTTAGTTTGTTCTGCAGGATTTCAGTGATGAATCTGCTGTGTGGAATCACATCAGGAATTTGTTGTCGGTAGGGAAACGGGGAGCAGGATCGTTAAAAACAGAATGCTTTTAGAAAGTTCTAGCTAACCGACGGCAGGATTAGCGAGCTGCTAGTTATGCCAACGCTTTGTATTTGTCATGTAGCTAATGCTGTGTGGTAGCTAGCTAGCTGGGCACCCAGCCAGGGTGTAAGTTAGCTAGCCAGACGGTGAATGTGTAGCGTTATAGCACAGATAGCTAACGCATGCTATTAGCTAGCTAGCTGCTCGGCTAGCGTAGTTAGGTACGACATGGAGACAAACGTGCAGAAAAAGCGTGAGAATAAGAAGTCCCTGCGGGTGAAAGTCATCAGTTTAGGTAACGCAGAGGTGGGGAAGGTGAGTCGTGTTGTGATGCACAGCCTGCTTGCACACCTGGCTAACGGTCGGCTTTGCTGAGTAGCGGAGCCTACAGTAACGGTACCTTAGCCAGTCTACCTGACACTGTCTGTGATGTGCTAATGTACAGATGAGCATCTGGTTTACTCGGTCGTGCTGTAGACTCCAGGTAAATCGCCAGCTACTCAGTGTGTTCTTCGACCTTCCAGGTTCTTACTTGGTGCTTGTCTTCTGATTGCTGCCGTACAGTAAGTGGCTATGAAATGCCCCGTATAGGCCTTGGTAGACCCAGGTACACTTAGAGGAGGTGTTAGAAGATGTAGCAGGCTAGCTAACTGCAAAACAGTAGTAGCGAGCTAGCTTATCTTGATCCATGATTAGTACATGAAGAAAGCTGTTTGTCTTTTAATTAACAGAAGTAGCATGCATTCGTAATATAGTATTGTCACTGACTGATTGAGCCAGGCAGGGTGGAGTGGATTGCACTGAGTTCCTTTGGCCATCTCTTCCCCAGAGCTGCATCATTAAACGCTACTGTGAGAAGAGGTTCGTATCCAAATATCTGGCCACGATCGGAATTGACTATGGAGTTACGAAGTAAGTGACCTCAGAGTGTTTCATGCTCCTTACGCCTTTTAACTGTTTTAAACATCGGGCGCTACAATGTCACCATCTCTACAACATCGGGCTCTTATTTGCTTTCACATGCCTGGTGCGTTTAATTTGTGTGTGTAAAGGTTTTGTGTGCTAGTTGGCACCATGGATCCAGCATTTTTAAAGGTCCAGCCATGATGAGGTCAAAAAGTTCCTCAGCGTGGGGCTTGGCCCATTCGCAAAGATCAGACACTGTAGGGCAGGTTATGATGATGTCATGTGACTGGTCAGTGCAGGCATTTGGATAACATCACCAATCAGGCTGTTCATCTTAAACCTCATCGTATTTAACTCTGAATGTTTATGGGAAATGCAATAAAACCTGATGCAAACGCAGCGGTACAGTACGTCTGCTACATTGACATCAGGTTGTTCAGTTTAGTAGTTTCTGTACTGAGTGCACCAGAATAACAGAATCATTTGACATCATAATCCTAGAAGGCTTCAGAGGGGTTTTAAAAAGGTTGACCTCTTGCTGGATAAACTTTTTAAAGCCTTTAATAGGTTATCCCTATGTTTCCCAAGGTCATAGCAAATACCCAGTGCACTGGTTCTGCCGTTAAATTTTACGCCTGAATTGGTTGACAGTGACACATTGTTTGATTTGACCTGCTCTAGTCAACTGTCTCGATCCATGTTCTACTGTTTCCCATGTCCACCCAAGCTGTTTTGTGATAATTAATTCCTCTGTGTTGTTCCTTAATCAGAGTTCAAGTGCGGGACAGAGAGATCAAAGTCAATATTTTTGACATGGCGGGTCACCCCTTCTTCTATGAGGTAAGTTGGAATTCATTTGGCCTTCAGAGTAAAAATTCAATGCGCTTAACGTTGAGTGTTTCCCACATACATGCATGTAATAACCAAGTCACAGCGAGAATTATTCTAGGACTGATCTGGAAGACATAAAAGACATTTATTACTGCACCATTAAGGGCCATCATTTACTTATGCACCTTTCTGATGACTAACTTGAATGTTGTTGCACATAATATACTGATTTCTTTACATAGCACATATGGTAATGACATTTTTTGACTGATTGTTAAAAACCAAAATTATTCTAATATTCCCAAGGATAAGTGATAATTGCATTTTATTTTTATCCTTAAAATATTCACAGAGCTTACATTGAGTCGAGCATGTATAATCTTTTTTCCTCTCAGGTTCGAAACGAGTTCTACAAGGACTCTCAGGGGGTGATCCTGGTGTACGATGTGGGGCAGAAGGAGAGCTTTGATGCCCTGGACAGCTGGCTAACCGAGATGAAGCAGGAGATGGGCTCTCAGGCCAACATGGAGAGCATCATCTTTGTCGTGTGTGCCAACAAGGTCAGAACATCCTGTCCCCGATGGGCAACTTCCTCTCACATCTTAGACACCTTTACTCTTATGTTGAAATGCACTGTGGCACCACTTACCCAGGGTGGATTCTTTTTTCCCCCTGCTGAAACTCAGTTAGCTACACATCCTATTGGTAAAGCCGATGCCTGGACTCAGGAGTAGGATCTGAACTTGTGTCCTTCTGGGCCCAGAGCACTGTGCAGTGTTCCTCACATCTGCATGGGACCTGTTCAAAACCAGCAGTTTAGTTCAGGAGATGAACTGTGGAGGGTTAGAGGCACAGAAACCCCACTGGCTCATGGGCTCACCTCCTGTCACAGCCTCGGTTTCTCAGCAGTGAACTGGGTTTCCTGTTCTTTAACCCTCACAAGGTAGTCAAACTGAAGAGCTTCTGTAAATTCCCAGGTGACTCAATGGAACATGAACTGTAGCTGTAGTGAGACACCCTGGGTAAGATGCAGGTTCCCTGTGTGTGCTGGGAGTTGGCTCAGTGAGTCTGAGTGAAGGTGTGGTGTGCGGCAGGTGGATCTGACGAAGAGGAGGGTGGTGGACGAGAGCGAAGGTCGGCTGTGGGCAGAGAGCAGGGGCTTCCACTACTTCGAGACGTCGGCGCAGAGCGGAGAGGGCATCAATGAGATGTTCCAGGTGGGGCCTCTGCACTGCCTCTGAACGCCTCAGGTTGCCTCCCGCAGTCACGATTTGTATAAAGGACTGAGCTAGCCTTTGGGGTAGTACATGGGGGACTGAGCCTTTTCTGCAGGGTTTCTGGGATGATAACTGCGTAAAATCTATGCTACTGTTTTCATAACGCGGTGAAGAAAAATAAAGAGCAACAGGAAACTAAACAGCTCAGTTGCTGCAAAATCAGTAAGCTGACGGCATGTTCTGAACGCTACATTGCTGAGGCCGAGAGAGACTGGAGCAGCTGGTTGTTAATGTGCACCAGTCTGGTGTGTATTGACATTATTGAGAACCGTTTTGGTGATTTTGGGTGTTAGAGGGAAACTGGTTTGGTGTTTATTGGTGTTAAAGGGAACCAGTCTGGTGTGTATTGACATTATTGAGAACCGTTTTGGTGATTTTGGGTGTTAGAGGGAAACTGGTTTGGTGTTTATTGGTGTTAAAGGGAACCAGTCTGGTGTGTATTGTTGTTAGAGGGGACTGCTCTGGTGTGTACTGTTAGAGGGGAACAGGTTTGGTGTGAGAGCACACTGCTCTGGCTCATTTCTGCGGTCTGTCCGCAGGCCTTCTTCTCCTCCATCACAGACATGTGTGAGAACGGCGGGCGGCGGCCGGTGTCAGAGGTCAACGTCGGCTTCACCCGGGAGCAGGCCGACACCATCCGCAGGATCCGCAACAGCAAGGACAGCTGGGATATGCTGGGGGTCAAACCGGGAGCCACCAGGTCAGAGCAGGGGCAGCATGCTCTCCTCCAATCGTATCAAACTGAGAGGCTTGTTTGTGTCACAGCACTCTCTCCTCCAATCATAACATTCTTAGAGGCCTGTCTGTGCGGCAGAAGGCTCTGTTTAATGAGTCCAGGCAGGCCGGTGGGTCTGGTCTGAGAGGCAGAGGGACAGAGTTGTGTTCAGCTGCAGGTAAAGTCTTTAAAGACGCAGGTGATGCTCATCTCGTGCCTCTTTCCCTTTAACCCCATTAACCCCTGCAGAGTTAGATTAGGCAATTACCATAAACCTGCCGCAGTAGCTGCCTCATTATATACTTCCATCTATTGTAAGAAACATTCATGTTTCTGTGTTCATCTTAATCAGTGTGATTACGACTGAACAAAAGGAGTTATTCATTCAATCATTTATTTCTGTGACAGGTAGATTAGTAATTGGTCTATGCCTTTGTCTGTTAAAGAAGATGCTGGTGACTCAGAAGAGATTTAATACAAGAGAAAGTGGTTTGGTTTTATCTGAATCTGTGGGAAGAATGAATCTGGGAAGTTCATTCATGAGCTCATCTTGAACATAAACGTACGAAACATAGCAAAACGCAACATCCTGAATGTGTTATTGAAGGTGGTGTTACGAATCACAGCCTTCAGAGTGAGAGACATGTTTAGCATTCGTGTGGCAGGGTGTTTATGAATGTAACTCTGTTAATTAGCCTGCTAATGCTCTATGAGCATCACAGTGACTGAGGCTACAGACACACAGCCATCTGCGTGTGAGTCTGAAGAGCTCGAGGAAACTTCTCTTAATGAATTGCAGTGGTTTCCCTCACCTTATTATTGGTGTCATATATCTGCAATAGGAGTTTAAAATTCATTTGAAGTATTTTGGAAACTGTAAATACGTATGTGAAAGTGAAGGCCAGAGAGTGTTTGCTCTGCGGGGTCCCCCCGAGTGCGGGGCCGGCCCCCTCCCTCCTCTCTGAGCGTGCCAGGGTGACTGCAGGACACACGGGGTGTAATCATGACGTTCAGCAGATTAGAGGACAGGAGGAATCGCATTAGCTAATCAGCCCCAGAGAGCTGCAGTGCAGTGTCCACTCCCGCCTGAGAGAGAGGGAGAGAGGGGGAAACACAAACACACACCACCTCCCTGCCGTCAGAACCTGCTCTCTACAAACACTCTCACACACACACACACTGCCTCCCTGCTGTCAGTACCTGGTCTCTACAAGTACACTCTTACAGAAACGCACATTGAGACACACACACACACACACGCTGCGTCGTGTCAGTACCTGCTCTCCACAAACACTCTTACAGAAACGCACACACACGCACAAACACACACACACACACACACACACACACACACACACACACACTGCCTCCCTGCTGTCAGTACCTGGTCTTCACAAGTACACTCTTACAGATATGCACATTGAGACACACACACACTGCTTCATGTCAGTACCTGCTGTCTACACACCTGTAGAGGTATAAAATCACTGTTTAGTGTCTAGTTTCAGAGATAATTATCCCTAGGGAGATTCCCCCCTGTAATCGCTAAGCAATTAAATTATTATGTAAAGAGTTCCAGTGCTGGAACATAAAGAATAGTGATCAATTCATTGCTTTCACTTCAGGAAATGTTCCCCTCTGGGCACAGTTAGTTGGTTTATAACTTCCTTCTTTGTTAGGGGAAATTTTAATATCCAGCAAAGTCCATTCATGTCCCAGTAGCATCCATATGGTTACTGACATAAGCAGCCAGGTTTGGTGTGAGTCAGCTGGACCCACTCCCGGGTGTGTGTTTCAGGGAGGAGGTGAACAAGGCCTACAGAAAGCTGGCAGTGCTGCTGCACCCTGACAAGTGTGTGGCCCCAGGAAGCGAGGACGCCTTCAAGGCCGTGGTGAACGCTCGCACGTCTCTGCTGAAGAACATCAAGTAGGAGGGAGAGCCTCCTCTCCATCACTCCGACCGCCTCCTCACCGCCGGAGAGAAGAGCTGCGCCGCTCCCTGCAGGGGGAGAGAGGAGGTATCTCTCCCCCCCGCTCTCACGTGCCACACTGCTACGCTGTTTACATCACGCCAGGGAAATTACTCAAACTTTTTTGTTGCTCATGAATATTTTGTATTCTCTGTCAATCTTTTATCTTTTTTTTTTTTAAGTCAGACTAAGTTAGTTGTAAAACCATTGTCATTATGTACTGAAATCTTGATCTATTAATGTATTTATACAAAGAGACTGAATTTTATCTGATTTTATGTACTTTTCATAATTTCCATGAATTTAGCATACATACTAAATGTTCTTGCTGCCTGATAATCAGTAAACCTGTAATATAGGTCTGTATTATTATGTACAGAATATGCATACAGTACGTGAAATAGCTTAGATTTACAGCTGATCATGGCAGGAAAATTAAAATGCAGTCAAATTCTGTTCTAGGAGCAATAACTCTGCTTAGGCTTTAACCCATTCAAACTAGGTTATGTTACCATAGTTACCATATGGCAGACAACTGCCTTATACTGTCATTGTTTAGCCAAACATTGTTCATGGAATTCTCATTTTGAAGGGGAGTTACACCCACAAACCAGTTACTGAAATACTCAAAATATTACTGTTAAAGAAAGAATGAACAAAGTTTCACCAGTTGTCTTTCAGGTAAGAAGCACAGAGCATTTTTAAAGTGTAGGTGGAATTCTCCTTTAACCAATGTGCTTTTCACACAGTTGCCATTCTGGTTGACATTGCAGCCAACAACCAGTTCCAAGATGTACATAATGAGAAATGCATGCTTTGGGTTCAAGGAGCAGAAAAAGAAGAGCTCTTGTATATGGATTTATTGTTGTTAGTAAGTTGTGTTCATACGCATCACACATCCTCTCCTGGTCTGCACTCACTCCCCATGCACCGGCAGCTGTAGGCGTTTTAGTTCTTCATGCTCAGTGTAAAGCAGGCTAGAGCTGCATGTGTTGCAGAGGTGCTGCATCTTCGCTCTAAACACTAAAGCGCATATGACCCCGATACAGCTCACCTACCAGCAGCCTGGATTTTCATACAGCAGGGATATCAGACAGTGTAATGCTAACAAGTGTCCCTGTAAAATTAATTTACAAAGTTGAAATAGAACAGTGTTTTGCAACTCAGCTTTCAGGTTTGTTCTACAGGACTTAGAGACTGCTAATTGTTTCTAAACATCTGTTTCAGCAGTTTCCTAAATACTGAAATTGAAATTGGAATTGGCGCAGTATTGGTGCAGGGTACAGCCGACAGACATGGCCACAGTCCTGATAAAGGGACAGCAGTGTGCTTTATGCGTATTTATCTCCAATACTGCTGAATGACTGCTTTCTGCCCCCTTAAACACACTGAATCCCCAACACTCAACACACTCCTCTGTCCCTCCGTGCACTGACCGAATAGCACCATAGCATACCATCAACACACATGTTGGTTCGCTCATGGATACCGTCACAGCAGTGACATGTGGAGCAGAAACTGGTCAAGTTAAACTTCAGCTGCGCATGGGCTTAATGCAGATCTCAGTGAAGTCAGCAGTGCAGTTCCTGGCATCCAGCAGCTCACACAGACTGAGCCAGTCCAGCTACATTTCACAGCACCTCTGAACCTTCAAACATAAAACCATTGAAATCAGTTCAAAACATAAAAAATAGTTTTACTGACCAGATGAATTCAGATCCTAAATTATAACTCAGAGAACGCTGAACCAGAATAGACAGGATCCTTTAATGATAGTGCATGCATTTGGCAGCACTCCTCATTTAAAGCATATGGAACATTTTGCACTCAGTAATATCCCTCACTCAGGTGATTGTGCGGGCAGAATGGGCGGCACAGCTATCAGGGAGTGTACCTTTCCCAGTACTTGCATAACATGCCTTCAGCTCCGAGGGGTGACTTCACTCAGTTTCATGCTCATTTATTTTTTTTAACTATCAGAAATGAATTTCTGCTGATCAGCTTGGTATAGTAGCCATGTAGGACACAGCCTTCCTGGAGTGCTGCTCTCAGTGTCGTTATGAGCCAGTGAGGCTGGCTGATTATTGCATATCTGCATTGGGCCATAAAGTCACCCCTGAGAGAAGTCTGATATTGGAGGTGCTGCTCATGTCTTCACCAAGTCCTTGTTCAGTTTTCACAACCTCCATGTCAGTCTACCCTTAAATGCCTCATTGTTTTTGGTGGGTGTGATCTTTCTGTGATTTTTTTTTCCATCACTTCATTTTTTAAATATTGACACTAGTTATGACAATGTATTATGATTATTGTATGGGATGCTGAATTTAAGATGTTTAATGTTCAATGAACACAACACCAAGGGAATGTGGCACATGTAGCCTGAATTAGTTGAGTACTTTATTAATTTATTCCTTGTTTTCTCTGAGAAAAAGAAAATGTATATCTCTTACAGTAGCTTTACTGTTAAACCGTTTCTAAGCAATACAATCATGGGAATTTGTGTTCTTTTCTCAAAAACTTAACCAGTAACTGTAAATTCTTCTTAAGTGATGACATCAATCTCTACAGTAATTACTGCTTTAATTATGTGGATGAATTTTTATATGGTATAGATTTCCTCATTGGCTGTTAAATTTTGGCCAACCATTTTACACAAATTTAGACATGTTTAGACAAAGCTATCAAGTCAAATCTTCTCCCATTTTATACTTTTTGGAGTGGCCACTCATCTTTTAGCCAAATGAAGCCATGGAGCATACTGAATTCAGGACATGAAGATGTACAGTATGTTTTTGGTTGTGACTGAAGTTTACCTTGCTTATCAATGACTCAGAGTACAGTTTCTCACAGTTTTTGTCAAATTGTGTGAATTTCATGTTTAGATGTGTACTTTAGGAGAAATTAGCTTTAGCGTGTATTTAAGGTCACAAGATCCTCAGCTCTTGTATTTAAACCAAGGAAATTATTTATTATTGTGTACCTTGTGCAGCTATAGTGTACTGTGTTAAAGAACAAGGTGTTCATGGCAGGTTACCTGGTCCTGTGTATTTCTGAAATACAGTTATGCGCATTTATCATGGTTGTGCTTTATTGTTTGTATTAAATAAAATTATGCATAAATTTCAATGATGCTGCTGTCCATGTTTCAGACAAACACTCCTCTCCTACATACCCACAATCCATTTGGTGCCATTCTCCTTAGGTACATCTTTAGTGGCTTACATGGAGTTCCTGCTCTTTTTCACTAAAACCTATGTTTGAAATGTTCATATTCGCAGGCATGAAGTGTGGAGATGAGGCATGTTTCCCCTGCTCACTGAGGGCTTGTTGGTGTTATTGGCTGAATCTGTCTGCTCGTTGGTGTGACTGGCTGAATCTGCTCGTTGGTGTGACTGGCTGAATCTCTCTGCTTGTTGGTGTGACTGGCTGAATCTCTCTGCTTGTTGGTGTGACTGGCTGAATCTGTCTGCTCGTTGTGACTGGCTGAATCTGCTCGTTGGTGTGACTGGCTGAATCTCTCTGCTTGTTGGTGTGACTGGCTGAATCTCTCTGCTTGTTGGTGTGACTGGCTGAATCTGTCTGCTGGTTGGTGTGACTGGCTGAATCTGCTTGTTGGTGTGATTGGCTGAATGTGCCGCAGTGTTGTGTGGGGTTGTATGTACTGCTGCTGCTGCATTCACCAGCCTGGCAGTGCAGCACTGTTTAAACCCATGCGGGACAGATGGCTCCATGATCTCGCTTTCTGACCTCAGCCACATTGTTCACAATTAGCCAGATCAGTGGCAAGCGCTTTATACAGCTTATGCCCAGTGTTCCCGGAATAGGCCGACCTGCTCAGCTCTGTCCTCTCAGGGTCAGAGGTCAGCCAATCCCATCATGTCCTCTCATACCTCTCTCATGAGAAGCTGATCGTGGAGCTGAAGCAAAGCATGAAATATTTCATTGTTCCAGGAGCAAGGTGAATTCTAACTGTAGAGTACTGGAACATCACTGAAAGACATGTCCGAGCACCACTGTCTCAGTTCCTGAATTGTTCTGTCATGTTTTCCTGTCAAGGAACCCAGTGGTTTAAAATGTGTTGACATACTTAATGTGAGTGTGGATTTTGTAGAACTTGCACAATGGAGATACAATAATCAAATATAATTATGAGAACTCTTCTGTACTGTACCGTTCTGAATGATTTCTGAAAGCAGCTTTATTTTACAGCAGCACAAACCCAAGGTTGCACAGTGCACCCTGCGATGCCCTGAAACCTGCCCTGCTGCAGGATCTCTCTGCCTGGCCCAGAGCGTCGCCCGCACTGCTGCTGACTGTAATCCCGCTGAGATCAGTGAGCTCAGTGCGTCCCGGTGCTGCTGGGACTCTCCGGGGGCTGCTGCAGGGCACGCGCTTCCTCTGCAGGGCAGGCCGAGTGAGGTGGGAAACTTTGCCCCTTTGGTGGAAGCTTCTCCCCCAGACCTGAGCGGAAAGGGGATCTGATGGTGGATTATCTCCAGCAGATTCCCTTCTGCAGCGGCGACACGGGTCAGCAGAACTCCGGCACCATCTGGCTAGGGATTCAGGCCGTCACCTGGCGATGGGCTGGCCCGGGACTGCTCCGGCGCGGGGCAGGAGGACTCCTGTCTGACACTCCAGCAGAGCAGCGGGTTCCAGCTGCCTCTCTGTTCATCCCACAGAAACATATTGTTATAATGAGGGAAGCTGCACAACACGGGGAGCAGCGGATTTAAAGGGAAGATGATCTGTATGAGGATGATCGTTCGCTGGAAATGACTAACAGGATATAGGAGGTCTCTGAACACTCAACACCGTGCTTTTGCAGCAGTGCCTCTGTAGCTAAGGGAGTTCATTTTCCCTCTTAGGAATACCTGAGGTGTGGAGTGCCTTACCTGTGGAATGCCATACCTGAATTCAGTTGCAGGTGGTATATTGAATGTCCGTACATTATCCTGTGAGCAGCCGCAAATGATGGCCATTGGAGATTTACACTCATCAGAAGTGGTAAGTAGCACAGTGGATTTCCCTGCAGTGAAGATCATTGTTTTTTATACCGTGTGTGCAACATTTTGTTGGAACCACTTTTGTCCATGATATGAATCTTGGTAATGTCACCCTTTGAGGTGTATATTTTGTATTGGCTAGCATTGGATTCCTTCAAAGATTGTGTCATTAATAAAAGATTGATTAATTCATCAGCAACTTCAAATAGCAATTAGGTCTCTACACTTAGTGATGCTTGTAATTATGACTGAAAGATCTGTCACTGAGTGCATTTTCATTCATGTTGTTGATTGGCAATATATTCTATTTTTCTTATGTAGGTAACGGTTATACGTGATTTGTGGCCTGCCTCCATGTAGGAAGCTGAGGACGAGGATGAGTAATTTTCTCAAAGCTGCATGTGCCTTTGATGGTTGTTCAAACAAAGGAAAACAAAAAGCACTGCGACTTTGGAAGTCAGAGTAGAAAAAAGCAGTGAGCAGCAAAGAAAGGCAGGCTGCTTTACAGTGGTTGTAAGCTCCATATCTGATGTAGCTTCATCAATGTGTTCCAACAACCTTAGCTGTGTGAATATTAACTAATATTAACTTGGGCCACGCTTTGCCTCCAGAACAGCTTCAGTCCTTCTTGGACAGCTGTTATACACATTTTGAACTGTTTCTGGTGGGATTTTGGACCTTTCTTCAACAAGGAAAGCCTCCATTTCTGGGAGAGATGAAGGAGGTGGAAATCTACTCTGCACTCTGTTCCAGAATGTCCCTTAAAGATTCAGTGGTGTTTAGATCTGCTGATTGGGGAGGCCATGAAAGGTGTTTGACTTCATCCCAGTGTTCATGAAACTCTTGAGTCTGTTTAACAGTGTATATGGGCTCATCATAAAAGATCTACCACCATGTTTAACAGTGAGCTTCTACTTGAAACCACAGTTCGTCTTTCCTTGCTTGGTGTAAGCCCCCATGATTTTTGACACTGCTCCCCTTGACATTTTGCTATTTCTGTGACAGAATATTCTTATAGCAGAAACTTTAATATTGACATTAATAGGAAATGTGCATATGACTTAGCTATTTCAAAATACAGGTCCTTTTTCCATTTTCGTTATTTTTTCATTATTTCCCCCTGTATGTGTCAGTGTAGGTGGTTAGGTTAGGGTTAGGGTTAGGGTTGTCAGTGTGCATGCTGGAGCAGTTTAGCGTTTCTCTCAAACTCGTGACCATCTGGCCGTTCCCTCGGCTGCTCACTGCTGCCCCCTGCTGTGTCCCTGTGCAGCTGCTTGTGTGACTCCCCATCCTGCCTGGTAAGATGAGCACGGCGGGCGGGGCGGGGCGGGGCATGGAGGCGACGGAGGCGGAGTCTCCCCCCGCGACCCCCACGACCCCTGTGACCCTGGCGACCCCTGTGACCCCCGCGACCCCGGGAACCCCCAGCATCTGCCACAAGCGGCTGATGTGGCGGAACGCCGTCAAGCACGTCATCGTCCAGCGGGAGCTGAGCCAGCCAGCGGGGGCGGGGCCGGGGGCGGAGCCAGGACCGCGCATCCTTGTCACCGACGCCTACATCGAGGACATCAACCGGCAGATCCGCAGCAAGGTGTCGCGCGGCGGCGGGCTACACAAGCGCAGGTCCTCGGCCTCCCGCGTGCACCCCGGCCGCGAGCGAGCCTCCACCAGCACGCAGAAGAGCGGCGACTCTCTCAGCGACGCGGACTTCTTCGTCAGCTGGGGCCCCAGCGTCTGCGGCGTCTTCCTGCCCACACTGCACCACACCTTCAAATCGCGCGACCTGGAGCAGCTGTACCAGCGCTTCTCCTCCCGCCAGCGCCGCACCTCGCTGGTGGTCACCAACGTCATCGACATCGTCACCAAGCTGCACGCGCTCTTCGCGTACGTGGTGGTGCTGCCGGAGCGGGCGGGCGGGCCGCGGGGCTGGCTGGCGGGGCTCTGTATCGCCCTGGCCGCCGCGCTCTGTGTGCTGGTGCTCACCTGCCGGGCGGCCGCGTCCCCGCAGGCGCTACGCTACGCCAGCCTCGCCAGCTGGCTGTCGCAGACGCTGCAGGCGCTGGCCGGCCTGGCCTTCGGGCTGGAGCGGGACCAGTCCTGGTCCGTCCTCTTCACCCTGTTCGCCACCTACACCCTGCTGCCCCTGCCCCTGCTCTGGGCCATATGCACCGGCTCCCTCACCTCCGCACTGCACCTCCTGGTGGAGACCGTGCGCAACTACAACGACACGGCGCTGCTCAGAAAGGTGAGGGCCTCTCCCTTTTCCCTCCCATCCCAGCGGCGGCTCACCTGTGCTGGCCTAGCACACTGAGTGTGTGTTCGGTCTGTGAAATCACAGGTTTCCACCTGCTTCATAGCCAGAAGAGTTACTGGCTTGATTGGGGTGGATATTCAGGGGCCCAAGAGGCCTCTAACCCCTCTCTGAAATTCCCTCTGCTCAAATATGGCAGGGTCACATGCTCAAACCCAGCAGGGCCTGGAAAGGGACACTGTCTCAGCAGCACTTGTGCGACATATCAAGCTTTTCATGTGTGTGGAGGAGGTTTAGAGGCCTTGCATGGGGCATCAGTGCAGCTGCAGCTCCTTATAGATAAGACGCAGTAATGAGCTATACACAGCCAGGTCTCACTGCCGCTATCATACATGAAGAGATAAAGCAGCACTTTAACATCACGCAGGGCCCATCAGTCTGCTGAATTCAGCATGTCACTCATACTATCACTCCTGCTAAACACACTCAGCTTAAAGGCACAGTCTGTGTGAAAATGGACTCTTACACTGTCATAAGCCTTCTCAATACCCTGACAAAAATTAGACAATCAGTCCCAAAGTGTTCTAGGAAATCTTGCCCTTTTTCAGTGTTATTCTGACACTTTATATAGGTAATGAAAACAGAAGCAGTAATGTTGTGTGAAGTCTGTGATTATGCTTTTATGGCAATTTATTGGAAATAGCACTCCAGAACCCTATAGCCACACCCTTTCCCTGCCCCAACACAGATGCTCCAGGTGTCCCTGTAGGCGGAGGTGGTTTTGTTGGTGTTATTCTGAGTTTGTGAATGTTGTGAATGAAACAGTGGAGTGTCTGTCAGAGTTAGGGTTAGGGTTACGGTTAGGGGGTTCGGGGGTTAGGGTTGTAGGCGGAGGCAGTGTTGTTGGTGTTATTTTGAGTATGGGGATGTTGTGAATGAGACAGTGGAGTGTCTGTCAGAGTTAGGGTTACGGTTAGGGTTAGGGTTATGGGTAGTGTTAGGGTTAGAGGGTTAGGGTTGTAGGCGGAGGAGGTGTTGTTGGTGTTAGGGTTAGAGGGTTAGGGTTGGAGGGTTAGGGTTGTAGGTGGAGGCGGTGTTGTTGGGGTTAGGGTTAGAGGGTGAGGGTTACAGGGTTAGGGTTGTAGGCGGAGGCGGTGTTGTTGGGGTTAGGGTTAGAGGGTGAGGGTTACAGGGTTAGGGTTGTAGGCGGAGGTGGTGTTGTTGGTGTTAGGGTTAGGGTTGTAGGCAGAGGCGGTGTTGTTGGGGTTAGGGTTAGAGGGTGAGGGTTACAGGGTTAGGGTTGTGGGCGGAGGCGGTGTTGTTGGTGTTATTATGAGTTTGTGGATGTTTTGAATGAGAGGGTGAGGGTTACAGGGTTAGGGTTGTGGGCGGAGGCGGTGTTGTTGGTGTTATTCTGAGTTTGTGGATGTTTTGAATGAAACAGTGGAGAGAGTTAGGGTTAGGGTTATGGGTAGTGTTAGGGTTAGAGGGTTAGGGGGTTCGGGGGTTAGGGTTGTGGGCGGAGGTGGTGTTGTTGGTGTTAGGGTTAGGGTTGTAGGCGGAGGCGGTGTTGTTGGTGTTATTCTGAGTATGGGGATGTTGTGGATGAGATGCCTCATGCTGTGGCGTTCTGAGTGTGTGTGCTGCTCCTCTCTCTCCCCCCCAAACGGCAGGTGCTGGCCAAGGCCCTGCTGTATGGGGGCATGAACACGGCAGGGCTGTTTATCCACTACCTGTCGGACCGCGCCCAGAGACAGGCCTTCTTAGAGACGCGCCGCTGCATCGAGGGCCGGGTGAAGCTGGAGCGGGAGAACCAGAGACAGGTACTCAGGCAGGGGGCTTTCGGGAACCCCTCCACCCCCGCTGGGGACACGCTGAGACTGAGAGAGATATGGTGCGCGCACGTGCATGTGTGAGGATTTAAACAGATTACACACCTGTTCTCCACAGGAGCGACTGGTCATGTCCATCCTGCCACGCTTCATCACGCTGGAGATGATCGCAGACATGAGCGCCGTGGAGGATGAGCAGCTGCCCCAGCAGTTCCACAAGATCTACATCCACCAGTACAAGGATGTCAGGTGGGGGGAGAGAGAGGGGGAGAGAGAGAGAGAGAGAGAGAGAGAGAGGGGGAGAGGGAGAGAGAGAGAGAGAGAGAGACAGGAGAGAGAGAGAGGGGGAGAGGGAGAGAGGGAGAGGGAGGGAGGGAGAGAGGGAGGGAGAGAGAGAGACGGGGAGAGAGAGAGAGAGAGAGACGGGAGAGGGAGAGAGAGATATAAGGAGAAGAAGAGGGAAAGAGAGAGAAAGGAGAGAGAGAAAGACAGAATTTTTTCTCACTTAAAGAAAGAAAAAAGAATTAAGTGCAAATTATGTCACCTCTTGTCATGAAAGGAAAAAAGAGTGACTGTATACTGATATACACACACAGAGTTAATGTTATGTTACTCTTTTTTACTTTTGTTGAAGATGTATGTTTTCATGTATTTGTTTATGCTTTTGCAATATGAGAACTGACTTGTCATGACAATAAAGCAGTTTGAATTGATTTGATTGAATTGAGAGAGAGAGAGAGAGAGAGAAAGACAGGGAGTGTGATAGGTAGAGAGATACTTAGACATGGGGTAGAGGGAGAGAGAGAGACGGAGAGGGATTGGGGAAGGGGTGAGGGACAGACAGAGGAAGACAGTAAAGGATGGGGTCTCTAAGTGTTAACGTCTTCCCTCTTTCCTCTCGCTGTGCCCTGCAGCATCCTGTTTGCTGACATCAGGGGCTTCACGGCGCTGTCCCTGACCCTGTCTGCCCAGGAGCTGGTCCGCATGCTAAACGAGCTGTTCGGCCGCTTCGACCGGCTGGCTGAGGTGAGCCGGAACCGGGCCCTCACGATCCGAACGGGTCACTCATCAGCGCCGGGCGCGGACACTGCCCTCCGTTACTCACACCCCTGACTAAACAGGAGTAAAATCATGCTGTAAAAAAAGAATGCTCAAAAATGTAAATGTAAATGCTATGCTTTAATTTTAGTATCACTGCACAGAGGAAACTGAAATAATGGATTTTACTGCAGAAAACAGAAGGGTCACGTTTCCTCATGTGACCTGTAAGCCAGCTGCATGTGTGGGTCATGTGACCTGTAAGCCAGCTGCATGTGTGGGTCATGTGACAGGCCGAAACATGACACAGACGCAGCTTTGTTCCTGTCATTCTGAGGCCCTGATGAGACTCGCTCTGGCTGATTCTCAGTGTCGAGTGAGTCATTGCTGTCTAGTCACAGAGCTGAATGCACGTGTGCGTATCTGCTGATGTTTACGTTCCTGAAGACTGTCACAGCTGTGCCCCTCCCATGATGCAAAGCGGCTCCAAGCCCAGGTCCCTGATGCCGCTGTCTGCAGGGGGCACAGTGCGGGTGCAGTTTGGCTGCAGGTCTCCTCTCCTCACTCTCTCTCTCCTCTCCTCACTCTCTCCTCTCTCTCTCCTCTCCTCCCTCTCTCTCCTCACTCTCTCTCTCTCCTCTCTCTCCTCTCTCTCTCTCCTCTCCTCCCTCTCTCTCTCTCTCCTCACTCTCTCTCTCTCTCTCTCACTCTCTCTCTCTCCTCTCCTCTCCTCTCCTCCCTCTCTCTCTCCTCACTCTCTCTCTCTCTCTCCTCTCCTCACTCCCTCTCTCTCTCTCCTCCCTCTCTCTCTCTCCTCTCCTCACTCTCTCTCTCTCTGCTGTTTCTGCAGGAGCACCACTGCATGCGCATTAAGATCCTGGGAGACTGTTATTACTGCGTGTCGGGCATGCCCGAACCCGAGCGGGCTCACGCTCGCTGCTGCGTGGAGATGGGCCTGGCCATGATCAGCACCGTGCGGTCAGTCTCCGCCCCGATCCCCGCCTCTGCCCCCGACCCCCGCCCGCTCAGTCCAACACTGTCACCATCACGCAGTTGCTTTCTCCTCCGTCTTTCTCCTTTTACTCCCTTCCGCACTCTCATAGTCAGTCATAGTTGCTGTTGGTTGTAGTCACTGTTGGTCGCGGTCAGTCCATTGTGGTCAGTCGGTCAAGGTCACTCTCTGTCACAGTCACAGTCACAGTCGCTGTCGCCGCAGTCAGCCACTGTGCTGTGACCCTTGCGCTTGTGTCTCAGCACAGTGGCTGTCAGTGTCTGTCTCCTCTGCCAGACTCTGTCAGCAGCAGGCCTTTGCAGCTTTCATGCAGAACTGAGCCTGTTGCCTGGACACAGACCAATGCAGTACTCCCATGCTCCGTTCTTCAGGGGCTTTCTTGATTAATTTTATGGTGCAGTCAACAGAATGGGACACTTTGAAGTGTTTCAAAGAATTCTATGAGAGTGGACCTGCTCTGTATAATTGAAATTTTCCTTTTTTATTTTCTTATATAGACTTTTCTCACCATATGTTGCTGTTTTCCCAGTGAGGATGGACTTTATTGTCTTCATTTGTTAAGCTGCTGAATGTTACTTACTGAGGAATTTATTCATTTTTTGTACAGACCTTTATTCACTGAGTGCACTGTTTTACAGAAAAGGAGAAGTTTTGGTGACATAATTTTGATATATGTAAGCTGCTGAAGGTGATTTTCATTGGACTGTATTATTATCAGTAGCTAATTTTGGTAAATAAATAGTCAATTATGACAATAACGTGTCCTTCTATACTCTTTCATAATGGCTGTCATTTTTGTATGAGTGAAGTTTGGATGAAACTTGGTGAGGAGACATTTTAGGGCTGCTTTGTGTTCTACATGAGTTGCTGATGTTATACATAGTGAAAAGTGCCACTCTGGTCCTCCAGTTTTCCTTAATGAGCTGCAGTTTGCTTGCTGTCGTGTGGAAAGCGTTCTTTAAAGCGTTGCACACTTCCATTCTGTTGGGTGAAGACATGCAGTGGCGCACACTGAGTGGACAGTCAGTAGGCGGGGACGGTTTGTTGAGCGGACTCTGACTCTGAGTGAAACGCTGACTCGGTGCTGCCCCCTGCAGGTACGTGCGGCAGCAGCTGGACCGCGATTTGGACATGCGCATCGGGATCCACTCTGGCTCGGTTCTGTGCGGCGTTCTGGGCCTTCAGAAGTGGCAGTTCGACGTGTGGTCCTGGGACGTGGACATCGCTAACATGCTAGAGGCCGGGGGCATCCCAGGGCAAGTACTCTTCTCCTTTAATGGCCTGTGAGATCAGATAGATGTGTCTCTGCGCTGTGAGTGTGTCTCTGAAACCCCTGTGTCCCTGGGTTGTGTCCCCAGCCGTATCCACATATCGCGGGCCACCCTGGACTGCCTGGAGGGGCAGTACGAGACGGAGAAGGGGCGGGGGCACGAGCGCAACGAGTTTCTGCGGAAGCACAGAATTGACACCTTCCTGATCTGCCAAACAGCCCGGCCCCAGGACGCCGTGGAGCCGCTCAAAGCCCGGCGCCCCAGCCGGGAGGAGAACTGGCACCCCGAGCTCCCCTTCGGCAACATCATCGGCATGAACTGTGTGAGCTCTCCCGCTCACACTCACACTGACCCACTCACACTGACCCGCTCTTACACTGACCCGCTCTCACACTGACCTGCTGTCACACTGACCTGCTCTCACACTGATCTCCTCTCATACTGACCTGCTCTCACACTGACCCGCTCTCACAGATCTGCTTTCACACTGACCAGCTCTCACTGACCTGTGCCTGTCCTGTATCTGACCTGTACCTGACCTGTGTCTGTGCTGTATCTGACCTGTTTTTCCCCTCTATCTGACCTGACTATGCTGACATGCCAACCCTCCAGATCTTGGCCACACTGACCAATGGCTCGCTGGCTCAGCTGCCCAATCAGCTGGCGGCACAGCGGGCGGGAGCCAGAGAGGTAAACCGGCGCATAGAGACCGCCATCGAGGTGCGCAGCAGCGAGCGAATGAGGAGGGAGCACATCACCCCCTGCACCCTCGTCTTCAAGGACGCGCACATCGAGGACAAGGTACAGCGGCGAGTAAAAAACACGAAAAATGCACTGGCCCTCGGCACAGACCAAGAGAAAGACTGGAATTACAAACATGACATCTGCCAAATCAGTAAAGAATCATTTAAAACAATAATAATAATAATAATAATAATCTTCGTGCTCCTTGTGTCTGCAAGTTCTCCCAGATGAGAGATGAGATGTTCAAGTCCACCATGGTGTGCTCCTTCATCATGCTCCTCTTCCTCATGGCTGTGCAGGCCCTCATCCCAGCTCCACAGTGAGTGAATGTGTCCCGGCCACTGCTCTCTGTCAGGCCTGCATGACTCTTTTAGCCAAAGCCCCACGTTAGTGGCTTCCAGTTGGTGTTGTCATGCAAGGGCATGACAAGGTGCTGTTTAACAACCCCTCTCCCTCTCCCTCTCTCTCTCTCTCTCTCCCTCCCTCGCTCCCTCTCTCCGGCCGCGGCAGGGTGCGGCCCATGACGCTGCAGTTCTGCCTGTTCCTGCTGGCCTATGCGCTCCTGCTGGTAGTGACTCTGGCTGAGGAGTTTAAGCGCTCTCCCACATTCCTGCTGCAGCTGTGCTGCTGGATCCACGAGACCAAGAGTGTGCGCAGTCTGCTGACCCTCGTCGCCATCGGCCTCAACGTGGGCGTGGCCTCATCTGACATTGTGAGTCCGCACCCACCCCGCCCAGCGCCACACCCTTCCCTGTCTGCCACTTCCTCCAAACTCCCAGCAGCACGTTAAAGCAAATGTTTGCCCTTTCCCTTCTCTCACAACTCACAACGTGAGCAAATTAACCAAAAGGAGCCAATTCCACACTTTTGTTGTTTAAATGAAGGACAAATAACTGCAGTTAAGTTGAATATGGTCCTCACTGGCTGTTTTTTTGTTTACAGACCTTCATAGGCTAGGGTGGTTGAGCCAAAGCTTACTGTGTTTTAGACAGGACTAGGGCTCATTATGTGTGTGTGTCAACCCCTCTCTCTCTTTGTGTTTGTGGTCTAGCTGTGGTGTGACGCCGTGGCAGCAGAGGCAGAGGGCGTGGCCAGCGGGAGCAGTCCGCACATGCTCAGTGAGGGCCCGGTCAGCATATGCTCGCAGCCTGAGGTAAGAGGATCAGCTGCGGCACCGGTGATGCCACAGGGAATCATTAGGTGATCAGATGTCCTTCCAATGAGAGGGAGCGAGGCAAACTCCCTGAGCCCCGCCTTCCTTCTCACTGAGGGCAGATCCGGTACATCGTTTTTACTGACCACTGTGATGAAGGGCATTCAAATGACTCACTCCCTCTCTCAGTGGGATGGCTGGAGTAAATGTCACAGATGACTAAAACATCGCTGCTTAAACAACCATATGCTGTAAAATATCCTTAAAATGTACTAAAATATCCTTAAAATTTAATGTCCAACCACACCATCCTTCCACAGAGCATGGGAAACATTCACTACGTATGAATATTTGCATTGTAGCTATAGAACTAACTGACAGATACAGCAGTCAGTCAGTAAAATGCTGGATATTAAGGTCATTGTCTTACCTTCTCCTGTCTTTTTTTCCCCTCTCTCTTACTTTCTGCCCTCTCCCCCATCATCGCGGCAGTTCTTCGTCCTGAGCGGGGTGGTTGCCATGGTGACGTGCGCGGTGTTCTTGCGGCTGAGCTGCACTCTGAAGCTGTTGGTGCTGCTGCTGGTGATTGCTCTGTACACCTACCTGATGGAGGTGGCCTTCCACACGCTCTTCCTCCGACAGCAGGAGCAGCAGAGCCAGGCGGGCGGGTGAGTGCGTCCTCTCTGTGGGAGAACCCGCCCCATCCTCAAGCATGAACTCCCCATTCAACACTTCCTCTTCCTGTCTGTTGTTCATGGCATCCCTCCTTCTTATTTCTCTTCCCATGTATGATGTCCGAAGAGGGATGGTTAACAACCTTGGCACACAGCAAGTTGCAACCCCTTCCTCGGACTCTAAGCCAAAGAACTATACCCAATACCCTCAGAACTATACCCAATACCCACAGCAACAGCAATGTCTCTTATTGTAATAAAATTCATACCTACTGAAATGTACTGGAAGTTGTGACTGGTAATTCTTTGCATTACACTTGGACGCTAATGTGAAGCGTTGAGCTGTTGGCCTCTTCAGCTGAATCCCACTTGGACAGCTGCCCACTGGGGCTTCTGTCAGCTAAAGCTGCTGGCCATGTAGGCTGTTGGCCGCTCAATCTGTTACCTCATAAAGCTCTTTACTGCTTGACTTGTTGCCCACTGCAGTTGTTGCCAGGTTGAGTTGATGCATAGTTGAGTAACTATGTACATGTTTTTGTCTTAAAGACGAGCCTAAACATTGAAATGTGTCATCAGTGAAATGGTGATACTAACAGTAGCTGCTACTATTATAAAATACCTGTTATTTGTTTGAGTATTAACCCTTTATTCTGGTGCCTATGTGAAACCCCTTTACATTACCCTCCTCTCTGTATGGGTGGTTTGTTGTTGGTACTGATTCTGACATCCCTGTAATCCCTGTGTAGGTCAGTGTATCTCAGGAGGAAGGGCGTCTCTGTGCTGCTCATGGCCATGTTCCTGGCTGCTGTCTTCTACAACAGCCGACACGTAAGCTCCTCCCACTGTATTCCTGCTCAGTGTTCGTGACTGAAGCGATTCTCAGAGCTGCTCTGTTTTTATTGGAATGAGAACGACAGGGAGAGAAGCTCAGTCATCAGAGCTGGGTTTTAAATGTGGTCATTCTTTGGCTCATTAGAAAGAATAAATGTGAAATCACTCAAAAAATCACTTTGCAAAGTTAAACTGAATTCCTGAGCAATGAAAGCTTTTCCCACTCTATCCAGCTGGAGGCGACAGGCGAGGCTGGACTTCCTGTGGCGTCTGCAGGCCCGACAGGAAGTGGAGGACATGAAGGAGCTGCGGGAACATAACGAGTGCCTGCTGCACAACATCCTGCCGGCCCACGTGGCACAGCACTTCCTGGAGAGGGACCGAACGACGAGGTACCCCGCCACTGAGCACGCTCACTGCGGGACTCTGAAAGCACTGAGCGCGCTCACTGCGGGCCGCTCTGAAGGCACTGAGCGCGCTCACTGCGGGCCGCTCTGAAGGCACTGGACTGCGGGCCGCTCTGAAGGCACTGAGCGCGCTCACTGCGGGACACTGAAAGCACTGAGCGCGCTCACTGCGGGCCGCTCTGAAGGCACTGAGCGCGCTCACTGCGGGACTCTGAAAGCACTGAGCGCGCTCACTGCGGGACTCTGAAAGCACTGAGCGCGCTCACTGCAGGACTCTGAAAGCACTGAGCGCGCTCACTGAAGGCACTGAGCGCGCTCACTGCGGGCTCTCTGAAGGCACTGAGGCAGGGTGGGTGTGTCTGTGTCAGACGGGGCCTCACGGCCGTCACTCACACCCTCTCCTTCTCTGACCCCTCGGAAGGACCTGTACTCCCACTCCTACGAGAAGGTGGGCGTCATGTTCGCCTCCATCCCAGGATTCTCAGACTACTACGAGCAGAAGGAGATCAACCACCAGGATGTGGAGTGCCTTCGGCTGCTGAACGAGATCATCGCCGACTTCGACGAGGCAAGTGAAGCGTCTCTGTATCTCAGCTCCACTCGTCATTGTGTGCTTTTCCTACAGGGGTAATGATGCAAACAAACCTACAAAAGAATATGAAAATGATAGAAAAAGAATATGTAACATCTTTTTATCGTATCCTGGTATGGAAAAGCTTGTCTGCAAGCAGTTAGTTCTGGCTACAGGAACGGTGCTGACCCTTCCATCTCTCTGTTCCAGCTGTTGGATGAGCCCTACTTTGAGGACATTGAAAAAATTAAAACTATTGGCAGCTGTTACATGGCTGCTTCTGGTCTGTCTCCAAATAAACAGGCAAGTGATCCCCAGAGCTATTAATGCATGCAGGTGCTGCTCTGCATGTTCTTGTGTGAACCTGCTGTAGTGCACCTTTTACACCTTTACAGCTTACGACAATAAATGAAAACTGAAATCAATAATCCCGTCTCTCTGGTGTCTCCCCTTAATTTCCCCGTCACGGAAGGACTGTTTGGACGAGTGGCATCACCTGAGTGAGCTGGTCCTCTTTGCTCTGGCCATGCAAGAGACCCTGAAAGAAATCAACAAGCGCACCTCCAACAGCTTCCAGCTGCGCATCGGTGAGCACACCTGCAGAGCCGTCCTGCGCAGGGGCAGCTGAGCTGAGCCGCACGCTAACACCTCACAGCACGCTAACACCTCACATACAAGCACACTTCTGTTAAACTCAAACGCATCAACAGCCAAACTGCGTTAGTGTTTTTAAAGTGAGTTTAAAGTGGGTTTCCAACTGCACCTGTCACCATTTCCCAGTAGAGTAGCATAATGGTAAGGAGCAGCACTCATAACCCAAAGGTTGCTGGATCGATTCCCTGCTGCGACGCTGCTGCTGTATTCTTGGGTAAGGCAGTTAGCCCACAATTGCCTCAGTAAATATCCAGCTGTACAAGTGGATAAAATAGTAACATGTATAATTCGCTCTGGATAAATGACAGTTACGTAATGTAATGTAATGTAAAGCTTGTCTCCTTGTGACCCCAGGGATCTCCCACGGGCCGGTGGTTGCCGGGGTGATCGGGGCCACTAAGCCGCAGTATGACATCTGGGGGATGACGGTGAACCTGGCCAGCCGCATGGACAGCACCGGGGTCAGCGGCCGCATCCAGGTTCCCGAGGCGACGGGGCGGATCCTGGCGGGTCATGGCTTCCTGCTGGAGCTGCGGGGGGACGTCTTCGTGAAGGGGGTGAGCGAGCGGCAGGGAGGGGTGCGCACCTTCTTCGTCAGCAGCAGGGGGCAGAGTTCCGGCCACCCGGAGAGGACCTCCACCCGCGCGCGTTCGCCGGGCGAAACACGCTGGCGGCCGTGGTGTTCGGCCTGGTGCAGGCGCGCAAGAGGGAGAAAGAGCGTGAGGCCTACGGCAGCTTCCTCCCGTCCGAGCCCGCCGCGCAGTGCTGACCTCCACCTGCAGGGGGCCCCCTCGCCAGAGAGACCAGCCACGCAGTGCTGAGTTCCGCCTGCAGGGGGCCCCCTCGCCAGAGAGACCTCTCCACACCTCCTCTAACCGGCCTGTGAAGGAGACTTCCAGCACTGTCCTGAAAGGCTGCCATACTGAGAAACCTTCACCAGGGGGCCTACATCTCCTTCAGAAAACAGGCCCAGCTCCAGGCTGTCAACAGTGGTGCTATATCTGTGTGTTTAAAAGGAAAAAGCAAATCACCTAACACCAAAAGCACAGTGTGATTAGACTGAAAAGACGGGTTTTGAAAGAAACACACCTCAATGCGTCTGTGTCTACATACTCAAAAAACAGTGGACCCAAGTACAGATCTATGGTTCATTTAGCCAAACCTGAATTACAATGCAAAGCAGGAGGAATGCGTAGCACTGCACTGCTATGCCATTCACTTTGGTGCACTTACTGTTATTAGACTGCTGTTATTCTGAAACATACTGTGACACGGCATTTTATAACATGTTTGACTCTTATTTCTCCATACTGATATTTATCTAGGTACAGTATCAGGTATACTGTAGTATTTTTGGAATGTATGTACTGACAGGATATACCTTTGTAAGAAACCTCCTCTCTACTATATGCATTTTGCTTGCAGAAAACAATGCAATAATCCACACAGAAATGCATGAATCTGTTGCGGGTTTCTCTCTTCTTGAATGCAAACAATGTGAGGGAATAATGATGCCAGGGAATGACACCAGTGTCATCTGCTCAAACATGGTGTATCCACAATGACAGCTAAGACCAGCTGTGCTTCTCACTGCGTGTGTGAGACTGAGTCGGTGAATGAGTCCTGTTCTTAATTCCTGGTTGGTTACATCCGGTCCTTTGAGGAGGATGTCTCAGGTGTCCGAGTGTCAGAGTCTGCATTCTGAGTGATGCTTTTCAGACTCCACCCCCTCTGACATAATTCACAGTAAGTGCAAATCTTGCATCTCAGCTCTGTCTCAGAAAGCAGTTTTTAAAAAGTTTTCATTGGACGTACTGTGTATATTTCTAATATTTCATAATTCTAATTCTAACTCATCACTTCATAAATAAAAAAAGGGACCATGCAGTTGCTGACTTTTTGTAGCATGCCATAGAATGAGAAAAACATCTTCACAAAACATCCAATATGGTCCATTCATGTCAAAGGGGAATGAGTTGTGTTTTATTATTATTTGCATGGAAGACGGGGACATACTTGAATAAACTTCTGTATGATAAAACCGGTGCGTCATGTTCTCTGTGAGCCTAGATGGTGATGAAGTCTCACTGCCTGAAAACTGGTTATCAAATAGCGGTTATATGCTGAAAGAGTTAACGCCTAAACTTGTCTGAAATTATGAACTCAGAAAGAACAGAATCCAAACCCAAACTACATAAGGCATGGAATCACTTACAGGAATCTTTTTAAATAATGTTAATTTATTAAGAGACTGGCTGGTACAAAATCCAGCATGCAAAGGCATGGGAAAGAGTTTTGGGGAGCCCATATCTAACAGTCGTGGTGTTGTGGGTTGGAAAGATCGGCTTGCCCACCTCCAGTCCTCCAAATATTTTTACTTGACCACATTGGTGAATAGGGTTTTACTTTAATCAACGTAGGTTTCAGCATTGTAAGATCGTGTATTTAAAACAAAACTTTCTTCTCGCCTTCCACTTAATGGTAAAGTGGAACCTGTTACATGGTCGCGCTGCGCTCTGTCACGTGCGGCGCGCTGCGCAAGCCCAGCCCCACTGAGCTGAAGCGCGCTGCGCGGAGCCGGACGCTTCATTAAAGCCGCTGCACTTGGACGCGCACCACTTCTGCATGTATCAGTGACCGAACACTGCACACGAGTGATCATGTCTGTGGATTCCACGGGAGACGAACTCATTTTCTTTGTCAATGGGAAAAAGGTAAGCATATACCACGTTTTTTTCTGTCCATTAAAGTTTAAGAACGTATACATTTATTGGCCGCATGGTTACAAAACAGCCAATTCAAGCCATATCTCATCATGTAATTAAGCTCGCAAACTTTGTACATTTTTCATGAAAGTGAAAACTTAATAAGCTAAATATAACGTTTGCAATTAAGAATATATATTTTAAATTGATTAGATACATTGATCAGATATTACTCTGCGTTGCTCATGTGATATCAGTGATAAGCTGTATTATTTAATTTGTGTTTTATTAGTGTTTATTTCCCTGTTTACACGTAATATTTGTGCCAGTAATGCACGGGTGTGAAAGGAGAACTGATGCAAGTATTGTTGCGATCTGACAAAGCTGTCATTTGCATTATAGAATCAGCTCTGCTGGAAGAGAAGGTTAATAAAAGATTGTCGTCTTAAATTTTACTGGGCTGGTAGTAAGAACAGCAGTTTATCTGGTTTGGCAGAGTTCATATTGACTTTGTTATGTAATGTAGCTGTACTTGATCAGTAACTGTAAAATACAGCACCTTCTCAAGTACAAAGCAACATGTTGCAAACTCATTTAATCATAGAGTGAAATACTGTGAGTTTTCTGTGAGTTTCTATTTAACCTTTATTGTGCCAGGTAGGTTCAGCCGTGATTGGAATGGCTGTGTGTGAGTTCAGTGTGAACATCAGGCTGAACTCTTACATAAACTCTTTTAAAGGCAGTCAGGAGCCGTGTTTCAGCATTGTGCACTAAAGTGCTTCCGTTGTTTTTTCAGATTGTGGAAAGAAATGCAGAGCCTGAGATGACACTTTTGACGTACCTCAGGAGAAAATGTATCCTCTTTGATTCCTACAGAGGAAAGGAGTGTGTTTCTTCTAAATCAAAGGAATTGGTGATTACATCTTCATTGGAATTTTGCTAGATTGTGTCCTGATACCCTCAGGGGACTAGTGGACCATGCAAATGCCACCATTCACTCTACTGAGGTGAGGTATATGCATGCACGGTGTGTTACTGCGCTGAACATGAAATGAGACTTCAAACTTTGGGGTTTATGGCTGTGGTACTTTGTTCTGTTTACTTTATGTTTTGACTTGCTTTTATTTCATACCAGAAACATGTCATGGTTGCCTGCCTTTAACTGATTAAAAAAATGATTGTGCAACACTTAAGTCTTGCCATGTGGCCTTTGTATGAGATGCAACAAAATTTTGTATTTGCCAATTAGTTCTTTAAATCTCTCATTACTGAAAGACCAGGCCTGTGACAAAAGGCAGAGGCAGCTCAAAGTCTTTCCAAACAGCTCAAACAACCCGTTTCTGTTTACCTTCAGTGATCCATTTGACCTAACCAGTGGTTTTATATTTATGAAATTCTGTGTCCAGAGACTCCTCCTCCATGTTCTCTCTAGTATTAATCTCGGAGTTATGAAATTCTACCCCACAGAGTCACAAGACAAGTCCTACCTGATCAAACAACCACTCCTGAAAGACTGCTGTTTGGTTGCTGAAAGCGATTGGTCCTCATAGATCTGTTTGTTACACTGTACATTTTTGCAGAGTCACACCACCATTCAGGAATCTGTCTGTAGAGCTCAATTGTCCACTTTAACACAGGGCAACGGCCTCTCTGCGCGTTTAATGATCTTTCGGGGTGTATCAGCTGTGGCCCAATCCTGCTTCAGTATGGCGTATTCCCGTCAATCATTGATCTCTGCTTGGTTTGCGCAGTGAAGACAGTGTGGCATCTCTGCTTTCAGCTACAGGTAAACACACTTGTTTGTGAGCAGCCTGATGGGCTCAGAACAGAACTTCCTTCTGCCTGAAGGCTTGGCTGTGGGAGTGTGTGGCAGGTCTGTTTTTCCACTTGTTCCATGTTCCTTAATACCTGTTCTCTCAGTGGGTCTTACTGGAACCAAACTGGGCTGCGCAGAGGGTGGCTGTGGAGCCTGCACTGTGATGGTGTCCAGGTTCCACCTGCACCAGAACCGGATCGTGTATCCTTTCACAAGCACAGCGACATGGTGCTCTGTCAGAACCAGAGCGAGGCCCAGACCAAACCAGACCAAAACATCCAGACCTGTGCCTAATGCTGAGGTGTTGTTTGTCCTTCTCTCCAAAAAAGTACAATTAGTCATTCCAGGCTTGGAGGCTGTTCAAGGCTTCCGTGTTCCAGTGTCACAAACCGTAGCTTTAATTTATCTTCCTTCTAGATGCCCTTATCCACAGCTTGCAATGTTACATATTATTCATCTATACAGCTGGATATTTGCTCCAGGACAGGGTAAGTACCCTTCTCAATGGTACAACAGCAGCACTGTATATGAGAGTCATGCCTGGTCCCTAAACCCCTCTGCCACACTACTGAAAACACACTGCACTGTTTCCAGATTCTGTGGGAGCAGGTAGACATGCCACTATCACAACACAAAAGACAGGAACGCCATCAACTGAGAATGGCATGATGTGTCATTGAAAAGTAGATTATGACTGGAAACTTGCTTTGAATTCATGACATAAAAACACCTGGAAATGGCTTCAGAACATGTTGATTTAATTTGTAACTTTGAGTTTATAACAGATGTAATGAATGGGGCAATAAAAGGCCAAACAATTATGACAATCAGCATAGAAACTATAAGAAGTCAGAAACCCAGAGGCAATAGTGTATTTTTCAAGAATTACATAAAATGCTTGGGTCCAAATATAGTGCATTATGTCTCTCATAGACACCACATTATCAATACTCATTCTCACCGCATTAATAATATTCAGATACACTACATTAGTAATATCCATATATCCTATGTTTTTAATATTTGTATACCCCATGTTAATAATATTCATCTACACCATGTTAATAACATTAATATAAAACATTAGGGTTGAAAGTACCAATCCCCAGCATAAATACAACACAAGGAGTCAGCTTATTAGCCAAAGCCCAGCTACTGTATTCAGTATTGCCTATCTGAAGAACTGTCCTGGGAAAAGCTAACGATATAGTTCTCCTCGGAACGAATTTAGTGATTCAGAGTCCCAGCATTATGTGCTGGATTTGCAATGCTCTCCAATGTCATTAGAAGTATATAATCAGTTATGTGCTCTTCTGTATTGCCTTATATAATGTATAGTTAAACTGTCTGGTCTTGGGTTGCCAGTCCTTGACAACCCTGATCCAGTCACCACTCTGTAAATGCCTGTCTGGCCCCAATCTGCTCCCTGCACCACTGTGCAGTCACCACTGTGGAGGGGATTGGGAGTGTGGCAACCAAACTGCACCCGGTTCAGGTGAGAACTCTGCGGAGTTTCCCCTTACTCTGAAAGCAGCTGCTAAATCTCAGACTCAGAATGCCCTGTGGCTTAGCACTGCAGTCATGGACTTTTGCACACCTATGATAGAAAAAATGTAAGTGTCGCATGTACATAATGTAAGTGATGAATGTAATTAAGTGTGTAAGTATGATTTTGGGTGCTTAAAAGATGTGTTTCATTAAAAAGCTTCACATGGTAGCTAGCATTTACATGATGTGAAATGTTAGAGGTTGTTAAAACTGGTTAGTTTTTGGGATAGTTTGGGTTAGTTTTTAATTACAAATAAAACAACTGTCTGGGTAACTCATTTGACCTTATTTGTATCAGACAAGCCATCCAGACATGCCAGGCAGCATAATCTTGAGTTTTAGGCCATCATTTGTCTACTTCTTGTTCTACTTAGCTAGAGACAGCATATTACACACCCACTTAGCTAATAAAATCAAACCATGCCAGCAGTAATTAACTGTGGTAAATTTCAAGGGTCAAAATAGGGACTTGTGATTAATTGCAAAGTAAAAAAAATAAAATAATAACACATCATAGCCTTCTCACTCAGGGTTATATGTAGCTTCCTTGAGCTCAAGTTTTCACACCATCCATAATTTACATAATCAACAGAAAAGCATGCAGCCACCATGTGTAAATGTATTAATATGTATATATAATTGCATTTGTTTGGTCATCAAGTTCAAGTATAAATTAACAAAATAAAGTGTGCTGTAGTGCCCCCTGCTGTCAGCAGCTGAAAACTGCCTTGTGCTGATTGATTTAGTGTGATCATTGCAGCACCTGTTTGAGTCTCTGTGTCTGTCTGCTCCAAACACTCCTGGATCACAGGCCAGGGATAAAGCATGGATGCTTTCAGATGTAAAGGACATAAGAATTTTTCTGTGTGTCGCTCCACTGAGAATCCCTCAGTTGTGAATCGCTCCGCTGTGAATCGCTCCGCTGTGAATCTTTCCGCTGTGAATCCCTCAGTTGTGAATCACTCCACTGTGAATCACTCCACTGTGAATCGCTCTGCTGTGAATCACTCAGCTGTGAATCACTCCACTGTGAATCACTCCGCTGTGAATCACTCCACTGTGAATCGCTCCGCTGTGAATCACTCCGCTGTGAATCACTCCGCTGTGAATCACTCCACTGTGAATCACTTCACTGTGAATCGCTCCGCTGTGAATCACTCCACTGTGAATCGCTCCGCTGTGAATCCCTCAGTTGTGAATCACTCCACTGTGAATCGCTCTGCTGTGAATCACTCCGCTGTGAATCACTCCACTGTGAATCGCTCCGCTGTGAATCGCTCTGCTGATCGTCGGCTCTCCTGCAGGAGCGAATCGCCAAGGCTCACGGCTCTCAGTGCGGCTTCTGCACGCCGGGAATCGTGATGTCCATGTACGCCCTCCTCAGGAACAACCCACTTCCCTCCATGCTGGACATAGAGGAGGCCTTTCAAGGTATCGCACGCACACCTTCTGCCTGCTGTCAGCAGCTCCCAGCACCCCTGCAGCAGGTAGACCCAGAGTCCGGGAAATCCCCAGCTCACATCTACAAACACTCATATGCTTTAGGAGCCGGGGAGATGTCAGTCTCCGTAAAAAAGAGCATTTTGACATGACAAGGATGTCTTTGGTTCACCAAGAACTAAACTGGCAAAAGACATAAAAGACTGCTTTGTGCTTGTCCTTAGTGGCTATCACAGGTCATTCAAAGGTGTAGATCAGTTCTTTGCTCAGAATGTAACTGATGTACCCTCACTGATATATTTCTGTATCTCACTTCCTATGTGTCTGTCAATCACAGGCAATTTGTGTCGTTGCACTGGGTATCGGCCAATACTGGAGGGGTACAAGACCTTCGCTAAAGTAAGTGAACCCGCCCCCCCTTAAATCGGCTTCACTGTGATCCAGTTCCGTACAGTCAGTGCATGAACACACCACATCACCTGCTTTGCACCGTGACTCTTACTGCGGTGAGTGGCACGGTATGAAGTGCCATTATGGGTAAACCCCAAACACTTACATGCCAGGCTGTTCATCGGCACACAGAGACTCTGTGTTCTCTCGGATTTGGCTTAGGAGTCACTATGCAAACAGTGGGAGAACTGAAGAGCTATGGTGATGAAGCCTTAGTTCACAAACACAGATGGAATTGTTAGTGCAACATCAAAATTTCTCTAACGTAATCTTTTAGAATCTGTAGACCTCTATAGAATTATGTCCCTGCTATTTTTTTTTTACAACAAAAACATTTATTTAATACAGCCCAATTCATAACTAAGGAAGTCACAAAGTAAGGTACAGAGGTCTTTCCAGTGGGAATCAAAGCAAAATGCTTGCAAAGAGGTGGTCAGGTTTTTAAAATCAGTTTTCACTGGTTGTGTGTGCACAGAAGGGGGGCTGCTGTGGCATGAATGGGAAAGCAAATGGCTGCTGTATGACGAACGAGGACAAAGAGGAGTACACCAACGTGAGTACAGTCCTTCCATGTGTGCAGCCTGTGAGTATGCACAGTACAGGCCTTCTTACACACAGCGGAATGCAGTTTTTATATTCTACACCCGTTTTTAATGTGGATCTTTAAAATGATTTGATTTGTTCCTTCATGTGGAGGAAAAAAAAAAGTTTCTGTCTTTCAGCTGTAAGGTTTCTAGAAATCGGATCCTCTCCCTGCAGTGTGTTTTAGAGTTGAGGAGATTTTAGGCTGGATGGGCGTGGGATGCAGTGTAACTGTATGCTTGTTTGGAAATCAGTGTGTCCCTGCCGTGTCACAAACCTTCAGAAGGGGTTTTAAAAGTAGTCATATGCGTGAACTGTACATTCTGCATTGAAAAGGTCAAAAATATGCCGTAAGCCTGGCCTAAGGCTAAAGCATGTGAATTACCGATCCGGCATGTGTTTATTTTCAGCTGTCTGAAAGCAGAACCTCTGCTGATATGAATAATAAGCAAAACCACGTTCTGTTCTGTAGCGTTTTCAGGACTCATCGTGCAGTACCTCTGCACCCAGCTCATGAGGACACAGCTGAACTGTATATTTTCATTTATTTCCTAAGGAACATGAAAAAATTTGTTTTGACATCTTCAAATTGAAGTGAATTTTTTTTATTTGGTTGTCTATAAAGTCATAGTCCTCGTGTTCACTCATATGTGTCTTGGTCAGATTGTCATGACAGAGTAATCCTGGCTGTTAGCTGTGCCTGTGAGTGGATTACTTGGACATGCATACGGTTATTTGATTGTGTTTGTTATTCTTTACTCCAAGCCCCCAGGGTGACAGTAACACATAACCAGTTGTTTCAGATTAGAATGGAATCTCTTACTTGAACAGTGACAAACAATGACGACGCACAGTGCTCTGATTGGTCCAGGCAGGACATGTGTGATGCTACTCAGAGCTGATTGGTCAGAACACCTCCTCTGTGAATATCCTGTTCATCTCACTGAAGAATGCTCAGATTTGACCCTTAACGTTGTAATATTTCTGATTTATGCCGGCAGGGGCATTCCATCTCACAGCTGTATGACCCATCAGAATTCTCACCTCTGGACCCTACGCAAGAGATCATATTTCCTCCAGAGCTACTGGTACATGTACATCTGGCCTTTCCACAAAGACTGGCTATAACATTACATTCATGTGCAGATTCCACACTTATCCTTATGTATGGAAAGAATAAAAAATTATGTTACACGGCCACATCGTCTGACTTGAATAACTGAATAACTTGCCATTTTTCTAAGGACATGCAATGCACCTTTAAGTACCGTGCAAATGCATACCAAATTCAGCTTTCCTAATATGTCCAAAGACACATACATCAGTGTTAGTCATGCATGTTGTCATTTTCATGTGTAATTGTAAAATATTTGATTTCAGGTAGTGTATCTAAAATACACCATTACTGAATGCTTTCAAACAGAAGACCAGGGTAGACCGGTGTATGCTATGGGCCGGGTGAGCATGTGTGTCCCAGCCTAACCGTGTTCTCTGCTCAGCAGCGTCTGGAGAAGAAGTCTCAGCGACAGCTGCGTTTCAAAGGGGAGAGGGTCCTCTGGGTCCAGCCGAGCTCCCTCTCAGAACTGCTGGACCTCAAGGCACAGTACCCTGCAGCCAAGCTGGTGGTCGGCAATACAGAAGTCGGTGAGGCACTTCCTTCAGAAAACACAAGAATGTGTTGCTTGGACAAATTCTATATTCTAGACTGTATGTCTAAACTTTCAGCTATAAAAATGACAGATTTATGTAGTTCAACTTTGATACATTTTGATACTACGAATTGATACATTTGAAAATATATTTAGTGTGTGCAGTGGTGATGTTTGAGGGGCTGGGATGGATGGTGGATGTGGACACAGCAGGGGTGAGCTGTTCTGCCAGCTCCCCACAGCGGGAATTCTTCATAGCTGTTGCATACCATGAATGTGCACATGGGCAGAGTCAGTAGGACCTGATTACATAATTTTAATATGGCTGATGGACTTGCAATGTGTTCATGTTTTACAGGGTATAGATTCCCACACAATGTCAGACATTCATATTTCATATTTGTGTGATGTTAAACTATAATGACTCTGTGAGCAGAGTAAGGACAAAGAGCCCTGTTTTTTTAAATGTATGCTTTTTTCTTCTGCCTGGAAGTGATTTAAATTGACATTTAAATATCTGCCAGGCTGATCTTGCTAGATGACTAAAATGACAAGAAAAGGTTAAACCAAACAAAGCTGCTGTTGGAGTGTGCTGGCTAACTAATAACCTTGAACAGTCACATGACCTGTGATGATGTCATATATAGACCAACTCATGCTAGCCTAGCATTTGCCAGGTTGGCTTTACCCCTTGTTGGTCTTGCTATCAGTCTGTTGCTGAAGGGATGAAGGCATTATGGCTGCCCTAGCTTTATATTATTATGGCTCAGGGCCTTATATTAATATTCTGGCACAGCACTTGCAGTTAACGCCTCCCTCCGGTTGCTATGGAGATGTTTGAGGGGAACGTCAGCGCAAACATATAAGTGTGAAAGTGTATGGCATTGGGTCTGGGGTTTAGCACAGAAAGAGCAGCACTCAGTCTCGCGGTTCAGCAGTCATGCTACGATCAGCCAGAGCTGTGCAGAACATTCCTCACGTTATGGATTGCAGGCATGCTAGTTTGTCGTTCATTGGTGTTCATGTGTAACAAAGCTGGAGTATGACAGCAACTTTGGCTGCTGGGATTGGCAATGAGGTCGCTGGCCCATTTAAAGGACTGTGGATCATACTCTCCAGTATTTTGTAGTGTAATCTTTAGTATACTTTACTACTACTTTGATATCTTTACTACTACTTTACTAATGTAATATAACATACCACTTTGGTAACTTTAGTATACTACTGTACTTTGTTCAATATGCTAGTACTGTTCTACACCAGGTTAATGATATTATTTATTGTCTTCAAGGCATTGAAATGAAGTTCAAGAACCTCTTGTACCCAGTGATTCTGGCCCCGGCATTCATCCCGGAGCTGAACATGGTCCAGCACACAGAGGGAGGTGAGTCAGAGAGAGTCTGCCCATCCCCAGCCGATCTCTTGCCCTCTCTCCTCAGGCAGGCGTGTTCTGAATGTCCAACTGTGTCCCTCAGCCTCAGTCAATTAAATACTCTAAAACTTTCAACAAATATAATGGCACTGTAGGGTTATTGGTGGGATGATGTGAGGTCATTTTTTGCCACGCCTGACAGTTGAGAATTCTTTGAAGGCAGACAGGGAGACTCCAAGAACCATGAAATTAATCAAACAGAGCATTCTTTAGGAAATACTGCTTAAATCCATGGACACCTTGTACGTGGCTTCTAATTACATCACACTATTGACATTTAGTTATCCAGAGTGACTTACACAGGTTACTATTTTAACATGTCATTCATCTACTCAGCTGGATGTTCACTGAGGCAATTCTAGGTTAAGTATCTTGCCCAAGGGTACAGCAGCAGTGCCCCAGTGGGGAATCGAACCAGCAACCTTTCAGTTATGAGCCCTCTGCTCCTTAACCACTATGCTACACCGCCACCTGTCATTCCCATCATTCTGTGTGTTCTCATGCGCATAGAGATGCGAGTGGAACATCAGTGGAACGTTGTTAGAAAATTCTGCAGAGTGTGTCCAGCCCCATGCTTATACACAGCTGTAGTGGTGGAAATGTGTGGCATGCACACCTGCATCTGGTGAGACGCCGTGTGTAATCAGAGGGGCCTCTGAAAGGTGCAGCGAGGTGCTCTTGGCTGTTGCAGGGATCCTGTTTGGAGCGGCCTGCACCCTGACCCTGCTGGGGGAGGTGCTTCGGAAGAGTGTGCAGGACCTCCCCTCCTACCAGACGGAGGTATTCCGGGCGGTTCTAGAGCAGCTGCGCTGGTTTGCCGGGCAGCAGATCCGAAATGTTGCGGTAAGCCAACCGCACGGCACCTCCAACCGAACTGCAACCACACTGCAACCTTGTAACATGTTGTGAATCTGACTCAGCATCTCCAACCACTTGTCTAGTAACTCCTTTCTGTAATTGTATTTGAGATGCAATCCAACCAGATTAGTTGGCTCCAACCTTGCACTGCTTCACATTTGCATTATATGACCTTTACACATCTTGCTCTTGTGCCTGTTGTTTGCTCACTATTTGCACTTTTGCAGCTCCAACCTGCAAATGAATACATGAATAAATGTAAATGTAACCACACTGCAACTACAACCACACAGCATCTCCAACCACACTGCAACTCCAACCGCACTGCAGCTCCAACCGCACTGCAACTCCAACCGCACTGCAACCCCACTGCAGCTGCAACCGCACTGCAGCTCCAACCGCACTGCAACCCAACTCCAACCGCACTGCAACCCAACCGCACTGCATCTCCAACCGCACTGCATCTCCAACCACACTGCAACTCCAACTGCACTGCAACTCCAACCACACTGCAACCGCACTGCAGCTCCAACCGCACTGCAACCGCACTGCAGCTCCAACCGCACTGCAACTCCAACCGCACTGCAACCGCACTGCAGCTCCAACTGCACTGCAGCTCAGGGCCTCACTGCATTACTCTATACATCATTACAACAAGTCTGAGCAGTTTGAATGTGCCTGTTCAAATCCAGAGAAAGAATATGTCAGTTGTGTACTGGTGTAAGATCCCTCAGGTTACCTGTTGTCCTGTTGTTCTCAGGCTATAGGTGGCAACATAATGACTGCCAGCCCCATTTCAGACCTCAACCCTGTGTTCATGGCTGCTGGCTGCAAGCTCACTCTGCTGTCCAAAGGTGAGCTGTCCCTGGCCTCCTGCCTCATGTCACTTCCTGTGCAGGGGTCAAAGGTCTTTACATTGTGTGATGAAATGATTAGGCAGATGGTACAGCTCAGCACTCTCACTGTCCTGCCCTGGATGGGCCTGGCAAAGGAGACACTTACCTGCCAGGTGCTGAAGGATGCAGCAACAGCAAAGCAGTGATAATGTTCTGACAGCATGAATTCACACACCACTGCAATCCTGAACTCACCCTGTTTACCGCAATCTGACCGAGGAATGCCATGACTCATCTTTCTGTGGGAGAAGAGAGAAAGTTAATAATTTGTTGTAAATTGTAAAAACACCTTGTGTTTCCCAGGATGAAGCAAGAATAGCACAGAGGAATCCTGGGTAATTATACCAAAACAAACAGAACAGAACAGAAACTTAACCGTATGCTACACAGTTTTAAATGAACTGTAGGATATCACATGCCCTTTCAGAAAAGTTATGGATTTGAATTTATGATGGATGTTTTGCTTAGGTTTAATTGTTTGCATGTAGCTGAGACGAGTGAAAGAATCTCTCCATGGACCAGGTGGCAAACGAGTGCTTCAGATGGATGATAGATTCTTTACTGGCTACCGAAGGACAGCCCTGAAGCCTGAGGAGATCCTGGTCTCCATTGAGATCCCCTACACAAAAAAGGTGAGAAACCCAACACACAAACTGGTGAGAAACCCCCAACAAGGCACACAAACTGGTTCAGCTGGGATGTGTACTGTGAGTATTAATGTCACTAGTATTTATCCAGTTTATTTATGTGCATTCCTCCACTGAATGTGGTAAATGTGTTTTTAAATTTATTGGATGGACATGTTGTGTGTGAATGTCAAAAATGCCAATAATCACAAACAATCTCTCTCTGCTGACCCATAAGGAAGCTAAAAACCAAAGGGAGGGAGAGGGAAATGGTGCATTCTGGGATACATAGATGCCGCTGGGTGGTGCTGAGTTCCTTTATCAGGTCCGCTGCTCTGTTCCAGGGCCAGTACTTCTCTGCCTTCAAGCAGGCCCCTCGACGGGAGGACGACATCGCCATTGTAACCTGTGGGATGAATGTTGTGTTTGAGGAAGGCACCAACTCTGTGAAGGACCTCCGGCTCAGCTACGGAGGAATGGCCCCCACCACAGTGCTGGCCAAGAACACCAGCAAGCAGCTCATCGGCAGGTCAGCTCAGACACAGTCAAAGGAAGACCTGTGAAGAAGGATACTGAGGGCTGCTCTCTGGAAAAACTACCTTTAATTTTCAGTTTTCATTTAGCATGTATATCTAAGTAAAATCATGTCCCATGATGCCTCAGTGTGGTCGGCGCTAATGGCAGTGTATCGCCATGCAGGACCTGGAATGAGGAGCTGATGCAGGAAGCCTGTTCCCTATTGGCTGAGGAGATGACCCTTGACCCCTCAGCCCCTGGTGGAATGGTCACCTACAGACGCACGCTGACGATCAGCCTCTTCTTCAAGTTCTTCCTCACTGTCCAGCACAAGATGGCGCGGGATTTCAATGCGGAGGTGAGAAAGGCTGCAGGTGTGAGGGGAAGGGGGGCAAACTGGGGTCCAAGTATCAGTAAATCCATCAATAGCACGGTTGGACTGAGAGTGGAAAGAGCAAGTGAACAGGCTCTAAGGTTGCATTTAAACTGCACACAGGAGATGGGTTACTGTTGCATGTACACAATTATGGACAGTACGGTCATGGTACATGGGTTAGCATACCTTTAGCCGAAGGTTGGTCAGTACTTTTTTTCAGTTCAATGACTGTATTCTTGATATGTTCCTGGTGTTCACATATGTGTAGCATGTGGTTAGCTCACTGATCACATGCCGTCGGAAAGTTTAAACTTTTTCAGCACTTGCATGCTGACTTGCCTGCTGTTACCCTTAACAATAGTTTCAGCTCCCCGATGCGTCTCCCTGCTGAAATGATGAACTTCCAGTCTGAAGCAATGCACTCAGTGCACAGGCTGAACTTGCCATTACAGTCTCATCAGGCCTGTTCAACAGCTGAGACATAACTAATTTCAGAATGTGGACCGTATCCATTTGCATTCCGATAAGGGGAATGTGTCTTCTGAATGCTGTCTTTTTAAACCGATATGACAATATGCAAATATTTAGAATAAGTGAGGCTAGTTACCCGAGGACACCGTAATGGAAATACAGCCGCACATTAAGCATGGAGTCAGTAATGCATGCACAATTCTCTGAGAAAGAATTCTAATGCCGCGTTCCTTTCCATGCTCCCCCCCCGCAGGGCATTCTCATGGAGGATGTGAGACCTGACTATGCCAGTGCTATAGAGCTCTTCCACAGGGACACGCCCTCCAGCGTTCAGCTCTACCAGGTACACACACCTCTGCCTCCGCCCACTCCTGGCTGTCTCTCCACTCAGTTTATCCATATGAGTGATGCTTCATCCAGATTCATAATAAGATTTTCAAGAAAAGTTTTTTGGGAGGATTTCAGATTTGATAACGGCACACTTAGTCCTTTAGTGTATCTGTGTTCAGTGTTACCCTCTCCTCTTTGGGTTCAATACACTCACTCAATTTCCTTTTTGGATCAATAAAATATTATCTATTCATCTATTATCTATGTGCTACACTGTAGCAGCTACAGTTATACGTCAGCTGTTGGGTCTTTGGATTTGTGGCATGCCAGAATTTCCAATGTGCCATTCTAAAAGAGAGCGGATTCATGGATTACGGAGATCTGTGAGGAAGTTCCTCGCCTGTGCGCTGTGTGACATCACAACTTATGCTGCGCCCCCCAGGCAGTGCCCCCAGGGCAGAACGACGTCGATGTGGTGGGCCAACCCATAATGCACCTGTCAGCGTTGAAGCAGGCCACGGGGGAGGCGGTCTACTGCGACGACATCCCCCGCTTCGAGAACGAGCTCTACCTGGCACTGGTCACCAGCACCAAAGCGCATGCCTACATCCAGTAAGTGCGACGGTGTATGGCGGCGATGGTCACCTCAGCAACCGCAGACCACGCAGGGGTGTGACCTGTTCCTTGTGTCACACCTGGCAGGTCCATTGATGTGGATGAGGCCCTGTCTCTCCCGGGCGTGGTCACCTTCCTGTCTGCCAAGGACATTCCCGGCAGCAACCTGACAGGACCTGCAGTCTACGACGAGACCGTACTGGCTGATGATATGGTGACTTTATTGAGGGGGGATTATTGTGCTGATGGGTACAGGAGAAAGTGAATGAAAACAGGGATGAATAAGGTTCACCTTATAAAACCTTATGCTGGCTTTTCCTTGAATACTAAAATTATGTTATTATATAATTTTCATTATAAATATATACTGCAGAATTATGTATTTTATACATGTATTTTAAGCTCAAACTGTATAAGAATAGGTTGTTTTTGAAGGGGCAAACTTTATGCACTTTGCTATTACTGGTAGGATAAAAAGCGAGTGTTAATTTTCTAATAAATCTAATAAATCCGCAGTACTAGTCTTCTCAAACTAATAAATCCTTAGCCAAATTATGCAGCCATTTCTATGATTTTGTATTGTTTCCAGGCGAAGAAATTGTAAACTGCTACCTACAGTTGTGATCACTCACTAAATGTTTAGAAACATCTTAACAAGAATTAAACACAATTTACAGTGATTTTTCTAGTGCTTACTGTGCTAGTATGTCATGCATGCCGATAAGTGCTGCTTATTCATACATATTTATAAAGCTCTGGACTGGGATTCTCAATCACTGACAAGAGAGTGTAACTCAGTGTCTGCCTCTCCCAGGGTGGTGACCCAGTTTGCCGGCCTTGAAATCCCGATTGTGACGCTTGATGCATTGTTCATTTAAAAATATATGAATGTAGCTGTAGATCTGGGGCCAGGTCAGTGTGTGACTATGAAATGAGCGCGTTAAGTGTGCGAGATCACATGAGATCACAGCTATCTGCGGGGCCACTGCTGCGGACGCTCTGAGACTCCGCAGCGTTCTGGTCTTGTGTCAGATCAGCTCACATGTGGCTCAAGTGACTCTCTCTCTCTGTCACCCAACTTACGCCATTCACAGAGTCAATTCCCCTCTTTTATAGGATGCAGGCCATGAAGTTTAGCCAAAATTCAGTCAAAACTCTATCCCAACCATTCTGTTATAATGGTAAAACTTTAGGCCAACCATTAAAAAAAAACACAAATTGTGTATTTTTATGGAAATGTCAAAATGTACTACACATATCAGAAAATATATGAAGAGGGTCCGTTTATAGAATATGTTTGTCATTATCATAAATCATTGGGCTGTTGCTGAAATAGCATCTGAGAGAACTTATTAGTTTTGCCTGCAGCGTGCTTTGCTTGATGACGCTGGTGTCAGGCATCGCTGTCCTCTGAAGCAGTGTTGGGGGAGGCGGGGAGGCAGGGAGTGGAGGACAGCCTTCCTCTCCTCTTCCACACAGCGTCAGCGCTGATGGGGGGTCACAGCCATCAGACACGCCTCTTATGTTTACAAATCCACTTTGGTGTCCGGCAGTTACAGTGTGAGCGCACGGCCGCTCAGCTGAGACGCCGTGACGTTGACGTTAAACTGGCCCTCTCTCCACGCTCCTGTGCCCCCAGGTCACATGTGTGGGTCACATCGTGGGCGCCGTGGTGGCCGACTCCCAGGCCCACGCCCAGAGGGCAGCCAAGGCTGTGAAGATCTGCTACAAGGAGCTGAAGCCGGTCGTCACCATTCAGGTGGGTGCGGGGGGTGTGTGGGGGTGCGGGGGGGTCCCCTTCAGCCCCTACAGCCACAGGAAGACTCTGTCCTAAAGGAAAAAGCTACACTGACCCCTGTGACAGTGCAGTCATTCAGAAACAGATTTCAAACAGCCTATGACTGGCCGGGAGGAGGCCGCTCTCTGCAAGCTCAACAGCGCCCCCTATGGACAGCAGATCCTTCACGGACGGTCATTTATACCTGGGTCTCATTCTCTGCTTCATGCGATTGTTGTGCTTACAGTCGATTAGAAGCATGAATAGGGAACGTGCTCAGAGTTTAAGGGGAGGTTAAATATTTTTCCGGCTATCACCGCAGGCTCGTCAGCTCGTCAGCTCGCCACGCTTTTGCTGTGACCCCGCTGACCTCTGCGCTTCTGCCACATCAGCCTGATGTCACACAACCCGTCAGCGTTTTTCACCACATTTCCCAATTCACTGTTTCTCCACCACACGTCACAAAACAAGTACAACAAAGATCAGTCTGGATGAATCCTGTATTCAGTCTTCATTCATTTTTGTTTGTTATACAGCAGTATGAGGTCGTTAGTTGCTGTAATTAAAGGAAAAATGTTAAATGGAAAAAAATGGAGGTTCTGTTTAAATAATTTAGTCAGATGTAAAAGCAGGAGACCTGAGCACTGAAAGAGAGCTGTTCCAGCTGATGATGTAATAATGTGTCTCCAGCATGGGTGTGTCCCCAGGAAATCATGTGTTAATTTTGTGATTTATCTTTTTCCCCCACACAGGAGGCGATTGCGTGTAAATCATTTTACCTGCCTGTGAGAAGCATAGAGAGGGGGAACCTGGCACAGGGATTCCAGGAGGCAGATCACATACTGGAAGGTGGGCTGCCTTCCACCTGTTTCCACACCTGTCTGCACACCTGGCTCCACACCTGTCTGTACACCTGGCTCCGAACCTGTCTCGCTCCACAGTGCTCAGTCAGAGGCTAGCAGGGACTGCAGAGCATCTGAGTTCATGAAAGACATCAATCACAAAAAAACATGCAAAAGGTGATTTAAAATGAGTCTGTGAAACCTGGCACAGGCAGTTTAAGCAGGGGATTCTCCTTGATCACCACAGACAGAACATCAGTCAGTCAAAATGTGCATCTACAGAACAAAGCTGAGTGTCATTCCCAGGTTCACGCTTTGAATTGCACACTTTAAAGCAGATTCGGTCTCAGATGCTGCAGGAATGATGTGGAACATACACAGGAACTGTAAAAAGAGACTTTGGCCTTAACCTTAACCCCTGACCTACTGACCGCCTTAACCCCTGACCTACTAACAACTACATTGCTGTTACTTTAAAGAGCCTCAATCAGCAGTAATGTAGAGTATTCTCCCCACCCGCACGGTGCCATTGCATGTATTTTGCGGTACCTTTACTGATCAGACATGGCCTTCACGCCTCCTCTGACTCAGCTCTCTGCCTCCGTCACCACAGGGGAGATGCACATCGGCGGGCAGGAGCACTTCTACTTGGAGACAAACTGCACCCTCGCTGTTCCCAGGGGGGAGGACGGGGAGATGGAGCTGTTTGTGTCCACCCAGTCCATCGCAAAAACGCAGGTAACGCCCCCGCCCCCGGGGACCTGATGGGTGGTGCAGTCCTCTCACTGCAACGCCCACGGCATTGTGCTGAGAGAGTATGCAGATACAGGTGGAGCACAGCGGAGAGCGGTGGGGCCCTGAAAACAGCCCAGCCCTTTCCATGTCACTGAATCCTCAGCTTGGATTTAGCTGTCAGCAGAAAGGAGACATGCTGTAAAGTGATCCTACAAAGCCTGATGATACTTTCCAGTAGAACATGTTTTCTCAGGCCTCAGTCCAGTCTTTGTTTCTTGTCTTGATGCTTGGAAATTTAGCAATTGGTTGCCAAGGCTCTGGGAGTCCCAGCCAATAGGATTGTGTGCAGGGTGAAGAGGATGGGCGGGGGCTTCGGGGGCAAAGAGAGCAGGAGCACAATCCTCTCTACAGTGGTTGCCCTGGCAGCGAACAAGTAGGTGGAGCCATCGTCCAAAACATTCTGACTCTGGCAATAATGTCAGATAACCTGAATATACCTCAGTGATATACAGAAATATTGTATTAGCAGGAACATTATCATATTAATCAGGTCACTGTGAAGCTCAGTACTAGTAACATCACCCATTGTGCAGAGTTACACTTACAGTATAAAAACTGTGGGTATGAATATGAATATAGAGGCTGTGAGTATAAATATGTAGTTGCAGAGAGTGTAAACTGTAGAGGAATGTTTCGAGTCATCGGGTCGTTTCTGGGTTTCTCTCGTGTGTCAGAGTGAAAAAGCCGGTCCGCTGCATGCTGGACCGAGATGAAGACATGCTGCTCACGGGCGGCCGTCACCCATTCTTCGGCCGCTACAAGGTAGGACGCTACGGTCACAGATCAGCAGTGCCCTGCCCTCCTCCAGAGTCACTGACACCTTCAGTCACTTTAATTCAGCTGCTCTCACACGGCTGACTGTGCTTCAGCTCACTCCACATCTCAGAGTTCACGGCAGCTTGAGGAGTCTGGTGAGGTATGACAGAGCCATTAACCCTTGTGACCACGGACTCATGTGCCACATTGGTTATTAAACTGATGCTTCTTCCCCCTCTTTCAGTGTTCTGCATGTTATTACTGTGCACAAAAGGCCGTTGATGTGATTTTTCTGTTTAGGTGGGCTTCATGACAACTGGAAGGGTAGTTGCTCTCGATGTCACCTATTACAGCAACGCTGGAAACTCTATGGATCTCTCACTGTCAGTAAGTGATCACCTTATTTTGTGAATTATTATGTGATTATGTGTAATTATTATGTTCACCCCATCAAATACCGTGTGCATGTGGTGAAAGCCATGAAGAGGCATGCATAGCTCGTCTTTTTGCTTTAGATCATGGAGCGGGCGCTGTTTCACATGGAGAACTCCTACAGCATCCCGCACATCAGGGGGACGGGCTACATGTGCAAGACCAACCTGCCCTCCAACACCGCCTTCCGAGGGTTCGGCGGGCCCCAGGGTATGATGGTAGCGGAGAGTTGGATGAGTGACGTGGCACTGCGCTGCAGTCTACCTGCCGAACAGGTGAGTGCGGACACTGATGCGTGTGGCTTATTTTTCTATTATCATTGTCATTTAGCAGTTGCCTTCAACCAGAACAGCTTACAGTGCTTAACAATAAGACTTACTGAGGACAGTTATCAACAGAGACCTACACTTACAGTAGAAATCAATTTCAGTACATCAAGAACAGGTTACACCTATTAAATAGAAACCTATTAATATGCGAGGAAATGAATGATCAAAGGATAAGTGGTTAACAACATACGCACAGGAAAAATGGGTTATTTGGGAAATATGTACTCACTGAGTGAAGCATGTTTACTCTGCCTTCCGGAGACAGAGGAAGATAGTGGAAGGCAGTAGGAGACCATGCATTCCTCATGTTGGACTCCATTGTGGTGTCCCCACAGGTGCGCAGGATTAACATGTACAAAGAGGGAGACCTGACACCCTTCAACCAGCGGCTGGAGCAGTTCACCATAGACCGCTGCTGGGATGAATGCCTCTCCCTCTCCCACTACCACCAGCGCAGGACGCAGGTCGAGCAGTTCAACAGGTGAGAGTGGGCCGTTCGGCACTGCTGACGAGCTCAGCTGGGAAACGCATGCAGACTGACTGATTCAGAATTACAGCCACACCCTACCATTTATACATGGACATTGTTAACAGAGCTAGTGAATAGGGTGGCAGTGTGGCAGACTGGTTAAGGAGACTTTACATTACATTAGATTATTGCCATTTAGCAGAGGCTCTTATCCAGAGCAACTTACATTGGTTACATGTTATCCATTTATACAGCTGGATATTTACTGAGGAAATTCTGGGTTAAGTACCTTGCCCAAGGGTGCAGCATCAATGCCCCAGTGGGGAATCAAACCTAACCTTTTGGCCATGAGTCCTGCTCTTTAACCACTGTGCTACACTGAGACCCAGAAAAGGTTGTAGGTTTGATTTTAAAATGGGCCTCTGCTCTTGCACCATTGTCTAAATTGTCAGTAAATGTATAAATGGATAACATGTAAAACCTTCAGCCATGTAAGCTGCAGAGACTGCACAATGTAAGCCCAGCTCAGATGTACAACAGCAGTGCTGTATCTGCAATGTGAACCTATGAACACGTACAGTAATAATGAAACCAATTTTCTACCTGCGTGACTCTGCCTGACACTGTTCCCTGAGACATTACTGTCTGTCTTGTTAGAGAGAGCATCAGACTCGCCTTTTCCTTGTTCAGTTGCTAACCTTATGTAAAGGTAAGAGCAGCATAACAGCTCTGTCATGTGCAGGCAGCACCGCTGGAAGAAACGAGGACTCGCCATCATCCCTACAAAATTCGGCATCAGCTTCACTGCAGTCTTCCTTAATCAGGTAGCCTCAGTGTGTGTGTGACAGTGTGTGTGTGTGTGTGTGTGTGTGTGTGTGTGAGATGCTGTGCTATAGCTTACTGTGTGTGTGTGTGTGTGTGTGTGTGTGTGTGTGTGTGTGTGTGTGCTTGCTGTGCTATGTGTGTGTGTGTGTGTGTGTGTGTGTGTGTGTGTGTGTGTGTGTGTGTGATGTGTGTGTGTGTGTGATGTGTGTGTAGCTGTGTGTGTGTGTGTGTGTGTGTGTGTGTGTGTGTGTGAGATGCTGTGCTATAGCTTACTGTGTGTGTGTGTGTGTGTGTGTGTGCGTTAGTGAGATGCTGTGCTATAGCTTACTGTGTGTGTGTGTGTGTGTGTGTGTGTGTGTGTGAGATGCTGTGCTATAGCTTACTGTGTGTGTGTGTGTGTGTGTGTGTGTGTGTGATGCTGTGCTATAGCTTACTGTGTGTGTGTGTGTGTGTGTGTGTGTGTGAGTTGCTGTGCTGTAGCTTACTGTGTGTGTGTGTGTGTGTGTGTGTGAGATGTGTGTGTGTGAGATGCTGTGCTGTGTGTGTGTGTGTGTGTGTGTGTGTGTGTGTGAGTTGCTGTGCTATAGCTTATTGTGTGTGTGTGTGTGTGTGTGTGTGTGTGTGTGTGTGTGTGAGATGCTGTGCTATAGCTTACTGTGTGTGTGTGTGTGCTGCAGGCGGGGGCGCTGATCCATGTGTACACAGACGGCTCGGTTCTGCTGACACACGGCGGTACTGAGATGGGACAGGGGCTGCACACCAAGATGGTGCAGGTGGGGAAACTGGCGGGGGGGGGGCTCCTGTCTAACAAACTGCTACTTTACTTTGGGAAGTGCCATTAGTGCACTTTACAGTGCTGCTCTATTTTGCGATTGTGTAGTGAGGGCTGTTGCTCTGCTGCTGACAGACACTGGTGTTATGTTGAGTCTGGGATAGGGAGTTCAACAGCACAGTGTGTGCGGGGTTATTTTATGGTATATGGTGTTATTATTATTATTTTATTTATTTTATTTTCCTTTTTTTATGATGCGCAGGTGGCCAGTAGGACTCTGGGCATCCCGACCTCTAAAATCCACATCACTGAGACCAGCACTAACACTGTGCCCAACACCAGCCCCACTGCCGCCTCAGCCTCCTCAGACCTCAACGGCATGGCCGTCTACGTAAGCCCCGCCCTCCGTCTGCCTGTCAGCCCAGGAATCAGCCGGCTGCTTTTCTCATACTTGGCCAGAAAACACTGAGGAGAAAGCTCCAAGAAGGGTTAACTTCGGGCCACTCATAAATCAGAATGAGATGGAAGCTGGTATCAACCAAGCCAACAAAGTCCATGCTGCATTTTAGTCATGTGATGTGAAATATGCAGATACTTATACATGTAAAATGCTAATGATGGCGTATTTGCAATTTTTCAAATAACAACTTTGCACGCAAAATCAAATGTTTGACTAATAGTAATGCAAAACAAACCTGGCAGCATTAGCCCTGTTTTGGGTGGTTCTGGCCCAGAGTGAAAGCTGGTGTGTTTTCTGAGATGGTGTGTGTTCTGTTCCTCTGAGAGGGTGTGTGTTCTGTTCCTCTGAGATGGTGTGTGTTCTGTTCCTCTGAGAGGGTGTGTGTTCTGTTCCTCTGAGAGGGTGTGTGCTCTGTTCCTCTGAGATGGTGTGTGTTCTGTTCCTCTGAGATGGTGTGTGTTCTGTTCCTCTGAGAGGGTGTGTGTTCTGAGATGGTGTGTGTTCTGTTCCTCTGAGATGGTGTGTGTTCTGTTCCTCTGAGAGGGTGTGTGTTCTGTTCCTCTCAGAATGCCTGCGAGACCCTGCTGCAGCGTCTGGAGCCCTACAAGACCAAGAACCCGAAGGGAGCCTGGGAGGACTGGGTCAGTGCTGTGCCCCTGTGCCAGGCACATGCTCAGGAATCTCCTTCATCCAATTAAATCATTGCGATGCGTTTTTCTCCTGCCACTCTCAAACCAAACAGCAAGACATGTACAGCACACACACACAAACTGAGAGGAAGTAAGACTTACCTACAACTCGACAAAACCATTGGCTCTGTCCCAAATGACACTCTGTTCTGAACTTCGCCAATAATCTCCTCCCTTTCATTCAGCAATGAACTCTGGGATAGAGATGAAATGCTTCCTGGAAAATGTGCAGCTGATGCATCTCTCTGGCGATTATAGTAGGACATCTGGGTGCTTTAAATCATGCCGCACCATCCATGCAATCAAAGTGTGAACTTTTAGTGGCTGTGCATATATGATAAGTGTATTACCCAACATGCTAATGTGTGACCTAGGACACGGCCATTAATTTATAGAGGATACAGAAGTACAGCTGTTCTCAGAAAGCAGTAACTGAGTTAGGTCTACTTGTTTCCTTTTCAGGTGAAAGCGGCCTACTTTGACCGGGTGAATTTGTCTGCAAATGGGTTTTACAAGTAGGTTTGACTGAAATAGGTTTCCCATTATTGAAACCCTCTGAAAACCCTTTAACATATTGTCTCATTATTTAACATGACATTATTTTGTCCACAGCGCAACCTACTTAGCCATAATATTAATTTATATAGCTGAATGTGTTTAATGATCCAATTCAGGTTAAATACTTTGCTCAAGGCTACAATACCAGGTGTCTGCAACTAGGAGTTGAACCTGCAACTTTAAGATTTCAGTTTAATAATTACAAAGCAATGCCGGCATCCAGGGAAGAAGTACACGTGCCACATATTTGCATGCGTTTGCTGTTACTTGCTTGGACAGTTACCAAAGTAAACAGTTTATCTGCTTTAGGTTTATGGGTATCTTATTTATTGTTTATTTGTCACTGTGAATGTAGTTAGACTACAATGGTTACCATTATATGCATTTCCATTCAAGACTGTTGTCTATTAACCATTGGACGAAGAGCAGTGTCAGAGGTTGCAGTGGTTGGATTAGTGGCAGAAATGTGTTGTTTTTTGCATTATTTTTTTCTTCCTCCAGAACTCCTGACCTGGGATATGACTTTGAGACGAATCAAGGAAGACCATTTAACTACTTCAGCTATGGCTGTGCCTGCTCCGAGGTGGAGATCGACTGTCTGACAGGAGATCACAAGGTGAGAGGATCAGACTGAGGGGAACAACATTACTTTCAGGCCAGATTCAGCATATTGGACCTTCAATTCTTTAAAATGTTCCTCATCCCACTAACAACGATGATGATTATTAAAAATACAAATGCTATTTTAATAGTCAGTGTGATGAATGTGAATCAGAGAAGGATATTAATGACTGTCATTGGGGGCGATGTGACTGGTTAATGTGCTTTTAGGAGCCAGCTGTGATGAATCTGAAAATGATGAAAGCTTTTAACTTCTCCCTCTTAGAACCTCCATACCTCCATCGTTATGGATGTTGGCAAGAGTCTGAATCCAGCCATCGACATCGGACAGGTGCAGTGTAGTTACATTTATATATTTATTTCTGAAAACCGTTTCTCTAAAAAACTGCAACCTTGTTTTAAAACTGAAAATCTTTTCCAGAGTGTTTGTTTATGACTCTTGAGGATGACGGTGGTGGGGGTGGGGACAGCATGGTGACGTGTGATTGGTCGGTGCAGGTGGGGGTGGGGATAGCATGGTGACATGTGATTGGTCGGTGCAGGTGGGGGTGGGGACAGCACGGTGACGTGTGATTGGTCGGTGCAGGTGGAGGGGGCGTTCATGCAGGGCGTGGGCCTCTTCACCCTGGAGGAGCTGCGTTACTCCCCCAAGGGGGTCCTGTTCACCCGAGGCCCTGGCATGTACAAGATCCCGGCTTTTGGAGACATCCCCACCGAACTGAAGGTGTCGCTGCTCAGGGACGCCCCCAACGACAAGGCCATCTTCTCCTCCAAGGTGAGAGCCAAGAGCAGCCAGTCAGTTCTGAGGTCCTGTCCCAACACCACAATTTCAACCCACAGATCTTACACACGCTAGTATGGGGTTAAAGAGCATAGATCAATATTAGTGTTAAATTTATTTCCGATTGTTTTCAATCCCATAAAGGTGTATTATGCTGCAAACAATGTACAAAGCACATAGTGTGTAATGATTTTACAGTGAGCGGATGCACGCATTTTGATTGGCTGTTCCTGCCACGCCCCCCTGCTGCAGGCTGTAGGGGAGCCACCGCTGTTCCTGGCAGCCTCTGTGTTTTACGCCATCAAGGATGCCATCACCGCCGCCAGGGCGGAGTCAGGCCTCAGCGGACCCTTCCGATTGGACAGCCCCGCCACCCCGGAGCGGATACGCAACGCCTGCGAGGACAGCTTCACCAAGCTGGTGCGTGACCCCGTCTCTGCGGCGTGGTCTCACCGTGTGTGACCCCGTCTCTGCGGCGTGGTCTCACCGTGTGTGAACCCGTTTCTGCGGCGTGGTCTCACCGTGAGTGACCCAGTCTCTGCGGTGTGGTCTCACCGTGCGTGACCCAGTCTCTGCGGTGTGGTCTCACCGTGTGTGACCCCGTCTCTGCGGTGTGGTCTCAAAGCCCCTGTGCATTCACACACCAGGTTTCTGACTGTTTAACTGATCCAAAGTTAACCGAAGCACTGATAGGCAAAACTGTGTAACATTTGCTTGCAATTTTCTGTACAAGGGTGCCCTTTATATATTTATTTTAAGCTCCATCTCTGTACTCCATTCTACTTTAATATGTTCTCTATCAACAGTGCTTCCTTCCATAGACACTTATGTAATTCCTGAATGTGTTAGCTTGTTGAGCTCCTGAATGTGTTAGCGTGGTGAGCTCCTGAATGTGTTAGCTTGGCGAGCTCCTGAATGTGTTAGCGTGGTGAGCTCCTGAATGTGTTAGCTTGGCGAGCTCCTGAATGTGTTAGCGTGGTGAACTCCTGGATGTGTTAGCATGGTTAGCTCCTGAATGTGTTAGCATAGCGAGTTGACGTATGTGTCTGCCTTTTTCAGTGCCCTGCAGCAGAAGCTGGCACCTTCACACCGTGGGCAGTGCAGGTGTGAAGGAGGGGGAGGGGCTGCACTCACCTCCCTCCCAGGATTGCTGGACCCTGCATTGCGACCAGCAGGGGGCAGTCACACTGCAACTATGCCTCAGTCTGCACTTACAGCTGTGAAAACCGCACAACAGCCATGTTTCTGTGAATCTCTCATTGTTTTGATGCATTGGAATATTATTTAGCTACAGTTGCTAGCATGGATCTGAGGCTGAAAAAGATCATGGAACTTAAAGGAGAGAAAATGATTGGATGGTGGCAAGTGATGTTACTTTTTGTCTTTAATGATTTGATTCCATATTCAGACCCTGCTTATCTAATTTGAGTTAAGCTTACTGGCAAGTAATTTATTGCAAGTACTTATATTCAGAGTGTAGTTTGACATGAATGAAACAGATGTGCTCATCTGAGCATATCATGGGTAGAGCCATCATGTAATCTGCTGTCCACATCAGCAGCCTAATGACCATTCCCACTCTGAGAGTGCACACTGACCCTGCGCAGAACCACAGGGTGTGCTACAGCCACTGAATGCAGACAATAAAGACACTCACCGCTTCTACAGCATTGTGCTAAGACAATATACTAATGAGGGTAACCATTGCTAAAACCCATATACAGCATTCGAGAATAATGACATTGTTTTTTTCTCCACAAGAATATTAATAATCTGTAAAAATTGCAGGTATCAAATGAATGTACTATACATTAGGTGCCTTTCTTGCCACTGTGTCTTTCTCATTGGAATGCACAAAAACTGTGTGAAACTATAGCATAATGTTTATTTCTGTTCAGCTGGGAGTGGTCATGTTGTGATGATGTCAGAAAGTGAGCCAGAGAGTCAAGCTACACCTGTGAGGCAGGTGTAAACAGTGAAAAAGCAGTGTAGCTGAAGCCAGGTGTAATCATGGCATCACTTGCACCCTACAGGGTTCCAACAGAGAGAGCTGCATTGTGGGTAATGTTGTCAGGGCCTGGTCCATTGTAACTGTCACTGAAATTGAAACTGTCCAGTCATAAATGAAAAACCAGAGTTATTTCTCTTAATTTAACTTGCACATACTAACAATTATGTTTTTGAATATTTTACTTGAGTATTTGCACAGTGCCGTTAGACAGCAGAGTTGCACAGCTCAGATGAGATCAGCCCTTTTAAATTCAGACGCCTGCATTTCCCAAGACACGATGGAGACAGCGCAGGTGGCTGATTGAAGAATGTCGTCACATGTATACTGTAACATTTTGCAGCAATAATAATTAATAATTATGGATATGTAATATGAAATGAAATATACTTTACAAGAATACAATAATAATTAAAACAAAATACAGCTTTGTTGTATTTTTTTAAACAATAGTATACATGTGTCTACTGTTGTGCTATTGTATTGTGTATGTATTGTATTGGTGTATAATAATAATAATAATAATAATAATTATTATTATTATTATTATTATTATTATTATTATTGAGTATTTCAGTCAGAAAAGATTCCAGATATTTGGCTGGGTGTGAGGAGATGTTCACTGAGAGCTGTAGTCTGGAAAGCCTTCACAAACATCAAACATGCTAATGGCCCTAGAATGTTGGGAATTAATAATAAAATGTTGCTACTATTTTCATAATTATGCGATGTGCTTTCACAATAAATAACAAAGAATTGCTAAATATATATTTTTTGTTCTCAGGTATATTGCGTTAACACCCCAGTGTATTTACTGCCATAATTATATCATTACCTAGTTCGCCAAGAAAAAAATATGTCTGTATGATAAAGTATTAAATGCGGTTAGTCCGTTAATATTAATGTCCCGTCGACATGGTAAGGTATTTTCTGTACACATTGCTGAACGTAGATTGATGTTTTTGCGAGGGCGCTCCCACCTGTCATTACCTCTTTGCGCGTTGCTTGTGGAGGGTGATGTAGGAGACGCACCTTACAGCTGATCCTTACACCGCAAATCAAGTTACGTAGGAGGCCATTCAGTGGGAGAACAGGCGGCCATGGCAGATTTGCAGGACGATAAGCTTTACAGAGCGGAATATGCCAAGAGTGGACGGGCCTCCTGCAAGAAATGCAAAGAAAACATCCCGAAAGACTCGCTTCGAATGGCGATAATGGTGCAGGTAGGGGAGCGAAATGTGTCCTTGTGGAGTGGCGTACGAACTGTGTTCATGAACTTCAAAAACCATGAACTTACTTCGTTTTCAAGTGCTATTGGCAAACTAGTCTTAACTAAAAACGTATGAGCAAATTAGTTTATGAATATTAAAGTTCGACCTTTAATGCGTTCAACAATATATGAGCTGCCTACTTTTGTCTGCCCTGTCGCCTGAGAGAGTAGGCCGCTGGGAATGGAGCTTTCTATTTACCTTTAAACGCAGCGGAAATTAAATCAAATGTCCGATGTCTGTATGAATTTAAAAGAGAAATTAGCCGGCGATTTCTCGGAAATGTTGCCCATTCATAATTAAGAAATCAAGAGTGCTATCCTACTGATGAGCTTTAGGTCAGGCAGATTAAGAGTACTGTGCTGGGTTGCATCTTTTTATAAGTAATTCCGGCGAGGCAAACCCTCCACTTACGGATAAAACAAACCTACAAATAAGTGCGTATAAACAACCAAGACGCATTCTTGGAGTGTGCAAAGGGACTATTTATCACGTTCGTAATAAAGCATCATCACATTATATTTGTTTCACGATTATAACCTAAATGGTCTGTTCAGAATAGGTAAGCGCTTGCTTAACAAATATACACATGCTAAATATTAGTCTTCCCGAATCAAGAACGATAAATAATGCAAACTAAAAGGAATGACTGTATTTACCAGAGAGAAACAGGTGATGATATCTCTCACAGCACCATTGTTATGGACATGGAGAAAAACATGTTAATTTAAGGACAGTCCTAAATCAGAAATTTTTGATGCACATTAATATTTTGTCCTCCGATCATCAAGTTCCAGTATTTCGGTGTCGTGCCGCGTTCTGCACCTCTGCCGTGAAATGCACCCCCTCTGATTGACTCGCGAGGATATTGCAGTTTTTGATGAGAAAAAATAACCTGGAATGAAATAACCTTCATATTTGTTTAAAAAAAAAATACTGCAAGTAACAAGTTCATATACGTGTTTTTACTGCTTCAAAATAATAACCAACTAGTACTTCAACGAATTACTTGATAAAAATTGCCGTCGTATATTCCTGTGGTAGTTATTACAGATTACAAAGCTATACATTGGAAAAGAGGGACAATAACATCGGCGTAGCCTATGCTGGCAGGGTGTTTTGTGCTTACCCATGATTAATTTTGCTAAATTTATATATAAATATATATAGATAGAATATAATATAATATATATTATATAATATATATATAGACTGCGAAATATTGTGCAGTCTCTTCTTTTCAAGACAATCTGACTCGTATAGTTGCTTTTAGTCATCAAAAACTGCAATATCCTCGCGAGTCAATCAGAGGGGGTGCATTTCACGGCAGGGGTGCAGAACGCGGCACGACACCGGCATTTGCCCTGGTGCCATATTCTGCAGGAAGGTGCAGGACAGGCACTGGAGGGTGACACAGCTACATCCTACAGCTGAATTCTCTCTAGCTGATGAGTGGGAGGCCTGTCTGTATGGTCTGCTCCGTTATGTAATATAAGCAACAAGTTATGTAATATCAATACTTTTCTCTGGAAAGTTGCTTGCATCACTCAGGTACATTAAATTGTGACCTGATAGGAGTATGCTAATGTTGAATAGGATGTCTTCTGTGTAGTCTTGATGTGGCCTTCCACATGGTCAAATCTTTGCCATCAGGTAGGTTTGGACAGTGTTTCCAAAATCTCATCCCGGAGACCAACTTGTACTGGTTTTTATTCCAGGTGAGCTCTCAACTACCTGTATGTGATTATGGAATACTTTCTGTATTGACATCTACTCACTTAATCTGCTATAAATTCTTTGTCAAAAATATGTTGTTCATATTCATTGTAAATATCAGGCGCTTGAAGCAATTGGGCTTCAATTACACACATACAAGTCTGTATTCAGTTTCAAATTCAATCAATCCCAATCAATCAAATGTGAGCTCAGATGGCACAAAATACACTGTATGCAGAGATTACTTGATCGGTTTCACTCAGATGGGTGGATATTTTCAGATAACCTCTCATCCATCAGGCTGATCCTTCTCATGGAATTATTTATAAAGTGTCTGCTGGGCTTTCAAACTGCTATGTTTCTGAGGCTAGTTAACTCTAGCTGCTCGGTGCTCATATGTATCGTTGTTTGTAATCACTTGGCAGCTCCCTGAGCAGCTTAAGGCTGAATGCTTTCTGAGTGTGACATGGTTGCATTGGAGTTAGAGAATTACTACATCTGACTCAGTGTAATAACTTACAGAGTGGACATGTCACACATCAACCATAAAGCTTGATATTTGCAGAAGCAAGTCAGGTTCAGCAAAGTAAAGAATGTAAAGTGTAACCTGCTTAACCTGCTCAGTCTGGCTTAGGTAATGGAACATGTTACTGAGTACGTGAAGAGTTAAGTAATAAAAATTCAACACATTGTGAAAGCAGATCTCCCATCCCTGGTCCTAAACTGCCTTTTAGATTCCTGCAGCACAGGATGAGGGCTCTGTCATATCTGCACTGTCATAAAATCCAAAAGTTAAAAAGTTGATCCATTTTGGGCACAACTACAAAAGCATTGAAACAGGTCCCAGCTTGTATAATCCCAGCTGATCACAGCTGGCTGCCTGGAGGGCAGAGTTTGCATCACCCTGGTGTTGGTAGATCGGTGTTGTGTCTGTTGTTCTCCAGTCTCCTGCGTTTGATGGGAAAGTCCCCCACTGGCACCACCTGTCCTGTTTCTGGTTGAAAGCGGCAGTGCAGTCTCCTGCCGACATCTCCGGCTTCTCTGAGCTGCGCTGGGAGGACCAGGAGAAGCTCAGAAAGGCCATCGAGGATGGGGGCACTGCAGGAGGTACTTTTAAACCCTTTGTCCTGAATCCGTGTAACATGTATGAGGTGTACATTGATGTAGACAGCCAGGAATATGCATTATTAAGCTACCTAACTACACAGAGTAACTAATATGTATGCACTTACCTGTCAGCTGTCAACTGAAGACCTCTCTTTCTATCTGTCCATAAGATTTTGCTTGTCTAGTTTTACTTATTTGGTGCTCAAAATAACTACAGGATGTAACTCAAGGAAATATATAGTCTCCCTTTCCAAGTAAACGTGATGAAGACAGGTACAGAGGAACTTACTAAATATTAGGACATGAATAGCCCCCGTTTTCTGAAAGGGAATGCTACATTTCAGGGTGTTGTCATTAGAGCTACACTATGAGTTCTCAGGAATTCAAAAATGTTTTTTTTCTTTTTAGAAAATGTCGTCAGCATATTTTCAGCAAAGTATGATATTAGATAAAATTGATCATGATTTGATGTTGTAAACACATACATATTTACAACAGAAGTTACTAGTTTGAACCAGAAGTTTGAATAATGTACATATTATGTACATGGCTGTAGTTCTACCTGAAAGCTTCCTTTCCTCCTTCACGGCATTGCATTGTGATGTGGTGTCATCCTGTAATGTTTGTGCTTAATCACTGGAAAGCAGTTTTACGTACCGTAACACCTGTTTGCTGACAGGAGGAGGTGACAGAAAGGGAGGAGCTAAAGGGGAGAAGACCCTGAGTGACTTTGCAGTTGAGTACGCCAAGTCAAACCGCAGCACTTGCAAGGGCTGTGAGCAGAAGATAGAGAAGGTAAAGTATTTCAGCAGGTATGCAAGTGATGAAACCTGTTACTCGTTTATTTTAAGTGTACAAATTCAGGTAAATTACCTGAATCAAGGATACAGTAGCCATGACTTACCCTCCTTGCCAGTGTTTGTGTGAAGAACTGATGCTTTTCCTTCTGCCTGATTCTGGAACCCCTTAATGCTGGTGCATTGTGTGTTCCTCTATTTTCAGGACCAGGTTCGCGTGTCGAAGAGAACGGTGGACCCGGAGAAGCCGCAGCTGGGCCTGATTGACCGCTGGTACCACACCGCCTGCTTCGTGCAGCAGCGGGAGGAACTGGCCTTTCGGCCGGAGTACAACGCCACCCAGCTCAAGGGCTTCCTCTCCCTCAGCGATGAAGACCAGGCCGAGCTGAAGAAGAGGCTGCCGGCCGCAAAGAGACAGAGGCAAGTCTGACAAACAGACCCACAATCCACCTCCTCACCTCCACCTCTGAATGCTAAATGTAGCTCGGGCAATTCAAGTGTGATTCATGCTACATTTCAAAGAAGAAAGAAAAAAAGAATGCTTGGCTGTATAGTTGTGGCTAAACATTTAAAAACGTTTTCCGTCCTTACTTAAAATTGGCTGAAGGAGGACTTATAAATCTTTATTCTTTATTTTAATCTTTATTTTAGACCCCTACTGTGGGCCATTGTATGTATGGTACTATTCTATGTATACAGCCTTAATTAAGCCTGTTGCTACTGAAATCACAACTTGGATAGCCTCATAACAGGCTTTTTGATGGGATCATAAGGATGCATCAGAAAAGAAACTCGCTTGAAAAGTGTGCAGTTCTAATTTGCCACCTCTGCTGCATGCTTTCGTGCCTACAAGATTGACAGATGTTAGTGTTTGTGTGTTTTATTATTGTTTTGTTGTATTGGTGGTCATAAGTTTTATACATTTGTTAAATATAATGTTAAATATACAGTACATGTGTCTAGACAGTCACACTGGTGGCTTTGATTTTGAGTACAGTTAATTTGTACTTAAGTGAAATGAATGCCGCTGGATGCTGCAGGTAATTTTTTAACGTGCATCTGGCGTTTTACATAAATTATTTTTATTGAATGATTCTCTATTTCCCTCACACTCTTATTGGTCAAGATCTCCTCAAGCAAAACGTGTGGTTGTTTTTTTTATTTATACACCAGAAAGAGGAAGGCAGATGAACTTGATGCTGAAGGGACCTCCAAAAAGAAGAAAACAGACAAAGAGGCGAAACAGTTGGAGAAGCAGCTGAAGGTTTGAGATGGTTGTTCTTGTATTATAGTCAGGCTTCCAATACAGACATGAAGACTGAATTATCTTAGCAAAGGTGAGTCTGTTTGTTTGACCCATACCTGTATTTGTCTTCTGACTGTGGTGCAACAGATAGCTGCATCTTTGGGCCTCAAAAAATGGCAATCTTCTGGCCTGCAGGCTTACAAAATTGGTTGGATTACTAGCTTGCTAGCTACCTTAATTCAAATATAAACTGCTTATGGTCATCCATGTAGTCTGATAGTGAATAAATGTGCTTCTCACCAGCCATGAAGCAAGCAGGCAGCTGAAGGCTCTCTCACTGGGAATGCTGAGGATGTTGTGCTGTATTTCTGCAGGGATACCCAGCTTTATCGAGTGAGCTAGCTACTGTTGCTTACTCCTCTTACTGAGAAGTGCTTTGTTGCCATAGGAACAGAATCAACTCATCTGGACCATCAAGGACAAGCTGAAGAATTCCTGCTCTACCAGTGACATGAAAGAGCTGCTGATCAGCAATGATCAGGAGGTGCCTTCAGGAGAGTCCAGTGTAGGTCCTGCCAATGCACCTGTTGTGTCTTTATTTAATCTTCAGAAGAAACAGACTTAAGCCATTTTTAAATTGTGGATAAAGAATTTAAGAGAAGTTTGTTCTGTAACCTGTAAGGTCAAGATATAATCATTTGCCAAATTCAGTGTTATGTTACATTACATTACGTCATTTAGCATACGCTTTTACCCAGAGCAGCTTCCAAATGTTAATGTTTGTTGTAAACATGAATTTTGCTGTAATCTAGTAGAGTGTGGTATTATCATCCCCCAAGCAGCAAGCCTTTTAACAAGGGAATCGTTCACAGTACGTTTTCTGTTTACAATTCCAGCACAGTTTGGGAAGAGAATTTGGCATGAACATTTTCTCCCAGTGTGTTCTGTCATAAGTGCCCATCTGTGTGCGTGTTAGTCTGTGATAGCCTGTGTTCGTGCGTGTGTGCCTGTGTTGACCTATGCTAGCTTGTATTAGCCTGTGTTAGTGCGTGTTTGCCGATGCTGGCCTATGCTAGCTTGTGTTAGCATTTGTTAGCCTGCATTAGCGCATGTTATCCTGTGTTAGCACGTTTACCTGTGTTAGCATGTCTTAGCCTGTGTCAGTGCTTGTTTGTCTGTGTTACCCTGTGTTAGCCTGTGTTAGCGTATGTTTACCTGTGTAGCATGTGTTAGCCTGTGTTAGCGCTTGCTTGCCTGTGTTAGCGCTTGCTTGCCTGTGTTACCTTGTGTTTGCCTGTGTTACCCTGTGTTTGCCTGTGCTAGCGTGTGTGTTTGCCTGTGCTAGCGTGTGTGTTTGCCTGTGCTAGCGTGTGTGTTTGTCTGGCAGATGGTGGACCGGCTGGCAGACTGCCTGGCGTTTGGAGCTCTGCAGCCGTGTGAGGAGTGTGGGGGCCAGCTGGTCTTTAAGGGTGACGCATATTACTGTAACGGGGACATCTCTGCCTGGACCAAGTGTGTCTTCAAGACACAAATACCTAACCGCAAGGCCTGGGTCACACCCAAGGTGAGTCTTATTGGGAGCGTTTCACATACACATTCTGTGTAAATTCCCATTCAATTGTGCCTAAAATGCCGATAATGTGGTAATGTGAAACACATGCAAATGTGAGGGATTTGATTGCCATCCCAGTTCCTGTCTGCAAGCACATGTAGCAAATACACTGTGTGCAGGAAGTACAGTCACAGTTTTAATTGCATGACAGTGCATGTTGCAGAAGGTGAATCTTGCTGCTGAATACCCAGGAGATTTCCCTGTTCCACAGGAGTTTCACGAGATCCCCTTCCTCAAAAGGTTCAAGTTCAAACGTCAGGACAGAGTATTCCCCAAAGTGGAGCCGACACCACCTGCATTGACCACTGCCGCCACTACCGCTGCCGCCAGCACCACCAGCATCTCCGACACAGCCAGCGAATCCAAACCCAGCTCTGAGCTGCCAGGTGACACATCTTCTGCATTGCTGCCTCACAGCAGGGCTTTACTACACAGTGATGCTGAAGGTTTTTTTATTATTAGATCCTGATAATCTAGACTGAAGGCTTTTCAGACTGCTTACAATCAGGATGGAAATATATTCTGTTAGAGTTTGTTTGAGAGTCCTTTCCTCCTGTTTGTGTGAGTGGTGAGGTGAGATGCTCAGCTCTGTGGGGGTTGTAATGATGTCCCAGCTGTGGTCTGTGTGTATGCATGTGGCCATTCGGCGTTTGGCTGCAGGAAGGCCGCTGGCAGGGATGAAGATCGTGAGCGTGGGGAAGCTGGGAAGGAAGAAGGAGGAGCTGAAGGCGGCCGTGGAGGAGCTGGGGGGAAAGGTCACGGGGTCGGCCAGCAGCGCCGGACTCTGCATCAGCACCCGGAGTGAGCGCATTAAGGGTTCCTCTCTGTCTTCTCATCTAGCTCTCACTGTGGGACATTCTTCTCTGTCCTAGTTCTGGGGACATTTATTAAGTCATAAAAGCACAAAGAGCGTAAAACCTTGATGAAAGGCCGCAGTCGTGTCTTCAGCCTTTCCCTGCAGATAATTTTCTGTTTTCTCCTGATCTATGTCTGATCTGTTTCTCAGGGGAGGTGGAGAAGCTGAGTAAGAAGATGGAGGAGGTGAAGGAGGCCGGGGTGCGGGTCGTTGCTGAGGACTTTCTCACTGACGTCAGCTCTTCCAGCAAATCCCTGCAGGAGCTGGTAGCCCTCCATGCCATCTCACCCTGGGGGGCAGAGGTCAAACTGGAGGCTCCTGCCCCTCCTACCACTGTGCCTTCCAAATCCAGCAAGAAGCCTGCGAGCAGAGGGAAGGAGGAGGAGGGTAAGGAGCAAAGGTTAGAGAGGAGGAGGAGGGTTTAGAGAGGAGGAGGAAGGTGAGGAGCAGGTCTGAGGTTCAGGGTAGGTGGTATTGAGAGTGCTGGAAGAGGAGGATAAGGTGGAATGTTCAGAGTGAGGAGGCGGCAGATGATGTCACAGATAGTGTTGACTTGAAAGGAGAAGGGTACAGAAGGGAAATTAATTTCACAGTGAATGTTGAGGACATTGTAATGCTATTGCTTTTTACATGACTGTAATCAGTAAGACAGTGTTGTCATCTAACTGAGGAGGCAGCAAAGCTAAGAAGATGAAGCTGACGGTGAAAGGAGGAGCAGCAGTGGACCCGGACTCTGGTGACTAAGATTTAATCACGTGGGCTTTAGATTTACTGTGGGCCACACTGGCATTTTTGCTTATGGGAAAATACCGCACATGCATTGCATACAGTAGTATCATCTTTCTTATGCTTTGGCACTTAATTAATTAGTTTTAATTACACAGGCCTGGAAGACTGTGCTCACGTCCTGGATCATAACGGGAGGATCCTCAGTGCCACACTGGGCCTGGTGGACATTGCTAAAGGAACAAACTCATACTACAAACTGCAGCTTCTGGAGGACGACACGCAGAAGCGGTGAGTTTGGCATCAGCAGGCGCCGCTCACCAAACTGTGTGACTGTATCAAACACAAACAGGTGTCAGTGTCATGAACATGCTGTGAATAATCTCAGCTATCAGTGTAATCTCTGCAGCCAGTCTCATCTGCAGTATAATGTCAGACTCTGTCCATTTCATTGTAGCTACAGCGTATTAATACAGCTTCCTACTAGATAGCTAGTTAAAGATACCCTGTTGTCAGATGTGAATCTAAATGTGAATTGTTTGAGCGTATGATGATTTCAAAGCATCTCGTTTTCACAGAGCCATGGATTGCTGACAGTACTAAGTGAAATGGGCTGTGTCCGTAGACCCTGCTCCCTGTACCTGTGGATCCAGACCCCCCTCTGCACTAGCTGACGCTCTCTCTGCCCCCCACCCCTCTGCTGCAGGTACTGGGTGTTCCGGTCCTGGGGTCGTGTGGGCACCACCATCGGGGGAAACAAGCTGGAAAAGTTTGATGACAAGAACTCAGCCCTGGACCACTTCTGCAGCCTTTATGAGGACAAGACTGGGAACTCCTGGGCTTCCTCCAGCTTCACCAAGTACCCCAACAGGTTCTACCCCCTGGAGATTGACTATGGCCAGGTACTGTGTTCTTGGAGGGGAAAAGTGAGAGATTTGCACACTCTTCAGGAGCCACGACATTCATCCTTACCTCATTTTAACATTGCTGTAAAGAAAATATATCAAACCTCGTAGTGATAAGTGGCACACTTACTGATGAGAAGATCTGTCTGACTTTAATATCAGGTTCCATATAGCCTGATAGGAGAACAGAGACCTGGATGGAGACCTAGATATGTGCTGCATGTTTAAAAATCTGTTAGTTCCTCAGAAATCTGAATTGTGCATAATCACTGGTGAATATACACAAAATTCAGTCTTATTGTACATGTTTCCAGTCCATACGGCATTAGCTCTGCAGATCTACATGTGTAATGAGATCATTTTTGTATTCTCCACTCCAGTGAGGAATGTGTGCCTTTGGCAGTTTCAGTGGGTTGCCTCTAGAGTGCCCTGGTTGTGTGAAAGAGGACCTTGGCAGGGTGATTCACAGATGTGGTACAGCTCTCTAGCCTGCTTGTATGATGTCATTGCCTCCAGGATGAGGATGCTGTGAAGAAGCTGATGACGAGCGCGGGTTCGAGCTCCAGGCTGCAGAAGCCCATCCAGGATCTGATCAGGATGATCTTTGACATTGAGAGCATGAAGAAGGCCATGGTGGAGTTTGAGGTGTGCTCAGAGAAAGACAACACGGTGTCTCCATGTAGGGTCATCTCTGCGCTGTCATTTAGAATGCAGAGTGGGTGAGAACTGGAGGAAGTTCAGTGGAGGCTGATTTTTCAGCGTTCTTTTAAAACCAGACAGTTGTTGTACCAGTACTTGCTAAATGAGGATTTCTGTGTCATGTGGTCAAGAGCATCATGGAGAGAGAGCATCATCCATGGTCCGTTTCCTCTGAAAGCTGAATTTTTTCAGTGTAATGCAGATGGACTGTGTTAGTGACTCTGCTTTGGCGGCTCCTAGATTGACCTGCAGAAGATGCCTCTGGGAAAGCTGAGCAGGAGGCAGATCCAGAAGGCCTACTCCATCCTGAGTGAGGCGCAGCAGGTCAGCCTTACACAGAGCTTTTACTCACCCCATGCATGCCTGCTGTTCCTATGTCTGTAACCATGAGGGAGAATACAGTGAGAGGAGCTTCAGGAACACTGCTCACTGCATTCCTCTGATATGGCAAAGTCATATTGGGCGTCATCATCCAATAACCTGCACGCTGTCCCCTGCCCCCTGCCAGGTGGTGTCTGAAAACGGCTCAGAGTCCTACATCCTGGACTTATCCAATCGCTTCTACACACTGATACCCCATGACTTTGGGATGAAGAAGCCGCCCCTGCTGAGTAACCTGGACTACGTGCAGGTGAGGAGGGTTGGTGTGCTGGTGTTCATCGGAAGGTTTGCGGGAGGATGGGACATCGGTGAACGGTTCGTCTTTGTCCAGGCCAAAGTGCAGATGCTGGACAACCTCCTGGATATCGAGGTGGCCTACAGCCTTCTTCACGGTGGAGTGGGAGATGATGAGAAGGACCCCATCGACATAAACTACGAGAAACTCAAAACCAAGATTGAGGTAATAAACTGGAGGTTGATCTGAGTTTAACATAAGCTACAGTTTACTTTCAAAATTCCTGCCACCTTTCAACTTCACTCCAAACATCTCTCACACGCTTGCCCTGCTTTTTGAATGACTCTTTGATGCAGCAGTATTCATGTTGTGTATTTAATGCACAGGTTATTGATAAAACAGCCGAGGAAGCAAAGATAATTCAGGAATATGTGAAGAACACGCATGCTGCAACCCACAGTAGCTACACGCTCGAAGTAGAGGAGGTAAGGGATGTCTTTAAAACTACACTAATGAGTAAAGGGCATTGCAGTTTGGTTTCCACATAATGAATACTCTTCATTCCTAACAGCAGGTACATTAGTATCCAATAAAAGCAGGTGTCTGTGTGCAGATCTTCAGAGTGGTGCGTGAGGGGGAGCGGCAGCGATTTCGGCCGTTCCAGGACCTGCACAATCAGCAGCTGCTGTGGCACGGCTCCCGCACCACCAACTACGCCGGCATCCTGTCCCAGGGCCTGCGCATCGCCCCGCCTGAGGCCCCTGTGGTGAGTCTCACAGCACCACAGCGCCCTCTGCTGGCCAGCTCTAAGACCACTCCTGCAGGACCGCACACACTGGAGCAAACCGATCAGTCTCACAGGAAACGCAGTCAGAGGGTCGATGACTTTACCTCTGTAAAATACAGAGGTCCTATTTGTAGACTTTAATGTACGTCTCATTTTTTGATAATTTTGTGATGTTTATCATCTGCGTTGCTGTAAGTAGTACACCACTTTCTATGGTGTATATATACATCCTGTATGCTGGAGAGCAGTTTGTTTATATTCCCTGTGTGTCTGCAGCTTGTAAACCACACTGATGGATCACCTGTATTCTGTTTGGATGTTGCCATGTTCCCTCCCGGACGATTGATAGTATTGTCTTTAATCATCCCAGACAGGTTACATGTTTGGCAAAGGGGTGTACTTTGCTGACATGGTATCGAAGAGCGCTAACTACTGCCACACCTCTCAGGCCAGCCCTGTGGGCCTCCTCCTGTTGGCAGAGGTTGCTCTTGGCAACATGTAAGTCCCTCCCTCTGTGCTGCCTGCAGAAAGCTTCTCTTACTCAGTGGTGGGGATAGGAGATCCGTGCAACTGTAAGAACCAGGCAGATCTGCCTCACAAAAGTGCAAAAATCAATACTTCAACACAAATGATAAACACTTCATATACAAATGATTTAAACTTTAACATTATCGTATTGACCAGCTGCCAGTGTCATTGATCATTATCATGATCATTTTACAATGAAAGATCACACTTTGTGATCTTTCATAGTAAAATATAGCATACAGGAACACCATATGATATTCATATGTCAGAATAATTATTTATAACCATGGTCTGACATTCCTTGTAATGTGGTACAGTCCAGTTCACTCCAGCTTTTGTGCAAGAAATGGGTAGGATTTCTGCTAACCTGATTTACTTCTGCAAAGTACAAGCTGGTACTTGGGTTGTATTCCCTGAATTCATATTATGAATGGATTGTTCCAATGGTAACCTGGCTGTGAGTGTCTTTGTGCATGACATCACCTTCAGATGCTCAACAGCATGTTCTTTGTGGCACTACGTGGAACACCATGTGCATGTGAATTCCCAGAATCCATAGGCCTTCCTCTCAGCAATATGAACACCGTGACATGGTCACACAAGTCACAGTTTTTGCATGATGCAAAACCCATTTCTTCTCACTGTCTCTGTCTGAGACAATACAACTTTGAGCCTGAATGCACTTCTTGTTTTGGACTGGAATTATAGTATTTAAAGCATTTTGCCAAATAGTCGATTGAATTTGGCAAGCTAAGATTCTGCACAGGTGATTCCTTTCTGGCCTGGCATCCTTGGGACCCAGCTGGTTCTGAACTGGTTCCCAGAATTTACCTAAACCTATGTTGGAGCTGTAGGTAGTGGGTTTCTGAAAGAAACACTGCATCTGAGAGAAATTGTAATACAAGAGAAACACTTACCACATTAGAGATAAATGCATGTCATGGCTGTTACTGGATCAGTGAGTGTGACAGTGGAAAGGTACAACCTGTGCCAGATCAAAAAATAATAATAAACCAGTGTAATCAGGGGTAATGCTAGGTTAAAATCAGGAATCAAGCTGCGCTCATATATCAACAGAGAAGGAGGAGTTTAAAGGTGCTCAAATGCTTTAAAGGTCCCGAATTGTCGGTGTTCAAACAGCTGTCTCTGTAAGAGAGGTTATTCAGCTCAGCATTGGCACTGGTCAGTTTCCAGTTAATTTCCTATGACCTGTACACATGCAAATGTGATCCTCCAGACCCCTCCCCCTCCAATGACATTACTGCCATTCATGACAAACTGCTGTATTCTGCCAGCATTACCTGTGTTGTGCACAAGTTTCAGGTGTTAGTTTGCCATGTTAAAATGCATGTTCTGTCGCTTGTGTTGCGGTCAGGCATGAACTGAAGAAAGCAACCCACATCACCAAGCTTCCCAAGGGTAAACACAGTGTGAAAGGTAAGACACAGCGCAAATAATACATCAGCCCTTTCCAGTGAAAACCCAGGTGTGGCCCAGGATGTGCATAAGATGTACTGGACAGATTTGAACTGTGAGATACTTACTACCGGAGAGAATCTGCAATATGGTTGTAGAACTCGTTTCTGTTCTGACAGGCTTGGGCAGAACTGCTCCGGACCCCAGCGCCACAGTCATCTTAGAGGGTGTACAGGTACCACTGGGCCAAGGCATCAGCACTGAAATCCAGGACACCACTCTGCTATACAATGAGTATCCTAATGCTTGCTGTTCAAGCGTGCCACAGCAGGGGGCGACAGAGGGGGTGGGTTGAGTCTTGCATGCCACACCTCTGCAGAGGGTTTCTCTGTATGAAGAAAAAGCATTCACTGATAGAGATGAAACTATGAAGACCAGGAAATAGCACAGCCCTTTTCTTTGAAAATGCTGAGCTCCTATTTTTTTCCCTTATGTTTATAATTCATTGTAATGTGCTTTGCTTGTAAGGGGAGATGGCATGAGTAGGAAGGTACAAAGAATTGTCAGCATGCGTAATACTGGAAATTTGATGAAAACACCTACAACCGATGATCTTGTATTTACAAGAACAATTATTCTCTAGGCTTCAAGTGCACATTAAATAGCTTTACCTTAACTGTTACCTCCCAGGTATATAGTGTATGATGTAGCACAGGTGAACCTGAAGTACCTGCTGAAGATGAGGTTTAATTACCTCAGCTCCTTGTGGTGAGGCTCTCCCAACACCTGTGAGAGGACTGGTGGACACAGCGCCCCTGCAGCAGATTCGAGCTGCGTCCCATGAAGCAGCTCACGGACAGAGAGCATCAGATATCCACAGTGTTTTTGCTGTGGAGATTTGCTATCCCAGCACTGTGTATACACTGAATGACATTAGACCAGAGCCTCTTCACCTCAAGGTCACCACAGTAACAGTTGTGGGTGTCACATGTTGGTAATGAGACCTGAAAAAAACAAGCTTGTTTTTTTAATGTTTTACAATAAAAAACTAGCTACAATTCAGCTGTAAAATGTTGATGGAGCACATAGCTGGGGCATAGAAAACATCCTCCTAAAGCCTGTGGGTGAGCACCTCTCCTTCCATCCTTGTAAAAGCTGATCACACTGTTTGACATGGTAATTTTGTGAAATGATTTCTGTGTTTATAGTTTAGAATAAATTAAGCATTGAGTGAAATGGCCCACTTGATTTGTCCTGATTTCCTGTTTTTATTCAGCCATTCCACATATGACATGTGCAGAAAGAGATGCAATGAAAACGTAAAGAGAGAAGTGTGTTCCGTGTGTAACTCTCTCAGCTCCCTGTGAAAACAGTAGCATCTTTCTCACTGACACATTCATAATCAAGTATACTGTACTCTGTGGAATTGGGACTGTACCAAACGGTGTTTTGGATTTTCATTCAAATACAGAGTAAACAGTGGTTAATTTGCAGCAGTGACATGTTGTTTTCACACTTGCTGCAAATTTGTTCATGTTGTGTCTGAACATTCCGAATGACTAAACAACCTCTACCCCTGAAATGGGAAAAGCCTTCCATGGTGTCACAGATACTCTAATATGACCAGATATTCAGCTCTTGTTTTCCCACCATCCACTGTCTAAAGAGGTTCTGGTGATGTCTGCACTCCCATGAATGTTCACCAGTGGCAGTAGAATTTTCAATGTGCTGCACAGAAAGATTCCCACCTGGTCCATATATAATCTGTGATGGGTACATGAACAGTACGCATGCCTGTGATATTACCTAAAGTGCTGTGCATGTTAAAGGGCTACATTCAGTAGATATTTCTATTGGTTTCATATGATGACATTTAGGCCTTCTATACAAGATAGATCAATGGTAAAGGAGTACTGTTATGGACACTGCAAAATGGTCCAAATTTGGGTCCAGGTTTGTGTATGTTAAAAGAAACAGCAACATTACGTTTCCGTGGTTAAAAGCAATTACAGCTCCATGACAGCTGTCAGTTGAGGTCACACTGGACCAGCTAGACTATCAAGCTGTAGCTAGTACTAGTATGACAGAAAAGTCCATGTCTGTGGAAGAAACCAAATGTAAATGGTGAACAACAGTCTGTATCTCTGCTGTGTGTCGGCTGCCCTTCTGACTGATGTTACCCAACACTCCAGCATGTATAAATGTAATAAAGAGGAACTCGCTTTTCGAACAGCCCTCTCCAGCAGTCCCGTCCCACAATGCACTGCGACCGGCAGCCTTTGAAAAAGCGGCGCGCGGCTCATTCAAGATGGCGGAGCTCGAGCAGCTGCTGGATGAGAGTAAGTGACCAAACTCTTAAGGGCTTTAAACGCAAAAAAACACAGTGGGAATCAACTATCCTGTCTATAGACACATCATTACCATCCCAATATACTGTAATGTACTGAATTAAACATTGACTGTTGGTAAATGGTGTTTATGTGATGTGTATATGACCAGCTGCTTGGTAAACCAGCTGGCTTTGCCTGACAGCAATTCTAGTAAGATAGTGAGCTAACATTAGCAAGCTAACGCTATTGCGATAGTATCGGCATTGCGATAGTTGCTATTTAAGTGACTTCTAGTCGGTGAGTATTAAGGTGAAATATTACGCTGACGTTAGCCAGCGGGCGCTATTGCGATATTCACAACTAAAGTAACTTCTAGCCGGTGAATATTCAGGTAACATAGTAAGCTAACGGTAGCCAGCTAGCGCTATTGCGATATTTGCGACTTAAGTGTTGGTGAGTATTTAGGTGGTGGGCGCAACCCCTCGGTTCATGGCTAGCTAGCTAACTGATTGTAGCAGTTGTCCCCCGGTAACTAGAGCTATCACTTCAGGTAGCTAGCTAATCATCTTCGCTTGTTTTCCCTTTGACAGCACTTTATTCCAGCAACTTGGCTAGCCTGGCTACCTGCGCTAACGCTCAGGTTAGCCTGACAGCGAGCTTGCGAGGTAGTTCATAGTTATCTGTATGTTAGTACTTGTTAGGTTGCGGTGGCTAGCTGGCGATCACTGTATTAATGTTAATGTTAGTGGACGCGTATAGGTGGGCTGGTTTGCTGACTTCGTTTGTTCTTAAGTTGATTTAAGTATCAAGTTTTTTTGAGGTGGCTAGTTGGAAAATATAGTTAGCAAACTTGCTAGCTCGCTACGATGATTACCTTATTTACAGCTACTAGCCATGCTGTGCAAATGGATCAGGTTGCAGGGAAATGTCAGTGAGGTCAATTAAAGTGTGCGGTCAGAGCTGACATTCAGAATACTTTGCCCTGTCGTTATCAGTGGTGGGCAGAAATAATTGTATTAACCACAGGCTTCCAAAAAAAAAACCCTTGACTGCCTGCTCCAGAGTTTTTGTCGTGCTTGATTACCTTATTTAACAGCTCTCTGCTGTGTTTGGTGCAGGGTATTAGTCAGCCAGCTATCCCTCAGACTATGTGACAGTGATGTCTTATTTCAGTAAATCCCCTGTTTACATTTTACATTTTTTATGTGACCAGTTACAGGGTTTAAAACTTGGGGCTCACTGATAAATTTTGTGCACTGATATGTTCCCAACCATTTGGGCCGATACTGACTGGCCAATTCAGGGTGCACATTTCTGGAGAAAGTTACAGTCATTGTAGTGCGACAGAAACCCAGAAAAATTGATCATGGATTGTTTTAATCAAATTTCTCAAAATGCTTTTACTTGCTTTTTCTGTGCATGGGTAACCAGGTTTTATTCTTTACTGGTCTTAAATAATGCAGCATGGCCTAGGTTCAGATGGTTGATCAGATGCTTTGTATTAAACTTCCTTGAGCTCTTTCCTTTGTGTTAGTTTCACAGAGCAAACATTGGAAGCCCTGGTTTGGTTGATGCGATTTGTCACTTTAAAAAAAACTTCCCTGTAACTGATATGCTTAAATTACACCAGCTGGCTCTGTCTGAAGATTACTACAGTATTCATTATTCAGTTGCCAAGTCTGAGCACAGATTCACCACATGCAGTTAGATTGTGACTTTATTCACTCTAATATTGATTTGCAATATCAGAAGTAAAGTATTGACCCTTCATCAGGCTGATGTCACAGCGGTCAAATGTATTGGTGCAGTATATTCAGAGGAAAGGGAAGCGCCTGTTTCAGGTCAGAACTGAAGTGTAAATCCTACTGTTCCATTTCCCAAACTTTTGATTATAATGACCTCGACTGAATGTGTCTCCGGACTAATAGTGTTTGAATTTGCCCGTGATGGTGTGGGTTACACTTTGCCTGCGTAACTCCAGAGGCCTCTCCAGTCTCTCTGATAACATTAAGTTTGCTCTGAGATGTTCTGGGGAATAAGAGCAGATTTTTTTTTTTTTTTTTTTATAAGTTCTGTTCACTCGTTACACCTGTCACTGCCCTGTCACCATGTACATCCTGAGACGGGGCTGAGAAGCAGGGTCCTCTGTGACCTGACCCCAAGTTAACCTCAATCCATTCAAGTGACCCAGGACCTTTGAACAGATTCCAAAAGCCCAACGCTATAGTGGCCAGTGTTATTCTCACATTACTAGTACAGACATACTTGTCCACATAATTAAATGAGTAAACAGTATGATGATGAAATTGTGTGGTTCTGTTTGTCCTCTGCTGTAATGGCCAGGGTTGTGTAAATTCCTCTTTTGCGATAAATCTATGTACATTTAGTAATTGATTCCTGCTGCTCATCTGAACTTGTCAGCATAATATAAAGAGGCAGTGCAGTTTCTGAAATTCACACAGTACGTTCCTTCAGCTTGTTATCTCACTTCTCATCATCTTAGCGAGATTTGTGTTTGTGTGTATGTTTGATGAAGTATTCATGCATTTATTATAAATCAAATCCCTTTGTGTGTTTTAGGCTCTTCAGCAAAAGCTCTGGTGAGTCTGAAAGGTAATGAATTTTAAAGCAGGTAGCACAGTGCAGTGATCAAATATCTTAAAAGCAGCTTGGCCCCTTTGGGGTCATACTGCAGATAAGGGGTTTATGCCATGTTTGGACTTCTACTGACATTTTTTTTTATGTTATAATTTTTAAATTTTCTATATTTATCCAAGATATGCATGCAGTTGAGTGAAGTGGATTGTTTTTAGATACTTATCACATTGCTATTTTTAGTTATTTAATATTGATTTTTTGTGAAGTCCAAACTAATAGATGAATAAATTAAGGTGAATTGTCAGTGTTTTGGGATTGCTGAAACAGCACTAGTGGATTTATAGGTATAGGAAGTGGAATCAGTATTTAGGTTATTCTGTTGGTGTGAAAAGGTCTTGACAGTGTCTGTTATTATTCAGACATTTTATAATTTAATATTGACTTTTCATTTTGGCAGTTGGGTGTTTAATTTGTTGGGGAATAACTGGGTATATAACTTGCTTTACAGAGGGAAGTTTGTCAAGCACCTGGAATGAGAAGAACAGTTTACCAAAGTCTCAGAACCCCAGGGGAAGAAGTACCTTTTCATCTATGGAAACAGTAAGACACTAAGTCACTGCTGTTTGTTCATTCTTACTGATCAAATGTCAGCTGTTCTCTCCAAATAAGTCTGGATGTTGTCTGTGGCTTTGTTTTGCAGTGCTGGCAAGCCCAAAATTCAATTTGCAAAATGCATTACTCATAATTGTCAGTAATTCACAGATGACTTTTTACGAGCTCCTATGAGGTCAGTCAGTTTGACTCTCGCTATAATGGTTTCTAGCCCACCAGAAGCTCCAAGAGGAGTCGTTTGTGCTGTGAGGAGGATGAAGGACAGTTCAGCTCCAGGTCTCCCAGGAGAAGCCAGCGAGTGACCTCAGTGCCTCAGGTGGGGCTTCCTGTGCTTAACTCAGTCCAAATTAGCTGGCTGCCTCACCCCTTGCAAGAAGTCTTTTAGCCTCAGATGATCAAGCAAAGTGAACAGTGCCACCTGGTGGTCACCATACAAATCCCCACTTACACCACACTGCCTCAGGACTGCACTAGCAATACGTGTGAAATTAGAGTAAACCATATTCTACTACAGCAAAGATTACTGCTTCATATGCTGGCACACCCAAGATTCAAAGCAGAGTGGAGTTACAGGGCCCAGGGAAAAGGCTGGCACACAAAGTCACAGAGACATGATGTTTTTATCCTTTGCGTTTGTGTTTCAGAGCTGAATCTCTGAAAGGGAAGTGCATTGTTCAATTACTGTTTCTGCCTGTGTTTCACACACAGAAATTTGCAAACACCTGTGTACCAGATAAAAAGGCTTCACAAAAGATCGGGCTCAGACTGCGAAACCTCCTCAAGCTGCCCAAAGCACACAGGTGGTGCATTTATGAGTGGTTCTACTCCCATATCGACAGGTAATGCCCAGTCTCTTTCGACCAGGCTTAAATGACATCAGCAATTTGAGATGGCTTTTAGTTTGAGCGTTTTCTGCTGTATTGATGCCTTTTATTGTGTCGTTTGCAGACCGCTATTTGAAGGAGACAATGACTTCTGTCTTTGTCTGAAAGACTCATTCCCCAACTTAAAAACCAGAAAGTTGACCCGGGTGGAGTGGGCTACTATTAGAAGGCTGATGGGAAAACCTAGACGGTACTGTGATGCTGCTGTCCCCCCTGTGTGCTCCTGATGTATTCCTGGTGTACTGCTGCTGTACTAGTGTTCTGCTAGTATACAATACTAAATTTAAATAGCACCTAATGTATGGAGGACATCTGCATACATCAGGAGCTTGCAGGGCAAGAATAAACAGTGATTTTATTGAATATCCCCTTAGTGTAGTTAACTTTCCCAGGCATGCAAGTGTTTCCTTTCTAAATGTAATAATATGAACATCAGAACATCAGGTTTGTCTGCTCTGACCTTGAGTTTGTATGTGTAAAATGGCTGCATGTGCAGAGTTTTCCTCCTGGAGGAGACCGTGCTCCCTGTGTGTGAGGGTGACCGTGACCGTGCTCTCTGTGTGTGAGGCTGACCGCGCCCCTGTGTGTGAGGGTGACCGTGACCGTGCTGTGTGTGTGTGACCGTGACCGTGCTCCCTGTGTGTGAGGGTGACCGTGACCGTGCTCCCTCCCCTGTGTGTGAGGGTGACCGACGCCCCTGTGTGTGTGAGGGTGACCGTGACCGTGCTCCCTGTGTGTGACCGTGACCGCGCTCCCTGTGTGTGAGTGTGACCGTGACCGTGCTCCCTGTGTGTGAGGGTGACCGTGCTCCCTGTGTGTGAGGGTGACCGTGACCGCGCTCCCTGTGTGTGAGGGTGACCGTGACCGTGCTCCCTGTGTGTGAGGGTGACCGTGACCGTGCTCCCTGTGTGTGAGGGTGACCGACCGCGCTCCCTGTGTGTGAGGTGACCGTGACCGTGCTCCCTGTGTGTGAGGGTGACCGTGACCGTGACCCTGTGTGTGACCGCTCCCTCCCTGTGTGTGAGGGTGACCGTGCTCCCTGTGTGTGAGGGTGACCGTGCTCCCTGTGTGTGAGGGGGTGACCGTGACCGTGCTCCCTGTGTGTGAGGGTGACCGTGACCGCGCTCCCTGTGTGTGAGGGTGACCGTGACCGCGCTCCCTGTGTGTGAGGGTGACCGTGACCGCGCTCTCTGTGTGTGAGGGTGACCGTGACCGCGCTCTCTGTGTGTGAGGGTGACCGTGACCGTGCTCCCTGTGTGTGAGGGTGACCGTGCTCCCTGTGTGTGAGGGTGACCGTGACCGTGCTCCCTGTGTGTGAGGGTGACCGTGACCGTGCTCTCTGTGTGTGAGGGTGACCGCGCTGTGAATCTCTCTGCTCCCTGCAGGTGCTCCTCAGCCTTCTTCACAGAGGAGCGGTCGGCACTCGAGCAGAAGAGGCAGAAGATCCGGCTACTGCAGCAGAGGAAGTTTGTGGACGTGTCGCAGTGCAAGGACCTGCCAGAGGAAATCCCGCTGCCCTTGGTCATAGGAACCAAAGTGACGGGTGAGGGCTCTGACGGGGGGAGAGGGGGCTCGTGCGGGACGGGTGGGGGCCCACCCTCAGTGGGGGTGTGCTCATGGGACAGCCACAGAGCTGCTCATTCTGCAGCCCCCCCCGGCTCCACTCACATCCCAGAGTTTCAGCTCCACTGATCTGATCTGCTTCAGGCTTTATCACAGCATGTGTGGAAAGATGAATGACCTTCACTACTTCCTGCTGATTTCAGTGTTTTTAATGACCTACTGATGCTTTTCCCTCAGTTATGACTTTCTCAGTGTTATTTTATCCTGTTGCACCCATCGTCGTGCTGCTGTGGTTTTCCGAACTTGTGATCCAGCAGTAGAGCTGGGAAATGGAGGATGTTGGTTAATTTGCTTTGTTTTTCATCAGTAATCATTCCCAATACTGTAAGCTGGTAGGGAGATGTTTCATAGGCTGGTGGTTAATGTTACATTCCATTTAAGATAAAGAAAGAACGGATGCCATTAGATTTATTCTGTAATAGATTTTTGTTTCCTCCTAAGTTTCATTTGACTTGTCCTACCTTATGTTTTATGCAGTGTGGCATTAACACCGCTGCACTCAGGGTATTAAGTGCCTGTCTCATTCTGTGTTTCAGCTCGTCTCAGGGGAGTTCACGATGGCCTGTTTACGGGACAGATCGACGCTGTTGACACCAGTGCAGCGACGTATCGAGTCAGTTTCGACCGAAATGGCCTGGGAACCCACACCGTTCCCGACTATGAAGTCCTCGTAAGTCCGCAGGACACTTAACACATCAGGGGATGTGTTTTCACAACATCTTGTTTTAGTATATGTCTGAATTTACACATTGACACAAATTAGTCATATTGGAAAACTGGATCTGAGGTAAATGTAACAGAGTTGTTAATTTATGTATTTGTTTAAACTGAAATTTGTTTATTTCCATAGAGCAATGAACCTCATGAAACGATGCCAATCTCGGCGTTCGCTCAGAAACAGCGGCCGTCCCGGTTCCAGGCGTACACCCCCCCTCCCCGAACGCCGTTCTCCGCCTCAGCGCAGACGCACGTGACGGTACAGAGAGCCGCCAGATACAAACACCTGACATCAGCGAAACGCTGTCTGCCAACAGTTCACAATTTTGTATAGGTCTTGTAATATTGCAACTGTTCCAGCAATACTTATAAAAGGGTGGTGTTTTTGCAGGGTGTGCTTTAGCATGTGTAAATAACAAAGCCATAGACTACCCTGTCATGTAATTATACTCATTTTGCATTCTTATAGACACACTTTTATTGTTCAGAAAACTACGTATTCATTCTGATGGCTTGGTGCTTGAAAATGATTGCTGGATGCTACCCTTACAGAACCTACACTTACATTTACCATGGCACCCTGCATGTCTAATGCAAGACAAAAGCACTCAGAGTGCTTCTGATGAGTGAAGATTGTAAAAATCTTTCAAATGTTCGACAGAATTCTCTACAACAGAAAGCACATGTTGAAAATGATTAACGCTCATTGCTGAATATTAAAGTATGAAGTCATCATGTACTCTTCACACTGGTTACCAATCCCTTTTCAACCTCCAATTTACACTTAATTTATTAAAATTTTGTATGGAGCTGTGAAAATGTAAAAACTCTGAGGAAATCTTACCTCATTACAATAGTGTTCATTCGTGGTGAGGCACAAATGAAATGTAGCTATATCTGTGCTGTTTGAGAACTGGTTGATGTTTGAAGGCTAGGGTTGGGGTACAATGATAAAGATGAGCTAGCACATTTCTCTTTTTTTCCTCCAGGATGAAGATGCATTGCTGGGTCAATCTCCCTGGAAGAGCAAGCTGTCAGGCACAGAAGGAGACACCTTGGGCGGCTTCCCCGTGCAGTTCCTGGTGCAAGTTGTAAGTCATTTTCAGACTCAAAAAAATTATGATCACTGTAATATTTTATATCTTTCTACTTTATAGAATTGTAGAATCAACATGTGGGGTTTGTGTGTTTCAGACAAGATTATCAAAAATCCTCATGATTAAGAAGGAGCATATTAAGCAGCTGAAGGACATGAACACAGAAGCTGAAAAACTGGTATGTTTGTTTTCTTTTTCTTTTGAAGCTTGAACAGGTTTTACCAGTGTGTGAACCTGCAACACATGCAAAATAACTGATACTGACCTTTGGGTCTGGCATCAGCACGAAATTGTGTCAAACAATACTTGCTCTAGATGTGCATGTCAACGTACTCATTCTGTTGCAGTGTTTGCTTTCAGCCACAAAAAAAAATGCAAGAACACTGTGTTTCTTTGACAGAAATCCTACTCGCTACCGATAGGGTTTGAGTTTCAGAAGAGATACGCCACTGTGGTGTTGGACCTGGAGCAGCTGAACAAAGACCTTAACAAAGTTTTGCATGAAGTTCAGCAGTACTGCTGTAAGGTAAGGAGCCATACTCTAGACCAGGAGTCCCATTTCCCACAACAGTATGAAGATTGGGGAAACTATTAGTCCTGTGTTTAAAAAGCTTCCCCTTTTTCCAATCTCCCCCTTTCTTTTAGCATGGCATTATTTTTCCATAAATGAATCTGACTAACAGCGGCAGTGCTGTAAACTGTAAGTGCTTGCCTGTGATTGGCACAGTGGTCGTGAGTGTGGTGCTAACGTGCGGCGCTGTGCTTTGGCAGCTGGCTCCGGAGCAGGGCCTGCCCCCGGCGGAGCAGCCTGCCGACCTGCGCAGACGCTGCGAGGAAGAGGCCCGGCAGCTGGTCAGACAGGCCAACACCCTCCCCAGCGGCCAGCACTGCGTCCGCAACGCCAGCCTGACCGAGCTCATCTCCAGCCTCACCACCCTGCTGCTGCAGATCAAGGCAAGCAGGCGCCGTGCTGGGCTACAGCGCTCACATCCACCCGCATCATCCTCACACCCATCCAATCACATCCGCCCCCATCATCATCACATCCATCCGATCACATCCACCCCCATCATCATCACATCCATCCGATCACATCCACCCCCATCATCATCACATCCATCCAATCACATCCGCCCCCATCATCATCACATCCATCCGATCACATCCACCCGCATCATCCTCACATCCATCCAATCACATCCGCTCCCATCATCACATCCATCCAATCACATCCATCCATACATCCACTCACATCTACAGGCATCATCCTCACCTGTATTATCATTCTGTACTTAATTTCCCATAAGAAATGATCCCAGGAAGATCTGCCTTCAGATGAGGGTAAAACACGCTATGTTTTGACCTCATTTAATGACTTATCTATGTACCTCCAAATGCAAATTTGGATTGAATTAATTTCTGGGAGGCACTGTTTATGTTCATAGAAAACTAATTTGGAGATTTTGTTATGTATCAAGATATTTCCACATTTTTTGATACAGCCTTTTTCCCTGTATTGACAAAGGATACATCAAATAGGAAGTCAGTACTGTTACACATACTGCTTTATATATTAGGGTTAGGGTTACTGTTTTATGATATTTTACATTTTTTTTTCCCCCTCTAGTGTTTGGCAGAAGGAGGTGACTTGAATTCATTTGAATTTAAATCATTGACAGACTCTCTAAATGACATCAAGAACTCAGTAGACAGTTCAAACACCAGGTAAGAATGGCTTCTCCTCTGCTTGCACACATACTCAAAATGGAGGATTGCATTGGTAACTGTCCCTAAACGTTTCCTCCTGTGCAGTTTCTTTCAGAACAATGTGGAGATCCATGTGGCACACATTCAGAGCGGCCTGAGTCAGATGGGAAATCTGCACGCCTTCGCTGCCAACAACACCAACAGCGTCTGAGCTTTCTAAACCTCTGGTGTGCAACTGTACAGTAGAAATTATTTTATAACGATCTCACTGTATATATTTTGTACAGCGTTATGTAAATATTTTTCCATGGACATCAGCTGAACCATTGGGAGAGAAGTCACATGTGTCCCTTTAACTGTTTTAAAGCCTGAGATTTGTAAATGGCACGTCCTTTGGCCTCGTTTTATCTTATGTGGCTGAATCCAACTTTGTTCCCAATTCAGCTACCCCCCCCTCGCCAAATGTTAATGGTTAAAATTAACTGGCTTGCTAAAGGACTGCCATAACTACCATTTTGTGTTCAGTAATCTGCAGAAAAATCAGATACATGTGATACATGTGTTATTTGGTTACTTCTTCTCAAGTGGAATTTAATTGGGAAAAGTTGCACTGTTTTAATTTCTTTCCTAAGGTTGACAAATTAAAAAAAAAAACTACCTATGCACTACCAGAATGATATTTCATGTGTAGTTGAAAGAGTTCTTTCACTGGGGCTGGCTGTTGGACAGTAGCTGCAGTAGCTGTTCCAGCTGGGATTAGGATCTGTTTGTTTTCTCTTCAGGACGGTTTGCTTTGGCAGTGATTGGCCACGCCCACCTGTCTGACAAGGCAGTAAATAGCCGTACATGGCTTCATTTGGCTGTGTTTCCCAGATGAGCCTCCCACGATGATGCTTTCAGTTACATTAATGCTGTTTTTGCTAAAGCATTTAGCTAACCATCTGACCATATTTGGTTGTTGCTTTGAAACATTTTTAACTTGATGTCACTTTTGAGCAATGTAGCTGTACAACTATCATTTTATGTCTAATTGAGTCATATCAGATTATTTCTAGTGTGTATGTAAGACAGCGAACTGTCTGTTTAAGGTAGTTAACATTAGCTGGCTGTTTTTTTTCCAAACCAAGGTTTTTCCCTTGCAAAATTAGCATCTTTACTATGCAAATCTTCTGAGGAACAGTCTGGGTGCATCACAGGTCAGTATAATGTAATTCCTTGGTCATTGGCCTTCTGCTTTCTAACTGAAACAGGCCAGTATAATTTTCTTACACCAGTAATGAACTACCTTCACATTGTATTGGTTAATGTGCTGTTTCTGTTACCATGCATATCTGTTTAGATAATTCTCTAGGACCGTGCAACTCTAAGAAGAGAGAGGGTTGATATTCAGAGGACATTAATATGTAGCTTTATTGATGCCTGTATTTATGTTTAATCTTGTCTTTCATACCTGTTTTGGTCCTGGTCATTGTAAGCTTCTTGTCAATGGCATTTTGTTGTTCGGGATTGAAAGACCTCTCCCAGTGGAACCCTTTGTAAAGAAATTTAAATATGGATTGTTGTATTTACATTTCAATTTAAATGCAATTTTCAGTGGTTTTAAGAATTTCAAGAAACTGTTTGAGGTGATATTTTTATGTAAGTATATTGATAAAATATTTTTATTTTGTTTGTACATGGTTACGACTTAATGTATTTTTATAAAATAGATTTGAAGTTTTGTTTGGCTAAATATGTTTGGAGTTTTGCCACCAGCTGTATTTTCATTTCCACATAAAGGTTGTAAATACATCTCATATTACTGGCAGATCATTTGAAGTTCCTTTATATATAACATCACTAATAACATAGCTTCTTAACCTGAGGAGAAAATGAAAGTAATTAATGACTGTAAATGGTCATTTATCCTTGCAGTTATGCAAGCTTTGAAGCGTAGTCTTCTTAAATGTGTAATTGTAATTTTTTGCTACAATATTTTAAGTATTAAAGAGTCTTTAAACTATTGTTGTTTTCCCCTTCTGTTTGTAGCTAGTTAGGATAGCTGGCCAGACATGCTTTAAAACGCAGCTACTGATGGAAACGACATCTGCCTGACTAGACTGATTGAGAAATTTGTAAGAGTATATTGAAATTCAATAACTAAACGTGTTGAATGAAATGTACACATCTTTGTGTAATTTTGATTTTGTGTGAAGACAGCAAAACAATCTTTAACGTGTCTATGCGGGATATATGCCACCCTCAGGACACGGCACTATCTGAAATGATTTCAAATTTAGCAGAGTTAGATAAACCTTTAATTGCGTTCTTAATGGCACACAAACCGCAAACTGTCAGAGTTGAAGTTTAAATTAATGATGAAGGAAATAACTTTATAAAAATGATCTGGAAGGAAGATTAACTTCGCGTAGATTGTAGCGTGGAATGCCAAGGCATTTCCATTTTGCCATGCCTTCACCGCACTCGCCGCGTCTGATCCAGGCTGAGCCCCGCAGGTTCCCTTTCTCACGCTCTAATCCCGCAACTAGAACGGATCTGAAAGCTTCTGTAAAAATATTCAGTAACGCGCAAGAGTGCATCATGTAATGCCGGGGATTTAATGCGGCAGTCTTATGTCGATTGCACACAATTCCATTTTATATGTGTGCCAGTGACATTTCTATGTCATGGGCAGCCCATTGGATATGTGGCAGTAATGCCACTATATCAGCTCATAACCTGAGTCTAGAAAATGAAAAAACTGTCCCTACCGCTTGGAGCGGTGCCTTTTTCATTTGCGTTTTCTCTATTTTGTGACTCGTTCCTGACTAGAGCAACTTCATTCATATCATTCCTGTTCAGCAGCTCCCAGTAGGCGTGCATCTCATTAAATACCAGCCAGTCCGATCTATGCGCTGTGTTTCTACGGCTCGCTGGCGCTGCGGCTGCCGGATGTTCCGGTTGGAAGTAAGCGGAAGTAGGTACGTGGCCGCTCCGGCTGGCATTCCGCATGATGGCGATGGAGGTTCAGTGCCCGGACCCCAGCGGCGGCAGCTCCAGTCGGCTCGAAGTCTCCATCGACGGCCTGACGTTGAGCCCCGATCCGGAGGGGGATCAGGAGCATGCAGAGAGCCCGGATCCCCGACAGACCGAGCAGAACCTGTCCGAGGGGAGGGATGGGGAGGACGGCGACCCTGCCAAAACCATGGAAAGGAAATGGGGCTTTTCTCTGGAGGAACTGTATGGCCTTGCACTGAAATTCTTTAAAGGTATCAGAACACTACTCACCGGACGTTTAACATTATTCTCCAGCCAACTTGCTGGCTGCTATGATATTTGTGCAATAGCTTGTGTTGTGCACCGAACTCATCTGTACCTGAAGTGGGCAACTCGTTGCCTTCACTGCAATAACGACTTGACCTGCTAGCTACCTGTATATTGGGGTTGTCGCTTCTTTGGGAATCGTCTGCTCTAACTGGCCAGTTGACATTAGCTTTATTTACTGGAGTTTTTAACTTGAACCTCTGGGTTGATAAGATGCAAAATGTAGCTAGCTAGATGGTCGTTATGTATTTGCGTTTTGGGAGAGAGTGAGAGCAGTAACCCGTGTTATTTTATTTATCTACTTTTACCCGACTCGGAGATTAAAACAGGTCATCACTTCTGGTCATTTGCATTATTTAATTAGCTGGAGTAATGAGTAATGAGCGATATAGACTTTTAGAAATATGTACACATCGGTTGATGAGTGGGTGGAACTTGATCCACGGGTTTTGCCACGGGGCGCACTGCAGGAGCGGCTGCCAGTTATGTATTTAACCATGTAATTTTATTTGATTAACGCTTGGAGTATATTTGAACTTCAGATCAGATTGCCGGTTTAAACACAGTGGTTAGTGAGAGTTGGAGTACACTTTTGAAACGTTATTGCAATAAAAAAAGTTCCTTGCGGTAGAATAGTAACTGATTACAGTAGCCACCAAGCTACATGCATTTGTAGACCGTGTTTGTGAGTGGATGGGCATGGACGTCATTTACCATCCTACTATGAAGATTTCACCGTATTAGATGATCTTAGAGCCACATTTCCTTGTTGAATAGCAAGAATTCGAAATGCAGTTAAAAAGTCAGGATACTTGTCTTAATTTGTGGCTTGTGGGCGGACTGTTTTGGAGTTTGTGACTAGCTAAGATGCGCTCTAAGACGTCCAGTGACATTTAGACTCACGTCCCGATACCGGGCTGCTTTTGATGGAAGTCGGGATAGAAGACCACACTTTCTGCTGAGTTTCTGTTATGAAAACGGTTGTCCGTGAAATGAAACGTTTCTGCTCTAGTTTCCAGCTGTGCCGAATCAGTCCGCTGAAAAGGGTTCGTTTTGACAGCTGCACCCGCGTGTTATTTGTGCAGTTCTCTCCTTCAGACATAGAGGGCGCTGCGGAGCTGAAGAGGGGGCACCCCGTGCGCCTCATCCAAAAGCTGGCAGAGTCATCCGGGGACTGCGCAGCCGCGGGCGCATGCATGAATCGCGGCTTTATCTTTCCCGGTCACCTTACCTGACCCTGCTGAAAAGGAGCAGCAGATCTGCCAAACTCATTGCGCGAAAAAGTGCTGTCTCTCAGGCCATAATTACAGACTCCATTAGCTTCATGACTCCTGAGGTCATGCAATGCACGTGTTTAAGAGCAGGCTACACACACACAGGTGTAGTTCGGCCATTAAAATTCAGCAGCTGTGACTTGTGATCCGGCGGATGTAGGCTATCACCTGCAGGCTACCTTCGCTGTGCCATCGCCCTGTTTCCAAATGAGTAAATTTAAACTGCTTCACATTTGCACATGAAGCCTTGCTGAGTTTTTTCCAGATCATTAAGTCTGTATTTACCTGCTCAAAGGGAAATATTGGAGAATTATGTCAATAAGGATAATGAATATTGATTCCTTTTATTGGGGACACAGATGTTTCAGGGGAAGGCAGTGCTTAGATAGTATGGCTTACAAAAAGCTGTCGTGACTCAATGTGGTTAAAATGTAAAATATGCAGACAGCATGCATGCTCTTTAGCTCTCCCAGAGTGGCCCGGTGGTCGGACTGGCCTGGCGGTGGTCAGGTGTGTCTTTGAAGCCAGTCGCACTGGCTGAGCAGTAGTCAGGTGTGTCTTAAAAGCCAGTCAGAGTGTCCGGGCAGTGGTCAGGTATGAGTTTAAAGTCAGCCATCACCTACAGGAGAAGCAGAGATGGGGAATGATGATTGTGTTTCCCTTTCTCCCATCGCCGGGCAGCTTTAGGGTAATTATTTGGGTATGGATATGCTATAGTAGGAATAAGCAAGGTCTTCCCAGATAGTGTGCTTGTATGTGTGCATCCGTATGTGTGTGTATAGACACAAATGGAGTGCGTGCGTGCGTGTGTGTGTGTGTGTGTGTGTGTGTGTGTGTGTGTGTGTGTGTCAGAGGCCAGCCTCCCCCAGCAGCACCCCGCTGGTGTGTCCTGGCTCTGGTCTGGATGTTGCTCTGGCAGAGTGGAGCTGCTGCAGGGAGATCTGTGCGGCTGGCTGCAGGCCGTGGGGCTGCTTCCTGCTCTACAGTGAGGCCCTGCTCTGCTGCTGTAGCCCCAGGGTCAGGGCCTGAGCACCGGCTGGCCAGCCAGGGAGTAAAACTGCCTGTGCTCTGAGGGAAAGTGTGTTATTGCCTGGATTGCATGGAAGAAAAATGTTATTTGGAGACACCTAAATCAAATCCAAGACTCTCTCTTAGTGTGATATATGTTTAAGTCCCACATGTAGGAAAACCGTTTAAGACCAGTTGCAGAATAATGACACGTTTCAGGTGAGAATAGGTCCTCTTTTCTTAGTTTTTTTATTTATTATTTGATGTATATTATTTTCTACATAGTTGTTTATAAAGCTGAATATTTACTGAAGTGAATAAAGTTCAGTAGCATGCCCAAGACTACCACACACTTTGATGAAACTGCACCAAGATAAAAGAATAATCAAATAAGAAGTGACAGCTAAAACAAATTACACCTCATTAAATGGATGCTTTGATCAAATCTTAGATGTCTTCTTACTTTGGATTGTGTGGATCTGACCATTGGCCATTTTTATAGTTTTGCTGGCATGCACAGCCAGAGAATTCTCAGGGGCCTGAAGTACCACAGATCAGAAAATGAGTGGAAGTCAGTTGTCACCCTGTCATTTGCAAAATTCCATTGCAAATTAACCAGTTAACTTCAGCATTGAGGAGCTAAGCAGCCCTGCAAAGAGCAGTGCTCCCCACCCCTCTGCTCATTCATCGTCTGATTGAGCAGCTCCCCTAGTGTAACAGCAGTACCTGTGTTTAGCCACTAGATGGAGAAAAGGCGGTAATAAGAGATTCATCAGCGCAGTCGCAGCACCTGGTCCTGACAGCAGGAGTACTCCAGTATCTTGCTCATAAGCTGATACATCCATAAGGGTTGAACACATGCCATGAGTGCTTAGCTCTGCTGCTGCCTACTGCAGACTTTGCCAGACCAGGTGTTTACCTGCAGCTCTGCACCTCTGAAACATGCTGTTAACAGAAGCGCTTTACTCAGCAGTGAGGCCACATCTGTTTATGCTTGTCTTGTTTTGTTGAGTGGAAGTGTGTGTCTATTCTGCCACCCATCCCAGGGGTGTTGGAGGAATACAAGGCATACCAAATAATGAGTTATAATTACAGTGTTCCACATTGTAGCCTCTGGCCATGAAATACTAGCTTTGCTTTTTTATGGACCTGTGTACAAGTTTTTTTTTTACAGGATACCAGATTTCTGCAAGTGTGATGTAAATTCATTTTATAGAATAGCTATAGATGGGAAAATAGCAACCATAAGCTTTTTTAAGCTATCATTTATTCTAAACAATCGGAAAAGTAGTTTCACAGGGTGCAGACTGGTATTAATATGCATCTTCTAGAGACTGTATACTGAGCGGTTCTCAGTGCTGGTTCTCTCTGCTGAATCTTGAAGTTTTTGTTGCGTTTCAGGTGCAATATAATGCTTGCTTTTCAGCGTTACTCCGTAGGTTTAGTAGCATAAGTGATGATGTGGTTAGCTTTTGCCCAGTCAGGTTAACCATGAGAAAAGTGCTTTATGTGTGTGATTTACACAACATGCAAGCGCAGGGAGTGGAGAACTAAATGCGGTCCATAATGTAATAACAAAATGTGCGCTTTCAAGAGGGAAATACTCAGTGCTGGTTGGAGTCTCAGCAGACTGTCATATCTGTCTTCATAGGCTGTCGTTTTTCATTAAACAACATAAATGCATCTCAATCTGACTCCAGCCAGAAGCTGAACACCTTGTTCTCCCTGAAGCTTCAAAAGTGAAAGTGAGACCACATGAACAGCAGGCCGTCCTCGTTCTGGGCTGTGACAGCTGCATTCTGTCCTGTTTTGTTTCCCTAAAGACAAAGATGGGAAAGCCTTCCATCCGACGTATGAGGAGAAGCTCCGCCTCGTCGCGCTCCACAAGCAGGTGTTGCTGGGGCCCTACAACCCAGACGTCTGCCCAGAAGTAGGATTCTTTGACGTCCTGGGGAATGACCGAAGGTAACAGTGGAAGTTAACTACACTGTCTGTGGCCATGGAAGAGCCAGGCAGTCAGTCACTCTGTCAGTCTTCTTTGATTCAAGATTTTTGACTTTGATTGGTTTTGTTTAGGAGGCAGTAATATTTCAGTCAGTTAGGGAGTCACATTTGTATGGGATCAAAAACTGTAAGAAGCTAAAGCAGAGTCTGTGTAGTATCCACTTATTCACCATAACATCCTTAGAAGTGGCAAACCAAAGTGTGTCTGCGGGCAATAGTGACAGAAACTGTGCCGAGCTACCACACATAGCTCTTTGTGTGAAAGCAGAAATGTATGACAATACTGTATGGAAGCTGTGATACAGAATACTCTGGCAGAATTAGTTTTGTTTACAAAATACAGAGAAGACAAAGTTATTTGTAAAGTAAGCCAGCTGAAGTGTGTAAGCAATGGATTTTGATGTTTTTTGGAAAATAATTTAGAGGTAGCAAGTAAGGAAGTTAATGATGATAGCTAGCAGGACAGGCTAGCCAGCAAAGTCAAATAAGAATCCTGTGAGAGCTGGGTGGGAGTATAAAGGGATGTCCCCCTTTACAGCTGTCTTTCAGTTACCTGAAAGGCATTTATTAGTTGTAATAAATGTTGTAGAAAGGCAATCATGTCACTTACAGTGTCTTAACACTGTGCCAGTTGTAATGAGAGCCATTATCAAGTACTCAGATTAAAGTTGTTGGGAAAGCAGAGGGACATGCATTTTGCTGTTGTTGGGTGTGTGCTACATACAGTTACCACTCATGTGCTTGTGCAGTCATGCTTCTGCTGTTCCTTCCTGCAGGAAAGAGTGGGCATCCCTGGGCAGCATGGGGAAGGAGGATGCCATGGTGGAGTTTGTGAAGCTGCTGAATAAATGCTGTAATTTATTTGAACCGTACGTCACGTCACACAGAATAGAGAGGAGGAGCAGGAAAGGAAAAGGTACGGAGCAGACCTGTCGAGCAGGCTGAAAACTGACACGCAAAGGGAAATGTGTTGGGAAAATGTTGCTGTTAGTTCTGTAGTGTGTATTGCCCATGTCTCCTCATGTCTGGCCTTCCCCCCCCAACCCTTCCCTCCCTGCTGTGCCCCGCCCATCTGAGAGCAGGAGAGAGGAGGAGGAGAGGAGGCGTCTGGAGGAGGAGGAGAAGGAGCGGCAGCGGCAGGAGGAGGAGCAGCGACGCAGGAGAGAGGAGGAGAGGAGGCGCAGGGAGGAGGAGGAGAGGAGGAGGGTGGAGGAGGAGAGGTTTCGAGTGGAACAGCAGAAGTGAGTCGTCCATCAGCCCGGCCTGAGCGTCTCCTCTGAGCATTACCCTCACTCTCTGGCATTACCCTCACTCTCTGGCATTACCGTTACTCTCTGGCATTACCGTTACTCTCTAGCATTACCGTTACTCTCTGGCATTACCCTTACTGTTTTTGTGAGAGAGTACACTGCTGACGGCATGCATGTACGAGACCTAAAATAAGTCAGAACTTGTGAAGGTGTTAAGAAGCCACATGCTTCTTTATTAAAACTTCAAATTAAATTAGTGTGGCTCCGTTCACAAATGACCTTTTTATACAATATGTATATATAATTTATTGTATTATATTTTGTGTGGCTGGGGTAGCGTATTGCATTGAGGAGCCTGTAGGAGATGGACTGACCCCCTCTGGGCCTCTGGTCCACAGGCAGCAGATCATGGCGGCTCTGAACGCCCAGACGGCGGTGCAGTTCCAGCAGTACGCGGCCCAGCAGTACCCAGGGAACCCGGAGCAGCAGCAGGTTCTGATCCGGCAGCTGCAGGAGCAGCACTACCAGCAGTACATGCAGCAGCTGTACCAGGTGCAGCTGGCCCAGCAGCAGGTACGCGGCTCTGACACCAGCGAATGCACCACACTGCTAAATATGTCTGCGATGAGGCTGCTAGGACAAAGACTCCTCTTATGTCTCATTTTGATTGCTGTTTGTTTATGTTGCTGGATAGCTTGTGCAAGTTACAATTATATTATAGTTGTCTTCCCTTGCCAGTGTTACACTAGCATCTTTTGGGAGTACAAATAAATAGTATTTGTGTGTAGCTTGCTAGCATAATGATTTTGCCTGTAGACTTGCAGTTGAAGAGGAGAGTGCATTTGAAGAGCTCGGCTGTAGTGTCCCAGCACTCAGATTACTGACTCCAGTTTCTGCAGGCGGCCTTGCAGAAGCCCAGCACTCAGATTCTGTGACTCAGCAGTTTCTGAGCAAGCGGCCTTGCAGAAGCCCCAGCAGGACAGGCCAACGCCATTCTGTCTGGAGAGAGCTGCAGCGGAGCCCGCGGGAGCTGACGGAGAATGGGCTGAGAGCGCCGCCCCGGGGCAAGCATGACACACCTCTGCTCTGAACACAGAACCACCTGCATGTACCTGGCCTCTGTTTAACCACCTGCATGTACCTGGCCTCTGGAGTACCTGACCTCTGTTTGACCAGGAGGGTCAGCTGGGAACTCAGTCTGTATCCACAGTGCCAGCCTGGGCGAGGGGTTGTGTAGTCAGGCAGCTTTAGCATAGATAGAGAGCAGATAAGGCTGCAGGATACCTCTGCTCTGACCCCAGAGGTTGGGGGATCTGTTCAGCACTGAGAGGGGCTGAGCCTGCCGGTGACCTCATCACTGCTCTGCAGCCTTGGCCTCGTTCGGACGCAGAGAGGGGAACCTCCCTAAAACGCACCCGCCCCTGTTCTGGCAGCAGCCTGGCTCTCCCAGGTCTCCCCTGCCAGAGCTGTCCCACTCTACTGTGCTTAGCTGCAGCCATTTTGGGAAGAAAGGTGACAAGCAGTTGGGCTGCTTTCTTGTTAATTCACCAACTTGACAGTAAGTCAAGACTGTTAAGTCTGAAAAATTTCAGTGTGCAGAGCAATTTGTCCCCTACCTGAAAGTCATTAGTGACTGGCAACTGCTATTGTGTGCCTTCCTGGCACAAAGTATTTCGAAGTAATGTGTCCCCCCCACAATTCCCTCTTCAAAGCAGCTCAATTTCACAGCACATTTCACAAGTGTAGCAATAAAATAATCATTTAAAATCTTAATTATCCTTAAAACATCACTGAGAAGTCATGGTGCATAAAAATCTGATTTAAGTGGGAACCATAGACCTCAGTTCCTGTCCCTGTTGGTTAGTCAGGCTGCGTTGGTGTCGGTATTCGCAGCTGATTGGCTCTCTCTCGCGTAGCTCCGCCCATGGCGCCGGTCATCACCGCCCCCTCCATGTGGACGCGGCCGCAGATTAAGGACTTTAAGGAGAAGATTCGGCAGGACACGGACTCGGTGATCACGGTGGGACGGGGCGAGGTGGTGACGGTGCGCGTGCCAACGCACGAGGAGGGCTCCTACCTCTTCTGGGAGTTCGCCACCGACCACTACGACATCGGCTTCGGCGTCTTCTTTGAGTGGACCGACTCGCCCAACACGGCCGTCAGCGTGCACGTCAGCGAGTCCAGCGACGAGGACGAGGACGAGGGTGAGAGCGAGGGCGACCAGAACCGAGTCTGTGTGGACACAGCTGTGTTGCCTTTTCTGACTTATCCTGAAGTATGTCTCTGTCATATTAAAATATTGATCTCACAAGACTTTGAGGAATATAATCTATCCAAGGTCAGTTCCAAAGTCACAGCTGTCCTGTAACTCTGAGTGTGGCAGGCAGCCCAGCCTGTATAAGCAGTTTCTCTCAGAAACTCAGCTTTTAAAAGTCACTTTATCACCCTGCAGCTGTGAAGCCCAGCGCTGTGTCACAATCGTCCTGCGTCTCTGTGCTGTGAATGTGATGAGTCGTGGGTAAATGCAGCTGCAGTCTCGCTCCGATCAGTTTCCCTGGGGGGCTGTTTCATGCCTTCCTGTCCCAGGAGTGGGACTGAGCTACAGCTGGGTTTTCTGGGCTTGTGACCCTGATGTTTTTGGTTAAAACAGGGGTTTGGGCTGTGCCAGACAAGACCAAGCTATCCTACAGAGCATCGAATGGACAAAAAGTTGTCTTTGACACAGCTGACACACAGCTGGTAAATTATTGACAGGTGCTGACTAGGCAAACACAACGGTCATGTCAGATCAAAAGGTTTGAATGCAATCATAAGATAATGGTGGATATTCAGATAACAAGCTGAGATTAACCTGCAGGGTATTGTGCCATTTTTGAGCACAGTTAGTCCCACTGTTTGTGGTGTCGGTAGTGGAGTCGGTTGTGGTTTTGGCTGACAGAGATCAGCATGAGTTGAATTTTGTTACTCCTCTGTTCTCACTCTCTTTGCAGAAGCCCAGAGCGAGGAGGAAAAGGCCAAAAAGAGCAGCAGCAAGCCCCAGGTGGATGAGATCGTGCCAGTGTACCGACGAGACTGCCACGAGGAGGTGTACGCTGGGAGCCACCAGTACCCCGGCCAGGGTGTCTACCTGCTCAAATTCGACAACTCATACTCCCTCTGGAGGTCAAAAAACGTCTACTACAGAGTCTACTACACTAGATAAGCCAGGCCAGGGTGCTGGGTGTGTGTGCGGGGGGAGAGGCAGGTCCCGCGGGCAGGTCCTCCAGGGGGCAGGTTTGGCCCCCCTCTCTGTCCTGTTCAGGGAGGGGGGGCACAGAGCAGGCATTCGGATGTGTTGTGGAAGGGTATCTTATCCCGTTTATGTCCAGGAGGGGGGAAGAATTAAGCTTAAAATCCCACGCCTTTTAACTCTTTCAAATGCCATGAGAAGTATGTAGACCCGTAGCAGAACACTGCCTTACTTGTTTTTTTTTCCCCTTTTTTTTTTTTGAAGCCATCCCATGATCATGATTTGTAACATGTCGTGATACTGCATAATCTCCTAAACAAACGCCCGTCGTCCGTCTGTAAACTCAACACAAGCAGCTTCTAGTCCAGGCGCTGAGTCTGCGGCCAGTGGCAGGGGTGACATATTGAGGCCTGAACAGGAGAAGCTAACTGAGGTTTTAGTGAAAACTTTGGTAGGGGGGCGGGGTGGTGGGTGCGTTTTATCTCTGTGTATTCCAAACGTGATCTGTATAAGCGGCAGGTGCTCCCTCAGGAGAGGATAGAGAGTGCGTTTAGCGCCCAGCGTGAGCATGTGCATGCAGCGGGGAGGAGGTGCAGGCAGGAGGAGCAGGCAGGAGGAGCAGGGCTCCTGACAGCAGCACAGAGAGCAGGGCTCCATGCACCCTGCAGTGGCTTACTGCTCTCTCTCTTTCAGGGGACTGTTTGTTCTCAGAGTACCAGAACTCTCACTCAATAATTACCAAAACATGGGCAGCAAACAGAATGATCTTTGTTTCCAGTGGTAAATGCAGAACGAATGACTAGATGTTTGTGCATTAGATAGGAAAACAGTCCTGCTTAATGCTGGTCTCCAGCACTACTCAGAGCTGGCTGGAAAGTAAACGCTGCACCCTCAGCCAAGTTTGAGTCCAGAACTTCTCTGACTGTCCCAGTCCAAGGGCTCCTTGGCGATTATTTTGTGTTCGGTGAGGTGTTGTTATATCTGCACTGGTCTCCTTTGGCCCATTTCTGAGAACTAAAATAAGAATGAGGTATTCAGAAAGTGTAGGAGCTTCCCTGCAGCAGAAGCAGGAGGTTGTCTGTTGCAGAGGTAATGAAGAGAAGCCACAGGTGAAAGAGAGGTTCTGTCTGATCTGTGAGCTCTGCTGTTTACAGGCAGTTTGCTAGTGAGAGGGTATTTTTCATATTTGCTCAGGATACCCCCTTGGCACCCCCCAGGGATGATGGAAGTTTGGGCACCCTGCTATTTTCGTACTCATAGCTTCTCTCCAGCAAATATATTTCATATGACACTGTATATACAGATAAGAAAGCAGCTAAGACATCAAAATAATGATGCAGAATATTATAAATTAGTAATGTACATTATCTAAAACAGGTATGGTGTAATATGGCTCAACCTGAAGTTATAACTGGTTTAATACAGATCTGATGGACGAAGCTTAATTGAATGCCATAAAAAAACCGAACAGAACAGAAATCCTCCTCTGGTGACGACCAGGATTAGAACTTGTGTTCAATTATTTAGGCTTGCAATAATGAACATTATATATCTGCAGAATCATGCATTTTTAAGGAAATGTTTGACTTGTATGGTGAAATGTAAAGAGAGTGTGTATTCTAGTCAGTCACATGGAAGCCTTCAGTTAATGACTTCATACGCCCAGAACATGTAGAGCACACCTGAATTTCCTTTCTCTTTGAAGCCCAGTTCTGCTGTGTTCTTGAATGAACGTGTCACTTAGTGTTAGTCTGTGGTTTGGCAGTCACTTGAGTTGTCCTTAAAAGAGCAGCACTTTAAACTGGAAATGAGAGACAAGGAGCTGAATCTCAGTGCTTCAGATTCTCCCTGTCTGAGCCTGGCTGTGAGGCCCCTCACCTGTAGTCTCAGTCAGTCCAGTCTGCCCCTGCCGAGGGAGGGGTTTTCTACAGCGTTCTGATTCGCTCATATTTGACATTCACACTTCTGGCTTTTTTTTTTTTTTATTTCCACGTTTTGCATTTTGTGTTAGACCAGGCTGGGGCTTTTTGTCCTCCTTCCCCACCCTTACTGAGCTCAGGCTGTGCCTTTGATTGGTTCCTGTTGTTTTTGGATTCTGCAGGATCCAGATGCCTTGCACACCCCCAGTGTAGCCCAGCACTGACAGTCTGTTTTGCACCTTGTGTTTTAAATGTGTAGTCTTAGTCTGTGTCAAATGAGAAACCTTTCTGGCTCGGTTTGCTGTAGCAACGTTTGGAGGCCAAGATGAGGACCGGGACTGAAGAGTGTCCTCTTAGAAAAGGAGCTTTTTACAGTCAGCCTCAGACTTTATGTGCTGGTCAGAATGTTTGTCTTGAGTTCAGTCCAGATGTCCGCCTGGTGTTTTCCTCCCGCTGAGATAAGGAGCAGGACAGCAGTGCTATCTGAGAGCTGCAGGCCTGCAGTAAATTATCTCTACTCTCAACTCTCTCAGTGCGGCTACTGCAACATTTGTGTGAGCTTCGTAATCTCTGGTCACCAAAATGTACCATCTTAGCTTTTCAAGCCAATGCTACACAGTAATGCCATGTACCACAGAAGAATAAGGCATACTAATGATAAGGCATATAAATGTAATACATATTTTATTGATCACAAATAATTCAAAGTAGACTTTCCTGCTGTTGCTTCATAGAACCGATACAGGTGGATTTATAAACCAATCAGGTTATTCACACGAAAAAACAGTGCAGAAATCTCACACCATTGGTTCCTGTATTGTATTTGGATGCATTTGATGAAATGTTTGAAGCTTCAGAGCTTTGGTCTTTAGTGCCCCAAACATGAAGAAACACAGTGGCACCCTATTATTGCCCTCCTGACCAATGCAAGTCCAGCCAGCCCTGGATCTGGCTCTGGTTCTGGATCTGGATCTGGATCTGGCTCTGGTTCTGGTTCTGGCTGTGCACAGTAGAGTAGTGCATTGTTCATGTCATTTTGTTCTTGTCCTTCGATACCCTGTTTGTACATAACACTGTGTCCTTTTGCTGTGTGTTTGAAGATGGGATACTGTGTTTTCTACAGTGAGGAGAGCCATACTGAGTTTTAATGTGTTTAACCGGTTTAACATTATCACTGTGACTTCAGAGGAGAAACACCATCACTCACGCCATTATCTCTATAGCCTCCGGGGTAGGATGAGGAATGGGAGTCTGTTAAATAAACTTTAACTTGTGTTCTGCACTGTAGAGTGACGGAAGGTACATTATGAGGAGCATTCCGAGTCCTACACACAGACAGTACAGAGACATCACAGCACAGATAAAAGCTACCAGACATGTCCAAACCTCCGTCTCCTCGGCAACCAACGTCCACTCCGCACGACTGACTGGAGGCTTGCACTAGTGCCACTCGTACTAAACTTCCGTGCCCGTGTCTGTCGGATAAAATGTACTGAATCTACAAATCACTAAGTTCCCTTATAATTATTTTTATTATTATTTCATATTGCCTTCAGAGTGTTTATTCCCAGCAGTGATAGAGTTAAATGTGCCAGAGGAAGGAGTGAGTGCGTTTGTGGGATTGAAGGGGTGTATAGTGAAAGACATTGTAAATTGTGAAAGGTGAAAGGTGAAGATCTCTATGTAAAGTGTAAATTTCTAACTTGAGTTTGACGTGGAAGAAAATACAAAGAATTTTATTGTTTGATCAGTAATCCATTGTGAGTTGCAAAATCCTTGAGCATATATTTAAACATGATTAAAAGTTTCAGTTATCTGAGAGGCCAGAGTCTGAGTCATTCATTCTAACTCCACTGTGTGCTTTACGTATGGTTTCCTCTCTGCCTTTCATTAGTGAGGGGATTATGAAATTTAGTAAGATGAATGTGATTATGGGAAATATCATTTCGTGATGGGAAGTGCTGAAATGCCAGTATGTTGGTTGTATTTGGTTGTGTTTAGAAAGCTGCATTTAGCCTCTCTCTGGGGCTCATGGTCACACTGGAAACATCTCCAGGAAGTCCTGTAACTCACGCGGAACATACCAAAGTCATGATTCACAGTGTCTGTGTGTTACTTGATCATCAAGCCCCACAGGGCCTCTGTCTGATAACAGAGGGTGATATGGAGCTGCCCCTTCCAAACACAGCAGCAAAGACTGGAAAAGTGCAACGAAGTTCCAGCAAAACTCCCCTCAGCTGTTACAAACTGCAGATCACTTCAATGAGAGCAGCAAACGGCAGCCTCTTGGCACCAAGGTCCAGATTCAGTTTAAGAGCTAAAGATATTTGCCTGTAACTTTTTATTCTCGCTTTATAATCTTGTTTAATTCCCCTGCCGGCCAGCCTTAGTTTTGTTTCTCAGTGTAAACTGATTAAACTGGGCACTCAGAGTTGAGCACCAGGAACACTGCAGTTCGGCTAAACGCTGTGACTGGCCTGTGATTGCTGAGTCGGTGTTTTGATTTAGTCAGGGCCAAATAGTGGTTCAGAGACCTGACAGGTCCAGGAACCGACTCCAGGCGGTCCCTAATCGTCCCCGATGGCAGCGTTGATGGCGCTGCGGAGTGCAGACAGCCATGTGACCTTGTCCTCCTCTCGCTCGGTGGCGCAGATCCACTGCCGTTTCGGGCCCTCCAGGGCGAAGGCGTTCTGCATGTCTGCAGGGAGAGGGGAGACCTGTGACCTCACCTCCGTCATGTGACTCACGACATCAACAGCGCAAAACATTCCGCAGCCATGAGAGCGTGCACCTGTGACTGCTGCATCTGTAGCATCTTCCTTACTGGATGTTTTTTTAAAAGGTTTAAGTTGAAAGCATCGGCTTCCCTGGAATAACTGACGCATCCCGCCCTAAAGCAGCAGCCAGCACGGTTCAGTGTCACAGCTGCAAACGCTGGAAATCAGTGCAGCACACTGCATACTGAAATCCGGCAACAGGAAGAGGGGGCAGGAGACAGGAAGGAGGAGAGAGAGGCCTGCGGAGTGACGGAGGGGGAGCGTCCCGGGCCCCCACGCAGTGACGCAGCAACGCAGCGGTCAGGCTTACACTTGGTGTCTGCGATGTCCCGCGGGGTCAGCGTGTGCAGGGCGACGGAGGCCAGGAAGGTGTGTGAGGTCGCGCAGGTGTGTCGGTACGGCAGGTGGGAGACACTTCGCTCACTCAGCACCAGCGCGTCGTTGAAGAGGAAGAGCCCGAGGTCGCCCACGTGCTCGTACACCCTGTCTCACACACACACATACACACATACGCACACACGCACATACGCACACACGCAGAGGGGGACAGGCTCACACCAGCAGGGGTAATGCTGTATTTAAGATTTAACCCCAGTACATATGTAATGCAAGGCCTTGTACTTGTAATGACTTAAGTATTTTTAGGGAGATACCACTAAATGTTTGTGATAACTCGGCACAAAAGTAATAAGTATTCATGTTACACCAGCCAATGTGTCACTAACAGCACAGCCATTTTACAGCATGTTTTACTGTGGCTTCATAGATTATCTACACATGTAACAATATACAAATACATTTCAGCTCTGCAGAATTAAAAGTTAAATGCTTAATTCCTTTCCTTGAATGATTTAATTGCACAGAGCAGCGTGCTTTAACTCTGATGGCTGAGACGTCTCCTCCGGGTAAGTGTGCTCACCTGAGCGAGGCAGCGATGTCCTCGTGGGGGGTGTGGAGCAGCTGCACCTCCTGCACTGCGATCAGGTGCCTGTTACCCTCCTGCAGGTTCTGAACACAGCAGCACATGGTGCACTCAACCGCTCTGCACCCACTGACAGCACAGGTGAGACAGCACAGGTGAGACTGCACCCAACCCCCCTGCCCTCACTGACAGCACAGGTGAGACTGCACCCAACCCCCCTGCCCTCACTGACAGCTCAGGTGAGACAGCACAGGTGAGACTGCACCCAACCCCCCTGCCCTCACTGACAGCACAGGTGAGACTGCACCCAACCCCTCTGCCCCCACTGACAGCACAGGTAAGACGCAGAGAGCTACAGCCAGCACATCACTTACGGGGCACATGAAACTGAGGCCAAGCACATGACTGATCTGAGTAAAGTGAGAGTGTGGCAGGAAGCTTGGCTTGTATATGTGAGGATGGCTAAGCGGTCTAAGGCCCTGAAGTTGCAGTCCCCCTCGCTGGTCTGCCAAGCAAATGTAACGTGCAGACTAACTCTCACAGGTATAGCCAAGTAGAGAAATGCATGTGAATGTGTTTTTCTGTTAATGTAAGCATTCTCCTCTGTACTTCTCTGCCCTGGAAGGTACACGAGTAAAGTAAATGCCGCCGTGTCTCCCTGCCCCAGCTGTTACAGTGCCAGCCCCAAATGTACGGGGCACTCAGACAGCCCACTGCATGCAGCTGTAAGAGCATGGTGAGTCCTACAGTCATGTGACCACAGTCATGTGATTTCCCTCCCCCGAGAGAGATCTGCGCACTCATGAGCCACAGGCTAGCGTTAGCATGAAGGATCACAGCTTACTGGGCAGCTCTGGATCATCCTCTGAGTCTCCGCTATCCTGGAGTCTCCATCGGCAGTCTGCTTCAGCTGGACAGCAGGAAATGTACATGTTACTGAGCATGTGGTGCCACCGACATTTTTTAGATTCTCTTCTCCATTGTTGATTTCTACTTTTTCTGTTTCACACTGGTGTTGAGCCTTCTCACCTGTAAGAATTATGAAACACTGATGGCTAAATAGTACTGAAATCTTGGTTAACACTGACACCTTGTAGGAGAGACATCTGTGATGGTGTGGGTGTCGTCCATTAGGCAGAGCTTACCTTGCGCAGGAAGCAGTGGCCGGGGCTAACCTTGTGCAGGAAGCTGTGGGCGGGGCTTACCTTGCGCAGGAAGCTGTTGTATCGCTGCAGGGAGTGGAGCGCGGATCTGAGCTGTGAGTGGTCGGGGTGCTGAGGGGGCGTGTGCAGGAGGAGGGCCTCCAGCAGCGTGGCGTACTGCTCCACACGCGACGCGGGCAGCAGCAGCAGCTCCTGCAGACTGAGGACACGCGGTGACACGCGGTGACACGCGGTGACACGCAGCGCACAGGAGAGGGAAGCCACCACAGCTGTGGGAAGAGCCTGCGGACTGTGTCTCCCTGAACTAGGACCTTTACCCCTATAGTGTTTATTCATTCTGTTTGTCAGTTCGTCAGTTCATGCTACCGGTCAAAATACATGCAGGCACAGAACAGAGGCCATATCTGTAAACTCTCCTTTTGCTATACTGGTATGTCACAGTCCATATTAAATGTGTGCACTGCTATTAATACTATACAAAGATGCCGAATCAATCGACCTGTTCGGTACCTCAGCATACTGGTGGCCAGGGTTCTGTCGTGTCTCCTCAGAAAGGCCCGGAAGGCTGGTATCATCTCCCTGCACTGCAACACCCACAGTAACCATGGTAACGCTGAGACGTGCTGTCGGATCTGGCGTTTGGCGTGATGTCGCTGTGACCGGAGCATGCTCACCTTGTCGATGGTCCTCAGGATGGTGGGGTAGTTGTTGAAGAAGTTGGTGTAGGTCCTCAGCTTGGAGAGAAACTTCAGCAGCACATCTCCCAGGCACTGGGAGGGGCCCCACTCCCCCAAACGCTCCGTCAGCTCAGCCAGGAAGGCGCTGCAGGACAGGGGTATAACGTGACCCTGCACTGATGCCCCAGGACCAGGTCCATGCCACCCCGCTCTGAGTGGGGTGCTTTAGCAGATGAGATGTAACAGTCTGGGGCAGCTGTGTGGCATAGCAGTGAGGAGCTGAGCATTAGATGCAGAGGATGCCGGTTCAATTCCATGTGGGGCACCTCTCTTATAAGGTAAACTAATCTGAATTACCTCAGGAAATATCCAGCTGTACAAATGGAGAACGTGTAAAAACTGTTATCCAGTAGTGCGTTGTACAGAGCAGGACTTGTAACTGAAAGGTTGCAATCCCCCACTGAGGCACTGCTGTTGTACCCTTGCGCAAGGTAATTAACTCACAATTCCCTCAGTAAATATCCAGTTGTATAAATGGATAAAGATGTAATCTATGTAAGTCACTATGCTTAAGTGATGAGTGTCTGCTAAATGACTGTAATGTAAGTAGCTCAGTAAAAACTGCAGCACGGCTGCTAAGCAAATACTGTATGCTATCATGTAAAAGTAAATGGAAGTAAAAAGCATGCTGACTTTGATAGAAAAAAATTTCCCATAATTCCCTCTCATATTGGATATTCAAAGCATCCCCTTAACTTGGTGTGTAGCTGCTGACTTCTCCTGAGAATCCCACACACCATTTCCCTGCTCTGTGTTTAAGGGCCTCGGGACACCAAACCGAATTGGTCTGGCAAAACAGTCTTGACAGAAATTGATAAAAGTAGACAGGTCTGTGTGACACACCTGTCAGGAACAGCGTCTGATCGAGCTGTGTTTTGGCCAGGGGCAAAGTAGCGCGCTGACTGCCCCCCCTCATCCACTCCGTGTGGATTCGTCACGTTGCGCTTATCAGACAGCAGCATGAGAGCATCATCTCATCCCGCCTCGTGACGTTAACCCTTCAGATGCAGCCCTAACACTGCGCCGTCAAACTCTGCACGACGGAGCAAAAGCAGGGTTTGCAGTAAATGCTAAGAGACAGGCCTGCACTACCTAATATTAAAGCCCAGGGCTATTCCAAGCATGTTTACTCAACGTAAGTGCAGAACATTTCAAGGTCAGCATCTCAGACTGACACACCTAAAATGGCTGGCTGTGAAAACCTTCAAGTCGTGCCAAGATGCATTAATACCACAGAGCCGTATTCTGCCTAACACTACAATGCCCTAAACTACATTAACACTGCAGTGCCTTGTTCTGCATTAATACTGCACTGCTCTATACTGTATTAATACTACAATGTCCTATTCTCCATTAACACTACAGACCCATATTCTGCCTAACCCTAAACTGCCCTAATCTGCATTTACACTACAGTGCCCTCTTCAGTAAAAGCTGATAATGTAGGCCCTAATGCTTGCTGAGGAGATCTACCTTCAGACATTAATTTACTCTGTTCTCCAGAACTGTAATTTGTTTGTTCCTAATTCCTAATTCTGTACCATCCCATGCACCCCAGCCCTGGAAACATGCTTGTAACGGAATAATGAGCTGAGAGAGAAGGGATGAGGACTCGGGTCGTTCAGGTCAGAGGGTGGAGGGTTTCCCAGAGGGCACCGTGTTCTCAGTGTGTGATAATTTTCCTGTCATTTTGTGGATGTGTTAGCATTGTGTTAGCATTTAGCATTCACTACCTGTTGACCTCCAGGATGTCCACCACAGGGGAGAAGACCATGAGGACGTGGGCGGAGCTGAGGACGGCTCGGTTGGAGTTGAGGGCGGCTCTGAGGGGGTCGGAGTACACCCGGGCGACCGCCTGCAGGAGACGCACATACACCCTCTCACTGCCGAGCAGCTCCCCTGCCACGGCAAGCCTCCTGTCCGAGAAACTGCCCACAGCCTGCAAAGTACAGATACACTCTGTATCACACACACACACACACACACACACACACACACACACACACACACACACTACTGCCCACAGCCTGCAGAGAGTACAGATACACTCTGTATCACACACACACACTACTGCCCACAGTCTGCAGAACAGAGAGTACAGATACACTCACTCTGTATCACACACACACCCACACACACATTACTGCCTGCAGCCTGCCAAAAGAGGAGACACACTCTCTACCCCACACACATGCTCACACACTCCCAGCTGACCTGTTCAAGAGGAGGGCTGTTTTGGGCTCAGTGTATGAGAGAGGCTGACCTGTGGAAGAGCAGTGATTGGACTGAGAGCTGTTCTGGGGTCAGCCTCTGTCAGAAACGTGCTCTCTCTCTGTGCCTCGTTTCCCTCCTCACACCTCCTCCTCAGGAAGTTGCACAGGAAGCTCAGGGGGCTGTCCTGTCGTAGCACAGCAGGGATGAGAGCACACAGGCCTGAGGCACACTGGGGAAAAACGGAGATTACACAGCCACAATCTGAGTCCATCTTACACATCTCTCTCTGGACAGTGCGGCAAGTCCCTCTGCTAAAGCACGGGTCACTCCTGATTGGACAATCTCAGACAGGCCAACCTCATCCCAAAGAAACTGACCTGTGGAAACAAAAAAATGAAATCAGCACTGTGAAGGAGTTACCAAGAGGACTATCACTGCACCGGTTATTCATATAATGAAGTAACACATGTAGATTTCATCTAATGTAGAAAAACTATATATCAATACTGCTTTCCTCCAATTCTGTAACCATTAGCTCATGGTTATGATACGTGCTGTTTTTCTATATACGTGCACATATCTGCATTTATGACAGATGTTTTGTATACGTAGGTACCTAGGTAGTATAGCGGTACTTTATTGTCCCTGTGATTGTATTTGATATGTAATCCTAGTTCAGATTAATTGGCTCGCGACACTGACCTTGCGCTCAGCTTCAGCACTATTTGCATTGTATGACCTGTACACATCTTGCTCTTGTGCCTGTTGTTTGCCCACTATTTGCACTTTTGTATGTCGCTTTGGATAAAAGCGTCTGCCAAATGAATGAATGTAAATGTAAATGTATACATCTTCATTATTCCTTGTATTTGTTACTTACTACATACTGTCTGAGCAAAGAGCTCCTCTGCAAACCAGCAGTAAAATAAAAGTCCAGGATTCGGACCCGACCCGTTTCTCCGGCTGACTCACCCAGGGCGCGGCCCCTGGTCTCCTGACTCAGCTGCAGGAGCTGTGGCCCCAGCTGCACCCTCAGGCCCCTGAGGGCCTCCTCCAGCCACTCCGCCTGCCGACACCAGCTCAGCAGCGGGGCCTCACTGAAGTACACCTGGGGCGGAGACACGCCCTGCCCCAGCCAATCACTGAGGACTGGGGGAGGGGTTAACCAGTCAGAGGATTGAGTACTGGAGGATTGTCCAGCTGTGTCTACAGGTGTGTCTTTTTTTGTTTACAGTTTTTTTGTAGTTTATGTTACTATTTTATATGAGTGTTAAAGCTATAGCCACAGCAGGATATGTGAGTTTGATAAAAAAGACAGAAAAATGCAAGTTATTTACAGTATAAAGAGTTACTTACTGGCCTGTGTGAGAACCCAGAACTAGAATGTAAACATTGTAGTAATATCACTACTCAGTGTCAGCTGCTTGTGGTGACAGAGTGCCATGTGTTCTGACTGTGATATGGAGCTCATTTTGAATGTGGTCTCCCCTCTCGGGCTCACTGTGTTGGTACGATCCAGTAGCAATCCCTGTAGGTGCAGTGACATTCAGACCCGTCAGGGTGGAGAGCTTGGAGATCAGCTCCATTCCTGACACTGAGAGGGGGGAGAGAGAGGAGGGAAAGGATGAGGCAGGTCAGGCAGGAGTGATTGGCAGATACAAACCACTTGCTTGAGTGAAACGTTCACAACATCACTAAACATTGTAGATATTTATTTCACCCCAGCTGTATGACTTAGCTGTGAATCTGCCTATTCCCCATGCTTGGGCACAGAATCCCCCCAGGCTAACACTCAGTGAAATCTGTCTAACTGAATCTGAGTTTCCCTAAAACACCCCTTGGCTGTGCTATGAGTTTATATTCAGTTAACCGTGTCCAATCAAATGAGAGTTTTTCAATTTGAGAAAATGGCTAAAGATCCCTAGATAGTAACTATGGGCCACTCACTGAGAGACTGTTACCCCCAAATTCAGACTGACCAGAGGCTGCTAAAGGAACAAAGATGTCCAGACGCCCCCCCTCTGTCCCCGGCACCACCCAGCCAGACAGCTTCTCCCAGAATTCCCTCACGTCCGGGCTCAGGAGGGACTTCTCTGTGACCTTGCACCCTGAGGGGGGAACAGGGAAGAGACTGAGATTAGGAGAGTCTGAACCCACAATGCAGGTCACCATTCATGTGATACAGGCACCTCAGCCTTGAACAACAGCATGGACAGCGTGGGCTAAGCAGGTGTGTGTGTACACTAGTGCGTGTTTATGTGCTGGCACATCAGGACTAGACAGTAATGAGCCTGAGATCATTTCCTAAGGGCCAGGGAGATATGGACACCTGCAGCTAAGCAGCTACAGAAAACGCTGGGTCTGTCCACTTGTTACTGTGTATTATGTGAGTAATGTGACAGGGCTGATAGTCCGGCGCACCCTGTGTGAGACTGAGCTCCCTGGTGTCTCCCTCAGCCAGCACCCCCACGCTCTGCACCCTCTGGCCCTGCAGCGCCCCCTCCGCCCGGGACAGCAGCGCCTCCAGCGTGGTCCCGCTGTGGTCGTAGAGCAGGGGGACCACTCCGACCCGCACCCCACTCAGCACCATCTGCGGACACACAAGCAGGAAGCAGGGGGCAGGGGGCAGGGGGCAGGGGGCAGGAAGCAGGGAACAGGAAGCAGGGGGCAGGACACGGCAAAAAGGACACAGGAATTAGGGGGCAGGAGGAAGGAAGCAGGAAGCAGAAATAGAAAGCAGGAAACGGGAAGCGATGATCAGGGTACTGTGTTCCAGGTAGGACGATGCAGTTCTGTAATATGGAATATCTCCACTACAGTCTTCATGCAAAACCTCATTATCCAGACAATGTGCTGCAGTCTCTCTGTGTTTACACTGCATTCATTCAAAATGAGCATGAGCCAAGAGCACTGAATAATCAGCAGTGCAGAATAAATCAGTTTTGAAAGCCAGACCTCTGCAATACACATTACTGCATGCTAAACACTGCCAACAGATAAGGGCAGGGTAGTGCAGATCATTTTTCAGATCAATACAGGCTATAACCTGAGGGTGGAAAAAGTATTGGTCATTTGTGATGGAGAGAGACTGTTTATCAAGTGCAGGTCAATTACAGTTCTGCAGATCAACTGCTGTTTCTGCCTTATTGATTGAACGTTATTGAGGCTCCATGGCTACCAGGCTGCCTGTTCATTGGATGCCAGCATTAGCAGCGCCTACCGCCCCCTCACCCCACCCCACCTCGTACGCAGGGACTCGGGACGACAGCAGGAGCAGGTGGAGAGGCTGGCAGTAGGGGGCGCTGTACTGTTCTGTTGACTGGGATCTGTGAGTGGCCATGAGGTAGGATCCTCCAGTCATACTCCTCCTGGAACAAACACCAAATATATTGTGAATGGGACCTCTGAGAAAAATCCAACACCCATCTCAAAAGGCCTTTTAAATCTTCAGAAATATCTGGTTAATGCTGGGGGTGTAAAAGGCCTTCTTTATCTGAGATTAATTTTATATTCTTATGTGTTCAAATCCACACAAGCAGACACAGACACACACTCACGCACACATACACACGCACACATACACACACACACAGGATGCCACGTCCGGTCCCCGGCTCCTGGGCCTCACCCTCTGGGCAGTGACCTCAGGGCGCTGGTGATGCGGGTCCTCTGCAGGGCGGAGTCCTGGGCGGAGCAGTACCGGGCCTCCCGCTCCAGCAGCTGGGACAGCGAGGGCTGGCTGCGACTCCTCTCCTGTGCAACCGCACCGCAGATGCAGTAATGCACTCACGCATGACATCATCATCATCGCCATGACGATGATGCTCATCAATATCACCATCATTCATATTACAAACATTACCGCTATCATCATTATCATTATCAACATGATCAGACCTCTTCATCATCATCGTCATCGTCACCAACATACCGCACCAGCAGAGCTTTTTTTTTTTACAGCTCTCTGAGTTTCACACAGTTTATGTCCCTTTATCCCCCACAGATACGGTGATGACAGACGCAGCTGTTAGAGTGGTGGCTGGTGGGTTCCCTCTCCCTCCCTGTGTTTGGGGATTCCCTCTCCCTCCCTGTGTTTGGGGTGATGCCCCAGGCAGTGTCTCACCCCGAGGAGCACCAGCGCAGCTGTCAGCCCTGCCCCGCCTGTGCGTGACCCCTGACCTTTGACCCCAGGTGTCCCCGCACTCCAGCTGCTGCTCAGCCAGGGCCGTCTGCCCTTCAGTGCGAGTCCTGCGGAGGAACCAGCGACCTCTGACCTGCGTTTCCATATCCAGCTTCCTCACGCTCATTTGCTTAGGCCTGTACAGAGTTTACCATCTACATCTGCATTTTCAGCACACTTCAGTGCGTCCACATGCGTTCAGAGCAGAGGCAGGGGAAGCCAAGCCTCATCTAAAAATTAAAAAACACTTTTTTCATATTCTACCTTTTTCCTTGTTACACAGTTAGAGATGCATTAAAAACATATAAAAGCATATAAAACAGCATTGAATACACTCACAGTTGTCATTTTAACTTGAAATATTTAGTAAAATAGTGGGAATTATGCTATCCCCCTCCTGCTCCACGCAGACTGCCCTCGTACTCACTCTTGTGCTCCGCCACCTTCTCCCTGATGGCCTGCCTGATCCACCTCTCTCTCCGCCTCTCCTCCTCCTCCTCCTTGTCCCCCAGGGGCTCGTTCAGGGTCCCGTACACCTCCTGCGCCTCGCGGGGGGTCAAGTAGTCCAGGCTGGAGGCGCAGGCCACGTAGTGCCTCTTCCAGGCGCCAAACTCGCCGTCCGCAGGGGTGTAGGGCAGGAACCAGCCGCGGATCACACACTTAGGAGACCACAGGCAGTCCTGGGACAGTCAGAGGGGTCAGGGGGGTCACTGTTACACATGTGCGTACAGCACTGAGCTCTTACTGCTCACATCTTCATGCTGGACATGCCTGATGTGCACACAACCGCAACACAAAGCTGAATCACTGCCCTGAGGTAATGTATGCTTGTAAGGAGGCAGGTATTTCCCTTTACATTACATTTACACCTGTTAAAAACAAATATAACCTGCACAGCATAACACTTGACTGGTGTACCATGTACCAATGTTCCACAGGTATTTGCAAATCAGTAAATTGCTAGTGACTGAATCCTGCATCAGCTGTAAGGAGTGAGAGGAAGACAGACCTGCTCTGCCAGGAACTTCCAGTGCCAGCTGACCTGGACGGCCGAGCACAGATCCTGCGGGTTGAGGAAGGACAGGATGTAGAGGGACAGGAAGCGCGGAAGCACCGTGGTGAAGTCCAGGTGCAAGATGGGAACCACCTCCAAAAACCAATCCCTGGTGAAGCTGGAGGCATGAGAACAGGGCCTTGGTAAGCTTCACTGGTTGTGTGGCAGGGCAGTGGGACATGCAGGAGTTGGTAAATGGAGCTCCTGTTGACCTTATTGCATTTACGGTAAAAACTTTGTTAGCTGTTTAAACAGGAAGTCAGACTGAGACTTTGAGAACTTTGAGTCTTGCTATTCTGTATGCATTACGCTGTTATACCATCAGGGGCATCTAACCTCCATAAAAGGATGTTATTATCCAGCCTAGGATCTCATCAGAAAACTCATCAGCCCAGGACTTATTACTGTGAAACTGAAATGATATCCTAACAATGGACATCATAATTACCCAGAATGCACACAAATGGAAGTACATTAGATCACAAGCCTTGTAAAAACAACAGGCATATTTGACTGTGTTATTGGTCTGACTGTGTGCAGTGAGCAGTAGCTAATGTCCATGTTGGTGTCTTAAAAATTTTTTTTACTTTACTTTATTGGGCTCGTCTAAAAGGTCTGAAATGTACAGCGGCTTGAAAACACAATCACCTTATCCATTTTCATTGACACAGATGGTTACTACATGCCCTGAAAGATAATGTTTCTGTGAGCTGCTATCCAGTCATGTTACTATTACAACTTAAATTCACAAGACTTACAAAATATTTTATACAGTAACCTGAATGCAGTGCACTGCACTTGCTAGTAATATGTTGGTAGTTAAAGTTTTATCAAGCTGACAAGGTGAATGAAACATGTTCAGCTGGGGTTTAAACACTACTTTGTGATCTCAGATAACTAATTTAGGTAAGTTAACTTATTTGGCAAATCTTTTACACAGACTACTCCACTGTATCCTCTTGTTGATTTTGTCTTTATAAAACATGGACAAATATTGTCCTTCCTGTTTTAGAGTGAATATATAATTATGTACTAGGAGCCTGTGTTTTGTTATTTTGCAAACCTTGCAGTAATCAAGATTTTTTTTCTACAGATTCACCTCTATCAGAAACTGAGTGCATGAGAATGTGTCTGCTCAGGCATTGGGTGAATGGATGATTGACTGGCAACATCTAATTAAGAATTCAGGTGGTATAAATATGAGAAGGCTTTTCAGAGGGACAGAGAGATTTGGTGGAGGTCTGTTGTCTTATTGTCTCAGACATTTCTGTTCCTGTGTCACACTTCATGAGAGAGGTTAATGTTTTTTTGTTTAAACATCTCAAAACCAGAGCAAACTGTCAGCATTAAATACATGCACCTGGACAGTCATGGTCTTCACACTAACACTGGGGGTGTTTATTACTGTATCGAATTTTACATAATGTTGGATAACAGACAGTTTAAACAGACCAAAAATTACTTGTGTAGTTCTTATGGCTGTATCACAAGCTCTAATGAACGTTACTTACTTAAGTTGGGATTTGGAACACCTTGTCAGGATACTGTGAATGAACTGTTTCCTCTGCCTGTCAGTCCACAGGTCAAACCAGTGCAATATGAGGGTCGTCCTTTCCTGAAAGAGCTGTGAAGAGATTATAGTCAGCTTCCTGAGATAGAGTGGAATCAGTCTGAGGTAATTTCCTTATTCATAATTTCCTTCTGAAATCATCAGGATTTAAATCCAGTAAGAGATTTTTAAAAGCAATTGCATGAATGAAATGAATACGGGCCATAAGCGTCATAGCTCTGACCTGCTGATTGGACGGCTTGTTGCCGATAGGTGTCCAGGTGCTAAATCGGGTCTCTGCGGCCACCAGCGACCCCTCTGTCACCGCCGGCTGGAAATCTGTCCCGTTCAGCTGCCACTGCTTCACGCTGTGGGGACTGGCGCGTGCTCTGCACCGCAGCAAGTCCGCTTCCAGGGCAGTCATTCTGGGGAAAGCACTGGTTGAAGGCACAGAATAAATCAAATGTTTTATTTAAGTACGACTCTTCTTCGCCACAAAAGGACATAAACTGTGCACACGGATCGTCAGATATGCATTTAAATATTTGCTCCTTTTTATTGGTTTTCACAACTTTTGTCCCGCTGAAAACCCTGTAGAAACAGTGTTGTTTCAGACTAGCAGAGATGCAGAGAAACAGCATTATTGTGTGCTAAAAACTTCAAATAGCATAATCGACGCTGTTTTAGCAACAAATAAAGCTTGAAGTGCGTGAATTGTAAAAATATATCGAGAACTTGTTAGTAAATGGTACAAAACTAGCAAGCAAGATACATGTAAAGGGTTCGTTGCATGAACTACCAATGCATCGATCATTTGAAAAAAGCGGTGAGTTAATTTACCTGCAGCTACACTTGATCAGACTTGGGCTACTTCGCCAACCAGCTAACCAGCCTGCTGGAAGCGCTCCGTGCAAACACTGCGGGCGACTCGGGTTTCCATAGAAACACAACAACAAACCGCGCAGCGGAGCATAGCCAGCGCTGGTACAGGCATTTAAGATAACTATTCCAAAAAGCCGTCACATTTGAAAACTACAAAATACCACGCACAACAGAGCATACATTTCTGATGCTAGTTTTATGTGTGATATTTAGAGTAGCGAACGTCAGCAGGTTGAAATAAATGGAGTTAGTTTGGAGGTAGTAAAGTATAATGGCAGGCTGCGTATATTTGCGGCTGTGGTGGAGAACCTCTCCCAGTCTAGGCCAATCGGACTGCAGGCTCCCTCCACACTTGTACTGTAACAATTCTAAGTTATATAATTTATACATACCTTTTGTAATAATTACAGAACGTGAATTCCAGTGGCCGATAAAGAACAAATATAATTCTGAAGAGTCTGATGTAATTAGGTTTATTGCATATGGTGATCAATCACATACAGTAAACCGGGGCTGGTCCGCGCGGAGCAAATCCCCCACACCCTCTAAAAACATTCTTTTTTTATTACTATCACATAAAACGTCAACGCTGAATAAGATGGAAACTTTCTCACAGTGGTCAGAGGCAAGGGGAGGAGGTATCAGGCGTTTCCCTAATACAAAACACCAGGAGAAGTGAAGGTCAGGTGAAGACCTGCACCAAGAGGAGCAACATTATTCCTGCTTCTCTGTCACATGCACCCTGACTCATACAAAAACCTATTGTTTCAGCTCCATATCTGCCTTGGCTGCTAAAAAATATATAATTGAATATCCACTTTAACCTAGAATAACCCTAACCTAATGTAACCCACTGGCAATGCTTGCTTATGAAACTCGAACTCCTCCCTTAAAGTCACCCCATCTTCTCCGTACACCATTGCTACTTCTCCAGCCACACATCATTCTCCTGTTATCCCCCAGCATGCCCCTGTGGTACATCAGCACACCTCTGTCTTCTTTTTAAAAAATATATCCTGCCTTAATTTTACATTATTTCCAGGGTTCACACACCTTAAAAATAAAAATAACTAATTACCTTTAAGTAATTGCTTTAGCCTAACTGACATCTACTAGCAATGCTTATGAACTACACATGGATTTACTGCATGTGGATATATAAATTGTCACGTTTCTTCCACCACAATAGTACTGATCAAACAAAGACCCCCAATGTTTGCAACCCCCACTCACAGAGTCCAATTCTTCTTTATCTTATTCTCACGGTCCATCTCTTGGGAAATGTCCGGCCAGCGTCAAATTCCCACACTAATGGGCCTTACTTTGTAGCTTACGGCATACAGTTCTCTCACAGCTGCATAACCCCCCACTGTCTCTTTAGTTTCTACTCGCATGCACACAAAGTATAATAGAATACATATTGTTTTTTAAGGCTAACATATTAGATTGTCTGGTTTCTTTATATACTTCCAGACCTCCACACGTATAGTAAAGATAAAGTAAGTGGTTGATATACAATAACTTCAGTTAATATGTCAATACTGTCTTAAATATGTCAATACTGTGGTTAAAGTGGTTAAAATCAAAAACTGACATCAACACTCGGCAATGCATGTAACCTTCAAGAGATAATAGTAATACACTGCTAGAAATGCTTATGACGTTTGCTGGCAATAATTTATCTCCAACATGTAACAAGCTTAATCGTACCATGTCAAGCTCCGCTTTTCTCTGGTGGGGTGAAAGTGGCAATGCTCATAATTTACATATGGGGTACACTTCGTCAAAAATTTTCCACCACACGGCATTTATGGTACTATTAGAGAGTACTATTGATGATTTTAACTTCTCGTCCAAAGTAAGAGAAAGTACTATAATTTCGTTCTTAAAATTGTTGCAGGCGGCGCAATAGAGACAAATAAAAGTTGAAATTCAAAATTGAATTGGCATAGAACATAGCTTGACAAGCAGAAATGCCCAGGGAGGTTCATACGAAGCAACATGCATTTTAATGCTAGAAATTATAAGATTCCATGTCATTTCAGCTGGTTTTGCACTCCACACACTCCGTGTCAACCACGCAAGAGATCAGAGGATACTGACACAGCAATGCGAGTTCTTTCACAGGTTCGGCATTAACCATGGGCTACGTCGTCAGGACTGTAAACCTGGTGTTCAGGAAGCTGTTGAGTGCTGTGGTGTCAGATCTCTGATTTGGCAGAAATGCAATCTCTGACTGCGCCCAAGCCTGAGTAGGTATAACCTATACTGTAACCTAAGAACTTACTATAACCTATACTGTAACCTAAGAACTTACTATAACCCATACTGTAACCTAAGAACTTACTATAACCCATACTGTAACCTAAGCCCCAGGCCTCCACCTCTGTCCCCAGGGAGAGAAATCTGTTTGACTCACAAGGAAATTGTGCTGGAGGGTTTGTCTCATGTGCCTTTATTTGCAGTTAAAAAAATAATTGCTTGTTAGCTGAGTCATTTATATAATTGCTATCATTGGATTGTGGGGGTGGAAAGAGTCTGGGAAGCTCACAGAATTGAATAAGATCAGTGATTATCGCTGATGTTTGACAGTCCTTGGATTTGGTCCACCGTGCAGATCCTTCTCCTGCAGGTTTGGATGTCTGTGTTTAGTGTGTAGAAGGTGCAGGAACACTAGGGCCAGATGGGAGGGGCATTTTGCTGACATGATCTCTTAGACAAACACATGCAACAGGGTATGTTTAGAAAATAAACTAGACCTGGGTAGGGGAAGAAGCTTTTATCTGTAAACACCAATTGGATTTCTGGCCTCTTCAAAATGGGAACCAAAATTGAGAGGGGGACTTCAGCATTCTGCAGGTGGTCAAAATGATTGTTAATTTAGTGCATAAACCCTTTAAAACCGAGAACCCATGGAGTGACAGAGTTGCTAAGCTGCCAGGATGGTCATTTCTCTCTCAGCCAATGCCCTCCCTCTCCCCAGCAGACCTCAGCCCTGCCAGCACATCTGTCAGCAGTTTAAACCGTTACTCTCTTTGGCCTGCATAGCAAACAGGCGTCCTCACACATTAGTCACGTCACACTTTTGTTATCATCTCCTGCAGCTCTTTCTGCTCGGGCTACAACACTACGCGTGTACCATCAAAAACATTGTTTACAGTGCCACCTTGTGGACAAAAATACTTGTACAAACACCATCTTTATAACGGCTGCCTGTGATAATATACATCACGGTATACGCTGGTGAGAGAACGAACATGAGACAGTAGTACATCTGAAACATGTATCACACTGAACAGGACTGCAGAAGCATGATTTGGTTTCTATCTGGACTGACTGAAAAATACGCGGTGAATGGTTCTATTTGAGAAAACAATACTAAAAACTTAACAGCAGGGGGAGCCAAGGTTATTCTTTTTGTGTATTTTTCTCTTGAATGGAATGTCAAACGTCAGTCACTTTATCAAATATAGACACAAGCAGTGTGGATTATTAGTTTTCGTTATGATGCATACGTTTAGAAATTTTATTTTCTTACCCCTACTTGGATTGTCCTGTGCACTTCATTTTTGTGAATTGTGAATCTACCTGAATCCACCTGAGTCTCAGAGAATCTGTGATGTTGGGAGCCCTGATTACCTCCTGCAGCATCGCTGCCCCCTGGTGTCTGGTCCTGCAATGTTGCTCTGACATCCAGCATGACTGACAGCAGCAGGCTTCTGCAGCACAGCTGTTTCACTGTCCGGCACTGGCTCAGGTTGGCCTCTGACTGCTGTCACTATGGAACACAGCCTCTTAGCTCAAACAACTGAAAAAGCATTGCACTGACCTGCTAGCTTATTTCATTTTCAGCTAGCTAGTTAGCTAATACCCATACTTAGTGGTGGAAGGGACTCAAGTAAAAACATTTTAGCTAGTCATCCTGGCCTGGTTGCACACCAGGTTAGACAAGGAATTAAATACAAGGATTTTTGAGTCATGGCCTTGTTTGCATAGGGATTCTAATGGCAAACTTATTACAACTGCAGGAACAGATGGCAAACTCGCAAAGGACAGACATTTACTCTGACCACCATGATAGGGGAGCAGGAAGTTGCTTCTGTCTCCGTGGAGCAAAATTGCCTCTGAGGTGACATCTTACATAGAGGAGGCAAAGACTGATGAAAGGAGGATCCACCAGTTTTGTAGAGAGGCAAAACTAGCCTCCCTTAGTTGGGAACTTTAACCAAGAAGGCACTTGGGTATATGCCATGGGAAAACTCTTAGGATTTGTTTTTAACATTTCAGGAAATTAGCCATGACATGTTGGCATTTCCAAAAAATCAATCCATGTCAGTCCTCAGTGTTCCTTTGAGATTGTTTTAAAACGTGTTTTTTCTGGGGTTCCTCAGTTTACAAGTTAAGCTTACAGGTTGTTGAGTCATTGTTTGCAGCTGTGGGTTTATAGGTGTAATGTGTAATATGACACTTATTTGTAGATGATAACACTGATTACTGATGAAAATGCCCTTTTTAATATAAAGATTGCTATTCTACAGTGAAGATTGTGTTTGCCACCAACCCACCTCCACTGCCATGAGGACAATGTAAGTCTCATGACAAGAGAAAATTTCCCTGTTGGCTCCACCCCAGTGTTCATGCTGTATAAATCTGCCCCCCTTTCAGACTAATTACATTTTCTGGCTGCAGTCTAAATGCTAAATCCTCATTGATATTGATAGCATTTGCTGTAGAGCAAGAATTAATTTCCCAAGGAAATGAAATCGCAAGACAAGTCATACATGTAAAATATTGCATCCGCAAAAACAGATATTAGGCAACGTTGAACTCAGGAGATGGATAACACAAAAATAACTGCCTTATAATTAAAATCGTACACTGTAGAGTGTATGGTGCATTTTAGTGAAGAGCCACTGAGGAATTCTGCCTGTGAACCGTGTAGGATGTACAACAGCCTTTAAACCTGACGACTGTGACCGACAGAGTGAAGGGGCAGAGAGCAAGGTGCATGAGAGCATTCACAGATTTCATAATGACTCAGGAAAGGCGTTCAGTGGGCATTTCCATCTGCTTTCACAGAACAGTGAGATACACTGCCTCTAATTAGCAAACACAGCACCCAGCAGAAGATCTGTGGAGAATGAATAGAACCAGCAACACTAAATACTGCGCTTGTGATTCCCTGAGGAGGGCATGCCGTTCAGTGCTGCCCCCCAGCAGAACCCTTCCCTGCTGAGATAATTGATATTGGATGGTTCATCAATTAGTGCTGAACAAGCAGAAGACTGTGTGCCAGGTTGGGGCTCTGCTTCTGTAAACGTTTCAGAGCGCAGACTGCTCTAGTCCCATAGACATGAACTGTTACCATGATCTGGTCATGAATTTGTCTCAGTTTTTGCGGTGATAATTGGGCCCACAGGATTCTGGGTTAGGGATAGATCTGAATTTGAATAAGGGTTCCCACTGCTGGAGAGCAGTGCATTCGAATTGCATTGTTCTCCACTGCAAGTCGTTAGTATGTCAGACCAGTATACGCACTGCTGAAAATGGCAAAGCATTTATGATTGTCTGCTTTTGTCCTGCGTGCCTTGCAATGATGTTAACACTCTTTGTCAAAAAGGGAGTGCAAGCCCCATGTGACTGACTTTAGCAGGTTTATATAAGCTGCTTTATCTATCTGTAGAGTGGTTTTCACCTCAAAGGAGGAATTTTCAGACACGTGGGGGCACCAGAGCACTGAGGGAAGGTTGAAGGCCTTTGTCTCAGCCTGCATTTGCAGGGAAAGAGGAGATTACCATTCATCCGCAGTTCATGCAGTGCAGGAGTTCACCTCAACGAGATGTTGCAGTTGAGAGTGCACCTGACTATTACAAATATATTTTGCAAATGTTATTTACAGGAATGGATGCCTTATCTTTTCATCATCATGTATACTATTTATCTGTGGTTTGTTCAGCCTGAAGGCCATCATTTTAGATAAATGGAGCTCCGTCTGGCTCAGTTCATTAAAAAGCTGGCTCTTCCGCTGTGGTGTGTTGACCTTAAAACTTGATTACAAGTACAATATCAGTAATTACAAGTAGCCATATTACTTGGCACACCACTAATTGAACAATAAAACAAGTAAACAATAAACAATCTAACTACGTCCGCTCCTAGTCCTTATCCTATATATAGGAGATATATATATAATATAAAAAACTACCAGTGGTGGCTGCTCAGAGGAGGCGGCAAGGGAAGCCAAGTGATTTCTAAAAATTACTCAAAAAAGGTTTTTTTCATATTACATCTTTTTCGTTACACAATGGATCACAGTCTTATAGACAACTCTTCAAATGAAGAGCTGAATCCTGTGTCAATCCTCCTTGTTCATGAATGGAAGGGTGTTTTTCTCAGCCACTGTCCCCCAGGTCCTGTGAATGTTAAGCATCTCAAAGTGTATGGGAAAAGGTTTAAGCACATTATTTGCATTTTATTTGAATTGTAAGCAATGAGTCTGTATTATATTGCATTTGTTACCTGATTGCCCCCAGAAGTCACCGAGACAAGCCATTTTAGAGTAATTTGGCCAAGAATTTGGACAAAAATAAGCTTCTTTCAAGCCACCATTCACTGGCAGTGGAGCCACAACGCAGTGATACAGCAGACTTCTGAACAGGATGATGTTGCGCTGGGAGTCTGGGAGACAGCACAATGCTGGACCTGAGGACATAAAATACCTGCACAGGTAAGAGTTTTAATTCACTGTTTCACTTCCATAATGCTCACTGAAGTTTTTGTGTCCGACAGCAGTGCTGGAGACGGCCTCCAAATGGAACAGGAGGGTTTGGTTAGGAACATTACCTGCTTAGAGGGAGCAGGGAGCCACCGAGACCCCATCCCAAATCCTCAGGTACCTCTGCGAAACCAGCCACGAAGCTCCACAACATCTGGCATGAGACCAGAAGGTGAGATCAGAAAAACCCCCGAATGACACAATGCTTATCTTAAAGAGATAGGTCCTGACCCTTCGCTCTGATTGAAGATTACCACTCAGGGATGAAAGGTATCAACACTAAACAACTGCGAATGTAAATAGCAACCAAGCGGTAACTGCGTCGGTAAGTTAAATCACATTCACAAATAGCCTAGATTTGGCAAGATTTGTTTAAATGTACGCGTATGTATGTATGTTCATTGAAAGAGTCACTCCTTATGCTTAATGTAAAGGGGGAGATGTGGCTGAAATCCTTCCTCATTTATCTCCCTGCTGCACATGCTGTTGTCACATTTTGGCTATGACTGTAGGGGCCTCCTCTGGAACAGTGATGGATTAGCTGCTGTAACTGGACCATACAATAGAAGCCTTATATTACTACACATGGTGTTCATTTAAGCAAGTGAAGCTTTGCAAAATAAAATCCCAACTCTGATGAACCTCATGCGGTCATACTCACATGTTAACCAATATTTTTCTCCTAATATTTACGTTTATGTTACACAATAGGTAGCAATGGCAGCATCAAAGTCTGATGACCTAACACTATAAGTAAAACACATGTCTGACTTTATTCACAACATCGGTAGGTCTTTGTTTCATTTAGTCATGGAAGTGTGAATATCAGGGTGATGAACAGATTGCTCTAATTGTTATTGTGCATGCTGTGAGGAGAACTGGCAGCCATTGTTGTCAGGATCCAGAGCCAAAGCTCTGCTGCAAACATCTCTTTCTCTGACCCCCCTGCTGTCAGTGCTTCAATCAAATGTTCTGAACCATGTTGCTAATATACATTTTCATGTTCATTCTCTAAAGATGAATGGCGTGGTATATAATATAACATTGTGACTCAGTAGGGTAGAGTCTCTCTTAGTTGTTATAACTTCCTTGCACCTGAGGATCAGAAAACACTCTTAAACCCACTTTATCTATTGAATGTTCAAATCTTTAAAGGACACCAAGGTATCAGCCTGAAACAGATTTTACAATTTTTAATCGATATTGTATAAATGTAAATCAATAAGAACTTGTATGTGGCTCAGAAAATCATCCCAATATGTTGAAAAAAGAAAATTCAAAAAAGGAATTGCGCTGGGGTCCATCTAAGTCCATGAACCTGTTGCTGTACATCACTGAATGAATTCTTGTACCTTTTCCTAATGATGACTCAGTGAATTCACTTAACACACTGATGTGAAAGATCTACATTCAGACACCAGAGCTGAAATACAAGCTAATCTGGGTAATAGGCTGTTATTTTGGTGGGAAGACTTAAGCTTATTAAATTAAATTGCTAAAGCACATTACATGACTATACTTTGGCCTGTCCTTTGTATCTTTTCAATGGTGCATTTCACTTGAATCTCCTGTAACTGCATTACCCAGAGATTCTAGACTCCTGTGTGGACCTCATGTTAAGTTGTGTTGCTGTCGGTAACATCATTTTCAACTTTTTATCCCTTTATAACCCTCAATGTAATTGCTAAGCATGGAGCATGTGAGGCTTGTGATTGTGGTCTAGATAAATCACACTGTGGTGAGTTTGAAGTGGATGGTGGGTATCGCCAGTTTTAAACTGCGAGGACCTTACAACCTGAGCTGCACCACAGTGTGCAGCTCAGAGGGGTACAGGATACAGTATTAGCTCATGCTGTGGGGTGATGAGGATAGAGCAGCCATTATTACCGTGATAGAGAAGCAGAACCAAAGAATTATTGTGAGTTTGCTTGTGATCCAGCCAAAGCCTGTAGCTTTATTTGAAGACCTGAGGGCACCAGCCAGGAAGTGGAGCACAAACTAAGTGTTCAATCTGCAGCACCCCACAGGGGAGTGGTTCAAATGGTTCCAACTCTACAGCAACCTCCACAGTGTCAAAAGGACTTGCGAGGTGGAAAGTACAGACACCCACTTGAGAAACAAACTTCCAGAGAATTTGATGTTCAGGAAGTGAATGCTCTGCAAAGTAGGTCTGTGATGCTGTCAGAGTCTGGTGTCAAGGCAGCAAAAGATGGGCTCACCTTGCTGTGATCACCACCAAAGAGTGTACTGAAAGCACACACAAGCGTGCCATTCTGAAGGCCCCAGGGTGCTGATGGGATGCCCAAGAGACCAGGAGGTCCATTAGGGCTCCAGCAGAAATGGCCCGATTACAGAAAGCTCCTCCCACAAATTTATACAGTTACCAAGTGAAGACTCCCATGGCCTGAACAATACTGCTTTTAAAATTCCTCTGTTGGTGGTTAATGTTTCCACCTGCTCATATTACCTTCATTAATTACCAGCATATGTCAATAGTATCCTGCCAAATGCAAGATCACTTGTACAGCCACTTGACCAAGGCACCATTTCTGCTATTAGGACTCATCAGCATTAATGCAGGGAGATGACAGAGGTCTGAAAGTGTGTGGAGTAACCTGTGGCCAGAGTCCATAAATAATTCTACAGCTCCCAAGAGGACAGTAAATTTGCCCCTGGAATTAGTTTGTACCCTCAGTTTAATTCAAGGCATCACTTCATTTAGGACTGAAATACAACGACACACCTTGTATGGCGAGTACAAACATGGGATTCTTGAATTGCAAGTTTAAAATGAAAATAAGATTTATTTTATGAAAAGAATGAAAAGTAAGGTTTATGAGATATTATTCCCCAGTAATTGCAACAATTTACCTCCTCTCAGTGCATTCTAGTGTGATCACCTGCATGTTTGGGTGGTTCCCATCCATAGAAACTTTAACATGTCATTAAAAAGTGAAAGAATACTTATTTCATGTTTTCTTATACATGGGATTTGATAGCACTGCTTATGCATGTTGTATACAGAAGAAAATCTGAAAAAGAATGTAGGCGGTTGTGGTGATCCACCCATACCAGATGCAGCCTGAAAATGCTGCATGGTGCTTTTCATTCTCTTCTCTTCTAATATGTCTAACAACGTCTTTGATAAGCTGAAAGTGACACAGAGATCCATCCCTGTGCAGTCATTTCCTCCTGACTGTTTCTCCCATTATTTTGCGTGCTGTAATGGTCTACCTGGGTGGCATGAACATAGCTGCATGGGTGTCCGATCTGCCCATCTCAGAAGCAGCATGACTGCATTCATTATATGCTCATTAAGAGCCCCCTCCTCTCTCTCACTCACACACACACACACACACACACACTCTGTGGTGATAAATTATGAGTTAAAAATACATTCACTTGACGGAGGCGGTCACTGTCTGTCTGAACAAGTCCTGCTGAACAAGTGTACTGTTCTTTTAAACCAGCTTTGCATAGCTCCTGTTTTTAGTTTTTTACTCACACTTCTTTAATTTAAAGCTTGTTATATACTGAAGTACCTTTTCAAAAGAACACCTGAAGGTGTGATTATCGGGCCGAGTTATATATTTCAGGTCATGCGGGCCCAAACGGCTGAAAATATTTCTGTGAAGCTTGTTTTTCCTATTAGGCATAACTCCGTGTAAAGAGGAAAACGCGAACCAGTGCTTGCTGAGTTAGGAGGTTCCACAAATTAAGTAGTTGATTATATTGTTAAACTACATTTTTGGTAAATTAAACAACTTGATACTCTGTGAATGGCTTTTTGAAAATCCCAGTGTAAAACCAGATAAGATATTAAAATACCTCCCCACTTGTCTTAATCTACTACTTGAAAAAAATGCTTAAATTAACACATTTTCCCCCTTCCAATTCCCCTGTATATCAACCCCCCCCCAACCAATCCCAATATAGCTTTGATTAGCTCCATAAATCAGTGGAAGGTATTGATCTGGTTTCTCGGCCTCTGAAGGCGGTGAGATCATCCTGGGCTCTCAGGTGGGAGATACGTCTCTGTGTTTCTGCGTCTCTGTGTTTCTGCGGCCGGGTGCATCTCTCTGGCGGAGCTGCAGTAAATAGCCGCAGGGATCCCTGCTGTTGCACGCTGGCACGGACACAAGTCCTCCGCCGAATTCGCCTCACGCCAGAAATTCCATTTTTCACGCAATGGAGGAGCTCATTTACCATGCCCACCTACAGCACAGACCGGAGTCAGAGAGGTGCGCTTCCCATTAACAGCCTGCTGAACTGACAGATCACGCCGGGACACCGCACCACACGGCAGTCAGAGTCCTCTCAGAAAACGTTTAATCGTCTTTGTAATTACTCATTGCTCCTAATTGCAGATGTTCTCCTTTCAAACATCATTCACTCATCAGGCTGCTGCCGTTCCTCATGGCCGCTCGTGACGATACGACATTTAGGATGATTGTGATGGGGAATATGTACCATGTAGAAGTTTTGTTCCCACTAAAAGGAAATTTGAAACAAGATGAGGTTCCATTTCATAGCAGTGATCCTGTGAACCAGGTGGTGGTGAGAGAACAGGAGCAAACTGACTTGCCTGCTGTAAGAAGTGGACTGAAAATGTGTAAACAGACAGACAGTGGGATAAGACCAATAATAAGGTTGAATACACAACTTTTGGGTTGAACATGATTTGTACTGATCACACACACAGACACACACACACACATGCACACACCGCAGCTCTATGTTGGCACACATTATTAATTTATGTTACTTGAATATATTAAACTTAATGATCCATCTGCCAGAATGGAGCAATCACGGTGGAGAAAACAGTCGTCAGCCCAGTACAAAACGTGATTGGATGGCACTTACAGTAATCCTCCTCTTATTGGATGAAACAGCAAACTATCTGCATACAGCATCTCTTCATCCTCTGTGCATTTACTGTGAGTATAGGAACTGCGATGACATCATTGACATCACATCTTTGTATGGTCAGCACTATGCATGTTCATCAGGAAGCACTGGCTGGTACACACAGATATCAGGAATGGTGTTACTACAGCAAACTATCCAGCCAATCAGGATCCGGGGTCAGCAATGCATTCTCAAGCTGTGTTTGAGTCTGAGATGGGCTGCATCCAGGCAGAGGGGGTCGTGTGTGAATCAGCTGCCAGCTCTGCTCTTTGCTGAGGGGGTGTGAGTGGTGTCCTGAGAATGCTAAGCACAGTTTAATGCAACACGTTGCCCAGAGTGAGCGATGCACGGAAACCTGTGCTCAGCTGTGCTCAGCTGTGTTCAGCTGTGTTCAGCTGTGCTCAGAGTGAGCTGTTCAGAGCTCTGCCAGGTTAAATGGCCTGAAGGAAGAAAGCATGATCCGTGGCTGAAATCATTTTGATTCAGAGTGTTGATATGTTCATATTTTGTTTGTATGTGTGCTCAATGAACAGAAATAACAAAGAGTTATTGTTAAAATGACAGGTGATTGGCCCAGCACACTGGACAGTGAAATTCCATACTAGCGAGGTTGCCTTTTACCTGCAAATGCCTTCAAATATTCTGCGAGTTTAAAAGTATTGTTTTGACATCACTCTAATTGTGCGATGGAGGGTGTCTGTTGATGTTTTCAAGTAAGCCAGGTAAACTGAAGTGTTCATTGACCTTTATCAAGAGTATAGTGTATAAAGCATACAGGCAAAGATTCCTAATACAGTTTTTAATTATTTGCCCATTAAACTGTATATCAAATGTGAAATAGGCAACTGTAGTTTTGACAGGAATATTTATAGTCCTCCAGATTCTTTGTGAAGGCGTGCAGGTGGCAGTGTGGGTATATTAAAGCCTGTTTCCTTCCAAGAAACCTGATATAATTTTATTTCTCTGCATCATTAACTATATAAACAGTTGATATAGGGCACTCCTCAGATAACCCAAGGGCTTCGTTCTGCCGGGTACAGGGGAGTGCAGACCGGCCAGGGCTCCCTCGTCTCACCGCTCTCCGGCACCTTGTGAGTCATCGTGCACCTGTGACTTGCTGCAGTGATGTCAGCAGAGTAGCGTGTATCCTCCAATATGCGCCCATTCTGCTGCAGTGCACTGTGGGACATGTGTGAAAGGTGTGAATTGGTTGTGTTAAAGTGTGTCAGAAGTTTGGAATCACTTTTCCTCAGCACTCGTGTTGTCATAATGACACGAGGCTAATGTACAATTAGCAATTCCAAAACAGGGAAAAAGCATCAGCGAAATAGAGGATCTGTCAAGATGCTGTGAGTACCAGCAGCTTTGAAAATGGAGAGCGAGTTCATTTAATCAGGCTAATAAATCCAGCTGTATTTATCTTCAAAGGCCACTTTGAAATTTAACTCAAGCCACTGCTATGCAAGAGCAATCAGATGCGGTCAACAGCTGCCAAAGAACTATTGACAACATGCAAGCCGGCCATAAAAATAATGCAATGCTGGGGGTGGGCGTGGCTGGTGGGCGTGGCCGGTGGGAGGCTGTCCTGCACAGGGGCGGGATTCTGAAGCAGGCTTCGGGGGCGTGTGAGGTGAGCGGATCCTGCAGGCTGTGCTGTGTGCACCCGGCTCCAGCGTAAGCCGGCTCTGCCATAACACTAAATCCAATCGCCTATGAAATGGAAGAGGAATTATTCTGAAAATTGTCAGGGAAAGTAGCTATTATACAGCATTGATTTTTAGGGCAGTGGTGTTATTTGGTTGCTACACCGAATGGGCAAGGACTGCGATTTTAGATGTTTTCAGAGGAAAGCAGGCATGGCCAAACTGGCTCAGAGGACAGCTAGCCGCAGGCGCTGAGGGTTCAGCTGGCCTGACCAGAGGAATATTTATCACAAGGTGAACAGTAAACCAGGGAAAGATTTTCACTGGTGATTCAGCAAAGCTTTACATATTTCTGCCAACAGTTAAATAAGGACAGTGACACCAAATGTGTACGTCTGTGAGCTTTTATGCCTACTTTGATTAGGCTTAAAATAAAAACCTGCAGTGTATTACTAGTGGGCTGAGCAGGTGTGAGGTGTTATTGTTCGGATATTAATCTTTTGTATGGTGTTTTTGAAAAACTGTTTTGAAATTCAGACATTTTAGCAAATTTCACAAAACGTGGCAGGTATGTGTTAGACCATAAGGCATATATAATGAGGTCCCATATAAGATAAGATAAAAAATACTAAATACTAATAATTTTACTCGTTTTATTTTGTATCATATGTCATTATATACTATGAATATAATCATTGCACAGTGGACAATAACTTTTCTTGACAGACGCAACCTTTCTATTTATTTTATTTTATTCTATTGTTGTGTTTGACTGACAGATGCAACCTTTCTATTATTTTATTTTATTCTATTGTTCTGTTTGATTTGTGCTGGATGGTGCTGTTGTGACACTCAAATTTCCCTCGGGATTAATATGTATCCATAGATTGCATGATTCAGCCAAAATCTTGAAATCATTTCTACTTGAAATCATATGGCTCTGGCCATTACCCATGTTATTCAGATTTACGTTAGGATGATCCACCATATTGAATGCTCCTCCATTGTGAAAAGCATTGTTTAAGTAAAATCTCCTCATAAATTGATAGGCCAGTTTGCACAAAAATTAATACAAATAATCTTATTGTGTGTCCCCTGTTATCCCAAGTCACAAAGGGAAAGCTGACTTCAGAAGCATGGCGGATAGAAGCCAATCAGTTTGCAGCATTTTTGCATAAATATGCAAATAAGCAAATGTCACTAGGTCATGTGGAACAGATGAGAGATTAGATTTCCCCTCTTTTCACAGAGACACTTTTAAAAAACAAATTATGTGTGTAAATCAAGACTAAGGAAACATGTTTTAGTCATCACACTTGACACAAAAGATTGTGGTCTAATTGCTACCTTGGAGGGAAGTTTTCCAAGTTAAAGCACATTTACAGTTTTTCAAGACAGTCAGTTGTTACTTTTAATTCAAACGCCTCAGGATCAGTGCAGAAAACTGCATTGCATGTCACATTTTGAAAAGCTGGTAAATGCAGGTGGGAGCCAAGATGACAGCATTCAGGAGGTAAAAAGGAGAGTGAGAGGAAGCTGAGGCAATCAGGGGTCAGAACAGAGAAACATGAGCAAAGCAAAGCTGATAGAGCTGGATGGTTAAGTGGAGTAGGCAGCAAGAGGGTGTCACATCATCAGACTGAGCAGGCCAGCGAAGGTGCCAAGGTTTAAAGATCGATCCCTAACATAGACACATAGGTAGCTGCAAATAGTTATCTTACATTGTGTCATGTATGTCAGGCAATAATTGTGTTTCTCAGAAACAAATTAACAGTTGCAGAAAATTGACAGCTTCAGACTTGTAATCATCTTCAGACCTTCAGCTGGTTGCAGTAGGATAAAAGTGCTCACTTGAGTTTCAGATTGGAGTAAGAGTGTTTCTCGCTGGAGCTACAGTTTGTTATAATGTATGTTTGTGACTTTGATTTGCTGCAAAGAGGCTGTCTCTGTCACCCGTCTCTTCCTGCAGTGCCGCGAGTTAACTGTTAATCACTTCAGTTCCCCCGGTTCTGATTCCCTGTGCTGTGTTTGGCAATCATTGCGAAATGCATGGAGATTAAGCCATTGGCTCTTTTCACTGGAAAGTCCTACACTTCCTCAGGGCGAACAGGGACTCGCCAGCACTCATTTGGAGTCAAATAAATGAATAAGAAATGAGGAATTCGATAAGAAACCAGAGTGCCTTCAGCTGCTCATTAGCTGGTCTGGAATCAGTGTGCTAATCCTCTCCCACCTGTTAACTCTCTGCAAACTTGAGGGGATGCTGCAGCATCTCCAGCACTGTCTCGCAGAGGAGATTGAAATTTAATTGTTTGTCTTTTTTTTTTTTTCTCCAGGACAGAAGACATCGAGAAGCAAAAAGTTTTCATTATTAATCATCATCACGTAAAACATGCATGTCCCATATGAACTATTAATGCGTCACAGCCTTGCAGAATCAAATAAATATTGTTTTCATGTGACACAGCCAAGCACAGGAATATGAAACATGTGATGGCTCCGTGTTTACTGATTACAGCCAGCTCTGTCTGGGTAGGTTGCTCTCTTCTTTCTTGTCAGACATTTCAAAATTTTGTCTGACTGCCAATGGCTGTCCTGAACTCCTACGTTGAGTCATATCTTTAGCTGGATTGGATGCCGTTGCAGTGTTTTTATATAAAGTAAAAATGCCACCCAGTTTGGGGTGTCTTCCAAAGGATGAGAGGGAGATTTGCATAAATGATTCACACTTAGAAGGGTTCTGTTTAAATGTGTCTCGCTGCTGTATATTTACTTTAACAGCATGGGGAAATAAAAGCGTACTGCAGATCAGAGAAGCCTCAGCTCTGAGTCTCACAGCCAGAGCAGCTGGGGGTAGCGGGTTGAGCTAAGAATAGCGCCCTGTATCTCTCAGAAGCCCTCTGGACTGCACAGTGGGGCTCCGCATGTCCTCAGCAGGACAGAGGCACGGAGGGCCGCACTGTGAAACAAAGTGCTGATTAGGTGTATGAAAGGGGATTGTAGGGGTTTCTCAGTGCGCCCGGCTCTCCATGGCCCCTGACCCCCCCCCCCCCTCACCCCCCCCAGTCCAGATGTGCTCGCTGCTACTGAAACTGCTCCGTTTTATCACCTCGCTTAATCTCCTCCAGGTGCATGTGCCAATCATCAGGGCACTGCACACCTGGCCACAGCCCTCTGCCCTTTGCCCGCTAACACCTGTACAATGAAGACAGGAATGTGCGGCAGTGTGGCATAGTGGTAAGGAGCAGAGGGCTCGTACCCAAAAGGTTGCTGGTTCGATTCCCTACTGGGGCATTGCTGCTGTAGCCTTGGGAAAGTAAATATCCAGCTGTATCAATGGATAACATGTAAAAACTGTAACTCGTGTAAGTCACTCTGGATGAAAGCATCTGCTAAATAATAGTGTAAGGAATGTGATGGAGAGCATACCTTCTAAAACTGCAGTCTGGTGTAGACTAGCCTCTGTTCTGTTTTATGTTATGTGTATTTAAAGCTGATGGTCACGCACGTTCTGATGTAAAGCTTGCAGACTGCCATTGCAGAGCTGCACTCTCAGGGTGGGGTTTTATTTTAGTTTTTATTTTATTTATTTAATTTTTGATGGTGTAACCTCTGTGTCCTGCCGCTGTGTGCAGTCCCACTCCTGTACTTTAGTCTGGTTTCTGCGCAACCAGGAAGCACATGCCTTTCCTCCTGATTTACCCATTTTTTTACAATATACAGATGCATGATCAGTTGTTTCTACTATAAAATATGAAATTTTTAATTATGTCTTGTATTCTATATTCCGTCTTACTTATCACTATCATGTATTTGTTTCAATATAATATAATCAAACTTCAAACAGTGTGGTGTTTAACTTCATTTCAATATAATGCCTCAGTAATGTTTTGACATCTTTGTGAGACATATCCATCCATTCCTAACTACTAATTACTGTCATATTTTAGCTTCTTATAAGTGAGAGGAGTAATTACACTGAGTCCTTGCATTACAGGCTAATTGGGAACTGTGTGAATGGAAGTTGTAATTAGTCATAATTTAATTCACAATTGTGTTTAGAACTGGAACCCCACTGCCTGCCATGTGCTCTTTTTTAGGCCTCGGGAGGTCCGGGAGGCAGACGCCACAGCGTCGTCCAGGCTGAGGACCTGAAGGGGGGAGGATTTAACTGAGGTGTAGAAAAGCTCGGTCTCGCCCAAAGCCAGCCTTAGGTGATGGCCAGGTATCCAGCATGAGCTGTCAGCAGGAGCCGTGTGTCAGAGGGTGGACAGAGATGGTGATCTGAAAACCCAGGGGAGGAATGGACAGAAGCAAAGAGGTCAACACAGGGTGAACCAGAGGGGGAAATGCATTTCTGAAATGCATCTTTTTATCATTTTTAATAAAAATACATTGTGTTTTATGATAGCTGTTAGTAGCTTGCAAGGTTAAAGCGTAGGCCTTAAAATCCCTGTACTATATTATGTTTCTGTTTGCAGCCAGCAGGTCTATCAAGCTAATGTCTATGCTTTAAAGGCATTGCTAGCTAGCTGGCTAGACTACTAGCATGCAAGCAAGCTGTACTCAAAGCTGCATCTTATGTTTCCTGTATCTCGCCTAAAAATAGCTGCCTCACTAGCTGACCGCTCAGAGTTGTATTTAACTATTACTTAACCGAGTAAGCCAACTGACAGAACTCACTTTTCATTTACAGAGAAGACCTAAAGAAAGTGGGTAGTGATGGAAAAGCAGTGTGTAGCCAATAAACAACAACTAGGAGGCCAGGTGTAGAATGCCTGTGTGTGTGTGTGTGTGTGTGTGTGCGTGTGTGTGTGTGTGTGTGTGTGTGTGTGTGTGTGCGTGTGTGTGTGTGTGTGTGTGTGTGTGTGTGTGTGTGTGTGTGTGTGTGTGTGTGTGTGTGTGTGTGTGTGTGTGTGTGTGTGTGTGTGTGTGTGTGTGTGTGTGTGTGTGTGTGTGTGTGTGTGTGTGTGTGTGTGTGTGTGTGTGTGTGTGTGTGTGTGTGTGTGTGTGTGTGTGTGTGTGTGTGTGTGCGTGTGTGAGTGTGCGTGTGTGTGTGTGTGTGTGCGTGTGTGTGTGTGTGTGTGAGTGTGTGTGTGTGTGCCTGTGTGTGTGTGTGTGTGTGTGTGTGTGTGTGTGTGTGTGTGTGTGTGTGTGTGTGTGTGTGTGTGTGCGTGTGTGTGTGTGTGTGTGGGATTTGGCTAAGTATTATATTGCAGTTCTCCTTCTCAGTCCTGTTAGATCTATGTACATGTGGCATTTTTTCGCGCTATAACCTGCCTGCGTGTACGATGCAGACACTACTGGGATGCGCCCAAAATGAAAGCTCTGCGTCACCCATCCTCCCTGTAAATAGCTTTGTGAATGTGTGAAAGGTGCCATCACTTATTATTACATTATTAAATTAGCCCCCCACACTGCCCCCAGTTTCTCTGCCCTGATTTTCATGGAAATGCTGGGATCTTTGGTATCTTGGCTTTATTGACTGGAGTGAAACAAACGGGCTGCTTCATTGTGGAGAGCTTTGTGTGTTGCTGCTGTCTGAAAGCACCCTGCATCCATCAGAGCCCTGGACAAAAGCACAAAGGGATCCAGACAGAGTGACAGATTTACCGCCTATACTGCAGGGAGCAACACCATTTACCAACTGCCTGACAATTTAATCACTAAAATTTGATCTCTAGCTTTTCATTTCGGACGTAATGTCCCGAAGTATATAAATTACATCCACAAATCCCTGCCCTTTGCATTGATCATCTGTTTCTGTGTGAATGCACTGAGATGGATCCATGTGACATCAGAAACAAAATGTGAAAAGTTGCCTTGTGTTTTGAATGTGCTGTCATGTCATAGAGCTCAATATTGAAATACGCCCCCTTCAATGGGAGGGTCTTTGAGGCTTGACATGCAGGAGGCAGAACTGCCTGATGACTGAAGGCAAGGCTTGCTAATCTGAAGCACACAGCAGTATGGCACTAATGGTAATACATAAATGCCCAGACACTGAGGACATGGGCATTGTGTCCTAATGTTACACACTGTCTGCTGTTTTCCTTCAGCATTTCAGTTTACGTTATCGTTCTGCTTTCCGTCTCCAGAATCATCTCCCTGGTCATTTTAAGGCATTTTCTTGACCTGCAGCACACTGCCCTCTTTCCAGAGGATTTACTAATTTACTGATTCCATTTGCATTTCAGAAAGTAAATATGCCAAGGGGTTGGTGCTGTAAGTGGGTCTTAAATGATGTTCCCTTAACAAAGAGGCCGTTAGCCCGGCTCAGCTCTCTCTCTCCGCCCCTCCTGCCGTGTTGCCTTAGTCAGTCGCACACTGCTCTGGAAAGACTGAGGGATCTTACACACAGGCCTATTTATCTTCTGCAATGCTGCGCTGTCAGTCACCCCACGTCTCCACGGAGACCTGGCCACCTGTGCCAGATTTCAGTGCGGGATTGATTCAGCTAAATCCAGGCCACAGGATCCACACCGACGGAGTGGTTCCCCTGGAGAGACACAGAGTTAAAAAGAGAATGAGGCCTGAGCGTTGTGATAAATGAATCTCACCACGCTCTGGTGCCGCTGGGGTAATCCGGCAGAACACCAGTCGGCACCGCCAGGAGTTTTATCATGTCGACAAACTGTCACCCAGTGCTCCTCGGGAAGAAAACCACACCAAATTGCTTTCCTGAACTTTACATTTCTGCCTTTGTCAAACTATCTGCTAGTTTTTAATTTTTTTTTTTTAACCTACGACTGCAAAACAATGTCCATATACTCTCCCCACAAACAGTCTTTTCTTCCCCCATGTCAGTTGATACCCTTTACAAAACCTGGCTGAATTGATCTAAACAGCTTGTTGCTATTAATACTGTGAACCATATTTTGTAAGACTCCGTCCATTTCCCTGGAAAAGGGTATTTGCCAGAGGTATAATTTTTGTTGACACAATGCTGCCCTAAGCGTAAGGTGCAGACCGGCGGTTTTGGCATGTTCATCTGCAGAGAGTGGGCTCCACTGCTGCCTGTGCCAATCCTCAAAATGTGAAACCTGTCGTGTATTACATGCACAGATAAGAAGATAAATATTCACAAGCTTAGGCTGGTTTCTAAGCATCTGATTCAGATCACTGCGGCCTCATCAGCTTACCTGTGATACACCTGATGGCTGTGTCCTTCTCTTTTTTTCTTTTGTTTTGGTGACAGCCGAGGTAAGTCACCAGTGTAATGTGGAATTAATGGTACACGCCATTACACTCCAGATAAAATCTGCTCTCCCTAGCAGGTCTTTCAGAGAAATGTAGTACAGCAAAGAAAGACTGAAATACCTGTTCAGCACAGTGTTTACAGGTAGCGTGTCTCCCTCCCTGATTGTGATTGGCTGCTGTCAGAATGTTTTGCCCTTGCTCCAGCTCTTCCCTATTTAAAATTGCAAGAATTTGTGTTGTGTTTTGTGTTGTTTTTGCTCCTCTTGCCTACAGCTCCATGTTGCAGATCAGGCACTTTGAGTTAAAATGCAGAAGCATCCCATGGGGACAGGATGGGAAGTGTTCAACAGCTCAGAACTCCCCTGCCCTCTGAGGCAGGTACTGTAATGTCACACACAGATTAGCAGCTGTTCAGTATTCTGAATATTATATTAGGTTAAGAATCATTCTGCAGGCTAATATTCTACACAAGCAGAATCGCATCAGTTATGCAGCAACAGGTATCCCAGTGGTGCAGGCGTGACCTTGCCTAACCTTTCCGCTCTGTGCCTATCCTGTGCCGTGTCTGCCCACCACTGCAGTGAAGGGGGGGCTGTGTGATGTCACAGGCTGTGTCTTGACCACCCAATCAGTCTTCTCTCTCATGCTTGATAATAAAATAATTTAAGATAATTTTAAGAAATTTGCTCATTTTCAGAAGTTTTTTAATTATGTAAAGCTACGAATTGTCTAATTTCTTTTAATCTTGGAAATATTCCCAGTTACTATTTTCTCTTTCTCAAAACTGTCAGCTGCTACTAATATAATATAACTACTTCAATTCATTACTGCAAAATGGGTCTTGATATTTTCAAATACAATGTGCCATCGATAATGTTTATTGATTATTTGTTAACGTTTTCAGCTTGTGGACTGAAGGATTATCAGATGAAGCCTTCCTTTCACTTTTCATTGTTCATATGAGTGACAGCATTTTACACACACATACACACACACACACACACACACACACACACACACACACACACACACACACACACACACATTATTACACGTGTGTCTGGGATGCCAGAGCTGATGGCTGAGTTGCATAGTTATGCCAATGCTGACGGGAAACGGCAACGTCCAGAACACAGATGAGGTGAACACTGTGAGCAAAGCTCCCAAAATGGACTATATACACCCCCACGATAAAACACAGCGCATAAAACGCAGCAATAATGCCATAGAAAAGGCTCTTTCAGCCTTTAGTGAAGGTTAATTGGGACTTTTGTAGTCTGAGGTTAACAAGACTACCATTTTCATACACAAACCACCATAACAACAATAACTAAAAAAACGGTGTGTTTCAGATGTATAACATGAGTTCAGTCCAAACAGTGCTACATTTGCAGTAGTTCTATATGGCTGCCCACACCCCCCCCCACCCCCACCCTGCTGAAGGCTATGCTCCTTTAAGCAGACTTATTGCATTCTTCCTTTAACATGCACTCAGAACCTCTGTATCTGTACAACAGCAGTCACTGTGAAAGTGTGCACCCAAACATAAAGATTGATTGTTAGATATGCTGTTACAATTTGCTTCTGGCAAATTTGTTACAGTTTGTTAAAATGTGTTTCCTTTTCTCTGTCTAGATTGCATTGCCCTAAATCATTACTGTGTTAACCTATCAGACGACAAATAGCTAATACTTCTTTTCATTTCTGCAGGTTGATGTGTCCTTCAGACTGAAGGCTGTGCTTGTCACCGTGTCTGACGTATAGTGACCGCAGAAGGGCATTCTTGAGCTGAGAATTCTTTCTCTGTCATTATAGCCTTAAATGTCTTATAATATCTGTGTAAGGATACAACTCTTAAACGCATGATCCCTAACCCTGCCATAAAAATACCACTCTTTCAGTGCCAGCCAGGCAGAGGACAATGCATTCAGCAATATGATAAGTTTTGCAAAATGGAGTTCACCATAGTACATTCTCTTGATTACGATATGAAATTTTTATGAAGAGAACAAGTTTTCTTCCAATTCTTAGGATCTCAAACCCCTAGTCATGTCAATATTCATGGGCTTGAATGCCATATTGTTTTTATTAAAAAGGTAAATAACAAAAAGAACAGAAAGTATAGCAGGTGGCAGTTATTTTTCTGACCCTAGCTGGTGGTTGAGCATTGAGTGCAGATATACAGCAGACCTCTCAGGGAAGAATCACCGAGCTTCAGTGGGTAAAACACAGAGATGCTGCCAAGTGCTGAAATACTTCATTTGTTTTCTGCTGATGTTGGGAATCTGCTCAGGGTTCAATTCCTCTTTGTTTGCTCCCTGATTCTGTGGAGCACTGCAGTTCAATTACTTGTAGCTGGTCATAGTCTGTTAGGCTGGCCTCCTGCACAGAGATCAGCCAGCCAAACGGCTGAATGTGAATCGTTCCCTCACAGACCTGAGTGAATCTGTTTGAAATCAGCTCCTGCGCCTCAAGAGGCTTCTGCACCCCCTGACTCCTGCTGTGCATCCGCAGAACACAAACTTTTCCCAACTCCAGCTCTGCCTGGTGATACACACTCTTTTCCCAACAGATCTCCGACATGTTTCCACTGTCCTGTAGGCTCAAGTTCAGATCATTCAGGAGCCGGTTCAGTCTGTCAGAAAAAAAACAGATGAGCAATCCAGTCCCTGCCTCGCACCGCAAAGACGAGCCCTCCCTTTCTCTGCTGAAAAGCCTTGATTTAATTTGGCAGAGGAAAGAAAAACCCTCTTCAGGATGTTTCCTTGTCTCAGCTGTCTTGCTTAAGTGCAGCGCAGAGCATCAGTAATGCTTAAAAAGTCTAAAGATGTGAGTGCATTTCTGGATGATTCAGAGACCGTGCAGGAATGAGGTGAGTGGAGGATGTGGCAAAATCCATTATTTCTTTAAACTGCAGGGACTTTGCAGAGAACTCCTGCTGCTGCTGTATGCAGCCACCAGCAGCCACCAGCTTACCCCACTGCACAACTAGATGATTAATTCTTAAAAACTGAATAAAGTGATACGATGGGAAAAACAATTAAAAGTAGAGCTTGCTGGCATTGTCAAAAATGTCCAAGCTAAAATGTGCACGACACACATTGAGTTAATGTAGTAAGACTGTTGAAGCATGTTTTGCCAATCTGTGTCTCATGTTATGATCTTTTCCGTGTAGCGTTTGAAGGTAATGAGAGTTTTGTGGCGTATTTCCAGGGTTGTGCAGCTGAGAGGAGTTTGAGAGAATCCAATCATATTTCTCATATGGCTGCCACATGTGATTGAGCCAGAGATGACTGACAGATAAAAGAGATGTTTTCTTTGGCACCTACTTACAAAATTGGATGCTTATAAAATTTACACGTCAGGTGAACCGAATTAATCCAAAGTACATTTTCCATAAATATAACTGTCACGGAACATGATCCAGTGATTACCAGTTCAGATCAAAGCGATGTTGCTTTGCATTAAAGGTTCTATCGGTGACAGATGTTAAGACTGGATCACAACACATCACACGTGCACACTTTTTTTTTTGGCACTTGCTGCTGATGTCAGCACACAGCTAGAGGCTGCTTCCCTTTCAGGTAAGCTGATGAGGGTGAGCTGCTGACCAGGAGAGGAGGAGGGAGAGCAAAATACAGTTCCGTGGTGGCAACTTTGAACTTGAGGGAGAAGTTGGGGGCGGCAGTGTAGCAGGACTCGTTACCGAAAGGTTGCCGGTTCTATTCCTCGCTGGGACACTGCCAATGTACCCTTGGGCAAGGTACTTAACCCACAGTTGCCTCAGTAAATATCCAGCTGTATAAATGGATAACATTGTAAAAACAAACTGTAACTGATGTAAGTCACTCTGGATAAGAGCTTCTGCTAAATGCCAATAATGTAATGCAATGTAATGTAATGTAAAATTTGGTGTCTGTTTTTTTTTTTGTGCAGTGTGGATGGGGAGACCGGTAGTCAGCATTCAGGGTCTAACAATGACTTTGATCATTTTGACATTGCTGTTTTTCATCACTGGGATGGCAGTAGAATGCTTGTTTGGGGCCCATAGTGACCGGTCACTAGGTCAGCTTTGTTATGCTGTTGTTTCACTGGACCTTGCAAGATGCCATTTCGGGAATGGGAGTCAGTAAATTAACCCTGACTATCTTGGATTGGGTTGTCTGCCTCATGCCACTTTTGGCTTTCTTTATTTGCACTCACCCAACACACAGATACGTTCGGCTAACTTTTCCCTTTACAGCCATTTAGAATTGTTTGTTTTCAAGCCAGGGATCTAATCATAACACAGAGCAGAAGTGGCTTTGAGCATAATTTCATAGATTTGCTCCATGCAAAATTGCTGCAAGGCCAAATAACACGTTTGGCAGTGAAGAAGTATTCACATACCTTTTACACACAAAAGTTTACAGTCTACAGAATGCAAACAAAAACAAGCACTCCAATATGAGAAATAAAGCAATGCAAGAGTTCAGCTTCCTGGAAAAAATGATTTTCAGTTGCTTGGGGTACAGTATGGGGCATGGCCACCAAATACAACACCATGGCAATTTTGCTTTCACTTTGCACCTCTGACATCGATCACAGTATTTGCTCTCCCAGTTTCATAGGCCCAACACCTCTGGTTTGTGATGTGTGCAGGTCTGTGGGCTAACACTGAGGGGCTGCAGGAGGCAGGTGTGTGCAGGTGTGTGCAGGTCTGTAGGCTAACACTGAGGAGCTGCCCAGGGGGGCAGGTGTCCTGCTTGTGTTCAAATGACCTCTGACCTGGGCACTCGGTGTGCTTGAAGGTCCTGCGTGTCATCAGTTAATGGCGTTTGGAAAACATCTATGGAAATGAGCTGCTGGTATCTGCTATCGCATTATCTGGTCCCCGTTAGGTAATTGTCTTCATTTACACCACAATGACCCAGGCAGATGTCCCAACTGTGAAGAGCTGTGATCGATTTTCACGGCCAATTTCTCTCAAACATGTTTCGCAGTGCAGGCCTGGCACCTTCCTCTGGTGCAGCCAGTGCAGTGGAGGGCAAGGGCACGGCACAGAACACCACTCCAGGTTTCTCATTTTTGCACCACCTGAGCAGAAATCATATTTCTACATTTGGAGACAAAATTCCTTTGCCATACACATACAGGCATATATGAAATGGGTAAGAGAGTGGTCAGACTGAAACATTTTCAGCCCCCTGTGAATTGCATGTGTTTAACCATGACGGAAATCCCTCTAACTGCAAATCACACGGCATGTGTTATGCACAGCTGTTTCTCTAACAGCCTGAGCTGCCGTTTGCCTTAAATGATAAATGCTTCCGATATAAAGCTCCACTGAAAATGAATATAGAAATGCAATTGTCATTTTGAGCAATACACAGCAAACTATATTTATATTATATATAATATATATTATACATTTACACTGAACTGTGGGTTTCTGTGGAGTTACTCAAAAGTTAAAATGCTCCTGTCAGAAAAGGTGATTGTAAGACATGGCTTGAAAAAACACAAGCTGTTAGTACAACTAATTAACCATTAGCAGTATCATTGGCTAGCTTGCTACATTTATCATGATTGATTGTGTCAAGAAAGTTTGCTTTGTTTATCTGTTACAAAAATCCACAGTACATTTTTAAAATGATATTTAATTATGCAATTGTATATGTTGTTTGAATTAGCTGCCATGTTTATTTCTTTATTTTACATCACTGTCAGTGTATTGTTTACAAATGTCAATTTGTAGGATGACACTAAGACATTTATTAACATTGCATCATTTTCTGTGAAAATAAGTCATTCATGGCTAGCTGTATTAAATTGTTACCTACGTATGTTACTTATATTATTCCTGCTTTATATATACTAAGCATAGTAAGATGTCTGATGTGTTGATCATGTTTGAACTTTAGCAGTTGGGTGTGAAACTCTGCTAGGGATCTGGCTTTGCCTAAAATGGTATTTGAATCTTTCATGCTGAGAAGTCTTCAGCACAGCCTTCAAATATTACGATGGCCGGAATAAATTCAGGAAAATATACATTACTTAAATGTGTGCAGCTTCCCACAGATGGTTTATTGTAACAGTATTTGTTGAGTGCATTCTACAGGTGCTGTGGAGAACGCAGGTTTGGACTCTCTCCCCAGGGAAATGGCTCTGAACGCATCATTGCCAGAGAATGGTGTTTGGGATTGACAGATTTCATGGCTGATGCTGGAGAGATGGTGATATGTGTGTTATTAGCAGTTCATTCCACAATGGATTTGTGCTGTCTGTCTCCGCCAGGCAGGGTCTATCCTGGTAAACAGGCCTGTCTCAGAAATCCCACGTGTGGAGACTAATGTAGCTCTACAGTCCCACCCAATCTGAGAGTAACTGGTGTGACTGTTTAACTCTGTGTATCCCAGCTCAGTGGTATGCTGGACCTGCACGTCTCTCCCAACATTGATTTTCTTGATTATTCATTAATTTCATATAGGAATCCAAAAGTGAAATGAAACTGTTGTTCAATATTCTATTTTATTTTTGTTTTTATCTTTGGTAATATTATCCATAATAATGGTTATTATCCGTTGTGTTCTTGTGTTTATGCCGTTGTATCTCTGTGTTTTGTTCTCCTGTTGAAGGCCGCAGCGTGTGAGTGAAATATGAGCAGACGATGATGCATTTTATGGAAGTAATGCACAACAGTAAGAGAAACAATCGGCCTCTCTCAGGCACTCCTCAGGGTGACAGCTCGCCTTTGCTGTGACTGGGGCTGTCAATCATCCCGGCGTTTTTGATTTTTTGCCTTTGGTGCGGGCAGCCGGCTGGCCCCTCTGTCGGCCCCCGTCTGAGGGCTCAGTGTGTGCGCTTCCTGGCACGTGAGGACAGGGCAAGAGCGATAATGAGGGCCCCTGGGACCCACAGCAGAGGGGAGGGGAGACCGTGATGTGGACAATGGCAAAAAACAACACGCCACAATCCAAAGAAGGAGGGAAGGAGAGAGAGAGGGGGAGAGAGAGGGGAGGGAGGGAGAGGGAGGGAGGGAGAGAGAGGGAAGCAGAGAAGGAGGGAGGGAGCTAAGGAGGGAAAGAGGGAGAGAGAGAGAGAGGGGGAGAGAGAGAGGGAGGGAGGGAGCTAAGGAGGAAAGAGAGGAGAGAGAGGGAGGGAGGGAAGCAGAGAAGGAGGGAGGGAGGGAGGGAAAGGGAGAGGGAGGAAGGGAGGGAGGGAGCTAAGGAGGGAAAGAGAGAGGGAGAGAGAGAGAGAGAGAGGGAGGGAGGGAGGAGGGGGAGGGAGGGAGGGAGGGAGCTAAGGAGGGAAAGAGGGAGGGAGGGAGGGAGAAGCTAAGGAGGGAAAGAGAGGAGAGGGAGGAAGGGAGAGAGAGAGGGGAGAGAGGGGAGGAAGAAGGAGGGAGGGAGCTAAGGAGGGAAAGGGAGAGGGAGGAAGGGAGAGAGAGGGAGAGGGAGGAAGGGAGAGAGAGGAGAGGGAGGGAGGGAGGGAGAGAGAGGGAGGGAGGGAGCTAGGAGGGAAAGAGGGGGAGGGAGGGAGGGAAGCAGAGAAGGAAGGAGGGAGCTAAGGAGGGAAAGAGAGGGAGAGGGAGGAAGGGAGAGAGAGAGAGGGAGGAGAGAGGGAGGGAGCAGAGAGGGAGAGAGAGAGGGAGGGAGAGGGAGGGAGGGAGGGAGGGGAAGCAGAGAAGGAAGGAGGGAGCTAAGGAGGAAAGAGAGAGAGAGAGGAAGGGAGAGAGGGGAGGGAGAGAGAGAGAGAGGGAGGGAGGGAGGGAGCTAAGGAGGGAAAGAGGGAGAGAGAGGGAGGGAGAGAGGATGAGAGAGGGAGAGAGGGAGGGAAAGAGAGGGAGAGAGAGGGAGGGAGAGAGAGACTTTGAACTGTGACTACCACAGTGCTGTGCCTGATAAATTAAAATACAAACATACTGATGGAACATTTTTTTAAATGGAAGATCCACAACACAGAGACTATGCTCATATGTGCCTCTTCATTCTTGACCCCTTTTATTTCAGAATTTCGAATCGTGTCTGTGGGATTGTGACTCAGAATGCCTCTACATTTTCACAAGCTGTGGGCGAGTTATGTGTGATTTCAGTTTCACGTTTTGCAGTGGCTTTCAGACATTCTTATTTGCATGCAGGTACCCTGTGAGCGGTTCAACAGCCAAAAAGACCTTTCAAGGAAGGCTCTTAAGTCACCCAGATCAATTTGTGACATGACCAGTATGTAAAAAGCTGAGGTTATTGAAGTTTTACTCCTATGAAATGTCTGAGGAATGTGAACAGTTGTGCATACCTGTGAAGCTGGGCTAGGATGCTGTAGCCTCACAGAACTGTCACTATTTTTATTCAGGAATGGCCTTATTTCAGAGCATCAATTATATGTTTGACTCCTACTAAATCAACCCTAAAATGAATGCCTGACGAATATAAACAGCATCTTATTAATTCATTGTCATGGTAAACTTCGAAGATATTCTGTGGTGGTACGACATTGCAAAAATATTGTGGTCATTCATAACCAAGCTCTATCAATTCTCTCCAAACTGTTTGCTCCTGGAGTAGACTCTGTCCTCATCGTTACTCACAACTCTTTGGCATTTTATAAACAATCTCAAGATCTTTAGAGGTTTTATGAATTTCTCTTCAACCCAAGTGCAAATCTTGTGCTAAGAGATTGTTCTTCCATACATTTACCTGTCAGTGCTGTTTTTTACTAAATGGCTTTTTATAAATGTCGCCCAAGGTCACACCTCAGTCTGGCGTCTGTCTCCCCCCCAAATCTCTGCACACAGTCCAGATCCAGTCAGGTCCAGCCCCCATACCCAATTACATGAGAATACAGTGGTTCTAATAAACATTGACAAAATAGATAAATTAATGCTGAGCCATCAAAGAACACTACCTGGATTGAGTGTAGTTGAAGGTGTTAATAAGGTTTTTGTAAAGCAGGTGGGGTGTTACAAATAAAGATGGAACTTGGACTGAGGCGAAAGGCAGAAGAGAGCTTTTGGTAGAGAGCTTCCTGCTGTGTGACCCTCCTGTCGGTTTAGGCATGTGCTCCTTTTTTCTGTAGTCAAACATTTATTCTCATTATGTGGGTGCTGAGGAATGTTGATTACTGGTAGGAACAAAAGACAGTTGATTACTCAGAGTTATATGATTAATCAGAGTTATGATTAATCAAAGGTATGTTGAGCTGTCAAATCAGGGCGAGCATGTGGCTTTTGCGAACTGTGAATTGAATTCTATCACAGAGTGTGCATTTTAAGCAGATGGTGTACATGAATAAAACATTCTATATTGATTCACTAAGCAAACTGTTAATGTAATAATGTAGAATAATGTATGTCTGTCCCCCTTTTTCTAAAGTAGCCTAGCAGGAAGCAGAGTAGATAACCTTGTTTAAACTTGACAAGACAAGTGATTTAAAGTACGCTGGGTTTAATGGACAAAAGGAAAGTAAAGAAAAATCAGAACCATTATCATCTGCAGAAATATTCCACAATTCTTCATGATTGCCAATGCATTTAATGTAGCCACCTGCATCCGATATGAACAGCATAACATTTAATGAGGAGGGATTTGTCATATCACAGTGACTTCCATAACATTTTGCCTTTTTCGCTTTTGGCAAATCTAATGTTTGCAGAGTGGATGCTGGTGGGAGAATCCTCCTTTGTGAGGGATTATAGCTGGGAGCAGAGAAAGAGACGCTCAGTCTGCCTGCTTTAAGCGTGGGGTGACTCACTCTGAGCCCGTTCCAAATGAAGTTTATGAAATGTAATAATCCTGAACACAGCCCGGCTTGCACATTCCTGCCAGTGCCAAAACCAAATTAGCAGAGCGCTTCGCCACGCGAATGTCAGGACACCCTTGGCTGTGGGACATAAATTACAGATGCGGTGTTAGTATTTTCAGAATATCCACCCAGAGGAAAAATGACATAAAGATGAAGATTGTGTGTCTGCATTCGGGGGAGAGTCCTGCGACTCTGGACCCCCTGAGAGAAGGGAAGATGGAGGACTGAGCTATAAATGGTACAGCGTGCGAATCGCTGACCTGAATCTGTTTAAAAATGGAAATGATTTATGAGAATTATGCTCAAACGGAAGGCACTCTTTTACACGTCCCTGATACTCTATGTAAATCAAGACTCAAAGACAAATGGTGCCGCCTTAAACTTGATACCTATATAATTGTTAGATCCTTAAAATATTCCTTTGTTTCTGAATCCACAGAAAATGTCACCCTTTTAAAGTTGTCTCAAACTACAAACACAACCAAAAGTAGGAATTTGGATATTGATTCCGTCACTGTGCTGAAATACTTGGTCCTTGAATTGGACCGATGTCTATTTGCATGAGAAAATCAATCTATGCAGAACCACAGAACAGCACAGAATGGAGCATGGAACTGTTCAGACTGAACACAGTCAGTCTTATAATTGGCTTTATGACTGTGGTCATCCGTCAATCAATTAGTGAGTTTGTCAAATGCATTTTTGTAGTGCTTTTAACAAAAGTGTTATTACTGTGGTGCATGTGTAAGTATTAAAATATATATGGAGCAGAATGGACATGCAATGAATCATACTATAACTATCATAACTGGTTGGCTGTCTGTGGCTTGCTAACTAGCTGGTTGCTTTGATATAGATAGCTTGCTATCATTTCATAGATAACTTGTCTAACTAGCTATTTACGTTTTGGACTCTCACCAGCTATGAAAAAAAATAATAATTTGCATATTTACATCAAACTGTGTCATATGAAGACAACACCAAGAAAATGGAACATACGGTAAATCTGATCCTAATTAGATTACAAACAACAGCAATATGACACTATTACAGCAGTTTACCTTTTACCTTAAGGAAAGAAAAGTGTCCACTTCCCCTGGGTCTCTCCTGGAAAGGCATGCCGTTAGTAGAATGCAGAAGTAGGTTAATCTCACAACAAATTACAGGGCGACAGATGTCACATGCCAGCGAGCCCAACATCTGTGGCACCTGGAACAGCCACAATCATCGCGAAATGGCTGTGGGCTTCTCCAAAACTGCAACATACACTGGTGCCCATCACAGGTAGTGCTGCAACAACTTTCCCCTGAATGCACTATGATTACGCATTCAGGCATACGCAGGGAGAGCTACCTGTCTCTCTCGGTCCTTTCCAGAACAGCAGGCTTTAGCAGAATTTGGCTTTACCCAGGAGGCAAATAAGAGGCCACCCCGGCTATCAGCTGTTTGACCATGGTGGTCTGTACCAGTAAGCAGCCTCAGTGGCTCCCTGACTGAGAGGCCATGAAGCCAATCTCAGTTTTAGATCTTGGATGGCGGTATTGAAACAGGGATTGACTTTGTGGTGCAGGGACCAGCGACGGTCATATGAGGAGCTGGAAGGTGTTTGTATTCAGGCCGTAGCGTCACGTTTGCTGTCCTGCAGCCTGTTTTCACTCTGCGAGCTCCTCTCTCTCTCTCTCTCTCTCTCTCTCTCTCTGTCTCTCTTGCTCTCTGCTGCCCCCCTGACTGCTGCAGTCATGTGGTTTCATGCCTCTAAGAGGAAAAAGATGCCGCCAAAGTATGTTACTTTTAATTGCCTTGCTTCATGACCAGGCTTTCTTTTAATCATATTTTGGAACATGTTAATGAGTTAATTAATTACAAATGTCTTTGCCCTTTTTAATATAAGAGGGAATATGGGGACGGGGTGTTGGACTCTAATCCTTTTCTCATTTTTCGCTTGCTTCCTCACAGAGGGACCCTACGGAGCGGAGCCATCATTAGCCAGTCTTCCTCTCACGACCTTGTCATGTAGCTCATTTTGGTGGATTATGTTTGATGAACCTGTAACAGGCTGAAATCAGTGTATCAGGATGGTGCATTGGAAGGAGAGCGCAGTTCTCAGAACAGTCTCAGCCACATGGGAGCCGTGCCCCACATATTCACAGCAGGCCAGCGTATCATTGGCTGTGAGAGTGTCTACTTTGCTGAGTTCTTGGCGCATCACGGTAATGCAATTATCAGAGGGCGTTTCGGAAAGCAACAGGCTGAGTATCCACACTCCCCCTCAGGCCACCCCCGGGTGCAGAGGGTTAGGGGTAATGATCCAGGTGGATGTAATGTGTGGTGTAATGTAATGTAATGGAATATGGGATCAGGTTCCAGGACCCCATAGCAGAAAAACACAGGACCCTTTTTCACCTTCCCTGTAGAACACTGAAGAACATTCTCAAACACTATATCTCTTGTGTGTGATGTTAAGATGAATTCTTGCTTTGTGGAAATCCCAAGGGTGTGTTCTATGGAGAGGAGTAGATTGTAAGCCTGAGGTCTGAGGACGTTCAAGATTAAGACCAACGTAATCTTGGAGACAGAAATGTCTCTGAGACATCTCTCCAGTAATGCTACTGTAGTAGCATTGGTTTTGTGTTGAGTCCATTTGTTTGGAGTAATGTATTGAAAAATTGTTTAAAAATGTATTAGTCAGTGTGGTGGTAACAGCAATAAAGTTGATGTGGCAGTGCCTGCGTGCTGTAGCACACTCCTGAGCTGAAAGTCCCACAGTCTGGGACATTGGACATGCTGCACCATTATGCTGGGTGCTTAACCCTCAGCGTTGACCACTGCTTTATATGGCTTTAACTGGGACAAAATGCAAAAATGCACAACAGAAATTGCTTGGGAACACAATTTTGGCACCAAAATGTCCCCAGAAGTACATCACAGTTTATCAGTAAATCATTTTCCTGTCATTTCTTAAAAATTAATGATCCAAACAAAAAATTACATAGTTACTTGTGTGTTTGCATCTTGTGTTACGCTGGCCCACTGATCTGGACAGATATGGACACTGTTTTGACTGCACAGCTGGCCTGCCCTCTGACCGTGAGCAGAGCTAAATGCAGATACTGAGCTCACTCACTGGAGACGTGGACTGCCTGCGATGTGTCTGTATGTGCATGTATGTGCATGTTCCCAGCACCACATTACCTGTGCCATGGAGGCTCACAAAAACACTTCTCCAACAAACCTTTTATTGTGCTGGTATAATGTACAATGGGAAATGGAAAAAAAAACATACCAAGCAAATCTTGTGCTAAACTCTGTAGATTGCAGTTCTGCAGAAGGAGCGTCTCTTTTTTCTGATCTCAGTTCTGATGTCAGTTATCAGGAATTAAAATAGATAAGTGCTCAAATCTATGGTGCTCACCATTTAGCTCTTTATTCTACAGAAATGAAAAATGAGCAGGATACTCTCTGAATTCTTTGAGTTGGTCTCTATTGTCATGTTAACCAGGCTACAACAGCTTCATCATTTTTGGTGTAATAATGATGCAATGATTTTGTTTTACTGCCCTGTGGATTTGGGGGTGTGGCATTTATTAGAATATGTAGTTGTATGAATAATATAAGCATGAATAAACAGTATGAATGAAATACAAGTATGACTAAACAATATTTTGATAGTATAATCTTGGGTTAATCTTGTTTCGTGTTTAAAGTTGTACTAATTATGATTATTACTGAGTTCTCTCTTCTGTGAGCTTTCATAGGATTGTATATGTGAACAGTGTTAGAGAGCATGTATCTCCTGGGAGGGGTTCTGCTCTCAAAACTTCCATCTTTATCCTCATTTTGGGATGTCTGTGAAGCTGTTAGTTCTTGCAGTTTTTGCAGGATTGCATCATGTTGTGTGTTATTCACACCATGTTGTGGCTGCTGTTAGGTATATGCATTTTTTGTTGTTTGTTTTTATGACTTTCCATTTTTATTTTTTATGTCAGATCTCCATCACTCGGAATGTTTTTGCTGATGGTCACAGTAAGTCCACCCCTGCTGCTCTGTGATCCCTGTCACCTCCTCTGGCTGCCAGAGCACTCTGCATTACTGCGCTCCCTGGGGATCTGAATGTGGCTTCAAACACGTGCCACAGGTGTGTCAGAGGTGTGCCACAGGTACCAACACATTCTGTGTAGTCTGTTTCTTCTGCCCAAGAAATGAATGGGTCTGCATTTGATTCTTTTAGTAAAAAATTAGCCATAAACATCTGTTGCCTTTTAATGCCTCTAAGGATATTTTTGTGTTCTCTCAATTAATTATAAAAACAGCATCTGGAGGCAGTGGGTGGTGAGTTGAATGTGTGTATTAGAGAGAGGAAGAGAGGTCAGCACAGACAGATAGAATCCCACAGAGTACAGGGTGTGCGGAGAGTGTTACACCACCAGAGACAGAGGTTCAGACACAATTGCACTGACCTAAATACAGCACTACCTCAAAAAAAAAAAAAAAAATCACAAGCAAGGGCATTTCAACACATTTTATGACGGTGAGTGTTAGTCTTGCTGGAGATGGAACAAGCATTGATAGAAAGAGCAGCAAAATCTGTCACCAAAGAATGAGAGAATTTGTGCATTACAAGGAAATATCTGTGCATTTATGTTTATTCCCAGTTTTATTCATTTGAAACATTTAGTGGAACCAGCTTTGTACTGTCACCGCTGTGCAAATACGGAGACATGAATTGGGCTGGATTATTACCCACGTCTGTTCGTTTACTCTGGGATTATAATTTTAAAAATATAAAGACATTCTCAGAGTGTATATTGTACGTTTTTTGACAACCAGTAGCTAACACTGCACTGCACCTAAGATGGTTTTCTGAAACTAGTGTTTAGCTGGTAAACTTAAATGAAATCACTCAGATTAAACCACAACCATCATACCGCATTACATGTGTGTTATCTGATTGCTAGATATATAACAAGCTAATTTGAACATTAATCCGTTAATATTTGAACACACAAGAAATGTGCAAAACGTAGCAGGTTTACATACATCAGCTTTAGCTATATGGCAGAGGACAGCAGTTAACAATTTATTTTGCATGTCGTCTGAGAAACCGTATCAAAAATTGCCCAGACTGCAGTGCAGTAGGTCACCCGCAACTTTCGTCGTTTTCAACAGTTTTACCCGGACTGTAACATCCCTGCAACTGACTAGCAGCTCAACAGTAACCAAGTTGAACAAAGTTGACAGCGATCCACCTTCATGCAACTAGTTTCTTGCAACAGCCAACCAACACGCAGATATTGTTTGTTTCTCTTGAGAAGCTGCAACTCGTTTATTATAGGTAATGCAATTTCAACACACTAAGAAGCCAATTGTTTCATGCAGTCCAAAGTATCTAGAATTAATTCCTCTTCAGTTGGAAAAATGAATGGATGAAGAGGAAAATCTGTGGACTCAAGAGGAGGAAATCGCCCTCACGAGATTTAGGTTGGCAAGTAATTTAGTCAAGCACTATATAAAATACGAATTAGACGTCGACGTTGAATTGTATTGGCTGCTAGCTAAAGAAGTTAGCCAACTTTCCGGGTTTGCAATGATCGAAAGCTTGGTCAATATAGCTAATTATCGACTTTCTTTTTAAATCTAACTTTAACTTTAATCTAACTTTAGCTAATTGTTTAACTGTCTCAATTTCATTTTATTTGCGAAAATTATAGCAGTCGCCATTAATGCAGTCGGTGAAGAACAAATTATTTAAAATATCACAACCAGTTCAGAACTGACGGACGCGATATGGAATCATATCTACAAGAATTAAACATGATTGGACATGTGTAAATCAAATTCCCTCGTGTAAAATTAGCTAAAGAGAATGCATCATTACCGGAGGAAAACCGTGTACACAGATTATAATAGTATTAAGTAGTATAGTATGAGTCAGTTTTAAATTGCTAATCTGAATGTGCATTTTAGAATGAAACTGCAAGGTCTGTGTAACGCGAATGCTGGTATGGTCATGTTTTTCTAATATAACAAAATGATGTTAACCATGTTCACATGCGTTTAGGGACCAAGGACTCAACCTTGCTCTTATTTTTCCAACTGTTACTCGCGCACCTTTTTTCCTGGTTGAATTTGATGTGTCATTACTGGGTTGAAGAGACCCTTCGTAAGTGCACTAAAAGTGTACTTCAATCAATGAACAAAATGCTTTAGCAAAGAAAAAAAAGCAGTACAGGGATTTCTAACAGGGGAATAGAAAAAAGTTAAAATGAAGTACGTCAGAAATCGTGGTATGATGAAAATGAGTTATATAATTATAACCAAAAGCAGACACAATGATAGAGGAATAATACACTACATAATACACAAAATAAGATAAACAATGTAACACACGTTCTTTACAACAATTATTACTGTATTACGCCTTGGAGTTGCTAGCCTATCCTGGCGTGTTTATAACAGTATGTGGATTCCATTAAGTCTGTCACGAAATACTTTGATTTATTCAATGCTATTAAAATAAAACGAGGCGTACAATTGTTATTGTTCAGCCTTATATGCAAAGCTTTGCAATTAATATTTTTGTGTGTATGAATGCGAACATTAATTGAGAATGTTATAACGAATTGGTAGGTCCTTTTTGTAGCATGAGTATTCTGCATTTTCCTCCGTGATGAGAGGAAGCTTGGCTGGATGAGCCAGCCTTCAGTGATTTGTCTGAGAGTTTTCCGAGTCATCATTCCCTATACACCACAATGGCATCAGCGGAGGCCTTCCGATCAGATGTACCTCCATGCATATCCTTTATCTGATCCCTCTCTCTCTCAAGCTCCGGTCTGAGTGGTTGAGTCTTGGCTTTAACATGCAGGTCTGCCTCGGATCACACTGTGAAAAAGGACAGGCTTATGGCGAAGCAGACCGAGGGCAGGAGGAGATGTCCCTCCTCATGAGTCTTGCGTACTCCACACAGGGATGGACCACCTCATTACCCCCGAACTGCGCCTCCTTTTTACATCGAGCCCTGTAGAAACAGCAGATGGTCCGATAACAGGTTGATTCTGTTGATACTACAGACGTGAGCCATTGGTAGCCTCTTCCCGCTCCTTTTAATGGGGGACACTGTGTCAAAGCAGCCCAGACAAAGGTCAGTCTGTCAACCACAGCCAATTACAGACAAAGCTGCCTGGATTTCCCACTGCACTGCGGTCATAGCCAGTCGGGAGAACACGTTCCACCACACCGAGACGTTTTTCTGTGAGGAGATTCCCTGTCAGGCCACCAGGGGGCGATGAGACTAAACAAAACCTCACAGCACTGCTAAGGGAACTCTGCACACTACTTATGCGCAACGACCTTGTCAGAGTTACAAGTTTTGTCATTAATGCTACAACAGTTCGTCAAAGGTCAAGTTCATTTTACAAGAACACGATTATTGAATTAAACAAAATCAATGCATTTCAGAAATATAGTTTCTCTATATGATGCTACATTTGTCATATGTTCAATGAAATTTATCAACCAATTCAATCATTTTCAAGCGGTTATATGGAATGCAGACAGGGGGCTTGGACACACTGAAGCTGAGTTTGACATGAGCTTGCTTTACAGCACATGATTGCGTGATTGCAGATTTCACAGGGTTCAGTGATCCTGGAGGAGGATTTCTGAGGGCAGAATGAGGTGCTAAGCTCTGAAATGCCCCGGTGTTATTGCTATATATTTCCACACTGCATTTGGAGCAGATTGATAAATAACTAGAGATGAGAAGTTTCTGCCCCCCCTTCATTCTCAGGTGCCCTCCCTTTCCCCACTTCACCCCCTCACTCCCTCACCCTGTCACTCCTCACTCTCTCACTCCCTCACTCCCTCAACCTCTCACCTCCTCACCCCCTCACCCTGTCACTCCTCACCCTCTCACCCTGTCACCCCCTCACTCCTTCACTCTGTCACCTCCTCACTCTGTCACCTCCTCACTCCCTCAACCTCTCACCTCCTCACCCCCTCACCCTGTCACTCCTCACCCTCTCACCCTGTCACCCCCTCACTCCTTCACTCTGTCACCTCCTCACCCCCTCACCCTGTCACCCTCTCACCCTGTCACCCCCTCACTCCTTCACTCTGTCACCTCCTCACCCTGTCACCCCTCACTCCCTCAACCTCTCACCTCCTCACCCCTCACCCTGTCACTCCTCACCCTCTCACCCTGTCACCCCCACCCTGTCACCCCCACCCTCTCACCCTGTCACCCTGTCACCCCCTCACCCTCTCACCCTGTCACCCCCTCACCCTCACCCTCTCACCCTGTCACCCCCTCACCCTCTCACCCTGTCACCCTGTCACCCCCTCACCCTCTCACCCTGTCACCCTCTCACTCCTCACCCTGCAATATGAGTTTTTGGCTAAAGCTCTGCCTGTCTCAGTAGATTTATTATCCTGTAGAAAGTCACAGCAAGCCACTGTATCTGAACAGTCCCAAAATCACACCATACTTAGCCGCATTTGGTATGAAATATTAACTTGTTACCCGCATTGGAAAATAGCTCACTGCTGAAAAATGTGGCTAAATTCAGCCTTGGCACTGTCGCTACTCCCACACCCTGAACACTGTTTGCATAGAACTGGCGCATGCTGAGATCTTTATGGGATTTAAGATTATTGTTGGTTTTGACTACCAATAAACTGTTATATTTCTGTTGCATAACTGTCAGAAAGGATAAACCATGCTATTATGATGATGATGATAATAACAATGACAATCTTTATTTTTACTAGTACTGTTAGTATTAGTGATAGTTACAGTATTCTATTGATACACACAAGGTCAATTCCAGTGACTCTTCCTGTCGGTTTCAGCTGCTGGTTTCACGCAGTGAGTCACATGGGATAACCTATGACAGAGCGGATCATTCCAACTGCAGCATATGTTTGACTGGTTGGTGTCATGGATCCCCAGAAAAACAGGTTAATTCACAGATTTACTCAATCCCTTAGTCCCGATTGCAGTGGGCTTTACATTTGTTGCTGCCCTCTAGAGGAGACTAAAACACTACTGGATTAATTTAGGGGATTCTTGGATCCACTGATGCAAGTATGTGGCTAAAGAAGGAGCCTAGTGCTGGGAGGGAGGGTTAAACTACATTTCCCATCATTCCACAGCACCACAAACTGAGAAGCACAGCTAGTGTGTTTGAAAATAGAGCAGTCAGTAAAGCTAATGTTTAGGATGGGCTTTCCTTGACTTTAAACCTAACTACACTGACTATAACCAGAGTTTACAGTCAGTAAAACATTTTATTTGTGTTTGTTTCAGTGGTGAATTCCATTTTCTGTCTTAACAGACAAGTGAATTCCATCAGGTTTCTTTGGAAGTGAATGATTGTAGTTGTGTGACTGTGTGTGTGTGTGTGTGTGTGTGTGTGTGCGTGTGTGTGTGTGTGTGTGTGTGTGTGTGTGTGTGTGTGTGTGCGTGTGTGTGTGAGGAATGCGTGAAAGGGAAGCCAGCCATTGGTTAACAGAGAACACCTGTTTAATTGGCTAAGCTTAAGCACAGATAGCTGGCCTGCAGGTGGGCAGTTTGTGCTATGCCTTGTCAGTTTTTATAGCGTATTTACTTTTTGCACATTTCTCTTCCCATTGTATTAATGGGCGATCTTTGTGTCCTGATAGACAGCCCGCACTGATCTTTCAGAGTTAGTGAGAACACATGAACCCATGGGAAGCATGAAGAAGGAGTCCGAAGATAAATACTTACTGTTGCCATGGTTATTTCACTTCCCTTATGCATTGTAGAGAGAAAATTCCTTCTTTTGTGTCAGCAGCTCCTAAAAAGGTGACATGCTGCAACCTGGCAGCAGAAAAATATACAATTTTGCATCCAAGCTCCACAAACTGTCAGAAAGACCAGTGTACTGTGTACGTTACCTGTAGGCAGGTAATGATGGCCAGTATGTCAGCCAGCACCATCACAGCCCGGTATCAAACAGAGTCATTGCTGACTGTTCCTTATTCAGTGCAATCATGTGTCAGCACTGTATGTGTGGCTTGTTTTCAGTCAGCTGTGGACACAGTATAGAGCTTATGCCAGTTGTTGTATGGCATTGACAAGAAAGTTTTGCATTTTTTGCAAGTTTTCTGCATTCAAAGTCCAAAAACATTTTTTGCATTGAAAAAAGAGAGGGAAAATGCTAAAAAAAAACCCTACATTTTCTCTAACATGAAGTTTGGCTGTATGGCTCTCAGGAGTGTGGCAGGGTGGCAGGTACCAGCCGGGTGACGCTGGATTCTCTCTGTAAGAGGCTTCTCTTTTATTTCCTAAAAGCAGAAATGATCCTGACAGGCTGTGTGCCTGGCTGACTATAGCAGTGCTTTCTCATGTTTTAACTGTGAAACTGGGTGCTGTAAAAATTATGCTTAAATCCTCAGTGACAAGACAGGTGATTTGTATTCCAACAGCAAGTAAATTGTTGGAAATTGAAATGTCTGTAGCAAGGAAACTTTTGGATTGTATTTCAAATATTATATAGAAAGAAAATTGACCATACCAGAGACTTGCATTTTAATTAATTTTGTGACATTCTATTTTTCATTGAAATAGAAGCCTTGGCATTTTCTAATTACTTTTTGAATGAGTTTGTAGTCCATTGTCACTTTTCAAATGGGTGTATATCTATGAATGTTCATTTTACTTTGCCAAATAAAGATCAAATGAGAAATGAATTGATCTCATTCCAGACACTCTTCCTTTTAATTGAACAACAAATAAATGTGTCATCAAACTGAATAGCATACAGCGCAGATTTACCCAAAACCAGACAGGGGGAAACCTCAACAGAGCACAGTGATCAGGAACAGAGCATTCTGTGGTCACTGTGGTTTCGGTATTCACGTGTTGGTCCTGTGCAAGCTGCTGTTAGCGGCTGTACTCTGTGATGTATGGCATTTATATCATGCAGCTGCAGATTAGCTATGGGCCAGAGAGCTGTGCTGAGGCCTCAAGTGTAGACTGAGGTAAGACTGATTGCAGTGAAAACTGCAGCAGAGCACAAGGTTGAAGTTCAGCCAGTGTGCAGGTAGCCGTTTTAACATGTGGTCTGTCTCTGTGTGTTTCCATTGCTGAGGAGGAACCCAACAGTTTCTCGCAATAAAGAGCATGTACCCCTCTCTCTGTGAGATGCTGTCTAAATGTAAAGCAACACATTGATTCAATAGTGTGTATTGACAAAAATACCGTAACCCACACAGTTAATTTACCAGTGAATAGCAGGTGAGAGCAGATCATTTCCTGTAACTGTGCTAAATATCTGATGCGATTATGGGATTACCCAATATTAATTAACTTAATGTATTTGGTCATAGGTGACCAATATCAGCTGTGAGTTTATAACGCTGCTATGCAGGGCAATGATATGGGATGTGTATTTGTTTCCTTCATTGCACAGATATGACTGTATCTGATATTCAGATGGATTCCAGCTGCATGGGACACACACTAGCACGTGTCAGCACTCATCACTTCAAACAAGGGTGAAATCCACGTCCATAGCTCTTCCAAAAGGTGCAGACGATCAAAGAGAATTAACACGGAAATCATGCTTAGGTCTCATTAAATTAATTTCCAAATTGCAAAAATAATGTCTTTACATATTTTTATGGATAATCACACTGGATATCCATCACCTGAAGTAATAAGCCATGGCTTCATTGAAGACACCTCCCATGTACCCTACGCCTAGCATAGACCCTTAGATTACATGCAAACTGAACTTGAGTATGAGCTGATTCCAGATGCCTGGCTTAGGATATCTGTGGATTATTTCCAGTTAGGGAAAAGGAGGTTAAAGCTCCCTGCTGAGGGGCAATGAGAGCATTTGTTATAAGTGAGATGCAGTGTAATACAGGTGAGGGATATGCTCAAATGAATCGGTACAGTGGAGCTGCAGCTTTCATGGCAAACTGACTTAGCGCATAAATACACGGTGCCCTCTGTGTAGCTCACACTCACCGGCGTTCAGTAGAAATGAATTTCCATACAGTCAAAGCATGTGTGTGTGGTGTGGTTGTAGCGGTACTTTTACTTGGCTTGGAGTCAGTAGATACCTGTTTCTGTGATGCATAAGGCTTGTCAGCAGAGATTAAAAAATGTGTGCAGTGAAAGTAGAGCCACTGTGTTCAGGACAGGGGTCACACTGTACATCATACGCCCAGCCACTGAGGAGGTTATCGAGTGGCTGCAGAGGTCACAGGCTGCTGAATATTGTAATCAATTGGAGTGACAGAGGAATGATGGATTTTTGGCCTGTATCAGAGGCACAGATCTGCACGGTCCCGAAAGACCCGGGGAGACTGGGGGTGCTGTGTTCATTGTAATTCTGCTAAGCACTCCACACTGCTGCAAACGTATACGGCACTGTAGCAGGGATGGGAAACTCTCACATCGCTGTCTGAGATCTGAGGGCCTGGTCCCCACCCTGTGAATTCCCCTGCACCACACTGCTCTGCACCCCCAGATGGGTGCGTCTTCTGCTCTGCACTGTGATTGATTAGATTCTGTTTTTTCAGGTGTGTTTCCACAGGAAAACTACAGCTCTCCTGAAATCCCCTCTTTCTCAAGGACACAGTGAGGCATTTCAGAAACAGGCTATGGAAAGTCAGCTCAGTCCTAAAAAGAGGAGGAGGACTGGACAGCCTGCTGCCTCCTCCATTTCCCAGGAGCCTTTGCAGGGATTCTCGCTCACACGACAACATTCAATTGGCCAGGGTGGCACATCCATGACTTTACATGTCCTTTGGGTGATTTTATAACATATATTCATATGTTTGACATAGGAATATTCTGGACTGAAGCTATATGAAGCATCTCTCCTGTTTTAACAGCTTGCCATATGGATCGAAATAATTCTTGACTTTAATTCCTCCTACAGCTGACCTGGTGCTCTCTAACACCATGCTGCTGGGCAGTGCTCCACAGTGCCCCAAAAAGGTACCGAGCACACTGAACAGCCTGTGTGTGTGTGTGTGTGTGTGTGTGTGTGTGTGTGTGTGTGTGTGTGTGTGTGTGTTCAGCAGTGCTGGTTTGGGACGGTGTGCAACACTCGCTCTCTCTCCCTCTCTGTAGATCAGATGTTTTGTGTTAAATCCTCCAGATTTTATTTGCTGTCACACAAGCCGAGGTGTTTTTGACATCATCCCTCTGTAAGACAATCTTTCTCTGTCATCCATTTGCAAATTTCCTTCTGTGATAGCTGAATTATAAATCCTCCCCACATGCTAAAACAAAACAACTTGCTAAATGAGAGAAAATGGTTTGAAATGTCAACAAACATGTTGATTTACATATTCCATTTGCCTGTTTTGTTAGGATAGATGGTCGTGCTTTACTTTCAGGCCTGTTTATGCAGTTGGAAAGCATTACAGAAATATATTGCTCCTCATTAAATATGACTTTCTTTGTTTTTTAAACAGTTGATAAACAGCCTGTGCAAAGAAAGCAGATAATAAAATTTCCACTTTAGTTGCTGATATACTATTTTTGTCAGGAAGTGGAAAAATTGTATTTAACATTTATATTGATTGAAAATTAATTTGAACATACGAAACGTACATTTTTGAAATGACGTTTCTAAATAATTTCAAGAGTGTTTATACCCATTTACTGTTCCCCAACTGTCAGTTTGCTAACAGCTTTAAATGTATTTAATTAGTAGAAATGCATTTGTCAACTGTTTTATGACAGTATAAATAGGACCTCAAAAATAAAGCATGACCAAGCAGCTATTTTACAGAAACAGCTTTTCTGTATAGTATATCTCTAATCAAATCTTTAAAAAGTTGTGCTGTACATGCAAAAAGATCATTTATCTCAGAGGCCTAAATATGAATAAAATAAAGGTTGAATAAAAACAAAACAGGAAGTCAAAATGTATATTTGGCCCACATCAAAGTTTATTTTGAAATCAGTGTTACAGGGTTGGATAGAGCTTGTGGAGGGGCGTGGTCAGATGGACAGAGGGGAGGAGTCATCCTGGAAAGCCCTGGCATGTCCCTGCCTCTCCCTGGCACATCCACCTGGCCTCCTCTCCCTGAGGTGACGGTCAGCACTCTCCACCCTCCTCTGCTCTCTGTTTAACCTGCTCTGATCCACATCTGCAGGCTGCAGCACTTGGTAACCCTCAGCTGAAGAGCTCAAAGTGTCACCACTGAGGAGGATCGGAGAGAGGTACTGCTCACTACAGCACATATCTGTGCATTTCAGTACCTCTGCTTTTTCTGAGTGCACTGATAATGGAGACAGCATGTTACAGAGCACACATATAAAATTTTAATATAAGTTCATACAGTTTGCAGCTGTCATGCTGTCATGGTATTATGTAAGCTTGGTGACATTGTGGTTCAGGAGCTAGATTCATGACCAGGAAGTTGCAGGATTAAATCCTGAGTGGGTCTTTGCTGCTTCAGCTGGCACACCTGAAGCTGTTTAGCAAAGACATTAAAGCTCAGTTCTGAGGAGAAACAGTATGATGTCAGTATGATCATTTTACACCCTTATCCAGGTTCATAGCTTACATTTTATTCACATGATCCATTTATATGTCTGGGTATGTAATGAAGCCATTTAGATGAAGTGCCTCGATTTGGGATAAAGCAGCAATGAACCCCTTGGGGTTTGAACCCACACCCATCAGCTGCACTGTGTCCAGTTCCTTACCCACACTGCTGCCGTTCTTATGCAATACAATGTCTGCTGGCTGCAGGTTTCAGCAGTGCAGTCTGTTAAAAGTTTACAAGGCCAGATACACAGTAGATATGTCCATCTGTACTAAATGGATAGTATTTTAAATATTATGATAAGAAAGTAATGGATAATGGTGCCATTAAGAAAAATAAATAATGTAATGTAATGCACATGGGAGAGTAATCTGAGAATGTAATGTTAATACAAGGAAATGGTATTGGACAGTTGCTGCCGCATAAGTTATTTAAACAGTTTTTTGTTATCTTGGAACGTTGGGACTGCTGTTGAGGCCGCTGTTAGGCTGTCTGAGTGCATGTAAAAGCTGCAGGAAAGACAGAGAGGTCAGAGTGCATGCAAACAGGTGCAGCTAACAGTGCATGCAGGACTCAGCATGGTTAAAAACACATTATCACCATGCTGCTGGAGAGGAAGAGAAACACAGGACAGAACTAATACCACAAATCATTTTGCACAAAGAAGAGTTAATATACATGTGTAAAATATGCTTCTGCTTTTTCCCTGGTTAATGAATTGGAAACGATCACACTGGTTTCATTGCTGGCTGTTCCATGCTGGTCGCCATGGGGCAGCCGTGGCCAAAGGAGGGAGGCATTGGGCCTGTGTAGCCATTAGGCCTGGAGAGAACTGCCTCTGTCTGCAGGCACAGACAGTGCTGGTGAAACAGTCAGCTGGGCAGTATAGATACATAAGGGCTAAAATTTAAAGGCAATACTGATATACAGTGTAGTTATATTACTCCTCTGTGTGAGAACATTAGCTCAGCTGCAGTAAAATATACACAGTGTGAAGAACCTTGGCTATACTTCTCCCATAAGGTTTTTGCTTAAAAACACAGGAATAGAGATGTTGAAAATGTACAGAATTTATTATACATAAATAGGACAAAAATAAATAGTGGTAAAATAGGCAAATAAAAGGTAAATGGATAAAACAAGAACTAAAATAAGTACAATCCAAGGTGTAAAACACATCCCTCCACAGTCCCTTTCTTCGCTGCTCTCACACAGCCCAGCTCTCTCTAATACCTGGTGGGTGTGGCTTCTCAATTTAACAATTACCTACTGATGCAGTGCCCTACCAGTTAGACGGACATATATTTTCATGCTTTTCTGTTTGGGATAACAAAAATCCTTTTTTTTGCAAGTTTTGTATACATGAAAGCACACAAGGCCCTAAACATAAACACACATTCATACATACATGCATGAAAAAAAACAGGAAGGTACACAAATGCCCGCAGAAGTGAAGATTGCATCTTCACACATGGACATCAGGAGTTGATACAAAAATGCATAGGAAAAATAAATGTATTAGAATATGCAAGGCGTAAGCTGGTCTCAAAGTGAAATGCATTTCTTACCTCAAGCTAGCTCTGTTGAGACACCAGTCAGATATTAAATTACAAGCCTTAAATTTATTAGCATAGTTTTATATATTTCCATCAACTTAGGTGTTGAAAATGAGTCCTGGAGAAACAATATTAAAATTTGATTGATGGAATACCTGAGGATCCTTTCGTATGAATTCCTCAGCTTTACCTGATTTTTCTACTACACACACACATCACCTTGTGGCCTTTACTCAGATTCAGTAGTATTGAGATGGCCGTGGTGGGTTTGCACTGTGAGGTGGGTGGCGTGCTTTAGTGCCGGTGGGTCCAGCGTCCCTCTTTAATCTGTCCAGCAGCATCACTGTGTCGTCTCTGGACCGCACGCGGTGTTTGCATTTTAGCACAAAGCATCTTTCCAGCATCATGCCGTGCTGCTTCCAGGGTCGCCGTGTCAACAAGATGCAGCGAAACGGGCCTCCAGCGAGAGAAAGATCAGCGCTGTTAGAGCTTCCTGTCCAAACAATCCCGGGATTACGCTGATGCTCATGATCACCCCGAGTGCAGGTCAACTGCAGCTGAATCGCTCACGCCCACTGCCAGACCTCTCTGCTGCTAGGAGGCTACACCACAAGTGTGCCTCAGTGGCTGCTTGCACAAGTGCCATGCAGAGCCCAAAAATCTAAAAGCAGAACTCCCGGCGTAGATGGGGGGTAACCAGCCCATACCCCGCCTCTCAAAGATCTGGGACCAATTCATCTGAAATTTAGCTTGGAAGCTCTGGGGAAACGTCTTTGCCTCTTTCTGAGCTTCAGTTGGGAGTCACTGAGAATCTGACACCTCCTTCATGTGATCACAGCTACAGCTGGTGGACAATATGACAAGACTGATGAAGAGGATGAGGCAGTGACTCTTCAGCTTCCACACGCCAGGCTACTGGCTCAAAATTGCACAGATTGGACACATACAGTACAGTGTCTAATTGAGGACTGCATTAGAGTGTGTTGAGATGCACAGCGTCTGCCTGTGCAGTGAAATGGTCTGAACTTGCACGGCATCTACAGCTGGATTTATGATGTAGGTGGGGTACTGGGGGACTGTATTTGCTGTGACTTTGAGTTGGTACAGGCTTGCATGTGTTAACAGCATGGAATTCATCACCCATCTTTAATAATACTGTACTCACCCCCCAGAGGAAAGCCATTATGGGAATTGCAAAACTGCAAGACTCTCAATGTCACCGCAGATTAAAAGTATTAATTCAACACACCGATGTCACTTTCCATATACACTTAATATTAATATTGCATTCCGCCTCATACTGTTGTCATTCATCATAACGACTTCGCCCTTAGCCGGGGCCAAAATGAACTGAGGGCGCAGCCTTTGTTGGGGTTGAAATCAATGCACAGTTAACCTGTGCACACCCTCTGCCATCTCCAGCTACATGTGTGGGGCAGAAGATGGCACTCAGGTTAAGGAGCAGGAGTTGTAACCAAAAGGTTGCTGGTTCAATTCCCTACTGGGGCATCACCCTCTTTTTAGTGCCAACTCCAGCAACTCACTCTAGACTTCAGAAATTACAAATCTTATTTAAACAGCCAGAAGGGAACTGCAATACTCTCTTTGAGAAACGCAACCTGTCTGTGAAACTGAAACTAGTTATTTGTTTTAATTATCCTGGTTGTTTAATACCTGCATGGGGAGCTTTCCTGATTTCACAGCAATCTGTGCTTTCAGAGGATCCGTGTCTTCCCTGACAAAACTGTATCCTCATGCATAATTGATTAAGTGAGAGCTGTGCCATCCTCTCAGTCCATTCCCAACCTAACTAGCTAGCAAAGATTATGGAACAGGAACTGCATATCTAATAAGAGGAACTAATTTTACTTTGCACCTTACAGGAAAATTTCAAAAACAGCTTGTAAAGTATAAACCGGGTATTTTAGTTTTCTTTTTCCATTAGAGGCGTGCCTGCAAGAGAAACTCTTGCAGTTGTATGTGTCCAGTGTGCTAATGGAGTGAATCAGATAAGGAATAAAAGCATTACCCCAATGCACTCAAAAGTTAAATAGGTCTTGATCCCTTGACTTTACCCTCAGACCACTCTATACCACTGTTAGTTATCACACTAATTAAACAAAGGCGGCTGACAAATAAATTTCAATTTGGTGCTTCGGTCAAATAATTAACCAAGGTTTGTAGTGTGATCCCAGCCTGGCGCTATGGGAGTGCTTAGGGGTGCATTGCATTCCCAGACGGACCTCTGAGCACCCCCAGATGTCTCCTTATTTCACAATGTCTACACAGTATTTATGACTTTTCGTGTACCCTCTGGATTGCAGTTGCACCCCTCTGTATTTTCTCCTGCCACCAAGCCTGGTGAGATCACTAAATAACTGATTTGAAATGATCCAAAAAATAATAAAATTAATCGTTACTATTCACGGTAATTCACACACATGTTGTGTTATGGAGGCCGTGGTAAACCAGTAGAAAGAATGAGGATGAGAATGAGTGAGGCATACAGACCTCCGACCCTCGAATAGAGAAGTAGCAAAATAAGATTTGTCTTCTTGAAACAGAGGTGAAAATTTTAAAACAATCCATTTTTAATCACCTAAAATAAAAAACAACATGTTCAGGACAATTAGAATTTGTGAAAGGTGAAAGTTAGGAAAGGTGAGTTTATTGTGTCACCTTTTTGAAGCTGAGCCTCCACCAGCTGTGTCACTGTCACCTGTCACCTGTCAACGAGCAGAGAGGCTACCCATAATTCACCACCAAACCTTTCATAGCTTTGAAATCTGTGAGCTGTTGTTTTATTTAATCAAAGGAAATTTACACATGAATACGGCAATCGTGTTAGCTCTCTCCCTTCCGGCTGCTCTGAGCTGATTGGACTGTTGGCTGTTTGCTTTTTTTTCCCTCCTCACACCATCCCTCATCTCTCGTTCTTGTTTTCCTTTCACCTTCAAGGCTGATCAAGGTCTACGTGATTGTAATTCTGAGCCATGGAGTGACAACGCTGTCTGCCCCCCCCGCGCCTGCCGTCACCATCTCACCCGCGCTGTGCAGCGCGCCAGCTGCTCGTCCTCCCAGGAACTTCACACGGGATTCAAACCGCATGAGAAAGGAAGAAAAAATAATAATGGTGTCTCTTGGTGGAAAAGAAAATTTCTTTTTTTTTTTTTTGCTTGTGTGTGTGTGTTGGCCATTTGTGCATTGCTTGTTTATATCCATTGCTGATAACCCCTGAATGAGAGTAATTATGTGAGTCCTGACCACAACACTAAGTCCTAATTACCTCAAATGTCAGCTCCACAGTGCGGTGAGGGTGAGTCATTGCTGAGAGGGATACACCCTGATAGCGGTGTAATGTCTGGAAGGCCACTGGTGACAGAACTCATTACGTTTTCCCATTACATCGCCCCGAAAGCCCGACCCCGGCCCCACGCCTCATATTTTCATTCTGTTCGCTCCAGCACACTGCTGACCGTTAAGGCCAGCCTGCCGTAAAGGCAAAACGAGGTGGTGCGTGTTACTTACATATAGGAGGTTTTCATTCCCCCTTCCTGCATCAACGACTCGTCTGTAATGGACATCTTACATAGTGACAGTTGCTAATGGCATGAATTGAGTGACTTGCCCTTTTTCATGTGATTTCCCTTTAATTCACACTTTGTCCTGAGCACTGACACACACACGCCTGTAGGACACAGGGAACATTCTCTTCTCTCTGTCACTCTCAAGCTAGCGGTGCCACTTGCCAAAGAAAACTTTAATGTACTTTTACAAGCTTTGTTCTTTTTTATTGCTGGTGGTTGCATTTAATTATTAGAGTAATTTTTACCTATGAAATTTCAGACACTAGACAGAGTGTCTAAACATTCCATTCTAAACATTATTGTAAGTTCCACAAATATTTTTTTTTTAATTTAGATACGGGCATATTGGCATGCCAAGATGGTCAGCACGGCCTGTTCTCATCTGTAAAATGGTATTATATTCTCATGGCCTTATTTGTGTACGAGTCCGCAGTGCTGCTAATGTGCCAGTAAACCCCTGCTTTAGCAGTTCCTGAACGCTTTGATGCCAGAGGGATAGTGCAAATAAAGGAGGCAGACTCTCACAATCAGTTCAAATAAAAGATAAAAAGCTGAACACAGCAGTGTAGGATGTTCTGTAGTCTGCCAAATGCCATTTGCTCACGCTGCTCCAATCAGACCTGTTTCAGAAAGGCTACCATTGCTTGCTCTTTACTTTTTCAGTGTTCTGACACAATAACTAGCCATATAATATCTGGTGGCTCTGTAACTTCAAGGTAATATTTTAAAGACAGTCAGCTCAATTGAATGATAACAGAGGCTTTTAAAAGAGTTTATGTGTCTAAAAAACATAAACATATTATGCTCATGACAAAGCAGTAAAATGAGTTGTCTGCTAGTTCCACACTGTTTTCTTATTTCTATTATATGATAAACACACTGTAACCTTCCTTCCTACATGACCTTCCGTCATTAACCCTGAAACTCCTTCATTGTCAATGCAAGCTGCTGCTCATGATTCCCATTGACAATGTGGCCTGCCTGGTTGCTGTTACTCTAAAGAGTAAGTACAGGAGGCTTACCAGACCCAAACCCACAAGACTTTCAACACTGCACCCGGCACTGGGCTTGGGCTAACCGCTAAAGAGCTAGCAGGCAGCCCAGCTCCCCTGTGTGCGGGGCTGCAGTGACAGGCCTGTGAGTTAAAGCTGTTCTAATTCCTCTGCAAATGCACGGCCAGGCCTGATTATTACAGATCAGAGACTGAGCCTGCCGACCTGCTGTGCAGGGGACCCGGCATGGAGATCAGACTGCAGTGACAGCCCTGGGACCCGGCGTGGAGCTCAGACCGCAGTGACAGCCCTGGGACCCAGCGTGGAGCTCAGACTGCAGTGGGAGCCCTGGGACCCAGCGTGGAGCTCAGACCGCAGTGACAGCCCTGGACTCCAGCACAGCCAGCCCTGTGACACTGTGAGACACTGTGACCTGGGTCTGCAAGTCCTTACATCAGGCTGTAGTGAATGATAGAGCAGGTCCATTACAGACTCAATGGTGTCTGTCTGCCATTAGCCGAAGAGGAGTCTGCTATGGTGTTTTTTGGGTCTGCTCTCTGTCTCCCCAGGTGCCATCAGAACCCCTGTATACGTGAGTCCATTTACCTGGGATGCTACCTGTTCCACACCTGTGAACCCCTTCTCCCCTGCTCAGCTAACTACAGAGAGGTATGTTTCTGATTTGTGGTGTTATTCTGACCTTTAAAAACTATAGAGGGCAATAACCACTCTTAACTGAAGTTTTCCTCTCTCTAAGGTCTTATTACAGCTTATAAAAAAATAAAATAAATGTGATCCATCTCAATATTACTCTTCTGCAAATATATATGAAATAAAAAAACAGCTGTGTTAAAAAATCAATGCAATGTCTGCATTTGCGGTTCACTTTAAAGAATCAGGAAACGGAGAACTCAGAGAACTGTTTCTATGAGCACTGGTCAGGGATTTCCATCCATTGATTTATGACACCATCTCTATTTTTCAAGGAGCTTGGCTCCTAAGTGTCAATCAGTGCCCCCTCCAGCCCCTCCCGGGGGGTCAGTCCCGCTCTCTCACTCTCCCTGTCGAATGATCCGGCCGCAGGACTCAAACCCATTTAAGCTCAGTGGCTGGTTACTCTGTTAATGCATGTGTCACCCTTTATTACGCAGAGAATAAAAGTCGCTGAATTATGATGGAATCGAAAGATCGCTCACCCAAATGATTCAGTCAGAATGAGTGGGCTGGCCATACACTACATACCGCTGGCTGGCTCATGGCGGTCTTTCTGCATCACCACTGAGTCCACACTGTCAGGGTGTGCAGGATAGAGGGATGTTGTGGGTATTTTTTCGTACAGGGAAGGCGAAACGAACATCTGAGCGATCACAGTGGGCCTTCTCCCACCGCCTCCGCAAGAAAGAATATGAATCGGTGGAATAATGATTCTCCAAAAGCTCATAATTATTTTACAGCGCTGTCCTTTGCACCGGCACTGCGCAGTACTACACACCTGTTCTGCATGAACAAAATGTGCTCCGGAGATCTGGCGCTACCCTCCACACGACAGCCTGCCTCTATCGATAAACCGCGGTGACTGTTCGCCTTTCATTCGGCATGTAAGACCTATTAATATGCAGGTCAGGAGTGAGGTGGGCTTTTGAAGATCTCTTTGGGAATGAAGGTTTTTCATTTTAAAAATGGCTGCGAGTGCTCCTTGTCATGTACGTATTCTACAGAGCACATCGCCGGGTAAAGGAAGCAAGGCTGTTGCTAGGCAATGGCACAGGCTGTGAATCGGACACATTGATTTCAGCTACTATGTGCTATGAATATAGAACAATCACTTGCAATGGCAACAAAGGAAAAGAGACAAATGTATGAAGCAAGTAAAAATCCTTCACATTTCAATATAGCTAGCCTGAATAACAACAGCAATAATAGTGATAATGTTGCTAGTTAATAGTCCATAGAGTATTCACTAATTCATGTAACATACAAAGATAATTGAAATAAGAAATAAGCCACGTTTGCTGTTCAAAAAAACGCTGCAGGTTTGTAGAGATTCTGATTTTCTCTGTCAAAGGAGGTTTGAGATCTAATAAATATCTCCTGCAAGCTTTTCCCCTCATTGAGTGCAGCATTTCTGCATGAGGAGGTGCATGGGGCACTGATTGTGCCAGTGAGGTATTAGAAAGAGCGAGAGGTAGAGGGAGATGGGAAGAGGAGAGGGAATAAACCTGAGGTATCTGACCATTTCCCTCCTCACAGGGACTGAAAGGTCGGAGGACTGCCTTCCCGGGCTGGTTCTGCATTATCGGGCTGGCTCTGCATAATACTCAGTCTGCAAAACATTCAGTCTGATGTGATAACATAGAGGATGAACCAGGACCATGAAGCCGAATCCTGTGTGCACACACACACACACACACTATTCATTACTGCTCATGCATATGTACCTGTTCTGCCTGTGCTGTCAGCTGCTCCTCTCCTGCCAGGTGAAATTATGAATTTACAACAACTTTCATGACTGAATAAAATGATTGTGATAATACACGGAGAGGGTTTAAGGCAGAAGCTTTTGACAACGGCAGCGAAACATGTCGAGGTGAATGGTGTGGCTGGGCTGTGGTTGGGTTGAATAGCATGAATGCTTTTCATCTGTGGTCTTTGTTTGCTTTGCTTTGCCTGAAGAGCCTTTGCAAAACGTTTATGTCAACGAAACGCACAAACAGAAATGAGTCGAAGAGCTGCTACAGCTACTGTGGCAAACAGTGACGGTGATCAGAGTGAGCTCGTACAGCGAGCAGCATCAGTAGCACAGTGTCCCTCCTGCTCAGCAGCAGGTGTCACTGCCTCAGCGGAGCACCTGGGGGTGCAGCAGCACTCTGTCTGTGGATTCACCAGCAGCCTGCGTCAGACTGACGAACACAAACAGGGAACCACAGCGGCACTGTGAAGAGGAGGGCAGTGAAGACAACCCAACACTCACTCTCCCTGACTCACAGGTCTGCACTGTGTGCTAAATACCTTCATGAGATTTAGGAGCTCCATGAGATTTTATCGTGACCCACAGACTAAAAATTGCTGGCGGCAGAGTTTGTAATGTTTAAAATATGGAAAAATAAATTATGAAAAAGAGGTGGCCATCAGAAGTATCGACTACATAGAAATATATGATGCCTTGCTGCGATTTGTCTTCCCACAGAATTTTGGTGAATACATAGCTGTTACATACATTAATCATAAAGTGAGCTTATAGTAGGATCACTGAAAACATTCATGACATTGAGGAGAGACGGATTCTCCGACCACCCATATCAACTCAAACATTCCATACAACGGTTGCTGCTGGGAGACAGGCAAACTTCATTAGCCAAACCTGCCCCCATCCCGATGATGGAGTACAGGCACTGTGTGAGATTTTGGTGATGCCACAGAGCCCCCGCTCGGGGTGGAGAGGGGGGGGAGTGAGCTGGGAGGAGCGTGACGCTAAACGCCGGGACTCACTTCATCAGAGGGGCATCATTTTGCAGCAGTTGCCCAGGAGCAGCATCATTGTTCAGGGACAGATTGTGGCTGGCTCTGGATTTGGCAGCGGCTGGAGCATTTACATTATTTATGATGCAGGTTCTACAGGGATTCCGCTGGGGGATTCTGGCGCGAGAACAATCTGCTCCTCTCACTCCGGCTCTGTTAGACCAGCCAGGGATATTTACAAACTTCAGAATGCATTTGTAAAAGGTGTTATAATTCCCAAACTGTGGCATTTGGTAAATACAATGTTATGAAAACAGGCTTTTAATTTACATTATTTTAAACTTATGTTAATTTATAATCTGCCGTAAATTAAAAAGGAATGAAAAATTATGAATTAAAATGTATACTTTTGTGCCAAATTGAATATAAAAAAAAAACAAAGTGGAAATGAGAATGCAAAATAAAATAAATTCCATTTCAGTTGTAGATGAGTCAGCCAGTGTGTGGTTTATTAACCTGTTGTTCATTAGGCTACTGCCTGTGGGTTATTCGTCTTTCCCTCCTTTCCTGGGTTGGATCCACCTTCAGATTGGGACTGTGGCATCTTGCTCAGTTACATATGTAATTTATATAGTTTCTTCAAAGCTGCTCAGATTTTTTTGTTATTTGGCAGTGAGCTGAAGGCATTTTGATGGCTGATATTTGACCGGTATCACCGCAGTCTCAGCTGATACATGGAGACCACACAGTGGATCTAACTCAGCATCAGCTGTGTCGTCATCGCGGTTAGCATGACATCACGGATCTCGTCACACAAGCTACGTGTTACTAAGAGACAGTGAAAAATGGTAGTATGTCCAGTCTTAGCAATGATGTATTCTTCAAAAAAATCAAAATATACATCAGTCCTATGAATTCTTTTTCTGAATGCATGGACCAAAACTGAACAGTTTTGTGCAAAAACAACACAAAATAGTAACTTAACATTTATATTGCTATAGATTAAATATTTAAAGACTGTTCCTTTTATTATTTTTGGTTATGCTTGGGATTCATTGTGTTGATTTTATTTTATAAGTGTTGGCAATTCTTGTTCCACTCAAGCTAATTGGACTCAATGTTGTTAGTTGGTTGACTTCCTGTCTTGCTGTCTTATACACAGTCACATTAACACAATCTAGTGTGTGTAGACGTGACAAACACCGAGCAGCACATAATTAAAAATGTCTCACGAAATGGCGCCTGTGCGGTTTTGCAGCTTTGCCCAAAAGTGGAGCTGCACAGGGATTGGGAGTAATTTTTAAAAAGCTCTGTTTTCTCCACAGGTAAGTGATAGTCCTAAAATGAACAGAAGAAGAGAGGGTGAAGTTGTTTTTTATGTACGGAAGAGAAGGTGCTTCACATCGATCGGTTGCTGTTGAATTCAGTGAACAGTGTCCAAGAAGGCCTCCCATTGATCACTAAACAGTGGGGAGAATAATTACCCACTTCAAACAAACAGGAAGCATTAAGCCATCATGGCCATTTGGGGAGCAGAAAAGTGTTACAAAGTTAATGGCCAACACTCCCAACACTGATTGTGATTGTTTTTGTACTTTCTTTATTGAAATCCATATCAATGATCTTTGCATTACACTGAACACCGTAGGTAGTGGTAAAAAAGCTTCTGCTCACCCGCTTGCTTTAGCCACACTCGTACATGTCTTGGCTGAAAACCCCTTCCCACAGACCTGCTTCTACTCTGGTCCAGTCATTGTTAGTCAGTGGGATTCTTTGGGAAATTAGAGGAGTGAAAGGCAATCTGTTCGCCTGGACGTGTTGCATTAGTGGTGAGCAAAGTGAAGACCTCATAATGTTCATCGCGTCTCCCTCTTCAGGACGGTGCCGCCAGGCGGGGTGCAGATTGAAGCCCAGAGGAGGGATCTGCAGCGGTGCCAACTGTCCGATGAGCGCAGGGGACAGACCCGTCAACAGCTCTATCACAGGCCTCCCTAGCCCCGGTGCTGACAGTTCTCACACACGAAAAACGCATCTTGGTCAGAACACAGCAGGTATGTGCGCGTATGCAAATGCATGAAGCTCAAACTGAACTGCTAACAAATACTGACAACAACAGACCACACTGTAGATTTTGTGAAGTGTTCTGCAATGATAGCAAAGAAATGTGTGTGTGTGTATGTGTGCGCAAAGAATATATAGAATATATTGTACTACACTGTATATCACTGTCTTTTTAAGTTATTTGAACATCAGAAATCATATGCGAAATTACCATTTACTATTTCTTTACAGGTATTTAATTTCATCCCTATGTGTTGGAGCAACTCATCAAAGGACCTTGTCATTTTCAATTTATCATGACCTCAAGGCAGGCTGCTTATCCCCGCTCCCCCACACACCTATCTGCTGTTCGGGGCACAGCTGTAGCTGATAGATAAGACCTGCAAGGGGACAAACAGGTCCACGGTGGTCACTCGTTATTCTGACAACCAGAGAGAGCTACCCTGAAGCGTATGTGCGGGCAGGACAGGGGACACATAGCATTACCCAGGATTCCTTTCAACCTTTCAGCCGCTGCCTCCAACATCTCTGCACAGTGATTCTGCAGGTACTTCCAGCAGGAGAATGAGCCTGACAAGGTGCATCCACCATGTGTGTGTGGACATACAGCATGCGTGTGGACATACAGCATGCGTGTGGACATACAGCACGTGTGTGGACATACAGCATGTGTGCCGTGCAGACAGCAGAAGCTGAGGTTTGTGTGTTGCAAGAAAGAAAGGAAGAAAGAAAGAAAAGAAAAAATGAAGGAGGGGGTGTAATTTACTTGTGCACAGAAAAAGCATACTTCCTTTGTGCTTCAGAATCGTATGAATATAAAATGAGTTTGTTCAACTTTGAAGCCCCCTCAGAAATATGAAAGCACAGCCAATTTACAACAGTAATTAATCTTGGGCTTCTCTGTGTTTACCCGAGGGAACCCTCTCACAGCAGAGCACCGTAACTCTGTGGCTTATTCACAGGGAACTGTGTCTCTCCTCACTGAACAGACGGAATTGTGGCCTTGCAGGGTTTAGCATCCCTATAAAATATTCTACTTGAATTGCCACAAATCATTTCGTTATCTTGGTCGTGTCTACAGGACTACAGAACTTGCATTAATTTGCATAGCAGTGGAGGACTATAAACGGACAGATGAACCCGTACGGAAGACTCATCGTTTGTCGTTCTTTAATCAGAAATAACTGAGGTAGGCAATCTCCAGAAATGCCTCAGACAGTCTGTGCACTCCTGAGCTGATTTCTGTTTTCTTCTGTCTTTGTAAATGCATATTAAGGCAGGGGTATAAATCAAAGATACACTCTATGTAAAAACTAAAGGAAATGATTCTCACGTCAACATCTTTGTGAGGTGTGCAAACAGCACCACAATACAATTCTAAAGTGTGCAATTGTACAAGATACCTGTTTCATAGCAAGCATGGATTTTGAACTTAATACTGCACCTCAGCAATCTACGACAAAAAGTTAGAAGTGCTCTTCAAAGTTCAAGTTCAAATTGGATCCGGTAGGCCTGATGTATGTTACACATAACAAAGCACGACACGTGCATGTGCAAGTACTGTAAATGCACATTGCCTTTGTAAATATTAAAATGTAGCTAGCCAAGCCACATTCCTCACACTCAGTAAAAGAATATGACTTAATTTGTCATGATTTTATTCTTGGTGATAGCTTGATATATTTATCTTTTGTCAAGAATTAAACAGGCCTCTTACATTGCAAAATCCCATGTCAGACAGCTAGTTAACCCATATTGCATAAAACATTTAGAAATAATTTAAAAAAATAAATTTGATTGCTAAGCGAACCTCATTCACAGGCTACAGTGAACCTATAAAACAAACTCATACAAGCTAACGTAATGTCATGGTAGCTAAAGAGGAGACAAAGAATAAAGAGATCCAAACTGCTTTCAGAATTTCAGGAAATGTGAATGAAACGTCTGGTCTCCTTTGGCATCTTATGGCTGCTGTCTCAGTGAAATGCTGCATGACCATCCCTGAGCAGTGAAATCTGTTCCTCACAGATGCAGCAGAGGAAACAGGATGAGGGAAAAGCCAGTCTTTCTTCACCTCCACGGCTGGCCTCTCACGGCACGCTTGACTGTCGTTTCATCTCTGGAGGACCTGCACTGTGAGGTGGATGGGAATCAGGTGGGAGCGCTGATCCCTCTCTGGCCAGAGGCTGATCCACAGCCTCCGTTCTGTCACATCCAGCAGGTGAGTCATGCTGATGGTGGTGGGAAAAGTTGCAGGGAAATGGAACAATGCCACGCCTTGGTTTCTGTCGGCTGATTGGCTGAGAGTAGCCTGTAACCCTCCACCATAGCTTTCCCAAGTTTCTGTAGGGCCTGCGGGGCCAAGGGGCTTCCCTGGGGATCCGCCATTTTTATAAACATCACAGGCTGATTAGCTGCATTATTAGCCTGTTACTTTCATGCTAGTTATTTTATCTTTCTACAGATTATTTCACTTTTGGTAGCGGTTTTCCTCTAACGTCAGAAGCTTGAAAGCGTTTCCTGTGCAGCACCCTGCAACAGTTTTATAGGGGAGGGGTGTTAAACGGCCGCATGTGATTGATTATTGACACTCCCGAGCAGCACAGGCAGCTAAAACTATAATTGAGGTGGAGGGAGCAGCAGCGCGTGAAAAGCCAGTACATGCAGCTGACCAGGTGAAGAAAGATCTGGAAAAGCAGCAAACGCTGCAGGGAAATCAACATGCATTTAAAGGGAGGGAGCAAACCGCCGCCGTGGAACATCTCCGCAGCCATGGATACAGCGGCATGGTTTCGCTTGCTAAACATGCATCACACGCGACCACTCGGCTGAACTGTGTGTCGGGGGAAGAGACTGTGTAGTTGTGTAGTTATGAATATAGTTATACAAATAAGAACAGAATTATGAATAAGTCTCAGAATAAAAAAGTAAAAAAAAGCAGAAACACTGTCTATTCAATATACTGCACATGTTTTCCCTCAAATTCCTCTTTTAGATTTTTAGCGTGTACAGTAGTGTCTTCAACCAGATAAACATAAAGCAGATACTGGGAGCATGCAGTTATACAGTTGTTGTTTTCTTTTAGTGCAATAGTCAAAAACAGACCATTAGTACTCCTGACAAAAAGATTCCTATTTTCATTGCCAATTATCCACTTGTGACATACAGTACATTCTGCAACAGCCATTTATAAGTGGTGACATCATAGCAGAAATAGCTGGTTAAGTCAAAACAGATTCGTCTGTGGATATACTGGATAATTCATCTGTTGTTTGTTGACTGTTAAGTATCTCCTTGGTGAGCTAGCTACCAACTTATAAAAGCACATCAAAGTAAAAGCATATGTTACCTGCTGTGATAGCTAGTTGGAATCAGAACATTACACAGACTTTAAATGGTGCCATTTTATAGAAAATAAACTATCCACAAAAACAAGATGTAGCTTCCTTGTGAATGTACTGATGTTGTAGTAACCAGGAGTTTGAACAGAGATCTGCACATAGGTTTTTTTAAGTGTTCTAATCAGCCACCTTTTTAGTTTGTATTTGAGGAGGGGGTGGAGCGCATAGATCTGAACAGGGAGGTGGACAGGTCAGGAATAAAGATATACCTTTATGAGAGAAAAAGGCACCTAACACAACTCAGCAGAAATCTTAGCCTCCAAACTTGCTCTTCTGCTTCACTTTCCCCGCATTCCTGATTTTTTCACACATTTCAGCAAAACTGCCTCAAAATGGGAAACCGGAAACAGAAACCTGAGAAACACAGGAATGGAGCTGTTCTGGCCTTTCTGAATGTTTCTCTCTCAGATACATAATAAAATACCCCAAATTAAAATGCCTTTATAGCTCTTTTCTCACTTTTGCAGTAAATAGCATAGATCAGCTGATGTGATTAAAATAAGTCTGGTTCTTAGTATCATTAATCTTAATTAGCTAATCCTTCAAGCAGAGAGCAGTTTAAATTGTTATTAAATGCTAGCAAACAAATAAAAATCAACAATTTTCACAGCTCTTTAGCTTGATACAGATTGCTGTTGTTAATGACTTTTTCTGCAGTAGCTTTGCTCTTAAACACATTTTCAGAGTGCATTTATTTGTAACTAACAGCATCTGAGACAAAAATTAACACGCTATCACACCAACACAGAATTTCAACAACCAGCCATCTTATACTTCAAGTATCTGGAATGATTATCTTAACTTACATCAAACTTAACTTAATCAAATCTTGATTGTTGTATGTAAAGGAAGAACACAGAATATTCCAAAACACAGAACAATCCAATGTTTTGTTGGTCTCTAATGGAGAATGCCTCTGTATACTGTAAAAGGAAAAGATTACTTTGATCATTCAAATGATCTTATCTTTCCAGCCTCATAAAATGTGTCATTTTCTTTTAATCCTCCTGTTCCTTCAGTCATGAAACAATTCTTTATCTCTATGACTCACTCACACTCACATATGCACACACAAGCACATGCACGTCCACACACATACACAAACAAATGCACACAGTATGTTACAGCACCATAAGCCATTCCTATATCAAAACCCCTCTTTAATATAGTATATTCCAAAGGATATAATATAAATATAATAATATAATAGTTAATGCATCTGTCCACAGTGACATACGACATGATAAATTTTCATTGCATTCCACATCATGTAGCCTTCATAACTATTACACAGATTAAATTCATAGGAAATCATACACTGTTTCCTGATCTAGAAGACTGCTGTTGAAGAAAGATGATCAGTGTCCAGCACTTCTGGCTGAACCTGTTGGATGCCTTGAGATTCCTATTGTGATACCAAGTGATATTTTCATTTATATGAGGGTAGATACATACAGTTATCCTATCTACAGGATCTCTGAGCTTACTGGGATATGAAAAGGTCAAATACTCCCTTGTCATCTTTAGTAACAGGCACTGAAATACTCCAGTAACTTGGTTATGGATCAACAAAAAGATGAAGGATCACTTTATTCTGTGCACCACAGAAAGACTAAATCACTCCTTTATGAAAACTTGCATCATAGCCACATAAAGCATATGTAATAGTGTATTGTAAGCCAGACACAAAGTTATCACAGTATCTTATTAGTGTAAATTCAACATAACATCTGAAATATTTTATAACACGGACATTATTGTACGGACATTAACAAACATCTGGCTTTCAATATGTTTCATGTATATATGGAAATTCTGGGACTGTTTTAATCAAATAGTCAATATACTTAGCTTCTGATTATTGTCCCTCCTGTGTTAGATATCAGGCTTGCTATCCCATTATGAATTCCATTCAGAAACCATTGGTGCATGCTCTGGAAAACTTAGAAATCAACCAGTGTGCTGAATCTCAAAGGCTTCTCGCTCGGAATGATGGGAAAAGAAGGTCAACAGCAAAGTTCTCCCACTGCTGTAGGATGTGGAGTAACACATGGACAGTGTGGATGGTAAATATTACACGATCTCTTCTGTCTTCTGCGGTTTTCAACAACCCCCGCCTCCGGGTTTCGTTCTTTCCTGTTCTATGATAATTAGGGGCTCAATAAACTGATCCACATGACCAGGTTTGATTTTTCCCATCAAGAAAAGAGCAAAGAGCTCTGTAGTAAGATTCCTTCAACTGAGTGGAAAAGGGTGAAATATTTCACATGCCACTATCTGCAGAGGGACTTGTCCAAACAGTAACATCTTTAAAGCAAAGGTGATCAGAGATTGATGAAGCTCCTTCTTCCCACAGTTAATGACTCTGACATACACAGTCACGAAAGCCCAAATGCCTGGGAATCACTGAGGTGAAATTTAGACAGGCTGAAGACCAGACCAAGGAGCCCAAACCACGGACACACTCTTCCCTGGGAGAACATTTTAAACTAAACCATCCGGTCCTTTCCAAAACACACTGACAGACACACAGACAGACACACAGATATATATACATGCTGATGCCAACAGCCAATGGCTACAGTAATGACTACTAGCGTATGTGGTATAGTGTACATTGATGAAATCATTCAGGATTGGAGATATTTACAGCAATACAAGAAACTTCAATAATGTTCAGGGGACATTTTGTGCTAAAAGTTTTAGGAACCATAGCACAGTATGGGGGAAAGGTTTAGAAGTCAAAGCATCTGCCTTTCAATCTGCATTACTGTGCTGTATTGTAAGCATTAAGTATTCCCCTTATGAAAGTAATACTAAATGGTATGTATTTTAATAATTACATCTATCCTTTTAGTACAGGTATATTTCAGGCACGCCATGGCAAGTAAGTATGACACAAATATGAGTAACATTTTTTCGTAAGTTATGGATGTGATGTAGAAAACGATCATCAAATTATCAAAATATACACCCTGAATGCACTGCTTCAGAATTCAGAGTATAGAAGTATAAAATTGTCTGTGATTCTTGTAATGTAAATTCTACCACTGACATGACAGATTGTCAAACTGTAAAACTGTCCTCAAAGTTAAAGCCTTTCTGTGTTCTTAAATCCTGTGGTGATGATCAATCTCACAATCTGGCGTTGAACATCTTTGAAGAACAAAAAATGTCTCTCAGGGTGGAAAACTATTCAAAGATATTGACAGACACTTCAGAGCAATTACAACTAAATCTGGGAACAGCTGTAGCTACAAACCTTTGCAAAATCTTTTACCAAGACATGATCATCATACAGAAAAACAGACTAAATGAGCTTCAATAGCCCAAGGTCAAAATGTGTGGCCTGACCAAAGTTCTTAGAACTTGCCAAATAGCTTTGGTTTTACTGCCATTGACTTACTGGGCTTTGTGACCCAATTCGTTTGTATGAACAATGATTGCACTCATTTTCCCATTTTGTGTATCCAAGTATTTTCTCCACCTACATTCAATTTTATTGGCTCAGCAGTTTAAAGCAACGGTGTCCTTCTCAGCAAGAGAGACCATCCTTTTATTTTTACAGTTCTTTACTGCCCAGATAAAATGGCAGTTCTGCTGTTTTTCCTCCTCCAATGCTTGTATAGCATACCCATCTCCTGAATTCTTGAAGTCTGTAACCGTCAAGACTATAGCATGTATTGTTGTGTGAATATTCTGTAGATGCAGTGAATTTTCAAATGAAAAAAACTCATCTAAAAAGAAAACCAATCAAAGCTTTAATTGATTAATCAAATCCTCTCATTAATCAGCTCACATGACGCATTCTCCTGATGGAGGAGTGAGTCTATATGGATGGAAGAGGAATGACTTTTTCGCAAAGGCATTTAGAGGATGTATGTTCTGTCCACCACTGACAAACTGTATCCACCTTTAGGATTTATGCATTTACTGCTTTTATACCCCTGACAATGACGTCCAATTCTATTGGTCAGATCCACTCTATCCCACAACAGGACAATAAAGATGATGGTACCTTTTTGCTATGAAGATTTTAATTAGCTATAAGCTTTAATCAACTGGAATTAAAATAGAAATCAAAACATTCTTTATTGGCAATAAGAAAAAATAATTATGTGTACCCAAAAATATTCATAGGCTCCAATATCAAATATCTCAAACCATCCCTGTTCCTGCAAACCCTATAATTTTATGAATCATGTCCAATACCTCTTGGCTGACGGTGACATCACTCATGAGGTTTCTGAAGTTCACCAGTCATTTACCAGCTTTTCATTGACTGACTTTTCAAAGTCAAAAGTAGAATGTGTTAGAAAGATGGAGGGAATTCAGCTTTGTTCTGAGTGTTATCCCCTTTATGTTTTTTAGCAGATATATAATACAGATCCTTTTAACCCCCCATTAATTATCAACTACAATAAGCTGGGAAGAAGCTAAATGGTGGGCTTTTTGTTTATAATTGCAAAACAATGAAGGAAAATTGCAGTGATGACATCAACATCAGCATCTGCTCCGAAATAACGACAACTGAAACAGCTCCAAAACATTACAATAATTACTATTGACTTCAAAGGTCTTGAGTATATCTGTGTATGTATGTATGCATAATACATCTCTCTCTCTCTATCTTTCCATCTATAGTATATATATATATATATATATATATATATATATATATATATATATATATATATCTATATATATATATATATATATGTGTGTGTATGTATAAACATTTTGTACAAGATGAGTACATTTAACATTACACTTACATTTTTGACATGCAGCACACTTAAATGCCCGTTATTGCAACAGCTGACATGGGAACTTTTTTTTAAACTCACAGTAGACATTTACTTTGTAACAACCTTGGTCTGAATTTCAAAACTAACCACACAAAGATTAAAACTGAATAAATTTATATAACAGGCATTGTACAGACAAGCTTAGCTTTAAGTGAAGTTAGCTTTTTCAGATTCTCCAACCCAAAAGAGCACAGTTGCTATTAAAGGGGTAGTAAACTTCAAATCATCTCTATTTTCAGTTCAGCACTTTACAGAGAACGCTAAATCCTCCCAGGACCAGCTCTTTCACTGATTTCCACAATCTCTTCTCTCAGTGTCAGACAGTGGCACTTCCTACTACAGGAACAAAGAATGCAGGGAGGTCTGACTGCCTGCAGCAAGTCACTGTTTTTAATGACCGCCTGGACGGATGCATTTATATTCTAATGGGGATTTTATCATTTAGGTAAAACATTTTGCGGAAAATAGACAGCGAGTCTTTCTGCTTTGCTCCTGTATGTCTGCAGTCTCCAGCGGGCAGAGTGAGGTGGCAGAGCATCCTCTAAACTCAAATGCCAAACGCATCTGAGGTTTGTGCGAGACTTTGATTACCCTGACGTTCCTCCAGACACCAAGAAAGGATTTATTAGCTTGTTTCATTATTTAATAAAAATGTAACAGCTCCCACCAAGGTGAGAAACAGAGAGAACATGTGTATAAAACTGACTGCATTAAAGTTATCTTTACGTCATCTTTGGGAGTCATGGCATTGAAAGGGTGGCTTTATCTCTTTCCTCACCGAATCTCACCTGGTGATGCAGGTGTCATCCTCCTCTTTGGACCAATTGGTTACATTTATATGATTTTTACAACATCTCACTACTTGTAAGGTGTTTCTGTAGAACATCTCATGAAATACAGACTTGAATTTTGGCATTTTCTAAATACTGGACATGAACGCATCCCATGTATCCCTCATCATCTCACTGCACTGTAAATTGTACCTTGGCATGTGACAAATAAAACTTTGAAACTTGAAACACCAGTGGATGGGACAAGGCACAAAGTAGCTGCAGACTGGACTGTCTGGTGCAAAGCCTGATGACAGGTCACCCTGGACATACACGGACACAGAACCTTAAATTTTGCTTTGTTTATAGGTTCTCAACTTTGCACACTTGTTAAATGGCCACTCTTCACTGGCGGTCATCTCAAGTGTGCGTTGTGATGGTGGAAACGATTTCTTTCCTGAGCTTTTTTATCATTAGTGGTCCTTTTTATATCATCCAATCCGTGGCTTATCTCATAACCACGTGTGATATGGCCAATAATTCAAATTGTACTTTTCCAATATGTCCTTCCTTCAAGTAGTTTAGATGAAATTATTAATACTTGATGGCATTTCACTCAGGCAGTACACACCAATCTTCCTTGATGATAGGTTCACCGCTTCCTCGCATACCACGCTGCTAAATGTGAGCAATCCGTTGAGGCAGCGAGAATGGGGTAATGTGATGTCATCCCCAAATACAATTTAAATAGACCCCCATCCTTTGCCTGCGATTAGTCAGAATCAAAAGTTCCGATCCCGACCCCTTTTCTTTCTATTGGTTAACCCGCACGCCTTTCAGAGGTGTATCACGCCTTTCGCCATGGTTACCGAGCCAGCTCTTGTTTTCGGTGACAGCGTGCGTGCTGGGTTGAACCGTGTTGCTGGGCTGGTTGACCTTTAACCTGTGTGGTGCGCACCCCCCCCCCCGCCCCCCAGGATTCGAGTGGAAATAATGAGCGAGGAGTCGCGGCGGCACCAGCGGTACAGAAAGGGCGCAGAGCAACTCCACGCTTCGGGACCCCATTTCATACACATAACACACCGCGTTAACATTCGCATCTCTCCCACTTTCTCCGTCTCCCCCCTCCTCTTGTTTTCTCCCCCCCTTCCCCCACACCCTAGTATCTGACACATTCTGCTTTCCCCGGCACCATCCACCTAGCTACACACCGGATTTAGAGCTGCTCTCCACTTATTTTTTATTTTATTTCATTCTGTTCAAAATAAGCCAAATCTCGTAATAGATCTCGCAAACATGATGGCGGCAGCTCCCATCCAGCAGAACGGGACTCACCCCGGGGTGCCCATAGACTTAGACCCGCCGGATTCTCGTAAGAGACCGCTGGAAGCGCCTCCCGAAGCGGTCAGCACGAAGAGGACGAACACTGGTGGTAGGTAGCTAGCAGGCTGGCTATCAGACAGCAGCTCCAGTCGTAGCGGGCTACATCGTGATTACCAGCGCTTTTCTTAGCGTGAAAGTCATTGAATATGTGTTCATTAACTAATATGCAGTACAATGCAAAGATATATAGAGAAATATGGCGACCACTATTTTGCATGCACTTAATGGCTTTTTGCTGCTGAATAAATGGCAAACTTCGGCGTTCGTTGTTGAACTTGAAAGGAGCTGGACCTGTGATTTGTTTTCTTGTGGAAATTGAGACAGAGGATAATAATAGCTATCTGAAGACTGTCGGGAGACGGATTTTTCCGTAGCGGGAATGTAGTCGGCGTGTTAGTTAGCTGACTGTCTAGTGATCTTGCAGACTAACTTCTTAACGTTAACTAGCTAAATGGAAATACTCGCTCATCAACGTGTCCACAATGCTGTCGCTATCACGTACTTAGCCAGTTAGCTAGCCAGAATATTGGCATTGCGGTCGGGACACTGTTTGATGGTGACGATTGTAACATTTGTTTCATTTGTTTCACAAATGTTACGAGCTTAGTGTTGCTGAGCGTGAGACCCACACCGGTGCTGGTGTTTAAATATCGATGCACTGTGTCGGATCAGAGCACATCCTGTCTGCGCGATCGCTGCTGTTTCCACGGCAGCTAGCTGACGGCTAATTTCGCACATTACGCTTTACAGTGAATAGAGATCTGAAAGAATCCGACAGCATTTCCTTGCAATGTATTTTTCCTTTCTTGAATCGGGGACACTACAACGTTGAACAGTTTCTCCTCACCTGCCAGCCCCACCTGCTTTCGTTGTCAGCATGCTAAACGGTAGCTATACATTTAATGTAATTAGCGAGCTAGCTAGCTAACTGCTTTATAGCATCATAGGTCAGTACTCCAGTCTTAAGGACCATGCATTTAGCATTAATAAACTGAAAGAAGTTTACATAGAAAATGTCGCCAGCTAATACTACAGGCGTATTTGGAAATAACCATCAGTGTTGTGTAGTATTCTGACGTGCTGTTATTGCATTTAAAGAAAACAAGCAGTTGCAGTGTCATATTTTTCAGAGTAAATAGCTAGCGTTATATGATGTGTATTGGGTGTTTGATGGCAAAATCGTGTTCATTATTGTGAACAGTATTCCACGTTAACCTTCAGAGAGGACACTGGCTGTTCGTTTGATGCGTTTTCTTTCAGTCGGTCGGGTTTATGCGCTGCTGGTGCCCGTGGTGTAACACCGTGCCTATTAATTACAAATTCATGGTTGATCACGGGAACCTCATCTATCAAACGCTTCCAATTTAGAGTCCGAAGAGAATGCTTCATACAAAGGATACAGGAATACAATACCTAAGTAAAGATTCGCCTCAATATTTCAAAGTTCCGTTTTCGTGGTTGTCAGTGGTAATGCATAGAGCAGAACTCGTATAGCGCGATCTGGCCCGGCAGCGTTTCCAAACCGCCCATGCAACGCAACTTTGAGCTCAATGTCATACGTTTGTACTTGTAAATGTATGCTGCTCAATTGCTTGCTCTTGCTAAGTAACGCATTTTTCAATGTGATACGATTCTCACCTGTGCTGTTTTTTCCCTTTTCTTTCAGAGGACGGCCAATTTTTCTTAAAAGTCCTAATACCTAGTTATGCTGCTGGATCTATAATTGGGAAAGGAGGACAGACAATAGTTCAACTTCAGAAAGAGACTGGCGCCACCATCAAACTGTCAAAATCCAAAGATTTCTATCCAGGTAGGCAAAGTGTTTGGTTTTTCACATTGTCGACTGATAACTGTTGTGCCGATTGTTTAGTAATCACGCTTTGCTGGTGTAAATTAGGTGTTTTCCGAAAGACGTACATGTGCTGTTATTAGGCCTGTTTAAAAGCATTCACAATATTACAGTTACAAGCAGCAAAGCCACATTGTGACGAAATACAGTATTCATATGCCATGATTCATATTTATTTTTGGAGATGGGATTTCTGAAAACATGCAAGGCAGCGAAACTCCTAGAACTTTCCTTGTGGGATCAGGAAGTGAACTGTACGAATTTGCGGTGTTGGGTTTGAAGTTTCACGTAGAGGAACGCAACACAAGCGGCATAGAAGGTGTTACTGTCCTTGGACAGGCTGGACACTGGGAATAGTTGCTAATGCCCTTAAAGAGGACATTACTGACCGCTGCCGAATGGAGCTGGTGCTTCAGGAAAAAATTCCTAAATTAGATTATTCGTCTGTAGGTTATATTTTGGGTATGCAGGACTTAAATAGCTATAAATACAGAGTAGCAGCCCTTCGGAATGGAAGGTAACGCTTGCGAATAAGCGGTTTTACGTATGAGTTTAGGTAATTTTCTAACTGTATATTTACCTCACTCGGTTTGTCAGAAACTTGAAAACTGCTCAGCGTTCAATGTCATTCATGTCCACACTGTATTGTATCGCATGTAGGTATTCTGTATTTGGGGGAAAAAAACAACAGTGTGAGTGTGTGTGTATGTACACACGTATCATTTCGAGTGCGGGGTCGCTTTTGTACTGGAAAAAAAACGGTTCTGTATAGGCTCTCTTCAGTCTACCGCGCAAACTCGGTGTGCCATTCCAGCACAGGTGCGTCCTGGTTTATCCCAATTAATGAGGCTTAATTGAGCCGTTAAGAGAATAGTGATCTCGATTTGACACCACTTAAGTATCTGCTGTTAGTGCTGTACTACAGGTATGGTTTGGCCGAAATAGTCTTTGTTTGAACAGAATGATGCAATTAAAATGATTTCCGCGAACTATGTCCATTTATTTGAGATAGGTAAACAAACCCGTAATACAAACAGGAACTGCGTTTAATTGGTTAAGAGGTTGAGTACATTTCTGGATTATTTTATTTAACAGGCTCAAATGAATGGGAATGACTTACAGAAGCAATTTTACTTGTATCCTTCAGTCAGAAGAAACACTTTCAGCAACTTAAATCTGTAACAGAATGCTGACAGCCTGTACCAGTAAGGTGATCCAAAAACCAGATCAATATTCACTTAATAGCCCAATTAAACCTAATTCCTGGAGAGCTCAGCTGGAAAAAAAAAAACAGCACAGACAAAGTGACCACAGGACCAGGGCATGCATGTTCTGTATGAATGACAGAATGGGTCAGAGGGCTCTGAGAATCCAAAGACTGAGTGGTGAAATGACTGGTTTATACTTTCAGAATACACAGCTATATGAGTATATCTGAGTTGTGCCTGTATCACAACAAAGTGATTTGACAATAAAAATGTTGGTGTGGGGAAAACTAGAGATGAATGACATCTTTTTGAACAGCCATTTATATTTTTGGCATTTCTGAATGACATCTTTCTGAGCAGCCATTTATGGTTTTGGCATTTCATATAAAATGTTTCACTATTACCATTAACAAAGCACTTGCTTGCCTTCATTGTTACCCTAATGTGAATGGTGCACATTGTTCTTAGCTGAGTAAATATGGTACATTAATGAACTAATGAGGAAATAGTTTCTGTTTGAAGGGTTTTATTTATGATTCTACCCTACCCTACCCACAGCCTATTGGTTCTCTCCTACCCTACCTTCAGTCCATTGGTTCTCTTCTACTCTACCCTCAACCCATTGGTTCTTGCCTGCTATACCATTATGCTCTGTGTTTTGGAAGTCTGGAACATTGTAGCAAAAAATGCAAGAGAAGATACATAGAAAAATTTTGTTCAGTGTTACCTAAATGGAACAAAGATTTAACAGAAACTGCTGTTAAAATCCACCTAGCTTTTGATCCTTACCTCACAGAAGAAAATAGTGACAGAATATATTAAATCAGAAATGATGCATTCACCCACAGTGGGCAATATTTCATACAGAATACTGCTGTTTAAGCTCCTAAAAATCAACAGGTATCTAAAACAGTGATCTAAAACAGGCAAAGGTGCAATCCATGGGCCCAACCCTGGTAAAACCAGAATAAAAGGATATTTTATGGATCTAGTTTTATGGGATTAATGCTCCAGATTTTGTTGGAAATGGTTCATGGCCCTGCCCACATCCAACCCCCCCAGCCTAAAGGATAATACCAAACTATGTGATTCCTTGTCTTAGAATGATCCATAAGTCCATTATTTCTCATTAACTCTGAGTCATTCTGCTGTAGTTTACTCGTGATTTCCCTTTCCCTTCCACAATGGTATAGTGCCTCGCCTCTGGTAGTGAACGGAAATGCGTCATTAATTTGAATTTTCAATGTGGATTAAATTGGATGCTTTTTTAATATCACGCCAGGCGGTACGAGTAATTCAGCCCTAATGAACTCCACGCTAAAGCATAATGTGATCTCCACTGCTAATTGAAGATACACCGTGGAAACAATGATGTAGCTAATGCTTTTCAGCTGTTGAACGCTCAGGACTGCCCCTCGGGGCATCCAAACTGGGAATGTGATTAGTAAAGTTCAAAACCAGGTAGAGAGAGACACCATGAACGGGGAGACTGAAGTATGACATACAATGAAGGAAGACCAGTGTTCATGATCAGTGCATCAGTTATCAGAGTAATGCAGATGGTTAGGAGCAGCTTATCCTTAAGGGCTGTTGGAAGTTGGCCTGTTTATTTTGATTTTGACTTGACATTTTGTTACATCCTGAATATTTGAAATATTACACAATTGGTAAAAAATACAGAAAGACGCATTTGGGAGATTTCTGTTTTTATTATTCCAGTGTTGTGCTCCATAACACTTGCATCCCCACAGGTGAATCTGCCAGTTTCAGCAGCTATTCCCCAGATGTGCAGGACTACAGTCAGAGGGAGAGAAGGTGCAGATGAACACTGCTGACATGCATTTAAAACAGTTTCACTACAAATCCTGCCTAACATGAAATGCTTTATTTCTCCCAAATTAATAGAATTAAACACACTTCAAACAAACGTACAACCTCTACAGTCAAAATGGATATATCCCATGTTCTTTATTAATAAGGTAGTAATTACAGTAGTATTTACTATTTTACAGAAAGTGTGCTTAAAAATTAGGTGTAAATGTGTTTCTCTGTGTTTGTTTTGGCTTGGAAATTACCTGTGTAGTAACTGGCAAAGAAAATGTGAATAAATTGAACCTGCTAGGCATGGATAGCTGATGTGTTTCTCTGGCCAGGACTGGCCCACAGTCACACGGATGTGGGGGGGTGTGGCTGCAGAGGTGGCTTAGATGTATGACATAGTGCTGTTACTGTTCCTGTCGGAGGTGTTGATTGGCCAGTCCATGATGAATGATAATGACTAAGCAGGAGCTCCCAGTAAGTAAGTTCTTCCTACACTGGTCAAATGAAAGGTCATACTCTGAATGTGGTTTTTTTTCCAGCTTTATTTTGCAGTTACCAGGAGAAACAAAAGAATCATATCATTTCACCCCTCACTTGGATTTCAGAGAGAAAGATCGCCATGTTGTTGCTGAGTTAAACTCTATTACTGAATGCATGTGATTTAATTGCTGACAGCTAGAATTAAGCACTATGAGGAGCAGCAGACTGATCAATAATGATAAAACACCTTTCAGTATGTGAACCGATGTCTGTGAGCAGGGCTGTAATCATCCTGTCTCCTACAGTTTTGTCCTTTCATGTTTTGTCTGTTTTAAAGCTAGCCTCCACATGGACACCCGCAAATAATATGCACACGTTTTAAAAAGAAAAAAAAAAGCCTCTGAAACTCTCAGGTGCTGCACACAGCTGACCTCTGACCCTGCTGGAATGGATCCAGAATCAGCTGTACCTGTGAAAATGCAGCAGCCGTGTGAACGGCCATTTTGAATGGCCCCGAGCCGACACGGCGCTGTCTGCAGCGTCTGTATGTGTGTGTGAGGGGAATCGCACACGTTCTCTAACAGCTCAGGGTTTGGAATCTGCTTTGCTTTCTCATTTGTTGAAGGTCCTTGTGTTTCAGGAAAGCGATCAGAGAGGGCAGGTACAGGAGAGTAGATTGGTTGCCTGCAGTGCTGGTCGCTTTAGGAGACGGTTAGCTGGAAAGACTCAACCCCCAGTCTCGTGGGGAGAGGGCTGTGCTGATTGGTTTTTACTCTGAGGGGTGGGGATGGCTGATTGTTGCTCAGGATCGAAGGCAATCTTGTACCTGCCGCAGTCCAGGTGTAGAGGACTAGTGCGCGGCCTGTCGTGCTCCGCTGAAGGTGGGGCTGGGTGCTGGAGTTTCACCACGAGCCTGAGGAATCTCGAAAGCTGCTGGAATTCTCAGCGCTTCTCTCCCTTTCCTCCTTCTCTCTGATGGACATCAGTACAGCCTATGTACTGCTGTAAAATACAGGGCCATATTTGGACTCTTTAGAGAAAATCACAGCTATTTGCTGTCCTTGAGTTCTGTTGTTATTTGACCCTGTTAGATTTTTGGAAGTACCTTTCATTTCATATATATATTTTTTTACAATTCACACTGGTCTGCCTTAATTTCAGGTCTGTGTCTTGAATAAATTCAGATGCCTGGTTAATTTCGGCCTTCATCATGTTGCGTTTCTGTGTCTGTCCAGCCTTCTCTCAACATAAAATTATATTCATCTGTGTGAAATTAAGGCTCACTGTTTCCACCAGTGTAGCACTTTACTGAAGGGTTTTTTTATTGTGTGAATGTGAATTTGTTATTGCTGATATTTATTTCCTTGCCTGTGTGTGTGTGTGATTGTGGGTGAGCTGCTTTCAGACTGAAAGCGTGCCGTTTGCTTTATGGAAAGTGAGCGCGGTGGGTAAGCGTGAGTGTCTCCTGAAAGGTCCTGATCGTGACACAGCCTGTTGAATGTTCCGATGGCGCTTCCTCTTGGTATCGCTCTGCGGTGCTGGAGCGTCTGAGTGAATGCCTGCCGGAGACTGGGAGCTCTGCCCGACCCCCCCGTTTGTCAACACCGGTAAAATTACATCTGATTTGAGCTGCTCTTGCCAGCCGTCAGAGGGGCATCAGGGGTGGACTGCCGGTGAGTGTGCAGAAATGCACACACCTCTCTGTCGTTTCATTACCGACACCACAGTGACTTTCTCAATACCTGCGCTGCTGCTGTGTGTATTACTACTGGGAAATCTGCGAAAGATTCAACATTCTTTACCAGTCTTTGTCAGTATGGAGGTGTTTATGTGTAATCAGAGTACATATTGCAGGGCTGTGTTTTGAAGGTGGACGTGGGTAAGATTAAAAAGAGGCCATGGAAAACCTGTCCAAAGGGGGAGCAAATCAGTGGCTGGATTACCTGTGGGGGTCTGTCAAAGGATTTAGGGTGAACAAGTAAAGAGGTCACACACTTTATACATTCATTCATTCAAATAAAATGTGTTTTTTTGCATTATTATGCTGATGACATTTTTTTACCTTTTAACAGTTTAGATGTCATGGTTGACCAGAATCTTTAGGGTCAATCTGAAACCTCATAAATCTTCCAAATTTGATCACTGACTGTTCTGATATTTTACCTGAAGCACAGTCTTATCGTCTGTATTTTCTTGAATGGCAGTAACTTTAACTCTGTTAATCGAAGATACAGGCCTTATTGTTTTAACTGTCATTTATATAAAACATTTTGTGAGGAAGATGGAAAGAAGTTAAAATGGAGCTAAATTTATGAGACCAGAACCTTTTACTGCACATGTAAATGTTTTAGTTCTATACCAGATTCACAACATCTGGTGAAGCTAACCCTCAAATATGAGTTGTGAAAATGCATAGGCTAGCTGTTTTCCTATTTATTACATCAGAAATATATTATTAATTATTTATAGCTCAAGTATTTGCTTGTTAACTTGCTTCTATGTCCTTATTTAAAAAGTATAGTACTTTTAGTATAGTACCTCATATTGCATACCTTTTATTGGGGATACTTCTAGTTTTACTATTATAACATTTCAAGTAATGTTCAACATAGGGTGACACCAATATTATAATATGAGAAAATAAAGATAAAAATTATAGATGTCAAATTTGATAGGTAATTAAATGTCTGCAGTCATTAAAACATGTTTTTCTGTATATGCCCGTTTCAACAGTGAGTAGTGTATGCAAACAGCTGTCACCTCCTTTATCCTGTTTACTGTTGGCCTCATGTTTATTGTAGTGCCTGAAACTCCTCTTTTGCTGCGAACGTTAATGTGAACTGTGATGTTTCATTGCTTAGCTTTGCGTCTGCCTGATACAGTTAATACACTATTTATGGCAGCATTCAGTGATCTACTGAACAACTTTAGAGATAAATGCAGAATGGCATATTTAAAAAACAAAAAAAAACGTAATAACCCTAAAGACGGTGCAGATGGACTTTGGCAGGGTCCCTGCCCTTAAAAGGCTGCCGCAGCTCTTAAATGGATATTGAACGCTCTCAAACCGGACATTAGCTTGTCAGTAGCTGAAGTAATTTCATGACAAGGGAAAAAGCCTGCTTGCTTTTGACAGATTCAGTGTTTCTTAACCGTATGAGATTAGTTATAAAGGCAGTGTTATAGTTCGGGCCTCTGTGTCTGTGTAATGTGATGTGTAATGTGTGAAATGTAATTCTCTGTAAAATGAATAGGAATGTCCCCAGAATTAGCACTGGGAGGCTTTTCCCTCTACATTTAGCCACAGCTCTCCTCTCAGACGGATGTATCATCATCTATACAGATATTGCTTATACATGTTTATGAGTTGCTAGAGTGAACATTAGTGTAATTATAGTTAGTTTCTAAGCATCATTAGGGTTCAGTTGAGTTGTTTACTGGGTATTGCATTGTACTTGGTTATGCATGTGAATAATCATAAATTCCAAGATGACCTTTGCTCCATCGCATGTTAAAAATGTTTAGCAGGGAAATCTTGGTCTTAAACACATACTAATTGCTTATAGCATGTCAATCAATATTTCTCATCACTGCTGACTGAATTCATGTCTTTGAAGCGACATTCTGTGGTAATGTGTAAAATGTCAGGCGCAGAGATACTGGAAGATTTTACAGTTAAAATATTACTTTGCATCGTCATCTCAGAATCTGAAGGCACTAACAATGAGTTAGTCATTCTCCTCCTCTTCCACCAATGAAAGCAGAGGATTCTGAGGCTGGATATTGCATTTAACTCCTCCATTTATCGCAGTAAATATGTCAAAACAATGGCAGACACTTACTCATTTTATTTTGTCATGTTAATGGCTGATCATTCTGGTCATGAAAGGCCGCAGTGTGTCTGATGGAGAGGGTGCCGCCTGTGTCAGAGAGGCGGCATTTGATCAGAGAAAACCTGGCTGCAAAACAAGAGAAGGCTTCTCGGCTGCGGCATTGTCAGGGAAAGAATGATCACACGCGCGGCGCTATTGTAGAGGCAGCTATAGCGTGAACCCTACACCGTGCTTTTAAGCATCGCTGTATATTACCTATAATATCAGCGTGCGTTTGCAGGCGACAGAGACAGAGGCGGCGAGAGCTGTATCATGGAACATTCTAATCTTGTCATCCCTTCTGTTGTTCTCTGCTTTTAACTGGGAGTGCAGGAGGAATTCAAAGTGGGTAGCGGGAGTTCGGGGGGGGGGGGGCGGTGGGGGCACTCTAGAAGGGGTTTGAGTTGAGTGATGAATGGTGTGATTGAAGCTGTTTCCAAGGTAACGGGCCCTGAAGATATCTTTTGGTGCAGTGTACATGATTTCTGAGCAGCAGCCAGAGAGAGCCGCCTCTCGCCGCCTCATCCTGCTGTAATTGCCTGCCGTCCCCGAGTGGCTTGCGGCTCGCCTGCCCTCCGCCACGCTCGCCTCCCATTGGCCGGCGGGAGGACGGCAGCTGCTCCGCCGACACTTTTCAAGATGGCGGCCGCGGGTCACGTGACCGACGCAAACGCGCCCCGCTGGTGTGGGCCACCATCACCACACACACACACACACACACACACACATCACCACACACACACACACACACACCATCACCACACACACACACTCACACACACTCACACACACACCATCACCACACACACACACATCACCACACACACACACACACACACACACACACACACACATACACCATCACCACACACACACACTCACACACACTCACACACACACATCACCACACACACACACATACACACACACACACACACACACACACACACACACACACACACACACACACACACACATCACCACACACACACACACTCACACACACACCATCACCACACACACACACACGCCATCACCACACACGCGCCTCTCCCCCACCATCACCACACGCACACGCACACTCACACGCACGCACACACACACACACACACACACACACACACACACACACTCACACTCACACTCACACTCACACTCACACTCACACTCACACTCACACACATACACACACACACACACACACACTCACACGCCTCTCTCCCACCATCACCACACACACACACACACACACACACACACACTCACACTCACACTCACACTCACACACTCACACTCACACACACACACACTCACACACGCCTCTCCCCACCATCCCCACACACACACACACACACACACACACACACACCTCTCCCCACCATCACCACACACACACAGACACACACACACACACACACACACACGCCTCTCCCCCATCACCACACACCATCACTGCGCAGAAACCAGCCTGGTCACCAGAGACGATGAGCCTGGTCACCAGCAATGAGTCTGGTCAAGGACAATGACACCGTGAACACACTGGGATCATGGTTATCTGTGTAGATAATCCTGAAAGGACTGTCTGCGATAGCGCTGTCAGAGGGGTTGAACAGATCGAGCTGTAATGAGCTTGATGCTTCAGTGGAAGCCAGTTTATTTAAAAACACGGTTCATTGGTTTACCCAGCAGAGCAGAGGAGACACCTTCACAAAGGATCTCTCCTGATGGAGAAAAAAACGCAAAAAAATCGTACTTTTCAATCAGTGTTATTTATGAATCTACACGTATCGGTGCGAAGCGCGGATTGTGACGGAAGCCGGTCTCCTGCAAAGCGCTTTGTTGACTGACTGTGTAAGCGAACAAAGGGGCGGATTATTGTGTCTGCAGCGTGGCGTCGGGCAAGGAGAGACCGCCGCGCTGTGCAGCTGGGAGAGAATCCTCCGCAGCCTCAGGAATCCCAACCAAAGTCTGCCATTTTGTAGCGGGAGCAAGATTAAAATCGCCAAATCCCTCTCCTGGCGAAGGACGACTCCACTCTGCGGCTCAGCACCGTGTAGCGACCCTCTCGGAAGCCCCTCCCTGAGCGCGGTGCCGCCGCAGAGGCCGAGACGCGAGACTGGCAGCGTGTCAGACGCAGGCGCAGACGGAGACCGCTGTCCCGAAGCCGTTGCTCCTCTCCACCATCAGCTTTGTCACTGAGGAGAAAATAAAATCGTCAATCGAAGAACGATAACATCAAATCCGACAGCTCGCAAAGGCCTGATTTTTGTTTTGGAGTGTTTGTTAATTCTCTAAATGTACAGGTGTTACACAGGTAGTGTTAGGCAGCAGTGGGCACACGCCTGCACACGCGGGAGGGCAGACCATGAAATTGTAAATTTACGATATGTTGACAAGAATTTTCCCTGGCGAGCGTTTGGGAATGTCATGCAGGGAGGACAGTGACTCCAGATTCTCTGAGCGCTTAAACGGATAGCCCACAGTGAGTGACAGCCAGACGCAGATGGGTCGGGGTTGGATTCCCAGTTATGTGATTGAATTGTATATAAACACACTTTATGGGAGGTGTGTGGGTGTGTGGTGGTGGTGGGGGTGTCTGCTAAGACCATGTTACTGTACAGTAACTTAAACTGACAGCCATCTGAGAGCTGCACATTCAGTGAGCCCACATCCTGCTCTTTCATTGTGGCTCAGTTCATTGCCTTTTCCTGCATGAAGAACAAGGTTAGTTTTCTTTTCAGTCCTTTTCCTGTCTGCTCCATGACAGATTGTGGCCACTGAGATCCCTGTGGGTCAGATGTGAGGATAAGTTCATTAGCAGACTGTGTTTTGGAGAAAATCTGACTAAAATGCAAAACCGACTGGCTGAAATTGCCTGGTGAAAACCTCAATCTCTAAAATGAAATTAGAAATAAAGATCTTTGGTGTCATCATTTTTTAAAAGATTCATTGCAAGGTCATTTTTTTGTTTTGCTTCTAAAGGTCTCAGAGTACAGAACTTGCCAATCAAACACTACATACCAAAGGGATACCTTTCATCCAAATTTAAAGTATGTTGGAACGTGTTTAAGGGTAGGGTTGAGTCAAGGATTTTGGCTGAGTAAATTGGTGCTGCGTGTGTGTGCGTCTGTGTGTGTATGCGCGCACATGCATGTGTGTGTTTACATTTTTAATTGTTCTTGACCTCAGTGGTTGGTCTCTGCCGCTCAGACTGGAAGTGTTCCAGCAGAGGAAAGCTGGGATTTTGAGTGAGAGCAGCGCTATTTTGGAAGGGGAGGAGGGCCGGCCGATCGCCCCTCTTCAGCTCCATGTTTGGATGCTGCCTGGGCTTGAAGTGGAGCAACATCTGCAGAGGGTCTGATTGACAAAGCTCTCCATGGGACCTGGCCCTGCCAAACAGAGCAGGTGCTGCCCTCACCCCCCAACCCCCCCAGAATGCACTGTAGTGGCCCCATTGAGGAGTCCGCTCGGGGACGGGAAAGAGCCAGGCCTGCTGCTCGGGTCCCGCAGGTAATTGGGCAGGGCCGGCGTTTTGGGCAGTGGGTGCAGCTCGAGTTTCACGGCAGCTGCTCTTTAGAGGCGTCCGCATGACCGCAGAACCATGGTGATGTGAGGGGGTGGGGGGGCCCCGGCCTAACCCCCAGAGCCTGTGCCGAGCTCAGCCGGCTTCGCCTCTCTCTCTGTCGCCCTCTCCTCTCCCTCTCCTCCTCTCCTCCTCTCTCCCTCCATTTTGTGAGGCCGGACAGTGTTCTCTGGTGATAAGTCTGGGATAAAAATAAAATGGACTGACATCAACCATCTAAAATCGTCAGTGATTTTCTATTTATGGCAGGATGTGTTTTATCCAAAGCCTTTCATTATCAGTTGATCACATTACATTAGATAAGTATATTATGCCTTTTCTGCTAACACCCCAGATTCAATATCCCATTACGTTTATTCAGGAAAGCTGGGGTTATCTGCTTTTTTTTGTCTGTTAGATTATGGAACGTTATGTTGAAATCCACCACATGTTCCTTGGACTCTGATTGGATGAGGTCTGATGGAGTGAAAGCAGGACCACACAGCAGGGAGAAGCGGAGCCTTGTGGCCACGCAGGACTGTGATTGGGCAGGGTCTGATGGAGTGAAAGCTGGAGCACACCAGGAGAGGCGGAGCTTCATGGCCACGCAGGGCGATGATGTGGGAAGAGGTTGGGTTTCACTCCGTCACCGAACACCGTGTCGCGGCTGCGGTCAACGAGGAACAAATGGGCCTGTGTAATGACACAGGATTGGTGTCAGGCCTGTGGCTGTACCTGCGCTCGGGAGGCAGAGCACAACACAGTCTGTCACTTAGCAGACTCTGTTTGAGAGAGAAGAGCCTGTGTTTGTCAGAGGTTACACATTCACTGCCTGCAAATGCAAAGGGTATTTCCCTTCATTACTTAAAATAGAGCTGTTCTTTAGTTGTATTATCTTATCACTTTCTATGGACTTCCTTTGTCATCTCTTCTCTGTTATCCTCTCTCTTTGTGTTGTGCCTTTGTTGGTTTGTTTCCTAGTGCTGTCAGGCTTTTTTGTTTGTTTGTAAATATTTTATCCCTATTAATCTGTCAATGAATTCTTTGACCACAACACAGCTGCCACGTTACTTAACACCATATTCATGTAAGAGAAGCCTTCAGGCGCAATGCACTGATCTTTAAAATAAAGCTGTCCCTGTCGTTCATTGTTAAAACCCTAGTTTTGTCTCATCAAATGCAACTGCCCTTTGCTAATTTTCTCATTTTTTATTTCTTTTCATAATGCAAGGAATAGCAGATGACTGTTTGTCAGGAGATTGTTTTGTGTATACAGCATTTCAAGATTGTTTTATTCAAGGGCTGCAGTGTGGTAACTGGTTTATAGCTGATATCTGTGGTCATGTTGCCTGGACTCCTGTGCGTGTGGTCAGTTTGCTGTATTAATGTGCTGTATTTTTGCATTGTGTGACACGCTGGCAGTATGCTGTGTGCCTTGACTGACTGTCTTCTGCTCTGTGTTATTTGCACAGCAAAAATTCATTCATTCATTCATTCATTCTGCGATCTTCGTTATTACAATCAGTTCTCATTCAGATGGCTTTTGCATTCATCTATCATTTTCTGTACTTTTTTCTGTCCAGTCATTCTGAGCTCTTATGCTGTCTTGTTTTGTTCTTTGCAAAGCAAAGGAGTTGCCATGATGGAGAACATTTGTGTAGGTTTTACCTAAAAAGCTGCAAAAATCTGAATGTTTTGTTTTCAGTAAATATACCAAAGCTAGCATTTAAAATGGATACGTAGAGCCTGCATTTTTTGATCTCAGAAAAAAGATGAGAAAACAAGAGAAAGAATGTTGCTTTAGACACGCCTCTGTCTTCTACAATATACACTGTGCTGAGTGTAATGTTCTTTCAAATGTCCTTGAGGTTATGGAGTTACTCACAGATGTAATATTCAGACTCATAGACGTACCACTCACTGTAATATTCATACTCGTATATACAGTGTAGTGTGCACATCGTTTGTTTTGGCATCCTGGGCAGTTGTCGTGGTAACCGCGAGTCTGGGCCAAACGGAGCCTTGGCTTGCAGGCAGTGCAGAGGCCAGTCTCGGTGCTTTATTGAAGTCCTCCTGGTATTTGAAAAAAGCTTAAGTGGGACTCTCCACAAGTGTCTCAGGGTAGGATTTTATTTACTGGACATAGAAGTAGAGTGATTTTGGGAAAGCTAGGCTAAAAAAAATACTCCAGGAAACAAGATTATTGTACACACAGTGTCATTTATTCTTCTGAATATGCAATGAGGTTGGTAGCACTATGCAAAGTGCTAGTAAGTAGGCAACAGAAATGGCAGTATTATGTCCGTGGCATCTGTGCTTGCACACATGGGTCTCTGTCTGTATATACTGTTTTCAATGAACTTCACACATGTTGCAAATAGACAGTGTCCCAGTCTTATGTATCGAAAAAGGTAACAACAGATAATTTATTCAAAGGAGAGACAGATTCAGTCTGATCTCATGTAAACATAATTATGAAAAGAGATTAATACTGGGAAAGGCACCAAATCACAACACAAGTTTGAACATATTTGAAAAATGAAAATGAAAATATGGGCAGTTTTGTGCCGCATCCAAAATGTTTATGCTGTGTATGATTCATGTGAAATATTTCCAGCTTATTTTGACTGTGCATAAATGGACACTGTGATAATGCCAGCAGTGACTGTATCCGCATGAACAGCGTACAGACCGAGGGGACGCTCTGTGTATCTGCATGAACAGCGTACAGACCGAGGGGACTCTGTGTATCCGCATGAACAGCGTACAGACCGAGGGGACTCTGTGTATCCGCATGAACAGCGTACAGACCGAGGGGACTCTGTGTATCTGCATGAACAGCGTACAGACCGAGGGGACTCTGTGTATCCGCATGAACAGCGTACAGACCGAGGGGACGCTCTGTGTATCTGCATGAACAGCGTACAGACCGAGGGGACGCTCTGTGTGTCTGCATGAACAGCGTACAGACCGAGGGGACGCTCTGTGTCTCTGCATGAACAGCGTACAGACCGAGGGGACGCTCTGTGTTGCAGTGCCGTCTGAGAGCAGCAGACAGTGCTGAATGTGTCCGAGACGCAGACACGCTCAGGTGGTCATGTGACATCTTAAACATGTGCGCCTATAATGGCTCCCATGGCACCAGAGCCATCACTGACCGCGTAGCACAGGGGGGGTTGCGTAGCACAGGGGGGTCGTGTGAATTTTATTAATGAAATGTGAGTTGGTGTGCTGAGGCAATCTGGCATAGCTTATGAAAAAATTTCTGACAAAAACAGGGCTGAAATGTAGACGTAAATGAAGTGTATGTTTCCCTCTCTCTCTATACATACAGATATGTGTGATATATTTTATGACCAGACAGGTTTTGCCTTTTGTCACATGCCCTCCGCATGCTAATAACCCCACCAACACCATGCTTTCACCCACAGATTTTCTGATTATTCAGCCAATCGTGTCAGACTCTGCTCCGCCAGCCATTTCCCCATCGCAATAAAGAGATATGATTGTAACCAGCCGTGTCAGAGTGGGAAATACACATGCAAAAATAGCTGCAAACACTTGTGGTGGTTTAATGTGTGTAAATGGATATGCAGGGGGGTGCTGGGTTCTGAAATGGCTTTCCTTGTTGCATCTGTGTGGGGGAGGGAGGGGGCTGGGGGATTGAGTATTTTGGCAGTGGTTTTAATATAAATTGAAAGTGGATTGAAGGAATTCCCCCTGCAGGATGAATCTCATTAGAACTGAATTCATGGAATCAACCTCCAGCTCTGCTCTTGGCTGTGCGGGTCTCACGCGTTTGCTTGTTAAGAGAAGCCAAAGTGCCAGCGTCCACTGAGGAGAGCTCAGTGCAATTTAATGTTCTTCCATTTTTTGATTTAATGCAATCATGACTGTACCCAAGACGTGTGTGTTTGTGTGTGGTGTAAGTAGCCCTTGAATACATAATCTTCATAAAGTTGCCTGAAGGTACTGAAAAATTGTTTTCATCAGTCTGTATGCTAATACTTAAATGATTATTTTTATAGAGGTGATATTGGAAGAGGTGCTTGAGATAATTGAAAGGTAAATTCTGTTTCGTGATATTAACCCTTAAAGGAGTATCATAATTCATTGGCAGCACTAGACATACCTCTCCACATAGCCAGACCAGATATAAACATAAATAGCTGTATGGTACAGTATGTCACATTTGCGTTGAAATTGCTTGCAACCTTAACAACACAAATGCTAAAGTGCTGTAAAAGAATTGCACAGAAGTGTGACAGTTCATATTGAATAACCCATTCTTTTGCAGGATTGCAAGAATGTAGTTCATCACAAAAATTTAGCATCAGTCAGAGAGAATTATTGACCCACTGGTAAGTCTGTGGTAGGCCAAAAGTCCTGTCTAGGCAAAATGCACTTTTGATTGTTGTAATAAAAACAAAAAAACATCCAAATGAACTGGAGAGCGTGCTTTACATTGGGTTAAGTTTCACTCTACTTAGTAAACAAACGGTTTGTTACAGCGGAATGAAACTCAGTAAATTTGTTTGGTCTCAGAGTGTTCCGCCTCCAGAGGTGTCCATCGTGTCAGGATGGCTTGAATAAGTCATTCCGGACATTAAATTCTCCTCATTTCAGTTTAAATGCTTATTCCCATTAAATCGCTAGTTGCCGTGGTGCTGATAAGATAGGCCTATATAGACACCTATGTTAACACCTAAAAAAAAATGTTAACACTCTATAATATTTAGAAGATTCAAGAAAACAAAATGCACAAAATGATTTTCACGTCTGTGTGGTTCTACATTTCTTCTCTAGTTTGGCTGATTTATCGGACTGTGCAGGTTGGCTAACTCTAACCAGCTCTGATTCACACTGTATTGATGTGGATGGTTCTGCGGCTGCTTTGCAAATTGGCTTAACAACAGATATCTGAGATAATTGGCTTTTGTAATCACTTTGGAGCTTCAAAGTCACTTTAAAGTTGCTTCATTAGTTTGCCAAATGTACACAGCAAGCCATTCAGTGTGATTGATTGAGGGAAAATTATAAGAATTAGAGTGATGGAGAAAAGTGATTGTAATTTTGAGAAGCACAGTGTAGCAGTTTTCCTAAAGTAGACTGCTGTCTACACCGGTCAAACACACTGTGATTGTGTAAATCACTGAACTTGAGAAATCAGTTGTCTTGATATACTCCAATATTAATACAGAATGGCAGTTTCATACTATAGTTACTTTTTTTTTTTTTTTTCAATTAGATATAGTTTTCATTAAGTGTAATATATATGAATGAGTATAGGGAAACCACTGGTCTGAGGTCTCCTGTGTGGCAGAGCTGACGGTTTATACTTATGCTTATAACCCTGTTGAAGTCACACCTCACTTAACCTCTCAGCAGAGGAGACATTAAGCAGGTTACACTGTACCTCCTTAACCTGTGTGCACATCCGAAAGCATCAGGTGTGTTATCTGCAGAGATGCTGACAGTTCAGAGAGCAGCCGTTGGTTTTGCTGGGAAGGGGCGTCCGCTGAAAGAGAGTGGTGTACACTCACCATGGAAACAGGGTCTGCAAATGTATATTCATATTCACAATGCGGACCCTTCCTGCTCATTTTCCTGTTGTATTCTGATAGTCCTGATGTTTCCACAGCAACACGTACACTGACATTTCACTGATAGCACCACTGATGCTATGCAGAATGTTGAAACTTCACACTTCATAATATCTAATACTAATAAAAATTACTAAATGCAATGTGATGTTTAATGAGGATACACTTAGGTATCAGTGATGGAAATATTCTTTATAAATGGATAAAAAGGCCATTTTGATTTTGTCTGGTGCAGGCTTAATGCTTCACTGACAGGAGTAAAAATTCTGAACTTTTAATTTCAACCTCCTGTTGCAAGCTCAAGCTGAGCAGAATAAATACTGTGAGCAACACGTTGGAAGTCTGGGTAGAGTGGGGAAATGGTTACTTTAATTAATCGCCACCCAAGGTGTGCACAACTGAGGCAAAGCTGTGTATCTCATCAAAAACCCCCTAAGGAGCTTTATACCCAAGTCAAATCAGAATAGAGCTTTAGATCTCTGCACTTTTGACAGGTTTGACTTCCCCTGAGTCTTGAGTAAAACCTCTTTTGTGATGCACATGGTTAAAACCGTAGACAGAGAAACCCTGCATATATAAATAATTTTCTTTATAATCAGATTGAGAACATGTGAAAGAAAATTGGGAGAACATCAGCTTCCTGATTTATATCTGAAATAAGTAAAAATATCTGATGTAATCTGTAATATCTGAAGACAAGTACATTTAGTTCAGACAGAACAATAGCTGAGATTCGTAAGATACTTGTAAGAGTTTGAAATCAAATGCAAATAAATTTGCGTTTGACCTCAGGTCCGAAAATCCCATTATCATTTCTGCGTTGGAAGACAGAGAAAGATAAAATCATCCAGACTATTACACCTAAAGGGGATTCCAGGTTTGTTGTATTTCTTTAGGTTTAATTAAATAATCAGGAAACACTTTTAGATTGCTGAATAATCTGTTTCTTTAATTTCTTTTTCTGCTTACACACATTAAACGTGTGACTTCTGAAAACGGACATCAGTCACACAAATTAAGTTGAGATCACTTGTGTACCTTCATTCGCAGTCTTCAGCGGTGAGCCGTGAAGTGACGGCGCGGCGGCATCAGATCTGCGGTACTGGAGTCCTGAGAAAAAAAAATATTATGACGCTGCATTAATCCTATGAACAAAAGACGTTTCACTTCAACAAAGTAGATCACTCACCGGTGCCTTTATTCTCCAGAGACTGAGGGAAAACGCTTAGCTTGTTCCCTCAGTTTTTAACACTTTCATTGATAAATTTGGAAACGTTACTGTTATTGAAATACGGCTGTATGAAGCGGCTTTATAGCGCTTAATATTCACAGGATCTATTGCTGCGCGCCCCCGTCTGTGACGCTTAGCCTGTCGGATACGGCACTTAGCTCAGACAGACGTGTTGCCTCCGCGCCTCGACTCCATCATCCCGTTGTAAGAAGAACAAGGAATTGTGTGTATTTTTCTGGGAAATGTTTTCCAAATGTGAGAACACAAACAGCGATAATGAGGAAAAACCCATCTGCCTCATGCTGGCTGTGTGCACAAGCGCCTGTCAGATATCTCCGCTCCGTTATGGCGCTGATAGAGGGGTTGAAGCTTAGAGCGTTTCACGCTTACAAATAAAGTATTTGTCTCGTTAATAATGTGCATCAATTATCTGAATGGCGCATTGTACTATATTGCGAGGCAATGATTGCCATCCGATACAGAGATCCATAACGTCACTGATTGCAAATGAAATATGTATGCATAATGCTCATACCGCATTTGCCATGACAGTCCCTCTGAAACGATCCATTGCCCACTGACTCTGTAACGGACTTAAAGAGGAAATGTGATCAAATTAATTAAAGTGAGAAGTGTCAGTCCCTGTTTTTACTTTACAAAGTCACGTTAACAATATTGCCAGGTCATACTCTCATGCTGCAAAATGATTTTTAACAAACATACCAGCATTTTAGCAGTCTTTGTCTTTCACTGTGTTGTAGGCAATGCTGTAGTAGAAAGGTACTGACTCTGACTTGTAGTATCAAAGAGCTGGACAAAGGGACCCTACTTGTTGACATAAATATTGTCTGAGCGAGTAAATGTCCAGCCCCCCTGCATGAAATGGTAGTATTTTACATGTAACAGGTGATACACTCAGTGTTGAAACTGCTTATTAAAAGCACCGTTGAAAGCTTATTTAGACAGTGTTTTGTTCCTCATTGTTCTGAGCAAAGCGTATGTGCAGATGAGCAGAGCAGCAGATTGCCTGTAGTGTTCAGTATGAGCCTGTTTTCAGTGTTAGGAGCCACCTCTCCTCTCCTGCTCGCGTCTGTCGTTCTGTCGATGGCCGATAGCCGATAGCCCTGTCGTTAGAGATTTCCCTCCCTCCGTCTCCCGCCAGCGCTGGGGGAGGAGAGAGCCGATACCTGAGGTATTGACCCACTCTTCAGCTGTGAAGTTTCCTCTTTAATGAATCAGATGGATTTATCCTCTCTCTCCATTTTATGGACATAATCTTCTGTAGTGAGGTGGTCAGCGCTGACAAACACTCCTATATCAACAGGTTTATCTGCTCCTTTTATGGCGAGAAACAATTTTTAACAGTGTGCCGTTAGGAGAGGGCAGTGTGAGGGGAGAGGAAGAGTGCCCTGGGGCTGTACGAGAGGGATCCGATCGTCTTATTTACTGAGCCGGTCATTTCTGAGGGCTGTCCTCTGTGTGTTTCACAGCCTAACAGATAATATCACATGACTGCAAAAGGTAATATGGCAACATGGGTGCTCATTAGAAGGCAATGGGTTATTATTAGGGCCCAAGCACTGAGTGTGCGAAGGGCCCTATTGTATCCGTTGGCGTTATTATTATTATTATTATTATTATTATTATTATTATTATTATTATTATTTTTCCACTTTGGCGGCCTTTTTGAGGTGCTTGCCATGCACGAAAACTCATGAAATTTGGCACACACATCAGAAGTTGCGGTCATCGGGGATTATCAAAAGCTTGGACCTGGGTGTGGCACGGGGGCTCCATAGCGCCCCCTATGTCAATTGTGTTCACTGTGGGCGTCCACTTTTACGCACATGCACCAAACTTGGTAGGCATATTGGTCTACCTAAGATGAACAAATTTCGCAATCACACCCCTTAACTCTGCCCAACAGGAAGTTGGTCACTTTGGATTTTGTGCGTTTTCACAGGCGCCGAACTTTCGAATACTCCTCCTAGAGGATTCATCCGATTCATACCACATTTAGTCAGTATGATGCCAAGACATTCCTGATGCTAAATTGCGAAGGGATTTTTGATATCTTGCATGGTGTTGAAATGGCGAAACAATGAATTTATATGTCTCGCCACACAAAAAGGGAATTTGTCATAAGTTCTCCATACATTGCTTGATACGGCTCAAACTTCACAGGTCTTTGGTTATGATGGTTATGATGATATCCACATGCCCAGAGTCACACCCTGGTATAGCGCCACCATCTGGCAACAGAAAGAGTGGCTTTTTCAGCCATCTCAGCTCTACTGCTCCTAGACGGTTCATCGGATTCAATTCAGATTTGGTGTACATGTGGTCACAGATGTCTTGATTGTATTCTGCAAAGGTATTTTTTGATACGTTGAACAGCGTAGCCATGGGTAAAGGTTGAATTTGGGCACCTCTGAGCAGTTTTTGACCAGTTTCACCAGTCTGATGAATGACAGGATGCTTAACCAATCAAATGAGTTGTAGCGTGGGGGTTGTATTGAGGTGCAACGTCATGAATGTAGCCCTTCAGATAGTCGAACAGCGGCCATGTTTGTTAAAGTGTTTTGAGCACGTTAGCAGTGTTGCCAATTCAGCGATTTTGGAGACATTTTGCATGTTTAGTAAAAAAACAAACTCCTTTAATTGTGGTATTGTGTTAATTTGGTGCTTAAGTCAGGGATAACTGCGGACGAACTGTCCCGGTTGGAACATTTTTGACGAGTCGCAGGCAAGCTCAGCTTGGAGTCGCGCTGTTGCGAACTCACCCATGTCGGAAGGCATTTCGCATCCTTACTTTTATGAGAAGCAAACATCGTGTATAGTTACCTCGGTTAATTGTGGTGTTGTGTTAATTTCGTTATTGGGAGGAAGGTTGACGAACTGTGGAAATATTGCACACGGCGCAGGGAAATTCCGCTTCAAGTCGTGGAATTAGCTCGGCAAATGCATTTCACTATACATTTAAGTCTATGCATACGCCTGCGTGCGTACAGAGAAAATCTCACAGTTATTCTAAAAAAGCCCACCTGTTCGTGGTACTACTTTTGGCAGATTGCTTGGTTCACGTAAGAATAATTCTGTTGATAAACCCGAATCCTTTTAGCTGTTGCTATGACCGTGTAGCCTGATGTCATGATCAACAACACTCGTCGATTTAATCACAACATAATTCAATACGAAACACCGCTGTCTCAAACGAACACAATATGTATGGGTGTTTAGTTACTATCAAATTCAGACTGGACGATCATTGAAGCTAATATATTCAAAGGAACGATTAGCATCTTATGCTAGCCCACGGTGTGCTTTATGCTCCAGTATCTGACAGCGCACTGAAACGGCTGAGGCTGTAACATTAGCTGTATTGTACTGTATTTGCTGGCTTATGTTAGCTAATTTAAAGCCATGACTTCAGGCTATTGTGATGTGGACTGCTAAATGAGCTTCTATTCCAGGACACGACAATTGTAAATAATAGTAGGATGACGAGTCTGTTTACTGCATGTAGCCTAAGCTGTAGCCAAAGCTTTTGGGGGAAAGCAAAACCATCATGAGCAACAGAGTGTGATGTTAATATTCAAAATGATATAATGGTGCTCAAGACATTATGTAGCTACTCAAAATATGTAGGTAAGTAGGATACCTAGTTAAAATTTTGATTACTGAATGTATTTGTTTCTTTAATGAACTACAGTAACCACACTGTTGCAATGAAGGAAAAGCAAACCCCTGTAGTGTTAGAACAGCATACTCTGGCTGTACTAGAACAAATTGTAGGATGTGCAAATAAGTAACACTGAGTATAAAACAATAGTGTAAGTAGTTTGTTGTTGGTGGTGGTGGTGTGTGTGTGTGTAACATGAGCAGACATAAGATATATTACATTGTATAGAAGTGTGTAAGTAATTGATATCTGATTGTGAATAAGCAAGCTATTTTGTTAGCTATTTTTTAGTCAGCATGATGCCAAGACGTTCATGATGCTAAATTACGAAGGGATTATTGATATCTTGATCGGCGTTGCCGTGGCGAGGCGATCAATTAACATGTTACTGCGCTCAAACACAAAATGTGGCATAACTCCTCTGTACATTGTTTGATTTGGCCCAGACTTCACATGTATGTTCAATTTTGGGGCAAAATCAGATTCACATGCCAATTGTGATTTATTGTCTTATTGCCACCAACTGGCAATCGGACATAAGGCTTATATACCAAATATTTTAGTATTCCTCTAAGAGATACGCAAATGACCATGATTTGTCCTCGTTAGATTTACTTTAATATACTGAGGTCAAACTGTCTTTGTGTTGTTTTGTGCGCTGTAGTGTTAAATTGATTCAATTTACCCAACATGAATGAATTGCTTTCACCAAGTGAAAGTATAACAAGAATATATTTGTGTCTGGAGTGTGTATCCTCTCCAACCATTTACTAGTCACAAACAGTCATTAGGAACAATAACAAAGTATCTGATGATGCCATAACCCACGCGAGGCTACACACTCAGTGCTTGGGCCCGTTCATCGCTGCTTGCAGCTATATTTACTATTATTATTATTATTGGCATTTTCCCTCACTCTTCTACTCTTCAATATGGTAGGTTATGCCTTTCTACTAAGAAAACATTGCAGCATGAAAAAATACTGCTTAAGGAATACTGTCACCATGGTTACACCAGCTATTTATCATTTTTATTTTTTATAGACTGGAATTTTTTATTGGTCTGTTAAAGTTTTGTGAACGTAACGGTTATTGGCATTTACAGGCGAAATTCTGGCAAGCTGAGCTAAGGCTATGTGTCCATGATAATGCTGGCAAGCCTGTAATTTGAAACTCATGGCAAACCAATGTGTTAACATTATTCGGTAATCTCTTTTTTTCCTGAACTATAGAAGGTTTATGTATTTTCTACATTCTTTACTGATGATCTGAAGAGGTCTGTGAGCTGAGGGAGAGAGCCGGGCCTACAGCAGCTGCAGGATTTAAAGCATCTCTGTAATAACCACTCATTCCCTTTTACTTTTGTTGGTAAAACAGATGTATTTGGTTACATCAGGGTTGTGATAATCTTTCCTACCTTACTTATCTCAGTATTTCCAGTTAGTATCTCCCCCCTCAAAAAAGGAAATGTATTAGAAACCAGGAATTACTTTATTTGTAGTTGTACTGCATGCTTACAAGCCACAGTGTTAACTTAAATCTATATTTTGAATTATGTTCATTGTTTATAATGCAAGTTAAATAAATGTGAGTTTCGTCATTCTTCCTGCTGTCCTTGCACTGTATACTCAGTGGGTTTTACCACCAATTTCATCAACAAGTCTGTCCTATGCATAGTGTGTTAGCCTTAGCCGTTTTCTTATTTGGCTGTTAGCATTAGCCATTTTTTCTCTCGTGGGAACTGGAGCGTGTGTGAACGAGGGCTTCTGCTTTTCAGCTTTTTTACACTTTGTTTTCCAGGACTCAGCCGGGCCACAAGTGGGGGTTAAAGCCTCATTCACACCCCCGAGCCAACAGGGGGCAGCAGAGCTGGGTGGCACATGAACAGAATCGGGAATCATAGTTGCCATTGTAACTATAAGGAAGTGTGTCCATACATATTGTTTTTCATTTGATAGTTGTAATCTACTGATTTCAAGTAATATCACTAGTTAAATGGATGCGATCAATTAGTTAGCTAGCTCATTATTCGTCATTCATTTTTTAGGTCAGGGGTTTCCATAACTTGAAACATCATCTGTCTTCCACAAAACACATGACCATTTGTGTGATTACAAATGAAGTCATAAACATTTTGGTGAACATAATTCAGCCTCTGAATTTTATACTAATGCTAGATAGAGCATTTGTTGTGTTCAGTCTACTGTGGTCGATTTCTTTTTTGTTTGTTCATTTTTTATGCGTTGTTGTGCTAATACTTAAGTATTCTGTGTCCTCTTGGGTGGGATGAAGTGTGAAGTCAGAGGAGTTCTCATTTCAGCAAGCCGCTGGCAAAGTGCCCAAGCTGCACAGATTTCACCCTGTTAGCCCTAACTGGAAAGGGACTGTCGTGGTAGCAGTAAAGTGTTTTGTGGGATTGGCTAAAAGTATGTGAAGAAAAGTAAGAATGATGTTCAATTCTGTCTTCTGTCTGATCAGTTATTTTTTTGGGAGGTTAAGAGTGTGTCCATGGCCAAATCTTGGCAAATTCCTGAAGGACAGCATAAGTAATAGGATATTGATTGTCACCCACACAATATTTCAAGGGAAAATGGCAGTATCAAAAGGCATTGTGGAAAAAAATCCCTGGTGAAGATACGTAAATGAAAAAGTACAAAAATATATTCTGTGAGTCAATGAACATGTTAGTGAAAGAACAGGACAAGAATTTCCATTTCCAGAGATTTCAAGTCATTTCCAGCATATTTCATGCATGTTAAGTGTTTTTAAATGTAGCTTCCGGTTTGTCTGGGAATCCCAGCATTCCCCAGGAGAAGCATAAATAATACTGGGATTGAAAAATGGCAAATATTCTGGAAAATCTGAATCCCTACTGTACATACCGAAGGAAGCAAACAGAATCCATTTGCGCTAGGTTCACAGAGAGGCCTCTCAAGGTCTGTGTATAACCTCCTTATTTATTAAGTTGGTGCAGGCAGTGTTGGGTTTAGCTGTTCAGATGCAATGGAGAGACCAGAAAAGCAGAACTTTATGAAATTAAACAGCAACATGTGATTTTGCTGTTATTGAAACACATGTTTCATTCTCACAGAGGCAGGAGTGGAAAGCCCAAGGTAAGGGACTCTATGAAAAGGAAAATCTCAGACAGTTTAGACAGGGGCCTCAAGCTGCGAGCCAATCAGCACCACAGGACTCCATGACATCACAGGGAACTGAAGAACCTCTATTGCTATTTTCTATTAAGCCGTAAATAAAAACAAAATAAAGTGTAAAATAATTAAACACGTTCTGCATTTCATTCTTTTCAGGAATGACACTAATAAATCATTACCAGCTTTGCTGATAAATTGTTTTGCTGTATTAATCATGTATATTAGATGCATTTTTTGGTTCAAGCTAATTTATTCAGATAAGATAATTGTAGACAACTGAACAGATTTAGCCTTGTGAGGGTTTTTGTTAAATATGGTTCTGTTTTATCTCTGAAGCCTGGATTTCATTTGTTAGGTCAGTTTGGTTTGTAGTAGAAAAATGTTGTAGAACAATGCAGGTTTTAGTGTTAAAATACTGTTAGTTTGGGCTGCAGGGCAGTATCCCCATTGTTGACCACCCATTCAGAGAAACAGATGGCACATCTGAAGAATGAGCGGAGTAAGTCCTCCAGATTTTAGCAGAATGTGTGAAGCATGTTAGGAGTTGCAATGTTTCATCTTAATGCTTCTATCAGGGAAAATCTAAACAGTTTCCGGTAAATACTCTTGGTCAGTATTTATCATTGCAGCAGTTAGCCTGACCGAGTGTTATTAGTATGAATCCCTAAACGTGCATATATTCACAATAAGGAAATGAGGATCGTTTCGAGTGAGATTTGAAATTTGAGATGTAAACGGAGAGGCCATCGCTGCTCTGAAGTCAGCTTTCGGCAGCGTTGTTAATCGTGCCGGCGGAGGGGCTTGGCAGAGCCACGCAGCGAGGCGACAGGGTGAGATTAGGGCGTTAAAAGCAGCACAGAATCGCGCCTGCGTTACCCGCTCCGGACCCTCCGGGCGGATGCGGCGCGGCCATCGCTGCTCCAACGCTGCGCGCAGTCAGTTCCAGCTGATTTATCTCGGAGCCCCGAGCGTCCGCGCAGACGCGGGACACGCACACTGTTCCTGCCGTTCAGTCCCAGCGGCGTAACAGTTTGTAATGGCAAATGGCTCCACCCCAGGGTGGAGCACAGCGCTTGATTAGTTTCTTTAATTCAGCGCAATCTAATTGCAGAATAATTGGATTGGACTGCATTCATTCGCTTGAATTAAAACCCTCTCGCTAAAAAAATAGTTCTCTCCCATGTATCAGAGAGTAACGTGAGAGTGCCATGGGGTTTAGGTGTATTTGTCTTTGCAGCTAAACTGAAAATACAAAAAAATTGAACACTTAGGGGACATGACAGGTCTGTGCAGCTGAAATTAGTCTTAAAAAGAAAGGACAGCTTTTCAGGGGGGTTTCCAGAAGCCAGAGTCATCTGTCACTCATAACGGCAGGAGTGTAATCTTCCTCAGCCTGACACCTTAAACGATCTGTGTGAAATCTATTGTGGTACACACTCATGAGATACAGCCCCTCTGTGCTGCTCTACATGAACTATTCATTGTGTGTGTGTGTGTGTGTGTGTGTGTGTGTGTGTGTGTGTGTGTGTGTGTGTGTGTGTGTGTGTCCAGGGCAGAAGCACAGAGCAGTCTCAAGCACGCTGTGTTTTAACATGACCACATGTCTGCAGGAGGTCTCACCTTTCAGTGCCGCCTTCACTGAGTTTCCCTGGACTTTCCCGTGCTCTCCAGGGAATGTCTGCCAGTTAGAGACGGGCATTAGGCCCTGAGATGTTACTGAAAGTGTGTGGCATGCCTGCCAAGAACTTGGGCCGTTCAGATACAGGAGTCTCACCGCTTACAACTTCGTGGAATATTTTTGCACCCCAAAAGATGTCAGGGCAGACAATGCAGTCTCACACCTGCTGGAGTGAACTGTTTACATCTACTGTGTACAGCCAGTTTCTGTGCTCTCTACATCTACACAGCCTGGGACTCTGTGCTCTGTACATTTGCACAGCCTGGGACTCTGTGCTCTGTACATCTACACAGCCTGGGACTCTGTGTTTTGTACATCGGCGCATGTTGATGGCAGCAGGTTTTCAGGGATGCAGAGATCGCATAATAAATCAGAGACATGTTACCGCGCTCTATGTGAGAGCTGATAGGAGTGGATGTGTCAGGCCAGGACGGGTGTCAGATGGAATGTAAGATTAATGGACCAGTGCTGGAAGTGTGTAGCTGAGCGCAGAATCCTCCTTTTCTTTGCCTCCGGTTTTATCCTGCGTGCAGGAGAGGAAGCGGGATGCTGAACACCTCCCGCTGCAATCAGGGTGCCCCACTTTCAGACAGAGCAGAATGAGGAGCAAATTCTCTCGGCTTATGTATCACTTTGGGGAATGAAATAAAATGGGTCACACATAGAAGGATATCATAGTTGTCATTTCCCTCAATGTTCTGTGGCTAGTACTGTATGTACTTGTAGGTGCAGTAATTTCTCACATATCTGACTGGCATGGGCAGATAGGGCAGGCAGATTTAGATTGAAAAAGGAGTGCTGGCATTTAGGCAAATTCATCAGTGTGTTTCCAAAAGAGAACAGAAAATGTCTGTCCTGTGAAAACACTCTGCTAAGCGCACTGTTTGCATCCCTTTATCACTCAAACGTTACAAAACGTTTCTTTGAGTGTTTTGTCCGACACGTCCTGCTCGTATGTGTGAGCTGAATAAGTTTGATTAATACGATTCTATGATTAATAAATTTCACTCAGCTTCTGTGAATCAAAGGCTGGATTGATCACCCCCCA